>OX336346.1:13600000-14200000 GCA_946902875.1 Nematopogon swammerdamellus
CCAAATTGACCAGTTGAGACCGGTCGATTGAGAGCGGTCGAACTCGTTGCACGCGCCTACGCGCGTCGCCCCAGCCATGAGGGCTCACGTATGCTGACGCGCAGACATGTCTGTGCTACGTAGACCTGTACACAGATTTTATATTCTACAGACATGCAAGAACCTGCGTATGCTGCTCGGCAGGCCTGCTTCGCGGCTTCTGCTTCGAGTTGTACTCAGTGTACAGTTTCTGCGCGCAGGCGACGCAGCTCCGTGTTGTTTTCTTGTATTTCTTGCCACTTGCTACATCAAAAGACGAAAACACACTGCCGCAGCATACGCTTTAAACTTAAGGTCAGGTAACTCTTGCTTCAACTGGAATTCACCATGAGAATTTAGATTTTTTAGATAATCACTTTGCCAAATATTATTTTTTTTTGCTTTGAAAGACTATAAAGTAATAATAAATTATTAATTTCAAAGTCAGAATCAGAACTCGACATTTTCGAACACGTCTAGCGCCGAGCGGAGCAGGCATTAACTGAACTAGGTAACTAAGCTGTGCCGCCGGTGTCGCAGCACATGCCGGGCACCGATGTCTGCCTCGTCGTGCGTCGCCTGCTTCTTAGCATATGCCTGCCCTTATGCCCTCTTGTGTTCCGATATTGCAAAAATCATACCCCAAATAGGTGTCCAATGCACGTGTTGGGTTGGACTTGGCTGGCGTTGTCACCGAATGCTTAAGTCCCACATTCACTGCACGAGCCCCGCTCTGAGCGCCTAGGCGTACAAATCTGTCATCGCATCGTATCTTTCTTCGCAGCGATGCCTCTAGTACAATATATATTAGCTCACTGCTTTTTACCATGAAGTTTTTTTTTGGCAATTGTCTTTTTAGAGTCTACAAACGCAGTCTCTCATAAAAAAATTCAACTTACTCCATGGGCATACCTTACAGATTTATTATTATGACATGTAAGTAAGGATATGTTGTCAAATCCGTAGTTATCGACAGCTATTGACTGACCTGACAGTTCGGGCGGTGGACCTCACGGTCGTGTCGCCACCTAGTAAATGTTTGAACGTTAGCTCTCATTAAATTATTACAGATGGCCAGACTTCATACATATGTAGACATATTGTTGGAATAGTGGTGTCACTAGCTAGCTTGGTATGTTCTGTACCGCTTAATAAAAAAAAGTAATAGGTTCTTTATATTATTTCTTTTGAGGCTATTTCATAAAAATATGAATTCAATTGATGTGACCCATTAACGAGCAATGGATTGAAGAGTTTGGTTTTGCTATAACTTTAATAATATTTATAAAAATTACAGTTTATTACTGTGAGCACATAACAAGTTGTTTGGTCAAATCGGATACTGGTAGCCGACGATCAATAACGATTGATCAAGGAACAGTTCTCATCCACCTAATGTAAGAGTAGTCTGTGGTTATTATGTAATAATTAGTAACGAAAACTAACACTGCCAATTAAAATGATAATATTGTATTCGCCAAGGTTTACAAGACCTTTAAAAAAATTAGGTATTTGTTTTAAATAAGAAAAGATGCCATGTGAAGGAGTGCATGTAAAGCAAACATTGGCGAGGATCATGCAAGAAATTATTCCAATAAATTGTTTTATACAGAACAAACGTTTGAGATGAATTGTATGTATAATTTTGTCGATTACTGCAAAATAAACAAAACTAACATGATAAAAACTATGTTTGTTATTTCCGTTCGTTACCCGTGTTACTACCAGTAGTTGGCAATGTATTGAGTTTCCAAATATAGTTCGATAACTAGTATATTTTACTAGTTACTATCTATAGGGTGAATAAAGATGTATTGTGGACCTTCCACCAGAATGTCACAGCTGGGTGAGCCAGCCAAGCCAACCAGGTCACCCAGCTCTTTGGAAACGAAACTATCAATGCATTTTTTTATAAATAAAAAAAACGTGCAATGTCAAACGACAGGTTCGCTCTTAGCAATGTTTTGATTTTAGCACAAAAAAGAATGCACAGTGTGATTATTATGAGTTCCAATAAAACCAAATAATTTTTATACCACTTTTATTCAGCAGTACTTTTCATCAGTACACCTAGGTACATACCAACATACTTTACTAGACACCCAGCATTTTATTATCTATGTACCCGGGCGGTGACGCTAGAGGCGGGTTCGGGGATGTCACTCACTGAACGAACTGAGTAGACAAACTGAGAACAGAAATGACATTTCATTCTGTTGAGGCTTTGGACAGGTGTCTAGTAAAGTATGTCGGACTGCACAAAGGATAACAAATACTTAAAGTCTCATAGCTTTTGAAATGTATAATTTGGAAGAGGGAACTTAGTTTTGGATCCTGTCTAGGAAATAATAAATAGGGGCCTGGTCTCATACAAAATAATTCATACATTCTGACACACCAACCCACACCACACAAACAAAACTGACATTAGTTATGGCAATATTGGTAACACTCTCTACGAGAAATGTTGATACTGTAACTACGCCCCTATTTATTTTTTCCTTGAAGACTGAGTCCAAAATGTAATGTGAGACTGTTTGCATTATACTGCCATAGTTTTCATGTCAGTCTTCGCTTGTAATTTTCAGATATCACAAAATTATTAAGATTTAGATTAATCTTTTCAATAATTCCCACAACATTTTTAATATGCACTTTATAAATTCCACACAAACGAGACAACCTAAGAAACGACTGATGTTAAATTTGCTTTGGTATTGAGAACTTCCCGCTACGACAAAGTGTATCTGATAAAGAAACACAATAATTGTGTTTCTTTATCAATTATTGCACTTCCGATTGTTGTGTCAGAACATAATTACACAGAGAACCGACCCATACCGACATCACAGCAACCAGCCAGGTGTATCAAAATGAATGTTGCTCATTCATGATTATAAATTAAATGAAATGCTTGATTAAACAATCTCAAATTGTAATTGCTTCTGAAAGTCTTTAGATAAATTGAAATGCTCAAAATGCAGTCTAATCTTAAATCTTACCTACATAACCTACCTATCTAATATGCTCCTAAATTTGCAAAACTGTATTACGTAACATCTCTATAGATTTAGTCACAAACAAAATGAGTAGCCCGCACGTAGAGCACAGGGCGGCACAGGTGAGGAGGGATGAGTGTGCGTGACCGGCGCAGTGCTCAGGGGTTGCTCGACACTTCTTTCTTGGCCTCGTCCGTGCTGCTCACCTTCATGTCGTCTTTAGTGTCCTCCACTGCGAAAGGCACAAACAATTACCTAATGGTCGAGAGTAAAGAACGACATTTTAAAGTCAACTTTGACGGTCTGTTTAAGACTCCGGCACGCAAACGATTTTTATCCCACTGTTTAGACTGTTAGAATACATGCCATAATATAAACTGTTAAGTTGTCACCCACACCCCACGACTCAATTAAAAAGTTGTACAAATTCACAAAGCTATGAACGCCTATAGCGGTCACACAGCCGACTTTTTAATAGGCAGCCAACTGTTGAGTCTTCTGCCAACCCTCACTCTCTTTGCTTCACGTCCTAGTCAATGCAGACTAGCTGCGAACCGAAATGTTTAACGAAAGCGCGCGGTAAGAGAGCAACATTTGCCAATCGCTGGTCTCGTACTCGATTGAAACCTACTAGTTGTGCTGGGCCCGGATGTGTTTGGTAAAGCCGTGGGACGCTGTGTTCGTCATCTGGCTGCTATTATATTCCAACCTGCACTGTAAAACTACCATACCTTTAAGTTCCTCCTTGACCGGATCCTTCTCGAGGCGGGGACGCTTGCGGGGCGCAGGTGTGGTGCGGTATGAGCGGTTGTCGCGCCGGCCCCCTTCCCCCTCGTCCTCTGAGTCAGACAACTCACCGTCCCCGGAGATCCTCTTGTCCTGTTCCATCATATTCACACATCATATTTTGTGCTGTTTTCCTCTAAACCTTGCTCACATTACACTTACACGGTTTCACAAGAAAACTCGGCAGCGGCGAATCCTAGTCTTTTTAGGTCACCGAGTTTTTGCTATTTACATACATAACATCGCGGAAAAGGAGGCAGAGACAACGGATCTCCACATGCCACTGATCTTGACACACCTCTGTCGCCTCTTCCACTCTCATGTTCTTCTTACATGCTCGTTGGTTACGGGTTCTACGCACTTGAACTTTTTTGAGAACATTCGTTTTAGGCGACCCTTTTCGACTCTCTTACTGACATCCGCTCCATAAAACTCTTTCTTTAGCTCTTCCTGCACTCCCGTACATGAGTGTAACCATGGACAGCCAAACGTGCTCTAGTGGACATAATTTGGCTGTTCATTATAGCGTGCAATGCCCCATTCACTTGATTACTATCTTTCACTGTCTTTTCCACATCTCCTTCACATTTTTCCATCATGGGCAAAAAAATTTACGAATTCTCATCTCCAATTTGTATTCGGACACTATTTCATTTTATTATTTCTATTTACCATAATACCAGAAAATCTTATCTTGTTTTTATAAGTCAATTTAACTTTTAAGACTCACATATATCTGGAATTTTGGCATCCCTGCATGTATAGTGAAAATTAACTTGAAATATGGAAGAAAAGAGAATGTCACAGAAATGTATGAGGAAGGATGAAAGAAGTCAAAATATTACCTTTTCGCTCTGCGGCAGTCTCTCGTCCTTGTCCACTTTATCTTCGTCCTCTGACTCGTCATTGACTGCATCGTCAGGGATCGCTTGCACCTGAGGTTCAAAATACATTCGTACATTTCGCGTTTAAGCGACCTACAAGCGCACTAAGCTTGCTATATTAAAGGCCTACCGTTATCTTTGTCATATTGTGGGTGGGGTGGTGATGGTAAACTAGGAGGAAGACTCATGTGAGATGAGAGGTCTGGGTGTAAGAATCCCCGGAAACAACACAACAAAACTGAATATGCATGTCTCAATGAAATATTGTGAATGTTGTATTCTTTATGGCGAAATAAATATCTGAATCAAAGGAGTTTTGGTGTTGAATCAACCTGTACGCCGGGAGCGTGCGGCAACATGCGCAGGTTCTCAAACAGGCGGTTCTTGATCTTGTCTAGGTACTCGGCCGTGTTCTGATTGGTCATGTTTGAGGGTGAGATGTGTAACTTGAAGTCGGGCCCGAAGTACTCAAAGTAATCGTTGTACGGAAGTTCGTTGGCGATCTCCACGCCGAGCGCCACAGACGTCTCGTACGTCCAGCAGCGGGATACGTTGCGGATTGTGTACCTACACACATACACACACACACGTCAATCTCATCGTGACTGGCAATACTTATTATGGTAAATGTAGCGCGATTATAATATAGAAGGTGCGAACTGCGATTTAAAGCGAACTTTATGTGGGTAATGTTACAATAAAATCTATAATGTTATTTATAAGCCCAATGGACACACTAACAAATAATAAGACGATAATAGATGGGCCTTTTCATAACAAAGGAATAGTCATGTGTGAGTATTAAGTGTAGCAGAACATAGGAAAACAAATTCTGCTGGATTTATGTATATTATGTTAAGAGACCTAACACAGCTTTGTTCTTTATTGGGTTGTAGTGGGTCCTTACCCGCCGCCACCGACTAATAGGAAAGGAAGACCAAATCTTTTGACAAGCTCCACACAGCGCCCGTGTCCTCGCACCGTCAGGTTGAAGCACCCCAGCCTGTCACCTGTTGACAACATTTTAATAAATATTAATTTTGAGGCTTTTGGGGTAATTAACTCAGACATGAAAATAAAATAAAAAATCAAGTCTCGGTATCCATTAGATTTACGTTTGGGTTTAGTACTTACGAGTAAGTGCGCACACCCAGTCCCATAGGTCACCAGCCGCCACTGCTTATATGTACAACCATTTTTATGACAGTAAAAACAAAAATATGTTAAAAAACATGTTTCTTGTATGGGGACCCTTCCGAGCTTCACCCATCGCTCGCGGCGCAGCGCCAGCGTCGCTGCGCGACCAACCGCTGAGAGCGAACGGGCCAGAAGTTCGGCCCTGGACGATCCATACCACGACGAACAGTATACCAGTCTGTTCGTCTCCTCCAGGCGGTACCGACTGTAATAATTTTTTTTTTTATTATTATATTCACAGCCATAGTAACACATATTCTGTGAATTGATTTCAACAGCCTATCTATTACGGTTCAAAAGATACAACCCTTAACATCATCAAACTTAACAAGTACTGCAACTTAGTAGACCGGATTGTGAGAAACGGATTCAAGACTGATCTCTTCGCTGTGGAAGTCGGAGCAAGAGGACTACCAGCGAAGTCGCTCTACAGTCTCTTCAAGAATCTAGGGCTGCCAAGATCGACGCTAAGCTCATATATGGAGAGAGCTTCGAAAACGTCACTGGAAGCATCCTACAGAATATGGATAGGTAGAGAGAGGGAGGTCGAGAGCGGGACTGGTGGTTTCCCCGCGTCCTAGTCAACGCAGACTAGCTGACGAGGGCTTGATGCAAGCCGAAACGTGAAGCATGCGCGGGAAATTTAGAGTGGCCACTCGCTAGTCCCGACCTCGATTAATACCCTCCTCTACTGCCGATGGGCCCGGATATGTTCGGTGAAGCCATCGCTTAGATCCACACCTTCCTTCAAGGTAGGATAGATGGACAAACAGACTGCGTAGGCTTAGTAATAAGGATTGTACCGTGTGGGGTCGGTACTTAAAAAGAATAGCCCCACTGCATCTCTCCCCGTTGCATGTCGTAAAAGTCGACTAAGGGATCGTCAGCCTCGGCAGCTCAGTGGTGCGGTCAGTTATTGGATGGATGACCGCCCGACGGTTGGAGGCTGAGCGTGGTTCGGATTCCACGTTAAACTGTAGGTCCCTTCCCTTCTTACCTTACTGGGTGGTAGGGTTTATCCCGGCCGGGTTGGTACCACCGCACTGAGCGAAACGTCGGTCGAAACGGCTATGTAAATAGTTCGTGTTTTCCGTCCAGTTCAGTGTAGCCGGCGCGAAATGAAGGGAAGCACTGACATAGCACCTAGTTCACCCGGTGTTATGGGCTGACATCACGGATGTTGTAGGTGATGTAGCCAACCGTGTCAGTTTCCATAAAAAAAAAAAAAAAAAGGTCCAGTAGGGTACGGAACCCTAAAAAGTAAGTATATGGTTCACGACATTACAGAGTCTATTGTAGGCAGATGTATGTTCTATGGTGGTATGGTAGTCGCTGCTTTGCATGTAACAGTACGCTTCCCACAGTACGCTACCCCAGACGGCTTATCCTATTCACAAATAAATGTATAACCTGTGAGTGAGTCGGCGCCGCACTGCAGCACGACCGCACTCGGCTGGAAGGTCTCCATGACCTTGGAGATGATGGGCACGAAGATGGACTCGTAGGATTCATCGTCCATTCCGTCACGCAGCGGGATATTCACAGCGTAGTACTTGCCCTTCCCCGCTCCGATGTCCCGTAAGTCACCTGCGACAATACCACTTTGCTTATAACAAAGATAGAAGAGTGGCAGGCAAGAAGACTTGGCTTACTAATATTATCTATTACACAAAGATATCAAACAAAAGACACAAACTATGTTTAGGTAGTGATTATAGTGATGGCTGAACTGATGTACATGCAATTTTCACTAATCTGAAATCTCGGAATGGTTATGGCTATGTTTTATCAGGTGCTGAGCAGTAGCCCATGAGGGAAGCCTGGAATAAAATCGTGCCACATACGTTTCTCAATATCAAAATATACGGTGAGATAATCTTTTAAGATGTATGACGGAAATGTAGCATTTAGTTAGTTCTCTTGACTTCTCAAAGGGGAGCTAGATACTCATATAATGTTTAACTCCCTTAACTCCTAAGAATAGTGCAGAAACCACCAGCCAATCAACAACGCAGAGAGCAGAGCTGTGAGCAAGTTTGCTTGTTGAAACTCACCGGTTCCGGGGAAGTACTCCCCGTACTTGTGGAAGGACACAGTCATGACTCTGTCAGTGGTGTAGAAGGCCTCCTCCACACCGTCTCCGTGGTGAACGTCTATGTCTATGTAGAGCACCCTCTGGTGGTACTTCAGCAGCTCCAGGATCCCGAGAACGATGTCGTTGACGTAGCAAAAACCAGACGCTTCCGACTTTTTAGCGTGATGGAGCCCGCCGCCCCAGTTTATGCAGATTTCTGATGCCTACAAAATAGGTTTTTGGCTATTTTAGTAATATATGTATGGCAAGTAATATAAGATGTTTTCATTACAAATGGAAAACAATTAGAGGAAATCATATAATTATTATACTGTTTATTATTGTATTACTTATGTGGCATTGCTCTCACCTGTTTGTTCAATTTGACAGCGGCAGCGACGGAGCCCCCAGCCGATAATTGGCAAAACTCGTACAGTCCGTCGAAGACGGGACAGTCCTCGCCCACGTTAACTGCAAAATCACTTGCATGAGATACCAGGTAGAGATATGTTTTTGTGCTTTTTATGTACGGAATATTGTAACGGTCAGTACATTAATTTCGCCAGCGCAATCGTCATGTTTTTTCAAGACAAAAAAATTAATAAAATTTTTCTCTGAAGTGTCTAGTTTCCGAGATATTAATTTTTGAAATTTATCTTTTCGTCAAGTGTAATTTGATGCTTTTTTGTCGCTCTGCACCCACCGCGCCGCCTGCAACGCAAGCCGATCCGCCGGCGCGGCGTCAATCACACTATGATATTAGGCAAGCTGCCGTCCCTCCCGCCAACCACCACATTCCTCACTCACCACACGCCTTTCATTCCCACGTTCGTGCGGAACATTAGATCCTTTTTGCACTAAATTAATCAATTAGTTTGTATGAAAACTGTAACATTTTATTTGAAGTGAAGTTTTTTTGTGTTAAAGTGAAGAAGAAGAAAACAGTTTTTTTGTTACTATTCATCCCAATAAACATTTCCTATATTAAAGTTAGTGGCCGCTCCTATAGTGGTCCTCCAATAACATCCTGTATAATGGTGGTCCTCCAATAACATCATGTATATGAATTTTTTTCGTTTCTGTAAAACATATTAACCTCTTGGTTTTCCAAATATTTAATATGTTTACACGCCTTGGCTTCCATGCCATTTTGCCAACTCAAATATTTCGTAAAGTAAAGAAGTGAGATCAATAATTTGGCTTCCGGAAGGGTCGGTCTGCCTCTGGAGAAATACAAATAGAGAATGGGCAAGCATCCGAATGAGCTGACTATAAGACTGATGTCAACAGAGAGGAACTTCACCTGACTGAAGAGGAGAGCGCCGCAAGACCTTATAACAACATAGACGGTTGTGTATAATAAAATTGGTTTGCTAATGAGCAATCTTCAATCTCCATGCAAGACTTGAATCCATAATCACCTACAGATAAATGTCGGCAAGAAAGATGGCAGAATAAAAAGGAAAAAAAAAACATAAAAAATTCTGTTGTACACTCACAACGTTGCATCTGCTTATTGTACTCAGACATGTTGTCGGGGCGGATGGAGCGCAGGAAGCGGATGTAGTCGTCCGAGTGAAACTTGGTCATCTCGTCCGCGGTCGCTTTGTGTGGTCTCTGCAAAAACCACTCACATCACTCGCTGCTATAATCAACCAAAGTCCTAGATCCAATGATTGGAAATTAAATAAATTAAAATTAAAATTGAGCAAGAAAAAGGAACATCTGTCGCAAATGGGCTAATGGGTTAAACTTTAGTTAAAGTGGTCAAAGATCTCTTGGTTTTGTTGCAAAAAATCATGTTTGTATATACTAGTATATCACTAGGCAGGTATATTTCTAATTCTCTGAACAGTAAACAAAGTTATAAAAATTATGTTCTGGAGGTTTAAGACAATAAAATAAAGTTTTTAAAATGTACAAAGGATTAGCTGCGTGCATCTTTGCGACAGCATAACTATGTGAAAAAAATACCTTCCCGTGCAATACACGAGGAGCGCTCAAATAAAATTGAAATAAAAATGAGGTAAGTACTACTCCTCGGATAATACATTTAATTAATTAGTGATAGAGGCTATGTATGTAAGTACCTAGTTCACCAAGGTGTTATGGGGTGACATCATGGATGTTGTAGATGTTATAGCCAACCGTCGTGAGATTTCATTAAAAAAAAACAAAATATAAGTATGTCCGGTCTGTATGCTGTGGTACAGATTTCTGAAGGCATTTGATAATGCTTCTCATGTGTGTGCATCAACACTTGCCATGCCTTTGCTGCTGCCAAAATTGAGGAAAGTTTAGTCCTATCTTTGGGCAGCTTATTGGCTCCAGGTTTCCCAAAGTTGACCTTCTGGAAGCCACTACTGGTTTCCCCTTCCTGAACCATGCAATGGAGAGACTGAGGGCCTCTCTGATTATTTGGAGTACTTTATCATGATGGTAGGAATCTATATCCACATAGAAAATGTTTGGCAGTGCCGAGTCAGCCTCGGTAGCTCAGTGGTGCGGTCGGTCGGCTGTTGTAAGTACACCTAGGCGCGGTCAGTACTTGGATGGGTGCCTACCTACTACGTACCTATTAAGTATTCTGTGCAAATACATAAAAAAAAAGCATAAGGTTGCACTCCGGGAGTGCCAGCAGAAGTGAAAACTTAAACATCAACGTTGTGCATTTTTGAATATTTTGGAATGGTTAGGGAATAATTTCGCACGAATTGTTTTATTTATCAGTATAAAAGTACTATCATTTATGTGGTAAAATACTTATATTAATTCATATATTGCGCTATCGTAGACAAACATGAAAATTTATATTACATAAAAAATTTAACACTACAGAATTATTATAATTATTTTACATCAAAAAGTTTATTTCTCAGAAAAATCAACTTTCATCCATAATTTCAACGAATCTTACCCTTTTTCGATCAGGCTACGGATCTGACGCGAGTTTAACATTTTTTACCCATCTAAAAAAAGTGCCAAGCGCCGCTAAAGAAGTTTTCACTTCAAAAATAATTGTTTGTGTTTTCCAAAGAGTTTGTCATAAAAAGTCATACAGGTGTTTTCGATCAGTCTGGCTGGCCCATAGAGGTTGTCAGCCTCGGTAGCTAGGTGGTAGGGTTTATCCTGCCCGGTTTGGTACCACCGCACTGGGGACCCCGTAAATTTTTTACTTTTTCTTATTTGTTGTTATATCGGACATAATAACACATATTCTGTGAAAGTTTCAACGAGCTACCTATTACGGTTCAAGAGATACAGCCCTTGGACAGACGGACAGACAGACAGACAGGCAGACAGACAGACGGCGTAGGCTTAGTAATAGGGTCCCGTACGACTGATAACAGAACCCTAAAAAATACATACACATCGAAATTCCTTTTTATTTAAGTCAGTTAATAACAAATAACATGTATATCTGCCGAGCCGCTCGCCTCCACCGCCGCCGCGCCTCCTACCACCATACTATGTAGCTCTGTGCCTGCGCTGGGCTCAGTGAGAGTGGTCAGTGGGGTCTGCCCGATAAGCCCCCTCCCCCTAAATCCAAACATTTCTGGCGTCCCTGGGTCTTCACCAGAGTTGGGTAAAAATAAAAAATATAAATCTATGGTAAAACAAAGGGGACTCACGTATATCTCCATTTTGCGGTAAAGGCCATAGTTGAGAAGAAGATTATGAGTCATGCGTATGCGATGTGGCTTCATGGGATGACCTTGGCCGTAGTAATAGTTTCCGATGTCGCCTGTAAGAGATCATTCATGATATCCATACAACTGTAACTGTACAAGAAGTTCTCATAGTTCCACCAAATTAAATTCTAGTCTTTAGCAACATGTCTCTCGCCACATTCCCCCTCCCGATGCACCACAATCGCACTTTGCAAAAACAAACTTGATCGGCCAATCGCAATCGAGCTTTGGTACAGAGACCCGCATAGTGACTCGAGTGACATTACGTTATGGCGTCAGATTCGGTGTGCCAGCGACCGATGGTAAACTAGTGGCCACCATGAGCATAAAGTTCATAGTTATCATTTTATAATAATGTACCTACTGATTTAATGCAAAATACGATGAAGAGGAACCACTTCTAGTCCCAGACAAAAGGACTGAAACTATGAATGAAACATGAAATGAATACTCACTGTCATAGTAGTAGCATACGCGTTTCTTACTATGCGGCTGAGTTGACATATTAAACAGCACGCAAGGTGGACGGTCTGGACTTAATAACAACTAAAAAATAGTAATTATGTAAACAAAATTATTTTCTTTACTCTTCGCTGCCGCCACCACTTCTTGCTTGCGCGCGCTCACTCACACCCAAAGAATATAATTCTACTCCACCCACACCAACACCAAACCAACAAACCAACAGTGTGACCATATTCAAATCTGGTAACATACCAAAAAAATTGTGCTGAAAGTACTAAAAAAGACTGAATTAAAAATTCAATTATACCAAAATAGTACTAACTTTTTATAGCTTATTTTAAGAAGTATTATGAATAAAGCACATTTGAGTTAAGACATCATTTATTCCAAATCAATCGTGTAATCATTTGTACTTACTTTATTACATTTAACCATCTCTGGCGATGGTTCAAATGAAGTACAACCATGAATGAGTCAAGCCTTGTTTAACAAGTAATAAGGAAGAAATATAATTAGACAATCTATTCCTTGATTTAATTTTCAGCATATTTACTTGGGAAAAAAATCGTTGAATTCATAGTGTTGCCAACTGGTTTTTGAGAAAACGCGCTAAACGGTGCGAACAAATCGCCAGAAAGCGCTAAATGAATGAATATTCTTGACTTTGTGCCGGTTTTCAGTGTTGTCACGTGAAAATGCTAAAAAAATACTAAAATAATTAAAATTATACCAATATTATACTAAAATTTGGAAATGTACTAAAATAATACTGATGGCATTCTGCAGAGCCTAAAAATACCAATTTAGTACCGAAAATACCAAAAACGGTCACACTGCCAACCAAAGAGAATATAACCCAAAGATTATAATGGTTAGCCAACCCCCGGTCCGCCACCTGTCAGCTCAGGCGGCTCCTGCGGATCCTGAATCCTGATTCCTGCGGAAACTCCTTTCGGAAACACTCAGCTCGAAGGAGTGTGGTATGCGAGTGATGTTTTGGTGGTTAAAAAAAATAACCAGGGTTAATATAGAGGAGATGCGTCGCTACGCGACACATCTCCTCTGGGTACGTACGTTAATTTAGGTTTTTACAAATTAATAGGTTAGGTTAGGGTTAATAACCCTAACCTAACCTATTAATTTGTAAAAACTCAAATTAACGTAACCTAACCTAACCTAATGTTGAGGCGGCGCATGTCGTTTTTGTTACGTTTGTATTTCCGAAAATAAAGCTTTCTTAGGTGGTTATAAAAAAAATAACCATAATTAACACCCTAACATTGCTTAAAAAAAACAAAACAAAACAAATTTTGACAAAAGGGACACGAACCCATTCGCGAGATCGAAAAAATAAAGACCCTACACTCTTACCACTGAGCCACCAGATTAAATAAACGACCAAACGAATATCGGATTCAGTTGGTTCGCTTTCGAGCCGAGTCAACCCGAGCCGTAGGATCCGCAGGATCCTTAGGATGCGCAGGAGCAGCCAGAGCTGTCAGGTGTCAAGCCCAGTAACATCCCGTCCACGGCCGGTGCGCCTCCTTAATCCTGCAATCCTTCGTTTGGTTTTATATTTTACCAGATTAAATAAACGACCAAACGAATATCGGATTCAGTTGGTTCGCTTTCGATCCGAGTCAACCCGAGCCGTAGGATCCGCAGGATCCGTAGGATGCGCAGGAGCAGCCAGAGCTGTCAGGTGTCAAGCCCAGTAACATCCCGTCCACGGCCGGTGCGCCTCCTTAATCCTGCAATCCTTCGTGTGGTTCTTCGGCAAGTGATAAATAAGTGATGTTTTGGTGGTTTAAAAAAAATAACCAGGGTTAATATAACCCTAACCTAATGTTGAGGCGGTGCATGTCGTTTTTGTTACGTTTGTATTTCCGAAAATAAAGCTTTTAGGGAGTTATAAAAAAAACTAAACACCCTAAAAAAATGTAAACACCCTAACATTTCTTATAAAAGAAAAAAAAATTGTGGGACTCGAACCCATGGCCAAAAAATACAAACCCTACACGCTCAGTGGGAGCTAACAAATTAGGTAAACGACCAAACGAATATCGGCTTCTGTTGGTTCCCGGAGTAGGATTGCTGCAGGATTAAGGATTCGAGGGATTGATAAAGTTGTTCAGGTGTCGTATCGGTCCACGGCACGGTCGAACCAAATACCACTTCATTCACCGGTGCGCCACCTGACAGCTCTGGCGGCTCCTGCAGATCCCTCCGCAGCGCAGGATCCGCAGACTCCTTTCTGAAACACTCGGCTCGAAGGAAAGTGTGGTATGTATGTATGAGCTTCCGGTCCGCCATCTGACAGCTCTAGCGGCTCCTGCAGATCCCTCCGCAGGATCCGCAGACTCCTTTCGGAAACACTCGGCTCGAAGGAAAGTGTGGTATGAGCTTCGAGCTGCTCGAAGGGTATGAGTGATGTTTTGGTGGTTTAAAAAAAAAAAAGCGCGTCGCGACGCATCTTCTTTATATTAACCCTAACCTAATGTTGAGGCGGCGCATGTCGTTTTTGTTACGTTTGCGCTACAATACGTTTACGTATTTGTTCATAGCCTTGTCGTCTGACAGACAATAAAGATGGCTGTGGTACGTTACAACAACACACACGTACGGCTCTTGCTAAAAGTATTTCGGTTTGACACCTGACAGGTCTGGTGGCTCCTGCGGGGATCCTGCGGGGATCCTGCGGGATCATGCGGATCCTTTTGTAAAAGGCTCGGGTTGACTCGGCTCGAAAGCGAATCAAGTGAATCCGTTATTCGTTAGTTCGTTTATGTGATTTGGTGGCTCAGTGGTACGGTGTAGGGTTTTTATTTTTTCGAATTCGACCATGAGTTCGTGTCCCAATTTTCAAAATAGTTTTTTTTTTTTTTAAGCAATGTTAGGGTTATAATTATGGTTTTTTTTTATAACCACCTAAGAAAACTTTATTTTAGGAAATACATACATAACAAAAACGACATGCGTCGCCTCAACATTAGGTTAGGGTTAATATAGAGAAGATGCGATTATATTAACCCTGGTAATTTTTTTTTAAACCACCAAAACATCACTCATGCCCTTCGAGCAGCTCGAAGCTCATACCACACTTTCCTTCGAGCCGAGTGTTTCCGAAAGGAGTCTGCGGATCTTGCGGAGGGATCTGCAGGAGCCGCCACAGTTGTCCGGTGGCGGACCGAAAGTATTTACCCTGGGAAGGCAAAGGCAACACTGCGCCAAATTGCTGCCAGATATCCGCATTTTCGTCATTTAAAAATAAATTAGATATCGCTTTCGGCTAACGTAGATCCACTTTTTCACAAGAATCAAGATCAATGAAAGGACTGCGTGTCGTCGCGCCGCAGCCGGTGGATACGGATCTCTCCGAGATGGGGGTGGTGGTGGCCTACGTGTCTAGTACCACCACCTACCGCTCGAAGCTTAGTCTCGCGTCGTCTCGGAGAGCTCCGTAGCCACGGCTTGCACCCGCCGGCGTGCTTGGACGTCCGCCTCCCGCCGCCCGCGCGCCGGCGAGAATACCGTTTTTTGTTTTTGTCTGTTTCTATTAATTTTGCATAGGTATTTTATAAATATATAAAATTAATATAAATATGTACACAAAAAACGTGAAAATAAAGAAATAAAAAAATAACAGTACAATAATTTGTCATTTGGGTTCAAAATCCGCTTTTTCAATAACTGAATCCTCTTTTTTAAATTATTATATATATGGCAGCACTACAAGTAGTATTATATTCTTTGACTTCAATCAATCATTTTCTGTCCTTCCTTCCTCCATCTTTCTTTCTTTTCTGAAACGGCAGCCGAGGAAGTAAGTCACTTTTAATTTTTTTGCTATGTTTATTGGTTTTTACATTTCATTTATTTTTCTTTCCTTTAGAAAGGTTTTAAATACCCGGATTTCTGATATTACAATGGGTTGAGCTTATATTCTACTTGGTAATTGATTTTTACTTTTTTCTCAGATCGCTGCTGAAGTATCCAGAGAAGCGAGCGACTAGCTTGATTCATCGCTCTTTATCTCGACCATCTTTCTCTTGGATACTCAGAAAACATGTGAGTACTTTGTCACTAACCAAATTGGCGATGTCTGTCCTGTTATTTCGTTGGGGCTCTATCGATCTATCGGGTCATGGCGGTACTAAAATTGCTTTCGGTGACGAATGGATGGATGACTGATGACGCGGAAGCGAAAAGATGCGTGCGTCATCCTGTAATATCCAAAGCGTGCGCGCGTGCACACCTATGCAAGTGCGATTAGTGGAATATTGCAAAATTCGCATGTAATGTAATTCCAAGGAAACTTGGAACAAGACCTGCTAGCTTACAAACTTATTGAAAGTTCATACATAATTTTTTTTGTAGTAATACTTTGATACGTACGTACAATACATACCACGATTCGGATTATCGCATTCGTAAGGTATAAAATATACGTGCTGGTATACTTGCGGCTTGTACTAGCGTCGGATGTCTGAACAGTCTATGTGAAAATCAAACCGACTTGTTAGTGGTTAACCGCTCAAGTGGTTAGTTGCTGTCCGGCACGACGTGTGTGAGTGCAGTCAAGTAAGTGATTAAACGGCCGAAAATTGACATATTGTTGCTTTGTGAAGGACAAAAACAATACCAAGTGCAACATAAAAGTCACGAAGCCATCTTATTGAAGCCATGTTATTTTAGAAGTTTAGAAAATATTTACTAGATTTTGGCTCCGCCCGCGTTATATATATTATATTTTTTTAACAAAAGCTGACTCTGCTGATAAATATCACAGGGATATTATGTGAGTGAGATACCATGCCAACGGACACCATATTATTAATATAGTTTTTATGTATATCGGTTAGTTAGGTGGACAAACTAAAAAAGGTAGCCGGGAGTGGATGAATGAGAAGAGCAGAAGACCGGGTGTGGTGGTGTGCCTTGAGAGAGGACTATGTCCAGCAGTGGACCGATATGGGCTGACGAATTATTGATTGATATGTATATAAACCATTTTATATTATACATGTACCAATGAGTTAGAGAGAAAAAAAGTCATTGGCGTTTTGCCCCATGAAACCGAAGGACCAATTCTTTTCCAGGTCTGGCTACGGCAGTAACAGAAGTTATGGAGCTTCCTCCGGAGGAAACAGATACGGCGGCAGCGGCGGTGGTGGTGGCGGTGGAGGTAGTCGATTTGGAGGTGGCGGTGGGGGCAGAAAGGAATTCACGGGTGGCCAGAATATGAAACGACCTAATTGGAGTAACGTGGAACTGCAGCCGTTCAACAAGAACTTCTACAACCCGCACCCCTCGCTACTGCAGCGCTCGCCCTACCAAGTGGAGGAGTACCGTGGCCAGCACGAGATCACCGTGAGCGGCACCGAAGTTCCCGCTCCCATCCAACAGTTCAACGAGGCCAACTTCCCCGACTACGTCAACCAGGGCATCCAGGCCATGGGTTATAAAGATCCGACGCCCATCCAGGCGCAGGGCTGGCCCATCGCCATGTCCGGTAAGAATCTGGTGGGCATCGCGCAGACGGGCTCCGGCAAGACACTGGCCTACATCCTGCCCGCCATTGTGCACATCAACAACCAGCCTCCGATCCGGCGCGGTGACGGCCCCATTGCGCTCGTGCTGGCGCCCACGCGTGAGCTGGCGCAGCAGATCCAGCAGGTGGCGACCGACTTCGGTAATGTGGCGTATGTTCGCAACACGTGTGTGTTCGGCGGAGCACCCAAGCGTGAGCAGGCACGAGACCTTGAGCGTGGAGTGGAGATTGTCATCGCTACCCCCGGTCGTCTCATCGACTTCCTGGAGCGCGGCACCACCAACCTGCAGCGCTGCACCTATTTGGTGCTGGACGAGGCGGACCGAATGTTGGACATGGGTTTCGAGCCGCAGATCCGCAAGATCATTGAGCAGATCCGCCCGGACCGCCAGACTCTGATGTGGTCGGCGACATGGCCCAAGGAGGTGCGCAAACTGGCCGAGGACTACCTGGGCGACTATGTTCAGACCAACATCGGCTCAATGCAGCTGTCGGCGAACCACAACATCCTACAGATCGTGGACGTCTGTCAGGAGCACGAGAAGGAGAACAAGTGAGTCCACTTTTCTCTTTATATTTGTATTTTATGTCCCATTTTACTGTTTTGTGATGACTGAAACCGCTATGAGATGTGATTATAAGCAGGTAAATTTATCCTCTAAGAAGATCTGAATTCACTCTCACATGCTCCTCGAGCTCTCCTCTGATGTGTGTGATGGATTCTGACGGGTCGTATTATCTGCAGACTGAACCTGCTGCTCCAAGAGATCGGCAACAGCCAGGAGCCCGGCGCCAAGACTATAATATTTGTGGAGACGAAGCGTAAGGTGGAGAACATCACGCGCAATATCCGGCGCTACGGCTGGCCCGCCGTGTGCATGCACGGAGACAAGACGCAGCAGGAGCGCGACAGCGTGCTCGCACAGTTCAAGCAGGGCCGTGCCACCATCCTCGTGGCCACAGATGTCGCCGCGCGAGGACTCGGTGAGGCATGCACTTCCGCCCGGCTCGAGTTGTACTCGACCGGCCGTCGCACATACCGTACACCCTCCTCATACCTTTGGCATGGGCGCACACATGAATTGTGCGACATGAATGCAAGTATGAGGTAGAGTAAAGTAACAGCTACAAGCCTTCGGTGTCCACATGAACTCTAGTCTGGATCCCATCCTCAGATGCTGTTACACTTAATATTCTCTCTCATATTGTATGCAAAGCTAACAGAAGTAATAGTGTACTCACTTGTTGTTTTATGTTTTTCAGAGGCACTGGCGGAAAGTTATTGTGTTCTGAGAGAATATTGGCCGGGCAGGGTTAGGTGGGTCCACGATTGTATATTAGGATACACCTGAGTCGGTCGCCGCCGCAATCTCTGACTGAGAATGCAATAACTCGTCTCTATTGGTGCCTCTGGTGGTTCGTGCCTTTCACTGCGAGCGGAACCGAGGCCGAAATGCTCGATGGTCTGTCCGTGCCAACGGACGAACTTGAGAGGAAAACCTGGTGATGCACCACAGCGCACTGCATTCAGTTGCAACGGCGTGCTCTATGGCAACACGTGCATCGTTGAAAAACTTGACCGCTCAGGCTTAACGTTGAGAGCTGGATAGCAACAGCGAGATCTGATTTTGAAAGAAAGGCACGGTCAAGGGTTTTCTTAATTTCGGCCAACGTGGAGTTTGGAAGGGGCCTGTGAAGTGATAGAAAATGACTCTGAATGAGAATGAGATAGATGCTCTTCGCAACATAGGCCTGTTGACGACTCCAAGGTTCTGTGCAAGTGAGAGGCAGAAGTAGAGAGAGTATTAACGCAAAGCAGACCATTGTACTATGCCATGACTATCCACATGTAAGTCATTGTTTCACTTAGCTTACTAATAATAATCATCAA
Source organism: Nematopogon swammerdamellus (assembly GCA_946902875.1). Lineage (NCBI taxonomy): Eukaryota > Metazoa > Arthropoda > Insecta > Lepidoptera > Adelidae > Nematopogon > Nematopogon swammerdamellus. The sequence goes on from OX336346.1 coordinate 13,619,558, forward strand.
ACAAAAATAATGTCTTATCAATGATAATTTCGAATGTTTTAACTATGCTACATTGATCTAGACCTGCTCATTGGAAGTCATGATTATGGAGACCCCAACTACAGATTAAACTAAGAGTTCACAGTTTGTATTACTTTGTAACCAGTTAACATTTCTGAGTGATAGACTTACAATTGGATTTATCCTGATGTATTGTAAAGGTGTGTTGCTGATGCAACCGTTGTTTTGCAGATGTGGACGGAATTAAATATGTAATAAACTTCGACTACCCCAACTCTTCGGAGGACTACATACACAGAATCGGCAGAACGGGAAGATCCAAGTGCAAAGGCACTTCGTATGCATTCTTCACACCGTCCAACAGCCGGCAGGCCAAGGACCTCGTGTCGGTGCTGCAGGAAGCCAACCAGGTGAGTTCACACCCTCCACTCACCGACTCGCATTCCTCATACCTTTGGCATGGGTGCGCTTCTACATAGCGCAACGTGAATGCAAGTATGAGGTAGAGCAAATTTACAGCTACAAGCCTTCGGTGTCCACATGAACTCTAGTCTGGATCCCATCCTCAGATGCTGTTACATAACTTACATCACTATAGATGTAAGTTGGTCTTATATGAACGATAGTAAAGTGAGCGGTTTGCGCAGGTCATCAACCCGCAGCTGCAGACGATGGCTGCCCGGGGGGGTGGTGGCGGTGGAGGCTGGAACAGAAGTCGCTACGGCAATGGCGGTGGCTCCTTCAAGCGTGGCGGAAACTTTGGGCAGGGCGGTGGCGGGGGGCGCAGATTTAATGATGGATATTAATGTTTTACCTTCATAGTACAAAATTAACTTCATTTTTACGATTCCAATCTGTGGAACGGATTAAATCAACAGGACGGCAGTGATCTGTTTAACGCACTTCACAAACTGTTTTTGTTTGTTTAGCCACTTGGACAGTATTTTGTGATCTAATTTATTGGATTTGTAGTGGAGTTGCGCAGAGTTCAGTAGACAATGCAGGCCTCTGCGCTCGCTCGGCCGTTTATCATAAATTATAATTTATTTAATTAATTTTGAAGAGAGCGCATTACCATCTATCTGGAAAGGCAAGCCCTTGTGAATGAAACACATTCACAAGTGTTAACAGTGTATGTATGTTTGTTGTTTTTGTTTCTTTCCAATACTGTGATAAGACTTTACTGTGATGCTGGTAATGGAGAAGTGTGTTTAGTACAATAGAATGGTTGAGCATTACCTGAGTGATGTGGCCGTGTGGATGTTTGTTGCGAGTCCCACTGCTCCGTGAGACACCGCCACTTTTGTAGTGAGCCTTGCCTGCGACGCAAACTGCTCTACTGCAGTGTCTTTATTTTGTTTACAAGCTTGACAAAACTTACATGTTACTGTTGCGCACGGCAAAATGTCATTTATACCAACATAGATCAACATCCCTTTTAATTTTGTAAAACATTGACACTCACTTTAATGTACCTACCCGAAATGTGAATACGATGAAAGCTGTAAAAAACATTCTGACATTTAGGACTACTCTGTTGGTGTTTATTACTTATATCACTTGCAGAATACTTTCCTATACTATGTAATAGTAAAGATAGTAATATTTTTATTGTTTCCGGTCACCAATTGATTTATGAGACAGTGGGTGTATTGCACTTTATTATTAATAATAATACAATCTCAATATAATGTATTAAGAAAAAAACAAAGATTTTTATTTAACGCTACATCGCAAGTCATTCTCAGTGTTTGAGCTTTGTTAATGGATGAATAAGGTTGATTTTCCATCAAACATTTTATCATCAGCCTCTATCGGTCCACTGCTGGACATGCCTCTCCCAAGGCACTCCACCACACGCGGTCTTCCGCTCTTCTCATCCATCCACTCCCGGCTACCTTTTAGGTTTTTTAGGTCATCTGTCCATCTAGCCGGGGGGCATCCCACGCTATGTTTGCTTGTACGTGGACTCCATTCGAGCACGTCCACCCCATCAGTTCTCGGGTCTGCGACAGATGTGCCCAGCCCACTGCCACTTCAGCTTGCTTATTTTCTTAGCAATGTCGACTTAAAGCGCTTAGATCATTCATTAACAAAAACTGGATCACTTGTTTTTTGAATGCATGACTTTTGACATTCTACGACATTCGCTAATAAATTAATTAATGAAAATTGATAAAACATCTGATAATATGCCGCGCGTCACTCAAGATTTACTAGCCAACACAGACTGTTTTTCTTCGATTTACGGTTTCATTACCTCAACAAATTGGCAATATATAAAGAATAACAGACAAGGCTGTATGGTGTTCCACCTTTGCCTATCTCGAAAAGAGGATTCTCGCAATACGAGAAGAAAAGAAGATATGGACCAGAAAAAGCGCGGGAAACGTTGAGCGGGACACACGAACTTTCGCGCGTTTAATAAAAAACAATTTTCTCTAGATTTTAAAAGCTATTTTCACCCGAAAATGAGAGGCTCGGGGAAGAAAAGACGAAAAAAAAAACGAAGAAGTGGATACAACCGGCACAACAGGCGACGTACCGTCGGAATCCAGCTCGGCTTCTGACATGGAGGAAGATGAGGATAAGTACAAAACATACTTCTACACCAAGTACAAAAGGCTTTACAACGAGTGCGCAGGTGAGAGCGAATTCATTGTATTCGTAGAGTCAACGACAGAAAAGCCCATTGGAGACAGACATCATGTATCTCTCTGCCATCTTCCAAAGAAACATAAAAGGCATTAAACGCTTCAAGCGAATCAACAATCACAGAGTCGGCCTTATATTTGATAAGCCTGCTCTCGCCAACACAATGATACAAAACCAGACTTTCCTGAATCAGTACTCATTCAAAGCATCCATACCTGCTTCGGCAACAGAGATCATCGGCGTAATAAACAATATCCCAACTAAACTCGCCAACAAGAAAATATTCAACGCCATCACTTCACCTTACAAAGTCATCTCCGTCAGACGAATCATGCGCAAGGTAAAAACGGAAAATGGATTCACGCTCTCGCCGACAAAGACAGTCACGCTGACATTCTCATCTAGCTCCTTGCCTAACTCAGTAGAATTAGATCTGTGGAGTTTCCTAGTTCAACCGTACAACCTGTCAAGCTTTGCTTCAACTGCCTGACGTACGGACACCTCGCCCGGTTCTGCAAGAACAAAGTCCGCTGCAGCATCTGTACACTCCCGCACAACTATAAAGACTGCACCATCGACACTAAAGACGCTAAGTGTGTACATTGCCAAGGCAACCACATCTCTATCTCTTCCGCGTGTCCTGTCAAACAGAGGCGCATTGAGGAGAACAAAAGGAAAGTAAAGACGTCAACATTTGCAGATATTTTAAATGATAAACATTTTCCGTCTTTGCAACCTCCGACAATAGGAAAACAATTGCAACCACCAGCAGTTAAAAATTACACCAAAACTATCAGAAATCCTACCGCTGACATCTCAGAAATTCTAAAATATGACATTACTATTAATATACTGGTAAAGACTCTGACTTTGGTTGCCACTATTTAAAAAAAGAAGAAGAAGAAGTTTAATGTAATGACACAACAGAAGGAGAATAATATTATTATTATCAATGATAAAATAAAAAACATTCTGAAACAAAACATATCTTTATTACAATGAACACGAAAACTTTAAATATTATGCAATGGAACGCTCAAGGCATTACTTCTAATCGAAACTCTTTAATTCATTTTCTCTACTCTAACAATATACACATAGGTATTATCTGTGAAACATGGCATAAAATTTTCAACATTAATAAATACAATGTTGAATATCTAAATTCAGGTAATGCCATAATGGAGTGGCAATACTAATACATAGGTCAATTCAATATGACAATTTAACAACATATTGTGATGACTCTTTACAAAACATAGCGGTCCAAATACATTGTTATAATCGTCTTATATCTATAGTTAGTTTTTACAGCCCTGGGAACTGCACTCCAAACTTTGATCAAATAAAATTTGAGCAGCTCATTAATAGTATACAGGATCCCTTTATTTTTGCTGGCGATTTTAACGCTTATCACACCCAATGGGGCTGTGACTCTATTAATGCTCGGGGAAGAATGATACATGTCATTAATAATAATTCATTGATTTTACTCAACAGTGGTGAAACAACTACTACAGGATCTCACATCTGGAAACCGAATGCCCTTGATCTTACTATTGTATCACCATCATTAGCTCTCTCTTGCGACTGGGAAGTACTTACCTATTACCATGATTACCTATTATACTGACATTCTAGATACAGCTATAAAAGACCAAATTAAACCGCAAAATACATCAAAATCTAGTGGGAAAAGAAAACATACTGTTCCAGTTCCATGGTTGAACGAGCATTGTAAGGACGCAGTTAAAAAATGTAGAGAGGCTTATTCTAAATTCAAACAGTCATTCAACTGTGAAGATTACATTAATTTTAAAAAACTCCAAGCTAAGAAAAAAATGGTTTTGAAAACACAAAGAAAATTGGAATGGGAAATTTTCTGTGAATCAATAAATAGGAATACACCTATGAGCAAAATTTGGCAAACCATGCGAAAATTCAATAAAACATTTAATTATTCCAATTTCCAAAGCGATAACTGGGTCTTAGATTTCTTGAAAAAATATACACCGGACTCCGTCGAGCAGAAACCTGACCTTCCACCTGCAGATGCACCTGTAACATCAAATAAAACTTATATAATTAATCCATTCACAATAAAAGAATTAAAGTCAGCTTTAAGAGCAAGAAGAGATACCGCTTGCGGTCTAGACATGATAACCTACAAAATGATTAAAAGCTTGAGTGATTTTGCTCTGGACATATTACTCAATATTCTAAATAGCTTATGGAAGCATTGTATAATTCCTGAGGAGTGGAAAATTGACTGTATAGTACCAATTCTAAAGCCAAATAAGAAATCAGGAGATCCCAACTTGTATCGACCAATTGCTTTAACATCGTGTATGGCCAAAATATTTGAACAACTAATTAAACATCGTCTGGAATTCTTCATCGAGAGCAATTCAGTTTTACCTAGCAACCAATTTGGTTTCAGACGAGGGAAATCTAGTCGGGAAAGTTTAAGCCACCTTCATTTAGATATTTACAAATCAACAGTAGGAAAGCAAAACCTCCTGTGTGTTTTTTTCGACATAGTGGGCGCCTTTAATAATTTAAATCATAACGTTCTAAATACAATATTGGCGGAACTAGGAATACCTAATAAACTTGTCACTTGGATATTTAATTTTCTAAACGGTAGAAAGGTTTTTATAAAATTCAATAACCATTTGTACGGTCCACGCTTATCTTACAAAGGTACATGTCAAGGCAGTATTTTAAGTCCGCTAATTTTTTGTTTATATATTCAGAGATTGAACCTAGTTCTTTCTCCATTAGTCACAAATCTTCAGTTTGCCGATGACTTAGTTATTTATTTTTCAAGCAATAATTTGAATCATACTACTAAAGTAATCATTACAGTACTTGAAAATCTTTCAAAATACTTCAACAAATTAGGCTTAAAAATCAGCATTGAAAAAAGCAACGTCATATGTTTTGGAAAAATAAACTATCACAATCCTCAGGTCAAATGTATTATAGGTCAGGCCTCAGGTCAAGCCATATTCTAAGATCATTATTGTATTGTATTGTATTGTTTATTGATAATTCTTATGGCAGTTAGACTGCGCTCGAACTTGTCACAATTTGTTCTATCCGGTTCGATTACACCCACGAAGAAGAACCGACAAGAAACTTCGCAGGGCACATTAGCCTCTACATCTTGGGGATCCCATCCAAAAATATTGAAAATCCTTTGGGGATCCGATCCAAAAATATTGAAAATCCTTTATAAATCCCTTGTAAGAAGTCATTTTGACTATGGTTATCTTTGCTTTGCTCATAAGAATAACCTTACTGAAAAGTTAGAAAAAATACAAAACTGCAATTTGAGACTTATCACAGGTGCGATGAAAACTACCCCAATTAATTCCTTGCTAGCGGAATCTGGCATATCTCCTTTGAGTTTGCGCTTCCGGTACCTTATGTAAATGTAAACGGTAAATGGATTATGAATAGATTCATAATCCATTTACTGTCTTCACCAGACGATATATTATTGAAGAAGATTGCAAGTGTTCCTTTGCATAATAATGTTCCTTTTGTCTGTCAAGATGTTCAAATTTTTATTACTTCTATAAAGACAGATATATTATTTTGCGAGAAAAAATTACCTTGTTATGATGGTTCATTCGCAAGTAAATTTCTTGAGATTCCGGTAGACATTGATGGTAGTCTGTCGACAAAAGAGGAGGTATATTTTAATTTGGCAAAATACGACAATTATAAAAAGATATTTACTGACGGTTCCAAAAATGATCAAAACGTTTCATTGGCAATCTATGACCAATCTACGAGGACAGGATTTGGATACAAAATAAACAGCGAAGGGACCATTTATACTGCTGAAGGCCTCGCCGTACTGGAAGCCTTAAAATACATCGAGAATTATCAAGAACCTATTCAGAATGAGAGCTCCCGTAAATGGCTAATAGTCAGTGATTGTCAGAGCGTTCTTCGAGCCATCGAAAACACGAAACTTGATGCGAGAACGGCATATTTTATTTATAAGATACGAGAGAAGATACTTGATTTGAGTGTGAAAGGATTTACCGTGGGATTATTTTGGACGCCGAGCCGAGCCACATTGATGTTTTAGGTAATGAATTGGTCGATAGCCTCGCAAAAAACAATTTTGACGTCTCAAATCCCGATCAAAAATGTTGCCATACCACATTCTGTCTGACTTACACGCAATTCTAACGAAAATCTATGATGATGAATGGGCTACAGAATGGTCTGAATCTCTCCAACTGAAAGGAAGGTGGTATCATAAAATTCAAAATAATATTACGAAGACATCCTGGTTTGACAAAGGAATGCTATTGAAGGAACGGCAATTCTACACTACTTTTTGCCGACTTCGTATGGGTCACTGTCAATTCAATGCGCACCTTCATCTAATGAATTTAGTGAATTCCTCCTTATGTCAACACTGCAATATAGATGAAGAGCAAACTCTGGACCACATATTTTTGAACTGTCCCGCTTTCACAATCCAAAGATTACTCATGAATCATGAATGGAAAATTACAAATATCCCGAAACGATCCCTACATCTTTGGAAAGAATTCTTTCAAATACACACAACTACCCAGCCATTTATTCATATATAAGAAAAACCATTGGTAAAATATAATTACGAAAATATCTATAAAAGATGAAAATTACGAATTGGCTGTATGGTCAAATGATCTTTGCCTGCCTATTTATGGTGAAAACAACAACAACTATCAGAAATGTCATTTCAATCAATATTCTTTCTTTGGTGATTTAGATTTCGATCGAACACGCTCGTGTAGATAGAACTTTGTTTGCTTGCTCGTGATATTATTTCATCATAATTCATTCATGATAATTTTGTTACCAAATCCAATATTCAAGTACACCTCTATGTGAAAATATTACGTTTTGGTAAGTTACAATCATTTAATTTGTGGAATTGAATAAGTGAATATTAGAACAGTCGCTATTTGGAGGTTAGAGTACTTGATTAGGAAAAAAGGAAATACCTCAAAAGTAAGACGCACACAGATATAGGTAGTTTTAATGTAACCTGTTGGCTCCCAAAGGTTATAATATTGTAGTAGTAGTTAGTTATCTGTGACTGTGATGCTTACCCCCCCTGACTGACTCCCTCACGGGCCATTTGCGCCGCGCGCGCTGATAAAGTAAAATATTTTGTAAAATAATTAAGTCAGGTCAATAAACTCTATTTGCACTTATAGCGAATGAAATTATACACAAACCAAATTAAAACAACTGGTTGGTGGTGCATGGTTACATACTGTCACGCCTGTTTCCCAGTGGGGTAGGCAGAAACAACGGATCCTGACACCTCTTCCGCCTCTTCCACTCTCATAATGTTTTTTTACATGCTCCTCGGTTATGTGTACCATGTACGCACTTGAAGCTTTTTGAGCACATGCCTGATCTGGTCTAGGTCCATCTTTTGTTAGTCTCCTGAGTCCTGTCATCCATTTTTCCAACAGTATTGAATTACCGAGTGTAAAAATTACAGAAGAAAATCTTTTTTAGCGTACACGGACTACATTGAATGAGCATCATGATAGCTCTACGCGTTGGCTCTACTCGCTTGATACACAAAGAGGCAGTAAAACTGTGAGTTGCTTTTTAACACAATCTTACATTGGTTTTCTAAAGATAATTGTATATGGGTCATTCTCTGAACAGAGGGAGAGTCGCTCATACAAATAAAAAATTAAGATATTAGTAAAACTATTTCAGCTTGTACCAAATCCACATCACCAAATGCACCCAAATAAGTCCGCACTATTTATATGATAGTTTCTGAAATTATAGAGACATCTTCTAGGGGACTGTTGCTTCTAGCACTGATGAAAACAAACAAAGTCTAAATTGTTTGAAAATATAATAGATATACCTATAAATAAATAGTATTGCTTCTTGTGTTTTTTTTTTAATCTTTATTTTTTTTAAGGCTTTAGCCAATTCTTGTTTGGATTTATGCATCTGTGACACCAAGGAAAAATACGTACCTGGGAACTTTGAATTATTTGCAATTTTTTAGCACTTTTAAATCAAGGTTTTTATTCTATATTCAGATAATGATCCATTCTGTAGATTTAATATAGGCTAATCTGTATTTTAAACTGGATAGTATTAGTTACCTAGGCTACGTAGAGAGTAGTGGCTAGTATGTAATCTAGGCTAGAATAAATACAATAAATAGAGATACATCTTAAAATAATAATTATGACACTTTAATAATTTTTGTAAAATGGTTGTAACTGCATAACTACCTATTATTAACTTGGAAATTAATAAGAAACATTTTCAGCCTCTCCCAGACTATAAAGATTACTCCGACTTCAGCAAATGTGGTGTTTTGCAAATATCTAAATGGTTATGGATGTAATATAAATATCGCACAGCAAAACTACAGCAAGTTACTGCAGGGAGGGTGCCAGGTTAGTCTGAGGTGGGCCTCTGTGTTGGGCAATTCCTATGCGGTGAACGCACCGTCGGTGCTAGAAAGTGACGATTACCGCAACGAACACAACATTACAATATCTGGGGATGACGTCCCGGACCCATTCCAAAGTATCAGTCAGGAAAACTTTCCTGATTACATCCTGGAGTATCTGAAAATGCAAAACATTGAGAAACCGACGACCATTCAGGCTCAGGGATGGCCCATCGCCATGTCTGGCAAGAATCTGGTCGGGATCGCTCAGACCGGAACAGGAAAAACACTTGCATACCTTTTGCCTGCGATGATTCACATAAAGGAGCAGACAAAGAGGAAGGGCAGCAGTCCGGTTGTTCTCATTTTGGCGCCTACGAGGGAGCTGGCGCGACAGATTCAGCAGGTGGCTAACGGACTGGGCAGAATGTTGTCGATCCGGACCGCGTGCATCTACGGCGGCGCCAACCGCGCCAGGCAAGCCCACGAGCTCGAAAATGGCGTCGACGTGGTGATAGCCACACCGGGAAGGTTGATAGACTTCCTGACAGCCAAGACTACCAACCTGGACCGATGCACCTACCTGGTGCTGGACGAGGCCGACAGGATGCTGGACATGGGCTTTGAGCCTCAAATACGGCAGATAGTAGACATGATCCCTCTCAAGCGGCAGATACTGATGTGGTCGGCGACATGGCCCAAGGAAGTGCAGACTCTGGCGCGGGACTACCTAGGCGACTACGTCCAGGTGAACGTGGGTTCCACTGACCTCTCGGCCAATCACGACATCAAGCAAGTTGTGCACGTGTGCGAAGAAGATGACAAAAACTCCAAGTTAGTATTTTGTTATTGCTGAATATAGTTTATAAGCCTGTATCAGCTGTTGATGGATTAAACAATTAAGAAAAAAAAAACTATGCTTCTTAAGAATGGAGTATCAGGGTTCTTTTTTATTGACAGATTTTTGAAATTGTGGTGGTGAAAGGGGTGCAAAATATACTGATAATATTTAATAATAGCTGTGCCCGTGGCTCCCCTTGTGGCATTTTTGTTGGACAATGTCAGTTTTGAAAAATGCATTACATAAAAAAAAACTAAGGCCCATGTGTAACAGTGGTATAATAAATGGGATAATTATGATTTAAATGCTCTGAGCGTCGGAACTGTTGACGTCAGTGATTCATATGCATAAGAGCTACTGAGACCAAATTTTTTTGCAAAAAATATTTGAACACCTACAACAAACTTACCGTGGGAGTAATCTTGGCATTTCCTTTAAAGTTATCCATAACTTGTACTGCACTGAGCTTTGTTTTGATCAAATTTATGATTTGATATTGCACAAATAAAGTGTGGTTATGGTTTGCATCAATGTTACATACTCACGAATGGATAAAAACCTCCAATAGCTGTTATTCACTTCATACATTTTATTTCTCTAATTTTTATACACAAACACAACAAACTAATGATTAAAATACTACAAATATGTTATTTGCGGCGGCGACGAGCAAAAACGTACCGTGCGTCACCATCTTTAATATACCCCTGTTTTCATCATCTCCGGTTAAGTCAAGCCGAACAGTTTTTTTTCAGTAATAGTGACATTTCTCATACATTTGACAAGAGTTCGATGGCAGCTACGTTGTACTGGAGGTGGTGAAGACGGCCATTATGAGAACTGGAAAGTTCTTTTATTATTTCTTCAATGTTGGCAACAAAATTAATTAGATCCCCAAGGGCATATGTACACCTTTTTTATTTATTTAGAACTAAAATTGTTCAGTTCTGGTTGTTGTCTTTCAGTCAGTCAGTGTTAAGAATTTTATAAATGAGGAAACTATAAATTTGTCAACAGATTGAATTCGCTACTGCAAGAAATTGTGACGGCCGACTCCGGAAAGATCTTGATATTTGCGAATATGAAGAAAACAGTGGAGAATGTAACGCACAGATTGAGGCTAAACGGTTGGCCGGCGGTCGGTATCCACGGAGACAAGAGCCAGGTTCAGAGGGACAGCATCATCTATCAGTATAAGAGAGGCAAGGCTAAGATACTGGTAGCATCGGACGTCGCGGCCCGAGGACTCGGTAAGTGTTACAAGTTAAGTCTTCGGGAGTTGGCATGTAGGGATATGTCACTGGCATGAATATTTTGGTTACACTATGTATGTAAACTTAGGGGTTTACGGCGCAATTAATTGGATAAGTGCTTGCTTACCCAATTAGTTGCTTGCTGCTAGTTTAGGACTACTAGTGAGTGACGCCGCTCTACAATTTGTTCAAGAATCTAGGTCTTCCAAGATCGACTGGACAGAGGCTCATTGTGTGGAGAGAGCTTCGAAAACGTCACTGGAGGCATCTTACAGAATATGGATATTGTATATTGTTTATTAAGCATTCATTAGACAGCATGACTGTACTCGAATTTGTTACAATTTGTTCTATCCGATTCGATTACACCCACGAAGAAGAACCGGTAAGGTAGAGAAAGGGAGGTTGAGAGCGGGACTGGTGGTTCTCTGCGTCATAATCTAGCTGAACTAACTGAAGAGGCCGCGAGCCGAAACGTAATGAGTGCTGGGGAACTACAGAGGGGCCACTCGCTAGTCCCGACTTCGATTGACACCCTCCTCAACTGCCAATGGCCCCGGATATGTTCAGTGAAGCCATCGCAAGCTCAATTCAACACCTTCTTTGCTTTGAGTTAAGTTTGAGTAAAAGTGACCATTTCAGTAATACAACCTGAGCTAAATCGAATTCTTGCATTTTAACCTGTGTATCTGATAAGCATAGCTAGTCTGTGAAGTGTTTAGTTTTTTCACAGCATTTTTTTTATGGAACCTATCACCTAATACACCTGTCATGCCTGTCAGCCTGTCAGCACCTTGGGGAACTAGGTGCCGTGTCAGTGTTTCCCTTTGGTCGTGCCGGCTACACTGAACTGGACGGAAAACACAAACTGTTTTGGATAACCGCTTCGACCGACCTTTCAGTAATTGCAGTGTTACCAATAGGGTTACCGGTTGGGTTAAACCATAGCCTACTATCATTGGTCTCCCTCTACGGAGGCCAAGCCATGCTGCATCGTCATAGCCCCACTGCGTCGTTGCTATCGCTTACTCGCTCTCGCTTGCCTACCGATGACAGGAGTGAGAGAGAAACATGAAATCGCTCACCCATCTTCGGGCGACCGACGAAATCTTCGTTTTCTCTCTCACTCCTGTCATCGGTAGGCAAGCGAGAGCGAGTAAGCGATAGCAACTTTGCAGTGGGGCTATGACGATGCAGCATGGCTTGTCTCCGTAGAGGGAGACAATGATAGTCGGCTATGGTTAAACTCTAAGTAAAAAGTAAGGCAAGGTAAGGTAAGAGACCTACAGTTTTACCTGGAATCTGAACCATGGTCAGCTTTAACGGTTGAACGGTTACTCACCCTAGTTCTGACCGCGCCCGGATGTGCTTAATTTCACGAACGCATGTCGATCCATAGCACAACGAAGCTACAGAGGCTGAAAAAATCCAGTTAGGGTACAATTAATATCACAATATTTGAAGTGTACATTTTCAAAACAGAACAAGGAGGACAAAAAAGCAGTAATTGTATGGATAAAACGACATATTGTTTTTATCTTAGATGTGGACGGCATCTCGCACGTTATAAATTACGACTACCCGATGACATCGGAGGACTACATCCACCGCATCGGGCGCACGGGTCGCCTGGGCGCGACCGGCACCTCCCACACCCTGCTCACCCAGGAGAACGCTCGGCAGGCCAAGGACCTCATCGCTGTCATGAGGGAGGCTAGTCAGGTACCAACCCTCATACAGACTTCAGTAATGTTTACACTTTAACATGCTCCATTCTCTCTCACTAATTATTTTATTCTCTTGTTTATTGAAACACCAATTTACTAATACAGGAAAGAGCTGGCATCTACTTATTTAGCTGGCAGCTGTTATGCAAAGGTTGCAAACCTTGCAATGGCGAGAGCGTAGTTTACTTTAGGCATGGAACCGTGTTTTGTGCCAAAATACACCAATGGAAATTTTTTAGCGAGTTGTATTTTGCCATGCATGCCTTGTTTTAACTAAATTTACATTCCCCATGTTTACAAATGACACAATCTAGAAATAACTTTTTGTTCTGTGTCTTGGTGTAAACATAAATTTTATTATCAATTTCAGGAAGTACCAGATGAATTGGAGGAGTTAGCAAAACAACGCTATGCGGCCCGGGAGTCGCTCAAGCCGAAGTTCAACCCGAGAAACAACTACAACTCCAGCTGGTCTTCGCGACAACGCTTCAACTCTACCCCGGGCTGGAAGTACAACCAAAACCGCGGCGGAGGTTACAGGCAAAATCAGGAGCGCAGCGGCGGTTGGCGACAGAACCGGAATGATAATAAGTGGGATTCCGATTAGTAGAAAATTATTTAGTGATCATTATGTTTAGTTAGTAGGGTTAATATACTATACCAATATTGTCTTTGTGTTATTTTAGTACAAGCAAATAAATAATCAAGGAACAGATTCTTTTAGTAATTCTAACGTCTTATTTATGCTTAACTAATACAATTAGTAGAGGAATGGAAAAGTTGTTAATACGAATGACTTATGCAAAATAGTATAATAATATTCAATCTGAGAAGTGCTATCAGATCAATCATAATATTCTCTCTAATATTTACACTATAGAACATACTAACACTACATAATATATTCACACAGGTAAATTTAAATGCATATGAACAATGATTATGATTTGAAGTGTGAGAGTTCGAGTGTGAGAATCCCTGAGTTCGACTGTAATCACTGCGATCTAGGTAGATCTATCGTGATCTCTCAAAAAGTTTATAGTTTACCCCCAAGTCCGATTTCCGCTATGAACCGATTTATACCCTTGGGGTTGAATGCCTGTACTTGGCATGGGTTAAAAATGTAACCCCCAAGAATACGGCTTCTACTGTGAATGAACAGGTCACATTCACAATTATATGTATGGGCGTTTCATCCTCTTTTATACAGAACGTGTACACGGGTGTGTCGCTAAGGTGCATGCGGTGTAGGTGGTTGTTTAGTCTGCAGAGTGTCCTGTTAAGGTACTGGTTAGGACTCTTTTATGTCTTTCCAGTTTAGGTTTAATACCCCGGATGTGAATTTACGCGAGTACCCAGAAAATTGTGCCTTCGCGTAGGGTAAGACAGTACGCGGCTGTAAATAAGGGGTAAGTACTATTCTGAATTCAGTCTATTTATGTTACCCGTATAGATGGTTCAGTCATTTTACGAATGTTGTATTATCATTGACTTAAAAAAAATATGTTGAATATCTATCATCAATAAGAATACCTAGTTCTTATTTTTCGTTGACCATCCCTAACAGATTTATTATTAGTATATAAGTATTGATGATATTAACGAAAAGAAATAATTTCTTATTAATTAATTATTAATCAATCCACTATCTACACTCTTTATTATATTATCTTTGCTCTTTATGAGTTTTTGATTGTCTCCAAAACAGTTGCACGTTGCTATGGTAACAAATGCTGTTCAAATTCAAACTCTTCGGATTTTTATTGTCTGTGTTATTGACTTAACTACTGTTGCTAACATATGTCAGAACGTTTTCGAAAGACAGGTTGGGTTTATTTAGTCTGTGGTTGGGTTGGAAGCGGAACAGGCACAGTAGAAGGCAGTGGGCAGCATGGCGGCTCTTCAAGATCTTGCCGTCAGGTCTGTGCTCGACGTTGTGCTGGAGAACTTCACGAGACTTGGCTTGGTAAGTAATTGTCTTTTGTCATTGTCCTAATAAAACTGCTTTCAGCTTTTGCTTCAGGCTGAAGGAAGTAAAACTAAAATATAATTTTATCACTGACTTAAAAAATAAAGGTTATTTCTATGAATTTTATAAATTTAAAAAATGTTTTGTGTACTAAATAAATTTGAAACCTAATATTCTGTGTGAAGTCCACGAGAACTGAGCATAATTTTTCATTAATTTGGTGAAGGAAATCTCAGCTAGGAAAACTGAACGATCTCATCTAAATCAGTAGATGGAGCGATTGTACTACCCGGCGCGACACGCAAGCATACGCCCTCGCCTTTCTTACATCCTAGATTTTGTAATAGATTTTCAACATACATACATACGTACCACACGCTGTATCACTACAATCGGGGTAGCATAGTAATGGGTGTTGTGCTGCAAGAACTCTGGTAATTTATGGCACAACACTGCCCACCACGTTTAGCTAAGGACAAGATAACTTTCAAGCAGCAGGTAGGTAAGGCACGAAGGCCCACCTGCTGCATGACTCAGTGGAAGGAAGGAAACACGATTTTTAATCAAAAATAACCCTAGAGGTTTTTTTTTATAGAAACTGACAGGTTTCGCTACATCACCTACAACACTGGCGATGTCTAAGTCCTAGTGCCATGTGAGCGCTTCTCTTTTGGTCTTGCCGGCTAGGTGAGACCACACTAGCGACAGTGAAGCAGCGCACGATAATTATATTTTGTATGAAATGAATCACTCTACGCGGCAGCAAGATGTTTGCGACGCCATGTCGCGCCACACGCCGCACGCCACTAGTGCGGTCTCATCATTAGTATTATAAGTTGTAACCAGATGTATACGCACTTATAGACTGTCTATGTCAAGT
Source organism: Nematopogon swammerdamellus (assembly GCA_946902875.1). NCBI lineage: Eukaryota > Metazoa > Arthropoda > Insecta > Lepidoptera > Adelidae > Nematopogon > Nematopogon swammerdamellus. The sequence continues at coordinate 13,635,337 of OX336346.1, forward strand.
TGGCCGGTGCATTGAGTGTGAACCCCCTCCTCCCTCCGATCGCCGCAATCCCTGCCACAGCTCGGTACCGATAGCAACGCCGCCCTTGCAAATACCAAATTGCAGATAGAAAAGCATCATTTTTTTTGTGCATTTGTGAAGTCACAGTGCCGCCAGTCAACTTAAAGTACGAGATTTGAGCATCGATACGCACTCTTAAATTGTATCTGTACAAGCCAAAATGTTTGCAGAAAGCGTGTGCATGCCGCATCGTGTATGCCGGTGACCACACTCTAGGCCGAGCGGAGCTGGTGCAAATGTTCCGCAACACGGTCGATGCTGTCAACTCTCTCTACTGCGATATTACACTCAGCGGTTTTCTCCTCGTGTATGACCATTATTTTGTACACGTGCTCGAGGTAAAATTTTGTTTTGAGTCATGAAAAGCCTATTTTCCAGTTAAATATGGAACGAAAATTTTGCGTGGAGTGTGAGAAAAAATACAACAGGACCACATAATACTTAATGTGCCTACTTAATTACTTCTTTTTTATAGAGATGTAGGCATAGAGTAAATACTGCTACTAATAATAATGATTAATTCATTCCTTTTAATTCATAATATTTTACACAAATTTATTTTACACATATGTATATTAAAATTTAAAAATATAAAACATATACAATAAATTCTTCACACAACTTCTTCTTACAAACCATACTTCTTTCTCTATAGGAAGGTGTTGAACTAAGCTTGCGATGGCTTCACCGAACATATCCGGGCTCATCGGCAATAGAGGAGGGTGTTGGTTAATCGAGGTCGGGACTAGCGAGTGGCCACTCTGAATTTCCTGCGCATGCTTCAGGTTTCGGCTCGCATCAAGCCCTCGTCAGCTAGTCTGCGTTGACTAGGACGCGGGGAACCACCAGTCCCGCTCTCGACCTACCTATCCATATTATCGATGCTTCCAGTGACGTTTTCGAAGCTCTCTCCATAATATAAGCTTAGCGTCGATCTTGGCAGCCCTAGACTCTTGAAGAGACTGTACAGCGACTTCGCTGGTAGTCCTCTTGCTCCGACTTCCACAGCGAAGAGATCAGTCTTGAATCCCATTCTCACAATCCGGTCTATTAAGTTGCAGTACTTGTTGAATTTGATATTGTGGTCCTTCGGTATGTTACTTTCCCATGGAACTGTAAGTTCAACAAGTACTACATGCTTTGTCGCTTTTGAGAATATGAGTATATCCGGTCTTAATGCGCTGTGGTACAGATTTCCGAAGGCATTCCATTTATTCCTTCTGGCTGCGTACGTAACTGAGTTTCGTAACTGGTTGCGGTAGAAGAATATTTATTCTTCGTTGGTAACTGGTTTCGGTAGAAGAATATTTATTCTTCGTTGGTACCTAACTGGTTTCGGTAGAAGAATATTTATTCTTCGTTGGTAACTGGTTTCGGTAGAGGAATTTTAATTCTTTATCGGTAAAATTTAATCAATATTTAAAAAAACAGTGGTTCAGGAAAGATCTATATATAAAAACATGCTGCTGCGAAAGAGAAATGATTTGAACGACTAATAATTTGGAGGCCGGGCACACGAAAATAAACAGGTATATAGGACGTAGAAAGCCAACTCTTGCTTATGTCCTCGACGTATTAAAAAAAGATATAGATATAGATTATAGTAGACGACCTATATAAAAAAAAAATAAGAAGAGCAAAAATTATACTGAGATCTATGATGAAATTAGATCTACGATACAAGAATTAAACAAAAATGAAATTTTGGTTGGGCATTGCCTGGAAATCATTATTTTTCATTTTAGTGTACGAGTAGGTTGTGTTTTTAAGATTTGTTAAAAATAGATCATACAATTTTAATTTTGTTTAGTAGAAGAAGAATAGTTATTATAAACCCTAATATACTTAATTTTAAATCTGAACATTTTATTTTATTTGAAGAGAAAAGAGATTCTCGCTCTGTATTTGTTTTCCAGAAAATAATAAAAATATTCACTTATTCACGTCAGCCAGTCACGAAATAATTATTAAATTTTCGCTTTGTAACCAGTGTAGAAAAAAAGAATAAACATTCTTCTACCGCAACCAGTTACGAAACTCAGTTACGCACGCGGCCGGAAGGATTTTATTCCTATGAGTCATCACCCAAAGATTGATTGGAAGAAATAACTTGCAGTGATAACTTCGCCTTTGCTCTTGTATTTCTTGTTTGTGCGAGGTGAGGGGGCCTCCGTGTAGGTATTGTGAGTTTGTTGTCAGTGTCCATAAAAAAAACAAAGTGACGTCACATAGTAAATGTGCTATAATTCGCAGGGTTCTGAAGACACAATCAATCGTCAGCTGCGGTTTCTTCTCAAGAGTGCCAGCGACTATATAACCTTGTCCCGTAACCAGGAAACTGAGAATAATGAGACGGATCATGTTGAAATAGTTGAATGCGCACAGAAAAAAGAAAATGTGTTCAAACGTATGAAACTACTTATTGTGTACCACTCTATTGAAACGGTAAGATTCCACATGGTACAGATAAAAAAACCGAACTTATTACATGAAAGGGGGGACCCTTACATTTTTCAAGAACACACTTTTCATGACTTATCCGACAGAACGTCAATGGGCGTCGTTAGAAACCTTACGGGTGGCTCGGCGCAACATTTCGCGCTTTTTATTTAAAAAAATGCAAATTAGTTACGGCGAAAACCTGCAAGGGTCTTCCCAAGAGTGTATTCTGTAGCTCCTATTAGCCTGGGGTCTTGAAAAGGCGCGTCAATGTACAGCACGCGCCGGCTGGCAACAGCGCGCCAAATCTGTATGAAATTGATGTTGCGAAACAGTAACTAAATGTGTGATATGAATCGATATTTAGCAAATACTGAACCTCTCATACTTCGGTATTTTCGTCATACCGAACACCGAACACGGTGCTGAAATACCAAACAGTTCGGTAAAAAACCGAACACCTGGCAAGCCTGGCCTAAGTGTATGTTATTTGGTAAAGTGTATTCATCTCCCATGAGTGAAGTGAATTTTAAGTGTTGTCAAATATGCAACATTATTGGCAGAGCGGGAGTTCCTAATAATTTTCCTGACTTTGTGGGGCCGGTACTGTACCGTGTGGGGCCGGTACTTTTTTTTTTTTATGGAAACTGACACGGTTGGCTACATCACCTACAACGTCCGTGATGTCAGCCCATAACACCGGGTGAACTAAGTGCCATGTCAGTGCTTCCCCCTTCGATCGTGCCGGCTACACTGAACTGGTCGGAAAACACAAACTATTTACATAGCCGTTTCGACCGACGTTTCATTCAGTGCGGTGGTACCAGCCCGGGCGGGTTAAACCCTACCACCAAGTAAGATTAGGAGGGAAGGGACCTACAGTTTTACGAGGAATCCGAACCTCGGTCAGCCTCCAGCGGTCGGCGGTCACCCATCCAAGTACTGACCGTACCCAGCGTTGCTTAACATTCAACAGCGACAGTTGACTGTCTGCACCACAGCCTCGATAGCTGGCTATGTCAGCTATCGAGGCTGACAACTGCTGCACCGTCTGGGGCCGGTACTGCACCTTGTGGGGCCGGTACTGCACCGTGTGGGGCCGGTACTGTACCATGTCGTAAAATGCGACTAAGGGATAAGGACAAGATGCCGTGCTAAAGGGCGACAGGCTCGCCACCTCTCACCTTGTCACGGTACTTCCACCAAGTCATGCAGCAGGTGGGTCTTCGTGCCTCACTTGCTGCTTGATCGGTTGAATCTTGTTCGAATACTGTGCGAAACGTGGTGGTCGGTATTGTGCTGTAATTTACCAGAGTTCTTGCAGCACAACACCGATTACTCTGCTTACCCCGATTATAGGGATTCAGCGTGTGTGATATGTATGTATATGTATGTATTTGTAGATATGGTTGAATCCTGGTGCACAATGTACCCCAACTGAGTGCATTTTCAGAAAACCCTTACTGGCTGGGGAGTACTGACAGCCGTACCACCGACACTGCTGACCAAGCTGGAACCGTACAGTCCCATAGAATATCATATAGAACAGCTCAATATTTGTCTCTCCAAGATGAAGAAGTTATGCGACATGTATGTTGAAGACAGTGAGGTAATTTTGGTTTTTATCTTCCCTTTAATTACTACTTGTAACCTATAATAGTTTTTAAAGTTTGTAAACAGAAAAAAAAAAATGTTAATAAATGAATAACATAATAATAATGATACCGCATGGAAGCATAGGCGCCGACTACGTGGGTGCTCGGGGGCTCCAGCACCCACGAGGGGTGAGTAGTGGGTGCGGAGCACCCATGACGATAGATATAAAAACTGATCAGTAATAGGATTTGAGCTACGATAAAAGTGCCTTATTTAATTACAAGCCTTTGAGCGGCCACATTTACATATTCGCACTAGTGGCGCGGCGAATAGCAAACGTTATAGTACTCCTATATTATTCTATGCCATGCAATAGAATATAGGAGCACTACAAGCGTAGGTACATCGAACGAATGTGTAAATGCGGCAAATGCAAAACATTGTGCATTCGCACGTTTTGCGAATGCATGCTACCGGGTGCCGGGAGAATTAGTGAAAAAATGGAGAAGCATATGTCCAGCAGTGGACGGCAACACGTTGATGATGACGATGACTGTTTAATAAATAAAAAATTGCATGAGCACCCACGAGGATTTCTTAAAGTCGGCGCCCCTGCATGGAAGTATGGAATGGGAAGGAGCTACACGGTAGGTACTTCCGGTCTCTCACTGGACCGGATGTAGACCAACTTGCTTCAGTGCACTGGCTACGCTTCGGGGACCTCTTCGGGGAAACCGAGGGGTTTGTCTTTGCAATACAAGATGAGGTTGTCAAGACGAACAACTATAGGAAACACATAATGAAGGACGGGACCATTGACATCTGCCGAGCCTGCCATCAACCTGGCGAGTCCCTCAGACATGTGGTTTCCGGTTCTTCGCAGCTTGCCAAGTATTTGTATAGACACAACCTAGTAGCCAGGATTATCCACCAGCAACTTGCCTTAAAGTTCAACCTTGTAGGTACCGAAGTGCCTTACTATAAGTACAATCCGCCGGCAGTTCTCGAGAATGGTCATGTCACACTCTACTGGGACCGGTCCATTATTACAGATAGGACTATTCTCGCGAATAGACCTGATATTGTGATAGTGGACCGGGAGGCGAGGCGCGCAACGCTCGTCGATATCGCCGTGCCGCACGATGGTAACCTCGTCAGTAAGGAAGCAGAGAAGATGCTGAAGTATCTGGATCTGCAGCACGAGGTTACCAAAATGTGGCCCGTCGACTCCACGATCGTTGTGCCCATAGTCGTATCAGCGCATGGGCTGATATCGAAGAGTCTCGATGACCACCTTGAGAGGCTCTCGCTGAGTGGTTGGGTCAAGGGCCAGATCCAGAAGGCAGCCCTGCTCGACACTGCACGCATCGTCCGGAGGTTCCTCTCTTTGGGACTCGACCATCGGTAGCTTGGGTCCGCCCCGCTGCCGGTGGTGGAAACTCCATTTGTTTTATAATAATTTTATATATAATTTTTGTATATTTGAGGTATAGTAATATGTAAAATTATTGTAAATAAATGGATAAATAATATTGTTTACATCACATAGCATCAAATACCTACCGCGCGCGCCCCCTACTAGAGATGCCCTAAGCGATAATATTTGAAACCCAAAAACTTTACGCAGTGCTGCTAGCGCTTCGTATGTGTGTGTGTGTGCTAGTATAGACACTACACACAAAGAGGAGCAAGTTAGGCACACGCACAAAACAAATGCACACGCACAACACACATATGTAAGTCATAGGCCACGCCCACAGGCTTCAACGGCGTTGTAGAGAAATCGCGCTCAGGGCGCCTCTAGGAGGGGCGCGCGCATTTATTTTGATGCTCTGTGGTTTACATGAACGCAGCTCGACGCTCGAACTCATCCTTGGTGACATACTTTTTAGGCTTCCGTACCCCGTACGGAAGGCTATTATTAAGCCTACAACGCCTGTCAGTCTGTCCGTCCGTCCGTCTGTCCGTGCGTCCGTCTGTCCGTCCGTCCGTCTGTCTGTGCGTCCGTCTGTCCGTCCGTCCGATGGCTGCATCTTTGGAACCGTAACAGCTAGTCTGTTAAAATTCTCACAGAATATGTGTTATTTTGCGGATATAACAAAAAATAATGGGCCGGCCAAATGCGAGTCGAACTGCGAGGCACTTGGCCGAGTAAACTTTAATATTCGTTAAATACATATCATGATTAGTTAAAATGCTTCATAATCTATTCGGTAGATGGCGCGCGCGCCAAATACACTTTTTGATTTCTTCTATGGGAACCCACGTGAATTTTTTTCTTTTTCTTATTTTTATTATTTGTTGTTACATCGGCCATAATAACACATATTCTGTGAAAATTTCAACGGGCTACCTATTACGGTTCAAGAGATACAGCCCTCGGACAGACAGACAGACGGACGGACAGACAGACAGACAGATGGCGTAGGATTAGTAATACAGATACCTACCCTACCGGATACGGAACCCTAAAAAAGGAAAAAGTGAAAAATTAAGGGGGGTTTCCATACAAGAAACTTGTTAGGGTGCCGTATCCGGTACGGGAACCTATTACTAAGCCTGCGCCGTCTGTCTGTCTGTCTGACATGCATTGTTCTCTGTGTTTATATATAAATATGTGTATGTGCTAGGCTTGTACCAATGTCACTGGTATCAAGGGAAATATATTAGGAAAGTTGTTACATTTTGCTATAATACCCCGAAATTAAATTCCAGGTCACATTAGAAGGCTTGAGCGCAGCTGATTGGAGAATGCAAATTCTTCCATCATTCGTGCTGTTGGAGCTGCTTCTGGATTCTAAATATGTAATAGACCTGATGACCTACATGAACTATCACCGTCGTGTTGATAACTATACCTTTTATTTCGGTAAGAAAATATCTTTTAAGTACCTACCTACCTAATATAAATCCCTGCACAAAATTGTTATCTAGAGCCATTTTGCTCATGTGAAAGGTTCATAGATAAAATTCGCTAAATCAGCATGACAGTAAACCCCACGAACAACTGGACGTTACAAGTAAAGTAACCTAGGTTACACATTAAAAATAAACAATTTGAATTATACGACAGACAAACATGCTGAATTTTATAATAACTATATTATATATTATGTAGGTCCCTTCCCTCCTAATCTTACTTGGTGGTAGGGTTTAACCCGCCCGGGTTGGTACCACCGCACTGAATGAAACGTCGGTCTAAACGGCTATGTAAATAGTTTGTGTTTTCCGACCAGTTCAGTGTAGCCGGCACGATCAAAGGGGGAAGCACTGACATGGCACCTAGTTCACCCGGTGTTACGGGCTGACATCACGGACGTTGTAGGTGATGTAGCCAACCGCGTCAGTTTCCATAAAACAAATTAAAAAAATTACCCATACAGACAGACGGACATGCAATTTAATCTAGGTCCACTCGCTAGTCCCGACCTCGATTAATACCCTCCTCTACTGCCGATGGGCCCGGATATGTTCGGTGAAGCCATCGCAAGCTTAGATCCACACCTTCCTTCTTAGCAGTCTATGTTTTTAATAGGACTAATCTGCTCTTATTTCTAATCTAATCTGCTTACCATTCACAAATGACAACGCTGCTCCAAGTAAAACTTGCTACCAATGTTGCAACAGAGCTTGTGTGGCCACTACCAACGCACTACACACCGCGCCACCTCTACAAGCTGAAGGTGGACGAGGAGTTTGTGCAGCCTCTTCCCACGCAGGAGTGGCAGCGACGCTCGCCCCCGCCGGACGCTGATGCTGAGCCTACTTCTGAACAATCCAGTGACTGAGCGCTGCTCTCACTACATGATCAGCCTAGCGACTCAACTCCAACGCTGTTCCCTTATCTATCACTGTACATTAAGATACTTATACCTAGATTAAAAGCAATTTTATTAACAGACATAATTGTTTTAGTGTACCCACACGACACAAGTATAATTATTTGATTTATTTTTCACATTTCAAAATGTCATACATACATGGTAATTAAAAAATCTGTCAAGTGCGAGTTTTACTCGCGCACGGAGGTTTCCGTATCTATCCGCTATCAATAATATCCGCCTATCTTTTGTCTTTCAACAATGCAATGTATAAAATCCTGTGGCGCCATCTATTATTCAGTAGCGTGACTAATAGATTTTTCGCACGTTTGTTGTATGGGAGCCCCCCTTAATTTTTAACATTTTCTTTTTTTTATTGTTATATCCGCCATAGTAACACATATTCTGTGAAAATTTCAACGGGCTACCTATTACGGTTAAAGAGATACAGCCCTCGGACAGACAGACGGACGGACGGACGGACAGACAGACAGCGGGGGCTTAGTAATAGGCTTCCGTACGGGATACGGAAACCTAAAAATAACTCAAGCTTACTACAAAATGCTCATAATTATATCCTAAAGTGGACTGGTGGTAACAAACAAGTTCATATTTTATCAGATAAATTCCTCAGAAGCACTCATTAGTAGATACTAGATAGTAACCTAGCAGCCATTGGGGTGCTACTGATCGAGTATTGATCAAATACAACCAGGTAAAACGAATCTTGTGAACACAAACACCTTGTCGAGTGAGCTTGCGTTTCATATTAATTTAATTGATGGAAAATATGGAATCCATAGACCATAAAATATATCCAGAACAATCTAAAAAGGTTCGGAGAACATGTCTGTCGACCAGGAGCCCGAGGAGAAGGGACGCTCTGCCGCCACTCGACTTAAACTTAAAAATAAAAACGCAACTAGACTTGGATCCAAATTTTTATTCTACTGTCGGCGGGCGCCCCATCAAGCAGAACCAAAGCATCCATTTGTACAAGCAGAACATAAGAAACATTACGATCAGCCGGGCCACTAGGGGCTTTATTCTTGAAGAGATCTTACGCATCAACAAAGAAATCGAAACTGAGAAGATAGCCTACGACGTGGCCATAAAACATTTCGCAGAGTACAAAAATAGCTTCGAGAAATTTCTCGCTCACGACAACAATGAAACAATGAAAATAATTAAACTGTGCGACAACACCGCTAAGGAATTGGCGCTGATGAACGAGCAACACAAGAAGTTCAATTATGAGATGGCAACACTGCGGTCGAAGCTGCAATATATTGATGAGTCGCGTCTGATACTCATGTCCTATGAGAAGTTCCTGCACAAGATATCTCCGCTTTGGTGGCAGACCAAACACAACATCGCCAAGTACGACTCGCCGGCGAAGGAGTTGATCGTTATAACTTCGGACATTTTCTGTGAAATGAATCCAGTCGATATCCAGAAGCAACTAGACAACCGACTACCACCGAGCCTATTTTTTGAGACACCGGAACAGTTGCCGTTGGTATTTGAAATGCTTGAAAAGCAAAATCTCAATTATTTGCTCATGACCGAAGAAATGAATACGAATTTGATGAAGGTGTTTCGCGCTAAAGAATATTTGAAGCAGTCTTGGAAGAAGGAAATACAATCCATACAAGAACAAGTAAGAAATTTGGTTCAATAATTTCACTAAAATATTTTAATATTTTATTGGCAATGTATTAATTATTTTCTGATTTCAGGTGGACACTATTGAAAATGCCATAGCATGGAACAATTCGCGGGAGGAGGAATTGAAAGATCAGTTTTTCAAAATTCTGAAAGAAAAATTGGAACATTTGATTGCATCGGAAACAGCGCTTCAACTGTATTACTACGTGGAATATGTGTACGAACATGTGGTTAGTAAGAACGACGTGAATGAGTCCACGATAGACATGGTGCAAGCTTTAGAAAAGGAATACAATGACGTGATGTTCGAACTGGACGGGCTGGATCTGAACATTGTCAAGGAAATAGAAAAGCAGTCGTTTACAGAAGATGGTAAAACTATGCAGGATGCAGAACAAGCCCAAAAACTGTTGAAGAACTTTGATAAGATACGGAAAAGATTGTGCGCAGCTTACGATCCGTCATACCAAAGAGCCAATCTGTAAATGGACCTTTTTTTATGGAAACTGACACGGTTGGCTACATCACCTACAACATTCGTGATGTCAGCCTATAACTAACTAGGTGCCATGTCAGTGCTTCCCTTCATTTCATGTCGGCTACACTGAACTGGACGGAAAACACAAACTATTTACATAGCCGTTTCGACCAACGTTTCATTCATTGCGGTGGTATCAACCCAGGCGGGATAAACCCTACCACCTAGTAAGGTAAGAAGGGAAGGGACCTATAGTTTTACGTGAAATCCGAACCACGGTCAGCCTCCAACAGTCGAGCGGTCACCCATCAAAGTACTGACCGCGCTCAGGGTTGCTTAACAACAGTCGACCGACCGCACCACTGAGCTACCGAGGCTGACATTATTCTTGTACATATATCGTATAAATGGGCATTCAATTATTCTTAAGGTACCTAGGTATTAAATAATATAACTGCCCATTAACTGGTGGCAATTTTTTATTTGATTGTATTTTATTCTATTAGAGTATCAACATACCTACCATACATCGCGTGTTTACTTAATCGAATTTGAAAGCAATCGGTCCAGTAACTAAAAAGTTCAAAATGGATTCCACTTTTTTCTAAATCTGAGAACAAAATAATCCCAAAAAAGTCATTGATATAAATTACTGAATGCCGTTTTACCATCCCTGCAATTATTACCACAATATGAGTACATCATGGTCACCCTATTAGAAAGGGACAATGTAGATTTTAATACTTACCTCGCATTTCTGGCTTCCTCTTATTTTAGCAGTTATTGATGGAGAAGTGATCGAACAGGTTGAAGAGTACGTATACCTCGGTCGCCGATCGCTGTTCTATGGCTATTTCTTATTTCCAACAGACTATTGGGCACAGCCGCCCGTGCCAAAACTCGATAAAAAAAATTGAAAAAGTTCAGCCACAAAACTGCAGTTTTTGGCAACTTTTAAACGAAATATTTATTAGAGCAAACTTAATGTTATATAGTTTTGAAATTGCCTTAATAATAAGTATAGAATAACATTATACGCGATTTATTAAAAAAAAAAAATTTTTATTGTTTTTGTTTCACATTTTGGGGTACCCTGTACTTTCTACCATACTATTAGACAAATTTAGCTAAATAAGTCTGTGTGCGGGCAAAAAATCTACCCATTTTGGTATCAGTTTTATCAAAATCGGTTCAGTGGATCCGGAGATATCTATCTGCGCGTGACTGACAAACACCAGAGTGATGCCATAAGGGTCCCTTTTTTTCGACGGCACCCAAAATATAACCACAGCCTATTTTTAATGCCCAAATAATGCTTAACAAAAAAAAAAGTAAAACAAAAGTACATTTGCTCAAGGGGGTCTCGCGCGACCATGAGATCAAATAATTAATACGCTCTACCCTACACTCTATCCCTATACTAGCAGTGCATATGGATGATCAAACGAATATCCGATTCAGTTAACATAATATAGAAGGCAACGCCACTAGCGTACTCAGAACCGTGCCCACATCGTCCCACCTGGAGGAGGGTTATTAGTTTTCTTTTATGTAGGTACGTTTTGGACGGGTAGGTTTATTTCATAAGTTTTTTATATTCTAGATTTAGTTTAAATTTATAGGTATAAGTTTTATTCAGAATGTTTAGTTTGTAATTTAGTTTTGTGTTGTCTAATTTTATTAATAAATTTTTCTCTAAATATGTAGGGAAGGAGAAAGGAAATGTAATAAAATGCAGCGATCACGTGACATGGTCATATCGAGATGCCCTAATGCTCCCTTGACGGGCTCTTAAAAATCTTGTGCAGAAAGAAAAATCATGTCGCATTCGCATCCACCGATCGCTGCTCTGTGTGTTAATAAAAGGCACATAATAATTTCTTTGCATACAATAAATATATACACAGATAAAGTACCTAATCAGTGGTATGTGTTTCATGCATAGAGTCATTATATCCTCTTTGCATAGAGTAATATTGTTATGGTTTCATGGACATTTTGACATTTCGAGAGATTTAGTTTGGTATTGGTTATAATTATAATTTTTGAATTAATGTTTATCAACCAATAGATTTTAATAAGAAAATAAAAGAAATGAGTGACCAAAAATTAAAGCCCATTGTAGCACCAAAAACCCTCCAAATAATCGAGCGCCGCCGTCACCTGCCCAATACTCAGTATTACTTTACCAATCGGAGGGTGTCAGATGCGTCGGTACAGCTGTGGCGAGCGGGGGGCTCGCGTCCCTTCCGCACCCCTTCCTCGGACAAGATCCTCTCCTTCATCAAGTACAGCGAGCAACGAGTCAAGTTGGCATCTCTGATAAGAATGTGCAAACCTGTCCATCTCAAAGACAATATAAGAGTTGCTCAAACTAAAGGTATCTCGGAACGCTTGCACGTGAAAGTGTCGCCCGATGACGTGCGGACTGTCCTCGAGCTACACCCGGAGTTCTACAGCGTCATAGAAGGGCGGCCGCTGAGAACGTTTGACGATATAAAATTGTACCTGAACAACATAAGGGGCTACGCTATGTTGCGTCAACAGATTGGCTACAGGAACGATATAGCAATGAAAATAGAAAAAGGCCTAGGGGAGGAAATGCATCAGCATGACGTGATCCAACACGCCTACAAACAACACATAAAGAATTTTGAAATATTTCTCAGGGAGGACTATCAGAAATCGGTCATGAAAATACAGAAATCCGAGAAGGTTGTAATGGAGCTGAATTCGAAAATATTGGAGTTATACGGCTACGCTTCCTCGCTCAACATTCTCGATAATGTTGTCTTCAAATTGGATGCCATCAGAAATGGGCTGAAGATGTACAGGAAGTATTTATTCCACGTGTCGCCATTGTCGTGGAGACAACAGCATGATGATACTTTTCAGCGAACATCTATCCAGTTTGATAGCGACGCTGAGAGAATTGCGATGGAAGAAAACACGGAAATCGATAAAATTGTTCAAAACGCAATGGTAGAGCTGCGCGACCCTCCGAAACCTATACTTTATTTCCAGGAACCTGAAGAGATGGTTTACCTTTTTCGATCCCTGGAGTTGCAGAGCCGAGAGTACCTGACGCATTCGTCGCGGACAGTGGCACCCATGTCGCTGCTGAAGAAGCAAGCGCGGCAGCTGCGTCGCGCGGTGGCGCAGGAACAGGATCACTTCCACTACTACATCCGATGGCTCGACGCGGCCGAGCGGCGCGAGCGCGACAGCGAAGCGCTCATTAGGCGAACATTCTTCCACATATTGCACGGCCCCTTCTTTGATACCGTCGCTAGTCCGCAGTCGCTAAAACTTAAGATATGCATCGAGTATGTTTTCGAGCAAATTTTCGGCAAGAGCGAGGACGTCCACCAAAATATCAGGGAACCTATGAAGTTACTCGAGCTGATGTACGAGGAGTGCAATCTCGCGTTGGATGCTTTAAACATCCACATAGTGAACAGAGCGAGGGACGACTTTTTCTCGCAGGATTTGAGAATGATGAGACTGGCGCAGGTAGCGGCACGCGAGCTCAGAACTTTCGAAGAGATGTCGAATCTAGTCAGGAAAGCTTTTCTACCTCCTTTCAAACCTTGCAAAATAAAGCCAACGCAGCAGCAGCAGCAGCAGCAACAGCAGCAGAGTACAGGAGACAAGGATGAAGCAACAAAGACGGAACATGGGAAAAAACCTCTTCACCTAACAGAAAGTGAACAAAATAATTTGTTTCTGTTTACCGAGTGGTGTGAAGGGCTAGATCCTACACCCTTCATGGAATACTTAAAACAATAATATTCAGAAAGTGGATGATGCTTTTCTGACTCCGTTTACATATTTCATTCATATTTATACATATTTATACTGAGATATTTCAGGTATGTATATAACATAATTTTGTATTGTGAATTATTTATTTGTAATTATATTGTTTTGGTACATCTAGTACCTATATTGGAGGCATTAAAATATTTTATCTTGCAAGTGTGTTATTTATACCATTACTCAAAATTAATAACATATGTAGTAGCAAAATATCAATCCATACTATCCATACTTATATTATAAATTCGAAAGTAACTCTGTTTGTCTGTATGTTACGTTTTTACGCCAAACCGCAGATAACTACTAATATGCGCCAAACATATTTCGATCAAAGAATAAAACATTAATTCATGGTATGTATCAATACTACTTAATAATCTGTAAGGGATGGTCATGGAGTAAGTTACTTTATTTTATGAAATATTGCGTTTGTAGACTCTCTAAATTGATGATTTTTAGAAATCTTCTCTGTATGTATAACTCTTAAACCGATCATCCGAATTCGATGAAACTTAGTACAAGTACATTTTACTGTACTAAGTTTCATCGAATTCGGATGATGATATCTAGCCTATCCTGACACAGGATAGGCTAGATAATAAATTCAGTTCCGGTTACGCTAAGATGTGGCTCTCATACAAACCGAATTGTTCCGTGCGCCGAAATAAAGTATGGATATAATTGGTAGTGGGCTTATGTAGGTACTTTCTTCTTCCGAATTTCACGTGAGCGAAGCCGCGGGCCAAAGCTAGTATAAAATAAAATAAATAAATCAGTGGTCTGTGCACTTTCTACTTCACACATAGTGAAAACAAATAATTGTGCATAAGTATTTTTATTTCAGTAGCATAAAGTATTCTTGAGAAAGATGCATTGACATCTTACCGAAATAGTACTATTGTTCAGTAGCGTAAAGCGTTCAGGTAAACGATATTTTTCTCGAAGAAACTAAGTACCCAACTAATGGCGACGCCGAAGAAGGTGGGGCTGCGTACAGCTGAACCATATATATATTGTTTACCTGAACCTGAACGCAACTCGGCCTTCAGCCTTGCACTTAGTTACTTACTTTCTTCTTTTGAAAAACTAATTTCAGGCGAGCGAAGCCGCGGGCAACAGCTAGCTAGTAATAATATTTCAAAAAATGGTTGAATGAAATTTTCCCAAGCTATGCTATACCACATCACATCACTTAGTAAAATTGTATGGAAATTTCAGTTCAGAAAATTAGGGAATACCACCATACAAAGATACATATGAAACCTATTTTGAGCTTATATAATAGGTCTTTACTTACCTATGAAATTGGAGATTTTTAAAACCAACATTTTCAGAAATAATTATCTGTGGATTTACGCGCAATTCGAAATTCAAATAAATTGTATTCGAAAGCCATGTTATTCTAATTTCAAATTCAGTCATTTGTTTTTAGATATTGTTTTGTTTTTGAGAAATTGTGGTAGTTTTTGGCGCCATAGATAAACTGGAAATTCGTACAATTTTCGAATATGAGTTCCTAAGTACGTGGAAATACCGCTGCGCAAACAACACGAAACATTAACGACGTGTACGGGACTAACACTGCTTGCATAAACAAGGTCCATTATTGGTTCAATCATTTTAGATCTGGAAATTTTTAGTTGAAGAACGAGCCTCGCGGTCGGCCGGTAACTATATTGTCGACAACGACGAATTGAAGGCGATAGTGGAAGCGGATCCAACTCAATCTACGGCTGAGCTTGCTGCAGGCTTTGGAGTTAGTGTCAAAACAACATTGAAGCACATGCGTCAAATCGGTAAGATAAAAAAGCTAGATAAGTGGGTGCCACACGAACTAAGTGACCATCAGCGAGATTTACGCGTCGAAACATGCATAGCACTACTGAATCGGCATCGAAACGAGGGAATTCTAAATCGAAATAGTTACCTGCGATGAAAAGTGGATCCTATACGACAAGCGTAAGCGTTCGTCGCAGTGGGTGGGCCCGCGTACAGCACCTAATCAGTGCGCTAAAAAAAAGATTACCCACCCATAGTAAGATGATGGTGACTGTCTGGTGGACCAGTGCCGGACTTGTACATCACAGCTTCTTACCGAATGGCACAACAGTGACGACAGATGTCTATTGCCAACAATTGCAAACAATGATGGAGAAGCTCGCAATTCAACAACCAAGACTGGTCAATCGCTCTTCCCCATTCAAAGGTTTAATGTCTTTGTCCCCATTGCTTCTCCAAGACAACGCGCGAGCTCGCACTTCACGACAGACCATCGCAAAGCTACAAGAGTTACAGCTGGAAGCTCTCCGTCACCCATCGTACTCACCGGACGTTGCCCCAACAGATTTCTACTTTTTTCAAAATTTAGACAATTTTTTAAGTGGGAAAAAATTCAACACCCGAGAAGCAGTACAAAACGCTTTCGCTGACTTCATCGTCTCTCGTCCAGCAGACTTCTACAGTAAAGGGATAAACAAACTGCCATCAAAATGGCAAAATTGTACAGATAATTTGGGCCAGTACTTTGATTAGCTAAAGTAAAAAAATAACCAAAATTTTTATATTTTAAAATTTTCATACAAATCTCCAATCTCATAGATAGGTAGGTAAAGACCTAATATTATGCATGTTAATTTACTATCAATAAATGCACCAATGTATTATTATTTATTATCCAATATATTATGGACCATGTATTATTTGTTTGAATGAATGTACTTTTTAACCGACTTCCGTTCTCAATTCGAGTGTATGTTTTTTTTTTGTATTTTACGCGATTACTCCGTCAATTGTGGGCTGATTTTTGAAATTCTTTTTTTTTTTTGGTAGGGCATACTTCAGAGGTGGTCCCTTTTAAATTTTATCGAAATTGATTCAGCGGTTTTTGAAAAATCAACAAAATACTATGGTGTGTGGTTACCTTCAGCAAAACTTTTGTGATGTGGACTTTTTCGGCAATTTGCAATATGACCCATGGCGGTCAAGATCGGATTGGAAAGCGAGGCGGAATCACGAGGCAGAAGGCCGAGCGATGCCGCCGAGTACATTAATAGTAAAAAATTACTAAAAAAACTATGAAATAAATAACTATTTAAAAAAATATAAAAACCGCCTTCAAAAATGTATTAAATAAAAAAAAATCTAACCCTAGAGTTGAAGGCGGTGCTAAAGCAAGCAAATATGATGCATGAAGGAAAACATGAGTGGATGATATCCTTTGTGATTTGTGTAGCCTTCAACTCTAGGGTTCGATTTTTTTTATTTCATACGTTTTTGAAGGCGGTTTTTATAATTTTTTTTTACTAAAATTGGCTACTTTCAAGAGGATGTGTGCACTTTATGTTTGAGTAAAGAAAATACCTTGTATAATATTTCAAACTTGATTTATTTATCGGGAATCAACATTGAAAATTGTTACTTCATCCTCCATAAAACAAAATACATAGGCATTAGTTTTAGGTACAATAAAACAAATATATCGATAACAAAATATACAATAACTACTTATAAAACGTTTGGTTTCATGGTGAGGGTACAATATACATATTTACATTTTGTTTGCATCGTGAATAAAACTTGGTGACAATACGAAATTAAAGTTATACGAACTGTAGCACAGGTTCATCTAAGTATTAAAGCTTGAAAGTTCTTTTACTGTTTGCCAATATTTTTCATTTTGAAAAGAGCGAGTACAAATCTTTCAGATTAGACCGTTTTTACAAATAGGTACCAGTAATTTGTATCGTACATAATAATTTAACTAAGGTCTTAGACCGGGTCTCCTGCTCATATAAGGACGATTTTATTTTTATTTTTCAAAATCAGTGGCAGTGGCACAGAAATGAGCTTTACGTAAACAATATATTTTACCCACAAGTACATTACCTACACTGAATATTTGTCTTTTACATATATACGTACAACCTCGCAAGGGAAATGCACATTAAAACACACATTATACAATTTATGCCATCAAACACTGACCACGTTGATTCCTTAAAGCTGATGACGAATTAAGTGGAAAACTTGGCTCCTGTAACGTTACAAAAGATGAAAATATGCGAGTTCATACTCTCTGTTGGCTGGAGCACAACACCGCCTGTATACCGGCATTCTTGCATACTCGCTTACTTGTCATTTTGCATGTGAACTTAGACCCAACGTATTATAATATAAAACTATTTACGAGATTTCATCCCGAATTTTCATTACTTTCCGAACGATTTACCTTACTGCTTAGGTGTGTACCTACTGGGATCATATGAGTAAACAAATAAATAGATAATAGCTAGCACGTCTACGACCGCGCGCGGAGTCTGCTTCCTCGCTAGTCCGCTCACAAAGTTCACAAACTAGACGTCTGTATAGTCATTGAGTACTTGCTACTTGCTATGAGCTAGTGCACATATTCTGGATGAACTTGTGAGTCAGGTTTAGATTTGAGCATATTTATGTAAGTACCTAAGTACAGGTACATTAAAATCGCAAGATCAACATTTACTACTCGACAGGTAAATTGTTAAAGCCAAAAATAATAAACTATGGAAATACGTAACAAACAGCTAGGTACATAGTGTAAATACAATACAACATTTAAATAAAATACAATCCTTTCATAAAATCTTACATAAATGAAATTATTACATACATATGAGCGTACATTTAATTTATTATTAGCAGCTAATGGTAATACTAAAACCAGTTTCCAAAAACTGAAAACTCGATATTGTGTGAAAGATATCGGTCATTTTGGTTAGCTTGTTATTTAGTATGATCGTCCTATTATGTGGTAGGCTCACATTTCTATTACCATACTATTTACAGATATTTACAGGGAATAGTGCAAAAAGTACATCCGAAGCCTTCCACTATTACACTATAGAGAAACGTCACGTAGTTACAGATTAATAAAAAAAATGTTTATCTACTTATTATAGTACGTATAATCTTAATTTATAATAATGACTGATCCTATGTCTACTGTTATGTCATCAATGTTTGTGAAACTCTTCATGCTTGAACAAGGCCTCACCTCTTACGATACCTTACAGTCTGTCTACGTTTTAATCAAGATCGAAGGACTCTTGAAAGTCCTGGGTGGTCCCACTTGTAGACTCGGAGCCAAATCGTAAGCCCCGCGATGTCATAGCATAGGTGAGAAAACAAATCACACAAACATGTTGCATGCACCCGGGTCACCCAAATGGCGCCAGTTTGTAAGGAATAGGGCGGGGGCGCCTACGCTACGCCCCGTATGCATTTGCAAAATCTACCTCGTGAGAGAATGATTGATTTTTCAATATTTTATCACACTCTGTGTGCAGAGGACCAAGTTCGGAGAGCGATGAACAGATAAAATGGTCGAGTTCGACTCGGCACATAAAAATAATTTCTTAAGAGTTCTATATGCATGGATGATGAAATTGATAAAAACAGAATCTTTGGAAAGAAGGACGCCGCGCCGTCGCTGAGACGTTCGCATAACTCAGTCACACTGGCATTCGTAGTGATGGCTACCGAGTACCGACCCGATTAATCCTAGATCGAAATCCTAAATCGTTACTGTACGACGATTGTACAGAGAATACGTTACCACCCATTTCAAATAACAATACCAAGTTTCTGTGGAAAGCGAATCACTGAAATTGAAAGATTTAATAGTAACGTCTACCTAACGGATAGATGATAAATATCTAATGGATAGAACAAATTGTGACAATTTTGAGTGCAGTCTTAATGCCAATAGAATGCTCAATAAACAATAAACAACAATATTATAATGAATGTAATATGTAAATAAATGGTTTTTGACGAATATGATGTTGGTATTTGGAATGGGCGGTAGAGCGGTAGAGCGGTGGTGGAGCGGAGGTGGAGCGGCGGCGGCGCGGCTTACCTCACGCGCTTCTTGTGCAACTTGGCGAGCTTTCTCCGCTTGAGGATCATCTCGTAGAGCGCCTCGACGCCCTCGTGCAGGCCGTCGCCGGTGATGGCGCAGGCGGGCTGCACGTGCCACGCGTGCGAGTCCTTGGAGCCGTGCGGCGAGGAGACGAGCTCGTGCAGCCCGAGGAGCCGCTCGAGCTCGCGCGGCTCGCGCGCGCCCGGCAGATCCTGCTTGTTGGCGAGCACGAGCACCGGCACGCCCGCGTTGTCGGGCGACTTCACCGTGCGGATCAGCTCCATCTTGGCCTCCTCCATGCGCTCCACGTCCACCGAGTCGAGCACGAACACGATGCCGTCCGTGCAGCGCGTGTACGACTTCCACAGCGGCCGCAGCTTCTCCTGCCCGCCGACGTCCCACACGAGGAAGTTGACGCCCTTCGCCTTGCCGAGTGTGCCCTTGATCTTCTCGCAGTTGAATCCGATGGTGGGCACCGTGTTGAGGTACTGGTCGAACTTGAGCCGGTAGAGCGCGGTCGTCTTGCCGGCGGAGTCGAGGCCGAGCATCACGACGTGAAGCGTGCCCTGGCCCGACGGCAGCGCGTCCAGCAGGCTCGAGTTCTTGCCCATGTTGGCGCCCATGTTGAGCGAGTGCGATGCGAGTGCCGCCCGCGCCCACTCCACGAACCTATCTTATCGTGTCGTCGGTACGCAGCGGCATCGTGCCCCGCCCGGCCGGACTCGGCGCCTCTCTCGGCTCCTCTGAAATATACAACATTACATATTAGGACAATGTTCAAATAAAGGATTCCATGTGCGACACGAGCGCGACGCGACGCCCCGTCCGAGTATAACATAATTTAAAGGTAAGACAATTTACTTGAAACCTTTGATAGGCATAATAATAACTAGCTTTTGCCCGCGGTTTCACTCGCGGTATACTCGGTTTAATAGCACATCCGATTTAAACGCATACACATGATAAAGTATAAACGATCACTTCTCTTATTTTCTCTATCTATCCGGGATAGATAGAGAAAAGTTTTAGCATGCACGGGATAGACATCCCGTGCATGCTAAAACTTTTTTGGTCAGCCCTAACGCCTAGTGTGGCCTATAGTGATCCTCAAGAACTACTCTTTTCATTGGTGCAAGCAAACCGCATCAAAATCGGTTCAGTGGTTCCGGATTTTACCTCAAACATACAAACATACATAATATGTAGAGACAGACGTTCCTCTTTATAAGAAACTGCATCTCTCCCCGTGTATGTCGTAAAAGGCGACTAAGGGATATTACTCCCTTCTTATATCACTAGGTGGTAGGGTTTAACCCGCCCGGGTTGGTACCACCGCACTGAATGAAAGGTCGGTCGAAACGGCTATGTAAATAGTTTGTGTTTTCCGTCCAGTTCAGTGTAGCCGGCACGACCGAAGGAAAGCACTGACGTGGCACCAAGTTCACCCGGTGTTATGGGCTGACATCACGGATGTTGTAGGTGATGTAGCCAACCGTGTCAGTTCCCATAAAAAAAAAAAAATTAAAAGTATAGATATATGTAGATAACGTAGCAAAGGTATCGAGTTGAGAGGTCCCTTTAGTAGAACCACAGCTGGTGGCTGGTGCTTATTCTGATTACTTACGAAATATCTACCAATGGATCATGAAATGAAATGTAGGGTGCTGTGAAACCATTAATTAGCACCCGTTGAGAAAAATAGAACACGCGAGCGAACAAGTCGCAGTCTGCAAGGCCGCCTCGCCTCACCTGCGAGCTTTGTGCGTACGGCCCGTACGGTACGGGCACCCGGCACCCGTACGGTACGAGGCGTCACAACTTCCCCACGCGGCGCGGGGCAGGCGCGACCCACACTCGCCCACACTAGTTAGTAGGTATCTTATTTATTATTTACCACCGTTATGTTTTATTAATGTCCACCGCTGTTGTCTTCTTCACATTTATTAGACGACAGATGGGGAAGTACATTCAAAGGAGGGCGAAATGAAAAGAGGAATTTGGCGTGCAATAAAAAAAAAGGGTACATTTTGTAACTTTAGGTATATGTTTACTACTGACAATATTATTTAAGGCAATTTCTTATTAACTGTAATTCCTTATTCCTTAAAGTCGGTCAAGTCGTGACTCGTGACACAGTGTGGGTGCTGCTATGGCCGCAAGGGTGGTGCGCTCGGGTCAGTGGCGGGTAAATAGGCCGGTTATGTAATTCCATAAAAGGGAGCGCTTCTGTATCAGAAATGGATCACATACAATTATCCATCGATAATGTGGCACGGCTGCCCTAATTTCTCGATCAAATACAGCGGGCCGCCTTTTCCCAATATATATGCATTAGTTAGACGAAAGCGTAATTAAAAAAAAATCTGTTAAGTGCGAGTTTTACTCACGCACGGAGGTTTCCGTATCTATCCGCCGATCTTTTGTCTTTCAGCAATGTATAAAAGCCTGTGGCGCCATCTATTATTCAGTAGTGTGACTAATCGATTTTTCGGTACGTTTGTTGTATGGGAGCCCCCTTAATTTTTAACATTTTCTTTTTCTTTTTTATTTGTTGTTATATCCGCCATAGTAACACATATTCTGTGAAAATTTCAACGGGCTACCTATTACGGTTCAAGAGATACAGCCCTCGGACAGACGGACGGACGGACGGACGGCGGATGCTTAGTAATAGGCTTCCGAACGGGATACGGAAACCTAAAAATGTGTACTCGGGTGATACACTTCTTCGTGAGGATATGGGTCATACGTTTGGCCTGAAATGTCGAGCCGCCTAGCTCGGAGAAGGACCGCGAGCAAAGCCTTTGAATAATGTGTATTTACGAAGTGTTTATGTCTGCGCATTCTGGACTCCCGCCGATTTTCCCTGAATGCTTTCCTTCTATCGAAGAGCCTTCAGTCAGGCTAGAATTAGTGGTAAAACATTGATACGTATATCTAGGTATTATAATAAATGTAAATTTTACAACTACGTATTTCGTGTAGATTTTTTTGCAGCGGTCGACTTTGTGAGAATCTCTACAAGAGCTGTGTCATTAAGTGAGAAATCTTCAAAGCAACGCGTGTGGTCAAACATACTTGGGTAGATCAGCGTCCCGTGATTGAAGTGTCCAAAAGATTTAAACCATATGGACGATATGAAACGAGGTTAACGTCCGTTCGAAAATTCAAAAGGGCTTTCGGGAGGCGAGGTGTGGAGGACGGACGAGAGAGGACAAAAGTTAGAGGAGGAGGGATTGCTTCAATTTATTCGCGTCAGGTAGCGAGAGAGCGCCCGCGGCGAGGAGGGGCTGGGGCGCGGGACGAAGGGCGCGGGCGGTCGACGACTCGCTGACGAGACCCTGCCGACCGCAATACAACTACAACTTCGTTGGATCTCCTTAATCGGTAAACATATCCCGAACGCAATGAATTTCCGGTACCGTGATTGATTAGTGATTATTATTTATTAGCTAGCAAAAAAGGACTTTTGGGCAAAGGCACCCGTGCCGGCTGCTTATAAAAACCGGCCAAGTGCAAGTCGAAGTCGCGCACACAGGGTTCCTTATCGCCATGTCATGGTTAGCGCCACTCACGCCATCTATGGCGTGCTATGAAATGCTTCATATTAGTTAAATGTCATGATTAGTTAAAATGCTTCACACTCTATTCGGTAGATGGCGCGCGGGCATACACTTTTTGGTTTCTTCTATTCTAAAAAATTCCTGGGGGTTCCCCCCCCGTGAATTTTTTCATTTCTTATTTTTATTATTTGTTGTTATATCGGCCATAATAATAACACATATTCTGTGAAAATTTAGACGGGCTAGCTATTACGGTTCAAGAGATACAGCCCTCGGACAGACAGACAGACGGACGGACGGACGGACGGACAGACAGACAGACGGCGTAGGCTTAGTAATAGGGTCCCGTACCGGATACAGAACCCTAAAAAGAATCTAAAGCTTAATTCAATCAAACCGATACCGATGGGTGATTTCCAGGGACACAATAAAGATGTGAGGAGCGTGTCACGTACGTCCGTGGTCCATTATCTGCTCAAGGTCCATTCAAGGTCTCGATAAAATGACACCGATACCTTTTAATGTTTCCAATCGATTGATTCCATTTACTCTACAAAGGATCGTCCTCCGAATGACTTCATTACCGAATTTGCCGATAATGTTATTTATTATATTCGCACTCGAGATACCTACCTACTATTACAGAAACACAACAAAGATGCGTGGTATCTGGAAGGAAAGCATCGGGATGTCATTTAACTAATTGTACATAAATAGTTTCAAAGAAGTGACTACGATTCGGTCAGGCTGTGTTATTTACCTATTTATTTATTTTACCATACCTATGGTTAGGTTTTAGGCAGCGTGTCCAATTTATCGTCGTCAATCATGCGGATTGTCGCCAACACCCTGAGCCAACGTATACACGAGTGAGTGCTCGCCACGTGCCGGTGAATAGAACACCTAAAACTCTCGTCGATTAGATAGAACAAATTGTGACAAGTTCGAGTGCAGTCTTACTGCCATAAGAATACCTTAATAAACAATAAACATTAAAAATATAAATAGAGTGTGAATGTAGTAAATTGTGATAATCGAACTCGCGCCGCGCAGTAAACTGCGAGCGTGCGAGCACCTTCACGAGTTTGTCACAGAATATTATTATCATACCCGCGCAAGTTCGCATACGTCCTTTCCGCGCCTGTCCTGCGCTATTAAATTATCGCCAATTGGCGAAGACCAGCTGTCGTTTCACATGGGTATGCCTTCCTGAGGCGGCGGCGGAGTGGCGCATGGCGGAGGCGAGTAGAGGCCGAGTCAACGAGAATTCGCCACCACCACTGCTCGGTCGTCGTGTCGCGTCACTCGCGTCATCGCCGCCGCCACGTCTCGAGTGTATTCTGTGACACTGCCACACTGTGCGGAGGAGGCAGCAAGCCAAGCGGAAGATGCCATGCGCGCGCAGAGGCTGATGCTGAAGTTACCGCACGTTTCGTCTCTCCTATTCTATCTACTTATAGAGTTGACGGCAGTTTCCGAGACAAGTGCGAGTCGAACTCGCGTCGAGAGGGTTCCGTACCATTCCGTTTTACGTGAACTTACGATTTTCCATTAGTTTTCCTGTAAACTATAAGTGAGGCCCTATATTCCCTCGCCCAGTTGTTGCCTAGATAAGCGGGGGAGATGCTAGATTTCCGTATGTTTTCTTTAATATCTTTGAAATTATGCATTTTAAAATAATTATAAAAAATATACAGCAGAAACAAGAAAAGATTATAAATATGTTTTTAATTAGTAATATACATAATAAAAATAAATAGAAAAATATATATTTGTATTTATTCTAGGTAGTTACGAGTCCTTTCATTTGACACGTCAGATGAAGATCTAGAAAAAAAAACTTTCTAATTTGTCCACCAACATGTCGTACATTTACAACATTTTACGTCCGTGATTGGGTAATCAAATCATCAATACTTACTAATAATAAATCTGTAAGAAATGGTCATGGAGTAAGTTACTCTGTTTTATGTATGAGATACTGAGTTTGTAGACTCTATGTATGATACTAAAACTAAATTGACGGTTTTTAGAAATCTTTTCTGTATGTATGTATGTATGTTCCTCCATAACTCTTAAACCGATCATCTGATTTTGATGAAACTTCGTACAAGCTCATTTACGAGTACCTATACGAGACACAGGATAGGCTAAATAAAATTCAGTTCCGGTTACGCTATGTGGCTCCCCTATAGGTAAACCGAATTGTTCCGCGCGCCGAAATAAAGGTACGGTAGCGGGAAGCGGGCTTACTGATTTTCTTCTTTTTAAATACGAATCCCACGCGAGCGAAGCCGCGGGCAAAAGCTAGTACTCTATATATTTCCGAAATTTCTACTTTTTTCGTCCAGTAGATTCGGATAAAATAAGGTGTGACAGACGGACAGGCAGGCAGAGAGACAGACACGCGAGTGATACTATATCGGTTCCGCTTTTCCTCTTTTGAGGTACGGAACCCTAATAATAAAAGTCATTGTAGTATAATAACGATGATAGGTATGACGATATAATAATCGTTCATTTTGCATTCTTAACCTATTTACATTTTATATTACACTTAATTTAGTCCAAAATTTGCCAAATCGGCTCAACGTTTGCTAGGGCAGAACAAAAGCTCTTTTTAGCCGACTACGGCGAAGCCAACAGGAGGGTAATGTGTTTAGCCTGAATGTTTGTATGTATGTATGTATGAAAGACCGTAGCGCCTAGACGAAGCGTCAATTCTCAATGAAAGATATACCAAAATGTTCTAGAACATCACATAATTGACATAGGAAGGAAAAACCAACCAAAAATACCAGATCCGTTCAACAGATAGATACATGAAGTATGACTGACCCTTATTAATTATTTTCAAGAAAACATTGTTAACGTCGATGTTCATTTGCCGCTGTTGTCATCGACCGATCCGAGATTTAGATTCTACTACTTCTACTAGCTTTTTTTGCCCACGCCTTCGCTTCGCGTGATTAGGGTTTTACCTTTTTGCTCACAGCTCAGGCCGCCGATGACGTAGCGTTATGGTTATGATTTATATATAACCTAAAACTATGTTGAGAAGTGACAGAATGTAACAGAGATGGAACGTACATAATGTTATGTAATGTTCGATAAACCGTATGTAAATCGATAAAGTGTTTCTTGAATTACACGACCGTAGAAACTGCGCTTTATTTATTACGATTACAGAGGCTCACTGCAAATTATTGAGCCCGCAGCAGTCACTTGCAGATGCGCAAGACAATAATAGTGTAATGTAATGATAGTGAACGTGAGATACCGCGGCGCGGAGGGAGAGACAGCTGTGTTGCCTCCAGCCACCTGCTCGGACCTAAAGGGCAACCGAGACGTGATTGAGCAAGACTTGTTCACGCTGGTCGCGCACGGCTCGCATTCGCCAGCACCCCACCATGTGATTGCGAAGTCGCCGAGTACTAAGTTTCGGGACTTGGAATTATGATTATGTATCCGAAACGATTGTTATTGTTCGTTTTGGAGCGTGATTTCGTAGCGTCTGTTTCCAACAAAAAGTTACAAACATTATTTCGTATAAGTAGTCGATCTTGAACGCTACACGAAAGACCCAAATCAGCGATTATCAAATTACTTGTCGTACATTACTATGTATCCTCTTCACGAATCAGACCAGTTCCACCACCAGAAGGAAAATTTCGTAAGTACCATGTATTTATCGTTCACAAGTTGCTGGGTTACCTTAAAAGTATAGGTAGGTACTGACTGCACCGAGGACTGCACGGCTAGCGGCTAGTGCCACCACTCATAAATAAAAACGAGGGAGGCCCGTACCGAGTAATGGTACAACCTGGTACAACAAATGCCCGAGTGTCTGCAGTCGGCACTTGCAGACAAAATGTCGTTTGCTATTGTAGCAAAAGCAACAGAAGTGCGACAGCAGTAGAAAGGCGCTCAGGTGCTTCGACCTCGGCCTCGCCCGGCAATAAGAGAAGAGTAAGCAGACAAGTGCACAGCCGGCCGGGTCGTGAGTTCGTGACAACCTACAACCTCCGCGGCTAGGGAAAGTCGGCCCGTGTCTCATTTTACTTACACACTCGGCAACAAGTTCGCCATGAATGATACGATTGATCAGGTTCGCTATTCGAACTGAATCATAAACTTGCATGGACGGAATTTGAATAATAAGTACGCGGCAGTAAATAATGCACATCGGGCTTTAGAAAGAGACAATCCGGGTTGTCTCTGTTGCACTAACTCGCACGTCTGGGTGGGTCGCACATGTGCGATAGGGACGACGCTCTACAACCGGATTGTCTTTTTCTAAAGCCCGATGTGCATTATTTACTGCTGAGTACGATACCTACCTACCTACCGTGTTTATCGTTCACGTTCGCCGAAATTGTGTTTTTCTCAATGTACAGTACATATGTATAAGTATGTTTTTGATATGATAATTTTGAAAATTTCGTTTAATAGCTAGTGATTTATATGGATTTTCTGTGTTTCGATAAATATTGGTTACTATGTTATCTTAAAATCATGCATTCTTAAACACAATTTCTTACACGTTCTGCATGGCAATGCTCATGTTATACCTACAAGTTGGCGGCAGAAATTCTACCAATCGAGCTACCGAAGTCGAAACCTCCGGCCCCATACCGACCCTTGGTCACTTGGCAGATATGTATATGTATATAATATATTATACTAGCTGTACCCGCGGCTCCGCCCGCTCTCATATTTCACTTCACTGCTAACCTCATAAGCTATTTAGCGTGATAGTAAGTAGCCTATAGTTGATGGGAAGAATCAAGCTATCCGTAGAATTTTTTTTTATTAAAATCGGTTCAGTGGTTCTCGAGTTATAAGCGGACAGACAGACACTCACACAGAAAGCAGACGTTGGATTTTATTATAGGTAAGGATTATCTCTAAGAGCCACTATTTCAAGCGGTTAGAGACACTGTTTCTCTGAAGCTCTGCAAAATCGCAAGGCGTGTATCACTCACCCCTCAAGGCGCGTAAGCACCGAAAGCACACCGAAACACGCAACCAAAACCCATTAAATGCCAACATCAAGATGTTCAATGGCGCACTGGTACCGCTGTACCGCATCAGTCACATCAAAACGCATGTGTATAGCTCATAACCATCATCACTCTAGACGTTGCTGACTTGCTGCCCCCATACCAACTATCGGCCCTTACTTTCTCCGAAGTGAGAATTGCAGATTATTTTACATCCGCTGCTGCCGCCTGCGCCCCTCCCCGTCTTCGTCGTCGCCGCCGCCTCTCTAAATCCACACGTTCGATACTATCTCCCAACACTGCGCTTGCGGCGTTTCTGCGTCATTGCCGTAGAAAGTTTGTTGCTAATATGGTGGCCATTCGTCCGGCCGAACTGGGTTTTTAAGATTTTGTACTCTTAAGAGTTACTCTTTCGGAGTTTTCATTCATGTTCTGAGTTTCAGCACAATATTCAGAAAACAACAGAAAACTTGTGCTATTTATAATCTACGATAAGTTATGCATCTACTTGCATGTACCAACCAACACGAACAAGGGCAACAATAAGGTGCCCGGTTGCAATAATAGCATCAACTCTAGGAGTTCCTAGGAGTCAGATGGCAGTTATCTTAAAACCGTTCAGAATTTTAACAACCAGGTGACGTGACCAACCACGCTGCATCCACGAAGCCTGGTTCATCGCGTACCCCATGTCCGAACTAGGTGTCGGAAAAACCAAAAGGGAACTACCCTTTTGATTTTTCGGAAAAAAAAAATATATATATATAAAAAAATATTTATAGTTCCTCCATACTCGCACAATCCACCACCGCCCGGTGGTGCCAATGCAGTGGTACTAGTCCGAACGTGTTAAACCATACCACTAATAATCACCTATCACTACACTAAAGTAAGGTCAGAGGTAGGTAGGTATGGAGAAGAGACATACAGTTTTACGTGGAGTCCAAACCACGGTCACAGCAAGGCCCAACGGTCGGACAGTCACCTATTCAAAGTCTTGACTCACCGGTGTGCTTACCTTCGACGATCGAACGCCGATGCATAGTACCACCGAGATATCGAGGCCGTTCCTGTGATTGGTTCAGTATAAAGCGAAGTACCGTGTCAGCTTCCTGACGGTTTTCTACGTCCGTCTCTACAAGGCTCGCCGCTCGAGCAGTTTCGCATCGAAGACAAACTGTTGCCTTATTGGCCTTTAATTAAACGCCAATTTGTATTCATTCATTCACGTCTGTTAGTGCTGGAAGGAGGCAGGCAGACCGCATGCTGTGGGCGGCAGAGGATGGAGGACTTTAACGCTAATTTAGCCCCGTAGGTATACTACATATAGTGGTTGTATTTTAACCGTTATTATTACTTACTGTTTTATTATGAACATTTATAATTAGAAAATGTTCATCATCTGCCAATGAGCCATGTCATGCAAGACTGATTTATCATCATGATCCCATTAGGTTTCATGCAGAGCAACACAAATCCAAAACGACCGCGAGAAAAGCAGTTTATTTCATTGGTAGAGTGCGGATCTTCGAAATTTTCCTCATCAGTATCTTATTCATAAGCTCGCACAAATTGCTAAACTGGCTTGTGCACTGGGCTGTTAAGCACTTTCATGTTGCTAGTGCATACGCTTATTATCTTCATTGCAGCATCGATTTTGCGCATAATTGTTCTATTAAAAAACACAATAGGGCTGCTGTTTTCGAACTACCTATTAGTTCTGTAAAAAAAATATAGAGCCCGACCGAGAAATGTGACGTGGGACCTCCAGTCCGCCACGTCTCGCCGTCTGGCATCTGGCATCTATACTCCCCGGCCGGGCCGGCGGAGCGGTGTTGGCTGTCCGCTGATCCGTCGGATAAGTGAGCGATAAAGTATCTGCCGGGTATCGAACACGAAATAGGTGCGACCGTTACTACGTACGTCCGCACCGACTAGACTGCGGCATTGATACGTCGCCGCCTGCCTCCTCAGTCCTCCGTCGCGCGCGCCGCGTTGGCTAACTGTTACCGTTAGCGGCGCTACTTCATTGGTAACTGTTTGAAGTCCAAAGTGAGACTGACCTACCACTCATCATCTGTATGTAAACTACAAAAATACTACAGACAGCTGACACAATATCAGACGAATCACAGTTCGCTGGAATATATTGAACTGTGCAACAAGCTCACCTGCACAGCAGCTTGAACATCATGATAAAATTGACAAGAGATTATATTGTGCGTACACAGAGCGTCCGTAGGTACTCGTACATCCTTTCTGAGAAATCCTAATCTGTAGGATTTCGCATTTCAAACTTGAGCAGCCTACGTAAATGATCTAAGTTGGCTTTCGATTTCAGACAGCTATCTGAGTTCAAAGGCCACGAAGCATCGTGAAGGTGTCAAAGTGTCAAGTAAAATAAGTTTGCTAAAGTTTGCCTTAGCATAATCAAGTGGTATTTAACACTACCAAAACTTAAAGTTGATATTGATATAGTGGTATTGATTATCCTTCCACGAAAACAGTAAACATTTTAATGATTTATAATTTTATGGCTTATCTACCTATTACATCTATCTATCTATATCTATATATATACACATCAAACACGAAAACAAGTTACCTATAAGATATTCTATTCGGATTTGCTCCAGGGCGAGCTTGCAAAAACCTATTTGGAGTTCAAAGGCGTCTAAGCAAAAATGTATTTGAAAGGGCGAACAAACCTCTGAACAAACGAATGTGGTATTTTATTCACTACCTATGTAAGTACATATTAAGTAGGTATGCATGTACCTGTTAGATACTGTTTGTGTGAGTCGCTTGTGGGGATGAAGGCGGTACGGCACGCAGGCTGCCTCCTGCTTTTGTAGTGTGTAGTGCCTTTATGTTACGTCGTGATCTGAAACAAAGTGAAATAATAGGTTAGTGATGAAGCTGAATAAAGTTATTTCTGATTGGGTTGTAAAGTAGCTATTCTAAACAACGAATTAAAAAGTAGAATGTTGTTAATTCTAAATCTGTGGTTGTACCATACATACTTAGGCCCAATTACAGGGAGGATTACCTATTTTCCTCTGATTCCGCTAATCTCAAGATTATGTCGCGGAATTGTATAATATTTTCTTCTGTTTTGGTGAGATAATGTGGTGAGATTAGTGGAGTTGAACCATAGACAATAGCATAATTATTATGCTTACCGCAATTGAGCCTTAATACTTAGATATGGCTATGGTTGAATCGCAATCTCAAGCTACGTATGCTACGAGTACGTAAGCTGGTCCAATGTTGAGTGTCTTTCGTTCGTAGTTCTTTTTTTTCCTTTCTAATCCCACGTGCAACGTGCGTGCAAGACATATGCATTTTGCATTGCCACCGTCGCGGTTGCATTGCATTCTATTTAACTGCAGAGATGAGGTGCTGGAGGGGGCGGGTCGATAGCGATTTCCCAACGAGCGCACTTCCGTCCGCTATCCGCCCCCCCCCCCCCCCCCCCCCCCCCCCCCGTAATGAAAGACTCGCAGAGAATACGCAACGTCCGCTTCCGGTGTATGCGGTGCACTAGCCTAGCATCCACTAGCGCTCGCTCACTCACGTCACGCCACCGCCGCCGATATATGCCTACGTACAAGTACGACACTAACATTACGTTGACCAATCTCGCTTCAATATTTAAAAATATATTTACTTAGTAGTAAAATATGGGTACTTATGTATTTTATTATTTGATACAAATCCGAACGATCCTTTCATATCGGAAATCACGGTTCAACCGAAACGTTTCAAAATTGTTTCAGCATACAATATTATTCACCGACGCATACGTTGTTTGTAGAATACATACATACATACATACATACATACATACATACTACACGCTGTATCCCAACAATCGGGGTAAGCACAGTAATAGGTGTTGTGCTTCAAGGACTTTGGTAAACTCCAGCACAACCAACACCGGCCACCACATTTCGCACAGTATTCGGACAAGATAACTATCAAGCAGCCAGTAAAGCATGAAGACCCACCTGCTGCATGACTCGGGGGAAGGACCGTGCCAAGGTGAGAGGTGGCTATCCTGTCGTCCTTTAGCACAACATCTTGTCCTTATCCCTTAGTCGCCTTTTACGATCATGCATGTACGAGTAAGTATATTTATTCTGTATTCGAGGGTCGTGCTTAGTCGTATCTTTGCACTGTCAAAGTTCGTTTGCTAGAATTTATTTCATTTATTTATACGATACACACATAATACGAGTAACGTGGCGAAGCGATTAAAAATGCAGAAATGAAAAATATATTATACTTCGCAAAATAAACACAAAAGTTGCTGATGTGCTGCTTTCGTTTGAATATTACAGTGTAGTGACCTATCCGGGCTGTATGTATTCAATGGCGTTAAGCCCTCATACGCACACTGCGACTATAGTACAGGTGGAACCAGTCCAGACAATTTTCGCCTTTCATCTGTCGGAATAAAGCGTCATATTGAACGGCATGGTTTAAATGGATGCTGGTCCACTTCACCCAAGAGACGATCCTTTCATGAGCTTTTAAAGGGTAGGATACTGTTAGAATTTTAAATGAAAATTTGAAATGAAATCGCTGGGGAATGCATGTACGAGTACCTTACAGTTGAATAAATGTTTTCAGCATGTATTGTAAAGGACGGTTGCGGAGTTTATTTGGAACTAGCTCAGCCGTTGCACAATGCCAGTTTATAAAAACTAATAATTATTGCATATTCAACTAACAAAAAAGCGGTTAAGTGCGAGTCGAACTCGCGTGCAGAGGGTTCCGTACCATTCCGTTTTCCGCGAGAACTTTAAGACTTAGGTTTTTTCTGTAAACTATAAGATAGAACCTATATTCCCTTTTTTTATCGACTTCAAAAAAAGGAGGTTATTAATTCGACACGTATGTATGTAATATCGTTGGAATTTCACAATATTCGTATAGGTTAATTTATGTGGGCTTCTAAACAAGTGTGCCAAATTTCATAAGCGTATGTTTGTATGTATGTATGTTTGTCCACGCATTACTCCGAAGCTATTAATTGGCTTACACTTCCTTCAACTTAGGGAACAGTGTAAGTTTCATCAAAATCGGTTCAGTAGTTTTCAAGATATGCACTTTTAAGTGTGTACCAATCACAGGGAAAACACGTCGTCGGGTCGGTTTAACGCCCAATTCTACGCAGAACTTGTTATGTAATATAACTAAAAAGAGTGAAAACCTGAAAATTTATAGATTTTGTGGTTTTGTACATCCTTCAACTCAAGGAACGAATATGAATCAAAATATTATTAACACTTTTCAGTTCTAGTTGTTTTTTTAAGTCGGTGCAATGTTTTTTAAAACAGTATTTTTTTTTATTTTTGACTCAGTAGTTTCGGTAGAGTCATCATGAGTTTAGCGTGATGTTTTTATAATAATAAAATTATGTCTTGCATGAATGTGACTATGTTCCACTCTACAGCCTAGAGTACTGTACCGACCGATTTAAATAAGTGTCATTCATTTCATTAGTCTCAATCACAAGAGCGTAATATTGGATTTTCATGAAAAATCTAAATGGCGGGCACTATAGTGAAACTATAGAAAATAAAATTTCTACAAAACCCATCGAGGGGTATTATTGTCTAATTAGAACTAAAAAAATATTAAATAACAAATAAACATTTCTTATAATAACCCAGGAAAGTTGTAAGCTTTAGCCGGACGTGTAGAAAGGATTTGAATTGACAGGGCGCCCATTACGTCTTTAAGACCGACTTTTCTTTTTGGTTTTTATAGTCGCGTTTTATTACACTTCGCTTCATTCAACTATTTCATCCAACGAAATAATTGTTTAGTAGGCAATTTGCCCGCTAGAGGCTCTGAACCTTTTCTCTCATTGGACGTACGTTGAACGAAGCAGTGTTAAAAACAAAGCCATAAACGAGCTGCTGTGCTGTCGAACTCTCGATGGAAGAACTTTCCAATGATGGTCGCAAAGATACGACGACTGTTTTTATTACTTATGTATGTTTGTACATAGTCACGATAGGATGACGGCAGTCAACGTCAAAATACCTCCCCATATAATGTCCCCACTCATTTCCCTTCACTCATTTCACGCGCTCAATAATAAGTCGTAAATGTTCAGTTGAAACGGCTGCCTTTCACGTCAAATATTTCAATAAACACGAATCAATAATGGAAGTACAGCCGCTAAAGCTTACCATTTTACGAGGGAATATTGAGAGCTAAGCCGGTCGACATTGCGAGATAAGTAATTGGATCGAACGCGAGGTAGGCCCGGCAATATTTTAATGTAAATGAAAGCCTCTCTCTCGAGAACCGTGGCGATATTTGAAGTACCGATCCTATGTAAATCTTACAAGAGTCCTTTCGAGAGGAATCTCAAAAGGGACAGAGAACGTCTTTGACCTTTTTCCTCCTTTTCCCTCTTATAAGCTTCAATGAGAAGCGTATTGAGAGAAGAATTCGAAACCACATCACAATCGACAGTTCCCATTACGCGTAGGATAGGAGGAATGCGTCTCCAGTTAGCAGACGCCAGTGATCGTCGAGTCGTCGTCGCCTCGTCTCGGCAGTAATGGATCTGGACCCCTACCGTGCTAATTTTACTCGCACGACGAGTTCGAGCTGCGCTCGACTCGATCGGTCGCACGAGGCAAATTATTTTGGTACCGGCGTGCAGGTGAGTACGTATGCGAGTGTCGACCAAGTGACGAATTCTCGATCGAGTGTCGATCTACCAGTCTTGCCACTATTACAATTTTTTTACTAAATGTATTATGCTACCTAGAATGCAAAGCGCTCATTTTGCTAGGTATCAAACGGTCAATATGGTATGTATACTATTTTTCAGAATCTTTATGTTAATTAAAAGAGAAAAAGAGTATTGACTAAGTTGAAAAACGCGTATAAATTGAACACCCCGATATTTAAGAGTAGCTATTTAGTATTAGTATAAATTACGCAACACACACGATGTTGGTTGTCGGTCGGTCAGCCAGCTGTGTGAGTGATGACGACATTCATTTTGAATCTCTTCCCCTCAACCCTCCGCCCTTCCTCTAGCCATATTACCTAGCCACAAAAATACCCCGATAACGGTACTAACGAGGTGAGACCGCGGTGAAGTGCGGGGGAAGCGCATTTATTCGAGGCGAGGTGCCTAGCCTATAATGCCTATATATAGATATTCCGACGGGTAATACATTGCTGTAGATACCTAACTATCTAAAAATAAATAACTATCCTGTATGTACCTACCTATTATTACCATATTTGGTTATACCTACATTATAGATCCACTACCGGTCACCTATAAATTAGTTACATAGGTAGGTACATACTTAGGTAGGTATTGACAAATTGATATGAGACGTGTACTTAGAACACAAGACTTTATTTATTACGCACTAACTACGGTACCGTGCGTGTGGGCCGGTCGGTATTAATAAGAATAGCCCCACTGCATCTCTCCCCGTGCATGTCATAAAAGGCGGCTAAGGGATAAGGACACGATGCCGTGCTAAAGGGCGACAGGCTAGCTAACTGTCACATTGTCACGGTCGTTCCACCGAGTCATGCAGGAGGTGGGTCTTCATGCCTTACTTGCTGCTTGATGTAGTTAGGTATGTGTAGCACAACACCGATTACTCTGCTTACCCCGAATGTCGGGATGATGGTCGGGATATAGCGTGTGATATGTATGATGTGATGTATGTATGTATGTATGTATGTACAGACTTTATTCTTATTTTATTTTAGTGATAGGTACATAAGTACCTACTTGTATTTTTTATCTATATTATTTGAGTAAATACTTAAATAAAATAAAGGAATGAACAACTTATAAATAAAATAATACATATTTAAATACCTTTCCACTAAATTCAATGAAAGGAATCGTTAATTTAACATATAACCAACTTTGAGATTTTCTAAACTATCGCAAAAGTTGATCAAGATCAATCGAGTGTTTGGGTGAGCGTATACGTCAAAATAACTCGAAGTTCGAGCTCACATTTCGTACGACGGTACCAATAACTGTCAAAATGTGGTAGATCGACGTTCGAGTTCGAGTAGACCACGTGACCGTTTCGTGCACTCACTCACTTGTACATTTGACAGCTACGACGGTACCAATTTATGCCTACTCGTTCATTTTGCTCGAACTCGTCGATCGAGTAAAATTACCACGGTCGGGCTGCTGGTGTCACGCACGCGAGTGTAGGGAATGTGAGCAAAAACTTCGGTCTCAGGTTAATAGAGTGGTGCAATTAGAGGAGCACGTGGCTAAGCGCCGCCGTGCGAGAACGAAGAGGTGAGCAGAAAATGATGGCATCTGGAACTATAGTACCTTGAAGCTTCATATAAGTATTTCAACATGGAACCTTGTAACTTGAACCAAAAGTAAACCTCATTGAAAACATAGTTTAAAAAAATATATATAACTTTACGGATTTGTCATAGAACTACAGGACCTATGTCATTCGTATCGAACTCCAGCAAATTTCAGGTAATTCTAATGGGGCCAACACTTTGGAACTGAAAAGGGTGGCCTCATCCCCGTCAGGAGTTTAAATTTCAAACCGCGGCGGCGCACAAAGGTCACTTTTGCAATTCTATGCGCTTAAAATTACTTATTATGTGAAAAAAATTCAATTTGGTGTTTATGCTTATTTTTAGGGTTCCGTAGTCAACAAGGAACCCTTATAGTTTCGCCATGTCCGTCCGTCCGTCTGTCCGCGGCTTAGCTCAGAGACCCTTAGTACTAGAAACTTGTAAGTTAGTATGGGTATACATATAAAGTGGTAAAATAAAAATTTTTAAATAATTTTTTTTTAGGATACCTCCCCTACACGTACAGTGGGGTTGAATTTTTTCAACCCGGACGGGATAAGCCCTACCACCTAGTAAGGTAAGAAGGGAAGGGACCTACAGTTTTACGTGGAATCCGAACCACGGTGAGCCTCCAACGGTCGAGCGTTCGCTCATCCAAGTACTGACCGCGCTCAGGCTTGCTTAACAACAGTCGACCGACCCCACCACGGAGCTACCGAGGCTGACAAACATGTTACATTACATTGACCAACATTACATGTTATAGGACTTTTTGAGAAATCTTGCAATAAAACAAAAGTTTTAGTGAAAATTTATTTCTATAAAAAACTAACAGAATTCCAACTTAATTAGACATTATATACATAAACATAACAAAATTTAACATAAATTAAAATTTAACATAACTTTATTTAACGTTGCGATAAAAATCTGTCCATTGATCGGTTGTGCTTTTTCCATTTGCGTAGTAGCTGTACACAAACAATTACCGATTATTTTACGTACGGATGCGCTTAACGTCTCACCATAATTACGTAAATCGCTATTTTCCATCACATACGTAAGTAATGCATCAGTCTTTCGCACACTGTCTTCTTCACTCCGTCAAACTGTGAACAACTCACTTCGTATGATGCCTCCCGCCATTTCTGAAAAAAAATAATTATAAAATACAGAGGCAAGTTGGGGCAGCCGATGTTAACACTTCTGTGTAGCTAAGTAACGACTCTAAATAATAATAATAACTTCTAGACCAATCATCAACAAGCATAATAGTTCTGGTCCAGTAAACGAAAAAATATAAACATTTTTCGCATTAAAATTATTGTTGTTTTGAAATCCTTGTATGCGGCCCAACTTACAAATATTCAACACAATTAATACGTAAAGTTATTGTACATACCTATGCGTGTCGGTTCCATAGTAACTCGTAAATATTTTAGAAAAAAAAAACAGCTTGCACACTCTTTGAAGTTTCGCCGCCAACTGGCTGACTCGTTTCATGTGATCGCGAGCGCAACCAAGATATACTTCTCGCTCATTCCCCTGCATACGTGCGCACGTATAATCTGTTCCGAGTATGGGTTAAGGTTACACATCTATCTAGGTATTTAAATAAAATAGTTGTATCGAAAAACTAATCATTACATTTTTATACCTATTGCTCGTGTGGATCGGTCAAAAGGCCTCCGTGCGGCGCCGGCTGCGCGGTAAACGCGTGTAACTTTCGCACATCGAGTACTTTGTAGATCTTTTATCAT
Organism: Nematopogon swammerdamellus; assembly: GCA_946902875.1. Taxonomy (NCBI): domain Eukaryota; kingdom Metazoa; phylum Arthropoda; class Insecta; order Lepidoptera; family Adelidae; genus Nematopogon; species Nematopogon swammerdamellus. The sequence continues at coordinate 13,673,786 of OX336346.1, forward strand.
TAACTTCCGAGCGATTCGAGTGAAAGGGTTCGAGCTGATTGATCGCAACGAAAACTTGCTTGTACCGTTATATATATACATATCTCTCTTTATCTCTATATTACGTAGGTAGTCTTCGTGGTCCTTACACAGTGGTTATTTAAGTTGTAGGTATATGGGCAAGATATTTTCCCATTGATAGGTAAATAGGTTTACTTATCTACTTTGTTATTGAACTTGTAGGATGATCTTATTATTTTATTGCATTTGGTTCTAAAGAACCACTAGAACATAAGAAGCTGGGGTGCGAACTGGTGGCCCCACTGCTTGTCTTCACCAGTGGGGTCACGAGGACTTTCAAGTACTAATGTCTCCACTGTAGTGGATCAGTGGAGCCATAAGGATTTACTAATACTTATGTCTCCACTCATGTTGTTTAAGCACTGGCCAATAATAATAATAATATCGATTTAGGATAGATTAGGTTTATTTAGGACAGATTCTTTTTAGGACACATTTTGTACAGGCAAGAGAAAAAACATTTTTAACCAACGTCCCATGAATACGCGTTTTCGAATAGGTTTCCGTATAAGTTAATCGCTATTATTATTATAAAATTATGGAAACCTCCTTTCAATTTCTGCTGCCCTGGTACTTTAGAACCGTTCCCAGTAGTCTTACCAAGTAGTCTTTCGGGTTTTACTGGTAGGTCTACTGGGAACATAATTCCCAGTGATTTTTATAGTAAGTCCACTGGGATGAAAATTCCCCAGTAGTACAACTGGTAAGACTACTTGGTAAGACTACTGGGAACGGTCGGAATTTCGAAACCTTAAACATAAAAATCTGCTTTCGTCTGAAAAAAAACAGCCTACATTTATTCTGACGGTAGCGGAAACTGACCACAATTTCCGTTTTCGTCAGAAAAAAAAACAGCCTATATTTAATTCTGACGAAAAAGGAATCTGACGAAAGTGTCCAAAATCTGTGATAGTACAAATATTTATATATTTATGTATAAACCAGTTAAAGTTAGCTTGTTTATTGACAGCTTAATTATTTTTCAATATTCAGGAAAAATATATTTTATTTACGAAAAATAGTAGGGACAGCATTACTATTAAAAAAAATATACGTAATCCTTATGGCTCCACTGACCCACTACAGTGGAGACATTAGTACTTGAAAGTCCTCGTGACCCCACAGGTGGAGACGAGCAGTGGGGCCACCAGTCCGCGATCAGAAGCTGTATGATTCGAGAAGTAGGGTATGTATAACATGACGTTTGTCCATAAAATTGTTTCATATAATATTGCTTGATATTATGGTTTATATTTAATTTGATATATTTATGTTACATTTGCTTCAATATTCAACATTACTATTTATAAATGTTAATGCGCTAGCTAGCTTCTTTCCTCCAAGGTTGGATTGGACGACAAGAGCGTTTTGAAGTTATCAACTGTGAATTTTACGATCACTTTCACAACATGGCTATTTCATCTTTCACGCTAATGTTATATCTACCTAACTAATATATCTACGGCAATAATAGGTATATTTCGCCGGCCCCCCTCGAAGGGGACGCGAGAATGATGACCTCTTTCGTTATTCTTATTACTATTGGCCATTGAGCAAATCGTTATTGTTATTATAAGATGATACGCCCTTTTCACATTATCTGCTTCTTTTGTTTCCTTGTGAGAGAATCTTGCACGTCCTTCGAAGAAAATATCGCAAATCTAATGACATCATATGATCAATATTATGTATTGGCGTTGCTGTATAAGCGTAGAATATCCGACCAAATGAAGTATACATATAAAATAGTATTTGCAAAAACATCCAAATTCCTTCCCAGCAACTTTGCATACTCTGGCGGAGGTTACTAAATCTTCGACAGTCATGTAGCAGAGCCGGTCCGTCACGCACAACACAACACAACTCATAGCATTGCAGTGATGCAGTATAATATACTACATCACTATATATATATATAAATCTCAATTAAACCATATTATGGTTTAATTGAGATTTCTGTGGTTGTGGACGACCGTCAAATGTCACGCGTGACAAGGCGTTCCATCAAAGAGTCCGCAAACAAGTTTGGGAATAGAACCGTAGGCCACCGGTTGCGAGTTTGTCGGTCACGCACGTGTGCCGTCGAACTTGTCACCGCGACCGCCGCCGCCGCCCGGCGCCTGTGTCACCCACCGGTCGACATACTGACACACTGCCCGCCGCGCCGCCCGTCTCCGCTACCACCACCGCCGCCCTGGTCTGGCCGGCACATCCACTATCTTCGTTTCACCGCCAGCCGGTTGCTACTTGCTGACAACCGGTATTGGAAATGATTTTTGCAGTTTATAACTTTTTGGTTTCTCGCAGATGCGACCGCAAAGCCGATGATCAAGTCTAGGGAGTGAGATTTGAATGTTATCCTAATAATAATACTTATCCTCAAGTGGAGTGGGGGTATCTTATCTTAGGGAGTGGTAGATATCATATAGGCTTTTCCACAATTCAGGAAAAGTTGTCGACAATAGCGAATAGTTGATGATGTGTGGGTACAACATTGTCTATTATCGGCAAAACTGTTTGCTGGACCTTACAGTCTTGCTCTTAATAGAGAGGATAATACGATTTACTTCACAGTGAGTAACTCGTCTGAAACAAAATTTCACGGAGTCGGAAATTAAGACTGAATTCAAGTGCCTACGTGTCTGAGCCTTAACCGGTGGTTTGACTATACGAGAAGTGTAGATTTAAGCCATGGAGATCAATCAATTAATTAATCTCAGATGATGATTTGTCGAAACCTAGAGTGCGTAGAAACTTCCACATATTGTGGGGAGAACAATTTTCAATCGGCTCGTTGATGATCAATGCGTTTTGCATTTTTACACATCTGGTTACACCGATTTCGCGGAGCTTTGTATTTTTTTCAGTTTTCTTCATTCCGTTGACGTTTATGCCTTCGCTTCAATCAAGGCATCCTGACGAGCCATCATACGGCGGATCCCGTCGCTCAGACATGGAACTGACTCGTCGTACGCTTGATTCGTACTGAACGTATGAGCATTGAGCACGTCTGTCATGCATGATTGTCACCTCGGTAGACATGACATTTCTGTACTTTAGCATCAATGTAAGGAGCCCAGTCAATGGAGTCTGCATCGCTATCAGCGCGCCACCATCCATTTTAGCAAAGGTACGCTGAACGTAGACTTTGGGTTTTTCTTAGGAGGATTTTGTATGAACTCAAGTACGCATTAGTAAATAAGACTAGAAATTAAAAAAAATTATAAATTAAGAGACCTACATGTGTGACTATCTTAACCATTATCTTAATCATATTGCTGATCTAATTCAGAGACCTGCAGGAAACCAGCAGTGTCTTCGTCTGCGGTTACCTTGATTATGGAGGTACAGTGAGTGAACCGGTAAAGATAGATGCTAATGGAGTGTTTAATGTGCGCGGTCAGCCGGCCATCAGCGATGAGCCGGAACGTGTAGTTTTTGCCACTTGCTCATCATCTTCTTGATGTTTGTCATTTAGTCTACTACGCGCACGTTGATAGATAGGTTATCGGATTCTGACACTCTTTTTTCTATAATACTGTTTATTGAACATAGATACCCACATTACTAAAAAAATGTACGCAGAGCGATATGAAACATCCATCAGTGATGATTAATCAATCACCATTGAATCAACTTTATAATTTTTTCGTATATCTTATGTAGATTTGATTCGAACTGGGAGGTCTAACTGAGCGGCTGCGTATATTAGTTTGTGTTTTGAGTTCAGTTCGGTGTAGCCGGCACGACCAAAGGGAAGCACTGACACGGCACGTACTTCACTAAGGAGTTATGGGCTAACATCGCGAATGCAGCAGGTGATGCAGTCAACCAGGTAAAAAACCTTTTGAATAATAATTCACAGAACAGCACAAATTAAACGAACATGATATGAAATCCGATTGTCCATAGGTAATTATTGTGAGTGCGAAAGTTGGAGCGCCACGGTCACCGCGGCCTTGTGTACTCTAATTCTTGAGTCAGTATGCCTGCACACCCGCTTCAACAAATAATAAAGAGTATAATTACTGCAGTACAGAGGCAGTGGGCCGAGCAAGGCCGCTCGCCGACACGGTCCGCCGTGTCGTCCATCCGTGAGCTGCTTGCCACCGCTGCAGGCACTTCTACAAAACTCTGTAATAAATAGTAACAGGTGCTGCTTTTGAAGAATACAAAACCACGATAGGTACTAAAGAAGACGCCAAACTCTTTTGCAGCACCACCTGCTGAACAAAACCCATCGCACAGTCAACAGTCAAATTGTAGCATTTAGATAACAGAGGAGGATTTCAGAATTTGAAAAGTCTCGTCCCAGTTATTGCTGCCTTATAATAACTTATACGAGTATAATTCAATCTAAACATTTGCAGGTCAGGATTATTAGACCAAAACTACAGTAAGAAGAAGAATTTTCCAACAAAAAACCTAAAGAAATCAGCAACCCACGGCCAACGAGGTGACAAGCCTCACAGTCGAAACAAATGGGTGACCAAATCCATTCAGCCGCACGTATCCACGAAAAGAAGTCATATGGCAACGATGCAGAACGAGCCCCGCGGGTGCGATGTAGGACTGTAGAGAGCTATCGAGAATCTATCGAGAATGCGAGAGTGCTACGATCGTAAACTGGAGATGTTGCCCATGATGGGTTGAAGAGCTCCATATAAAAATATTCCACAGATAAAACTATTTTTAAATACAGCTGGACATCGGCCGACATTTGACGAGGCCACTCAACCCGCCGATGCTACCGAGTTGCCCAAATGAGATGATATCGATTGTCTGCCGATTCAAAAAGCTATAAAACTATTGCGAAGACCTGAATGGAGTAGTTAGTTACGTCGTGATCGAAATACAGATGCCCTCGAAAGGCTGATATAGTCCTTACAAGTTCTGAAATAAGGGTATTCAAAAGTCATAAAAAATGCACCAGAAAGCACAGTTTAGAATTACGAGGCCGTAAGTATCTTTATCACCAAAATCGTCCAACATTTCATTGTGAAAGTTGAAGTAACCGGAAATTCGAGAGCATTAAAAATGAAGTCAATAGAGAAGGGTGTATTATACTCAAATTCTTCATCTCACTAATATTATAAAGAGGTCAAGTTTGTAAGTTTGGATGTAGGAGGTAATCTCCGAAAATTTCATCCGCTTTAAAAAAAAAAGGTCAATATTTAGAATGAACCTTCAGAATGGACATAGGCTATGCGAGCGAGGCCACGGGCAAAAGCTAGTCGTATATAATTTTTACGTATACATATAATAACACTGTGCAGGAACATTTGTGCAGTTCCAGTAGTTCGCAGAATATAAAGTTTCTTTTTGCTCTCGCTGCTCAAGCACGTTCATATATTTGCATGTCGGTGTATTTTCAGCACTGTCTGGATTAGCAGTTCAAAGAGTAAAGAACTACGTCACGTCTGTATCTACCTATGATTATGTATGATGCACAGTGACTTTCTAATTTCTTTGCTTTTTGCTAGGTGTTAAAAATATTTTTATACCTTGAAATAATGGTTTTATATGAATAGCAGAAAGCTGTTTTCATAAATAACTTCAAATATGGTGACGTCGTTGTACTAAAAAAATAATTACAATAACATTGCAACACAGCAAGTGTACATAATATGTGGCGGACGACGACGGCTCCGCAGCCGGCACGTCTTAGTTAGGGAAATTAGAATAGGAATTAGAGTAGTAAGGCAGCGGCCGGCGTAGTCATAGAAGTAGGTTTTATAAGTTAGCATAGTGTAGCATAGGCGCGGGCTAGGTATAATTAAGATAATATAAGTTAGATATAAGTTAGTTATTAAGAAATATATTTTTTACAACACCGTAGACTAGTTAGCTCGTAAGGCCTAGCCCGTTAGACTTAATTAGCTTTAACATATTGACTAGGCTAGATATAAGTTTTCATTTAATAAATAAATATATCTGGTCGGTCTTTTACTGGAGCATACACGGACGAAGCGAGTAAGGCAGAGGGCGGTAGTGTCGCATAACGGGACTCATAGCCGAGCCGGGCGCCCATTACCCCCGCCCGCGCATTATCGAGCGACACAAGCGCGCTGGGCCGAGCGGGCGGGGAGTCATATAAATATAGGTGCCATTGCACCGGCTCGGCAGACCGCAGCGAACCACGAGAGAGAGAAGACCTCCAGCAAGACAGCAAGAACACAGCAAGCACAGGACGTATACTCCCACAAGCGGTCGAGTTCGTCGGGCAAGCAAGAGCCTCATTCGCCGTCTCTCTCTCTCCGCTGCGCGTCTCACATTTGCGGCACCCGCAAGCCTGCCGTACCGTCTCGTCCGTCGTTGCTCCGGTAGTAGGCCGGCCTACTATTTACCGTCGAGCACCGGAGTTTGATTTCGCGCCCGTACACCGTTATTCCCTCTCCGCGAGTCGCTGACCGAGTGACTTGGGTGTCTTCGTCGATCCAGATTGCAAGAAACACTACAGTCCACCGCTCCCTGAGCGTCGATCTTGAACATTGGCCCTGTCGACGCCGGATCAGAAGATGCCCATTACTCGGTCGACGAACGCGAGGCTGCGGAGAGGAGAGTCGTCGCGTGACGCGCCGCGTGTGCCACCGACAGAAGGAGCGTTGTCCGCGTCGTCGGAGCTCGCAACATCGCCGCCCGACACATCGGACACCGAGCCACGGACAACGACAACGGAAGACGAGCCAACGACGACAGACTCGTCAGTGCAAGTGCCGCGTGCCGCGATCGCCGACGTCACGCGCCGTGGTGACGTCAGCGCGTCAGTGCTCGCGTCCGGCATCGCGCCGAAGGCTGACGTCACGCAAGACGTCGGCGTGCCCGCCGCGACGGTGCAAGTTCCGCGTGCCGCGATCGCCGACGTCACGCGCCGTGGTGACGTCAGCGCGTCAGTGCTCGCGTCCGGCATCGCGCCGAAGGCTGACGTCACGCAAGGCGTCGGCGCGCCCGCCGCGACAATGCAAGTTCCGCGTACCACGACCGCCGGCGTCACGCGCAGCGAAGCCATCGCCGCGCCCGCGCAGATTGTGAGAGTGAAACGTGCCGCGCCCGCCTCCGCCCCGCATGGCGATGACGTCAGCGCTCGAGGCGTACGTACCGCGCCGCGCGCTAACTCGGTCGCCACGTCGCGCTCCCGTGCTTCCGCCGGACGTCGAGCAACCTCCGCCCGGTCGGCAAAATCGAAGAGCACGGTTGCGGAGCTCGCGCTGCAAGAGGAGCTCGCACAAGTAGAGCTGGAGGAGGCAAGAGCACACACAAGGGCGGTGAAGGCGAGACTCGAGCGGCTGCAGGCCGAGCAGCTCGAACGCATGGAGTCGGAGCGATCATCGAGTGACGAGGAAGGCGACGAAGAGCTGCAGAGAGGCCGACTGGAGAGCTGGATTCGCAATCAAGAAGAACCGCACGACCCTACCGCCGCTCCGCCGCAAGCATCCACCACTGCGCCGCTGCAACCTGCCGGTGCAGTGTGGCCAAACACCGCCGTCACCGCGCCGCCGCAACCTGCCGGCGCGGCGTGGCCGCACCACTCCGCCTCCGCGCCGCTGCAACCTGCCGGCGCGGTCGGGCCGCACGACTCCACCACTGCGCCGCTGCAACCTGCCGGTGCAGTGTGGCCAAACACCGCCGTCACCGCGCCGCCGCAACCTGCCGGCGCGGCGTGGCCGCATCACTCCGCCTCCGCGCCGCTGCAACCTGCCGGCGCGGCCGGGCCGCACGACTCCACCGCTGCGCCGCTGCAACCTGCCGGTGCAGTGTGGCCAAACGCCGCCGTCACCGCGCCGCCGCAACCTGCCGGCGCGGCGTGGCCGCAACACTCCGCCTCCGCGCCGCTGCAACCTGCCGGCGCGGCCGGGCCGCAAGCATCCACCACTGCGCCGCTGCAACCTGCCGGTACAGTGTGGCCAAACGCCGCCGTCACCGCGCCGCCGCAACCTGCCGGCGCGGCGTGGCCGCAACACTCCGCCTCCGCGCCGCTGCAACCTGCCGGCGCGGCCGGGCCGCAAGCATCCACCACTGCGCCGCTGCAACCTGCCGGTGCAGTGTGGCCAAACGCCGCCGTCACCGCGCCGCCGCAACCTGCCGGCGCGGCGTGGCCGCAACACTCCGCCTCCGCGCCGCTGCAACCTGCCGGCGCGGCCGCTCCGCCGCACGCATCCACCACTGCGCCGCTGCAACCTGCCGGTGCAGTGTGGCCAAACACCGCCGTCACCGCGCCGCCGCAACCTGCCGGCGCGGCGTGGCCGCAACACTCCGCCTCCGCGCCGCTGCAACCTGCCGGCGCGGCCGGGCCGCACGCATCCACCACTGCGCCGCTGCAACCTGCCGGTGCAGTGTGGCCAAACGCCGCCGTCACCGCGCCGCCGCAACCTGCCGGCGCGGCGTGGCCGCAACACTCCGCCTCCGCGCCGCTGCAACCTGCCGGCGCGGCCGGGCCGCACGCATCCACCACTGCGCCGCTGCAACCTGCCGGTGCAGTGTGGCCAAACGCCGCCGTCACCGCGCCGCCGCAACCTGCCGGCGCGGCGTGGCCGCAACACTCCGCCTCCGCGCCGCTGCAACCTGCCGGCGCGGCTGGGCCGCACGCATCCACCACTGCGCCGCTGCAACCTGCCGGTGCAGTGTGGCCAAACGCCGCCGTCACCGCGTCGCCGCAACCTGCCGGCGCGGCATGGCCGCACCACTCCGCCTCCGCGCCGCTGCAACCTGCCGGCGCGGCGGGGCCGCACGCGTCCACCTCTGCGCCACCGCATGGGAACGCCGGGGCGACGGCCGAGCCAATGTACGTCGCACGAACCAAACTGCCCAAGTTCCTGTACGATCTGCCGCCGTTCGACGGATCGCCGGAGAGATGGCTGCGCTACCGCGCCGCCTACCGGAACTCCGAGCGGTACTTCTCCGACTTCGAGAACTCGGCGCGGATCGGGCACAGCCTGCGGGGACCAGCAGAAGCGGCAGTCTCGAGCCGACTTGCCGCCGCGGCCGGCGCAGAAGAATTGATAACCGCTTTGGAGAGGAGGTTCGGCAAACCGGACGCCATCATCAAGCTAGAGCTAACGAAGCTCCGCTCCCTGCCGAAGCTGCCCGACAACGCCCGGGACATCTGCACCTTCGCAAGCAAACTGGCGAACAGCGTGCAAGCCATAGTGGGCCTCGGGCACGGACACCTGCTTCACAACGTGGAGATACTGCAGGCGATCACCGACAAGTTCACACCAACAATGAAGAATAATTGGTATCGCCACCCTCCGCGGTCGACTGACCACCGCCCGGTCCTGCAAGTTCTTTCCGAGTTCATGGAAGAGGAGGCAGACCGGTGCGCCGCGGACGTGGCACCCGAGCCGAGCGGCGACAGGAGGAACGCGACAGAGCAGCGCCGCACTGGACGCAACGCGGAGAAGGCCTACGCCGCCGACAGCGAGGCCAAAGGAGAAACAAAAAATGAGAAGAAGTGCCCCGCATGCCCAGCAGAGCATCAGCTTCCAGACTGCCGCCGTTTCAAATCATCAGAGTTGAAGAACCGGTGGGAGTTGGTGAAGAAAGAGAGGATCTGCTTCCGGTGCCTCGTGAACCGGCACAGGCGCAACAAATGCGAAGCAAAGTGCTGCGGTGTGGGCGACTGCGCGAGACCACATCACTTCCTCCTACACAATACTGCGAGGACCAACGAGACGGCCACCACGGCAGTCGAGGTAGCCGCGGCAGCAACACGCGCCGACCGAGTGCTACTGAAAATAGTGCCGGTGACACTCTCCGGCCCATCCACCACGGTTGAAACGTACGCGCTGCTCGACGAGGGCTCCACCGTGACGCTGATTGACGCCACAGTCGCCGAGCTGCTGGGCGCCGAGGGACGCCCGGACCCCCTGCGAGTGCTGGGGATTGGTGGGGCCCACGTGGAAGCCACTGGGTCCAGGCGCGTCAACCTGCGAATCCGTGGCAAGCATGCCGCCGAGGAGCACGAACTCGTGGGAGCGAGGACAATGGACCGACTCCGGTTCCCCGGCCAGACCATCACACGCTCGACCTTGCAGGGGTGCAGCCACCTCACAGACCTCCAGCCGGTACTGGCCTACCCACACGCGTCGCCGACACTGCTCATCGGGCAAGATAACTGGCCGCTCATAGTGTCGAGGGAGCTCCGCAGCGGCCGCCGCGACGAGCCGGTCGCCTCGCGCACCCAGCTGGGATGGGTCCTCCACGGGGGGCGGAGCTCGGTGACCACACCGCTGGAGAGCTGCTCTCACGCAACCACCGGGAGCTTCGAGGAGATGGCCAGGCACCATTTTCAACTGGAGTCCCTGGGAGTGGAGCCTCGGAAGCCCAGGAGTGATCCAGAGGAGCGAGCGCTGCGCGTGCTGGACGCCACTACGCGTCGAAGGCCGGATGGACGGTACGAGACGGGGCTCATATGGCGTCACGAAGAGTTCACCATCCCCGACAACCGCGAGGCGACGTACAAGAGGCTCACGAACCTGGAAAGGAAGTTGGGGAAGGACCCCGACCTCAGAGAAAAGTACCACCAGCAGATGAACCACATCATTGCAAGTGGGTACGCGGAGCCGGCAGCGAGCGCATCAACACCTGGGCGCACGTGGTACCTGCCGCACTTCGCCGTGGTCAACCCTGCGAAGCCGAAGATAAGGATCGTGCTGGACGCTGCAGCGAAGACACGTGGAGTGACACTCAACGACCTGCTGCTGCCCGGACCAGACTTGCTGCAATCGCTCCCGGCCGTCCTTATGAAATTCCGACAGCACCCCGTGGCAGTCTCCGCAGACATCAAGGAGATGTTCTTACAAATTCGGATACGACCAGAGGACCGGGACGCGCTGCGATTTCTGTGGCGCGAGAAGCCGAGCCTGCCGCCCAAAGAGTACCGCATGACATCCGTGGTATTCGGCGCAGCTTCTTCACCTTGCACCGCGATTTACATCAAAAATCGCAACGCCGCCGAGAACGGCAGAGACCAGCCCGAAGCCGCGGAAGCAATAGTCAGTAACCACTATATGGATGACTATTTGCAGAGCTTTGCTTCCGCGAAAGAGGCCCGCCAGATCTCCCGGGCTGTGGCGGAGATCCACGCGAAGGCGGGCTTCGAACTTCGAGGCTGGGCATCCAACCACAAGGCGGCGCTGGACGGGACGTCGGCACAGCAGCACGTGGCTATCGGAGGCCACACCTCCTACGAGAAGACCTTGGGCATGCGGTGGGACACCGGCACCGATCGACTTGGCTTCTCTCTGAGCTTCCAGCGAGCTTCGCCGGAGGTGATCGACGGACTGCGGACGCCCACCAAGAGGGAGGCGCTGAGCCTGATAATGTCGCTCTTCGACCCGTTGGGCTTGGTGTCGCCCGTCACCGCACCCGCGAAACGACTGCTCCAAGAGACCTGGCGCCTGGGGACCGGCTGGGACGAGGCCCTGCCGGACGAGCTGCAGACGCGATGGACAAGCTGGTTGGCGAACCTCAAGATGCTGGAGCAGGTGCAGGTGCCCCGCTGCTACGACGTCTGCCGCAGCGACGAGTTGGAACTGCACACCTTCGTCGATGCCAGTGAGGCCGCCTACGCCGCAGCCGTGTACTGGCGCTTCCGGCGAAGCGACGGTTCCGTGGAGGTGGCGCTGGTCAGCGCCAAGAGCCGCGTCACACCCTTGAAGCCGACCTCGATCCCCCGGCTGGAGCTGCAGGCGGCACTCCTGGGCACGCGCCTGGCCGCCGCAGCGGAGCAAGGCCACACCTGGACACCGGCGCGCAGGTTCTTCTGGAGCGACTCCAAGACGGTGCTGGCCTGGATACGGTCCGACCCCAGGACCTTTAAGACCTTCGTGGCACATCGTCTCGCCGAGATTGAAGAGTCCACGAAGGTCAGCGAGTGGCACTGGGTGCCGTCACGAGACAACGTCGCCGATGACGCCACGAGAGAGACACCAGAGGACTTCGGCATGAGCCACCGATGGTTCAAGGGGCCCGCATTCCCCGGTGAGAACGCGGGCGCCAGACACAGGAGAAGAGAAGGCACCAGCGTCATGCGCCGTCGTCACGAGTACCGACGGCGGCGCGACACCGGACGCGAGCCGCTTCTCCTCGTGGCTCCGCCTAACACGAGCCACCGCAAGAGTCCTTCAGTTCATAGAGCTGTGTCGCGCCAAACACTACACCGGCGCGGCACGACGCAAAAGAACGAAGGCAGCCAGAAGCCCCACGCGACAAAGATCGGCCGGTGCCCGCAAAGCCAACACCGGCGGGAGCGAGAAGGACGCTAACACCGGCGGGAGCAAGAAGGACGACCGCACCTACGCGCCTTTGACGGCGCAACACATGAGGGCCGCTGAGCTGCTGCTCATCAAAAGCTCGCAGCGGCAGTCCTTCGCTGGAGAGATAAGCCGCGTGCAGAGAGGCCAGCCACCAGCCAAAGAAGATCGACTGAGCCAGCTGGCCCTGCGCCTGGACGACGACGGAGTCCTGCGACTGAGGAGCCGCATCACCGCCGCAGCTGGGGTGCACGAGGCGCAACTACACCCGGCCGTGCTCGATGGCAACCACCCGTACACGCGGTTGTACGTACAGCATGTGCACCAACAACTGCACCACGGGGGCACGGAAGCCGTCGTCAACGAGCTGCGGCAACGCTGCTGGGTGGTCCGACTCCGCCCGACGGTCCGCAACGTCGTGAGGACCTGCAAGCTGTGCTGCATCAGGAAGACCCGGCCGACCTCACCGCCGACTGGCAACCACCCGGAGGCCCGACTGGCGCATCACACCAGGCCCTTCACCTATGTGGGCCTGGACTACTTCGGCCCCGTCGAGATCACCGTGGGCCGCCACCACGAGAAGAGATACGTCGCCCTCTTCACCTGTCTTACGATGAGGGCGATGCACCTGGAGGTGGCGGCGTCGCTGTCGTCGGACTCCGCGATCTGCGCCCTCCGCCGCTTCATCGCACGGAGAGGGTGCCCGCGGCAGATCTGCTCCGACAATGGCACGAACTTCCGAGGGGCCGAAGCGGAGCTGCGCGAGGCCTACCGGGGTGCGGCCAACGAAGCAGCGAACCGCCTCATCGAGTGGCGGTTCATCCCACCCGGCGCGCCGTTCATGGGGGGCGCCTGGGAGCGCCTCGTCCGCTCAACCAAGGAAGCGCTCCACGTCACCCTGCGAGAGCGGTTCCCCCGTGAGGAGACGCTGACTACCCTACTGGCCGAGGTGGAAATGACGGTCAACTCGCGGCCGCTGACGCACGTGGCCGTCTCGCCGGAGGATCCCGAGGCCCTCACCCCCAATCACCTGCTCCTGGGGGCCGGGTGCCATGTCCCGCCCCAGGGGACCTTCGACGCGGGGGACGACAGCGCCAGGGCGCTGTGGCAGAGGGCGCAGAGGCTGGCCGACAGCTTCTGGCACCGGTGGGTACGCGAGTACTTACCCGAGCTACAGAACCGGCGGGAGCCGCATGGGAGCGGCCGACTTCCGGAGGTGGGGGACGTCGTGATCATCGTGGACCCCAACCTCCCTCGCAACACCTGGCCGCGAGGACGAGTAGCAGCCGTGCACCCTGGACCGGATGGAGTGACGCGCGTCGTCGACGTGCTGACTGCGGGGCGCCTCTTCAGGAGGCCCGTGAAGAAGATCGTCGTCCTTCCCACCGAAGCGGATCGAGCAGAGCTGCGACGGCGGGAGAATGTGGCGGACGACGACGGCTCCGCAGCCGGCACGTCTTAGTTAGGGAAATTAGAATAGGAATTAGAGTAGTAAGGCAGCGGCCGGCGTAGTCATAGAAGTAGGTTTTATAAGTTAGCATAGTGTAGCATAGGCGCGGGCTAGGTATAATTAAGATAATATAAGTTAGATATAAGTTAGTTATTAAGAAATATATTTTTTACAACACCGTAGACTAGTTAGCTCGTAAGGCCTAGCCCGTTAGACTTAATTAGCTTTAACATATTGACTAGGCTAGATATAAGTTTTCATTTAATAAATAAATATATCTGGTCGGTCTTTTACTGGAGCATACACGGACGAAGCGAGTAAGGCAGAGGGCGGTAGTGTCGCATAACGGGACTCATAGCCGAGCCGGGCGCCCATTACCCCCGCCCGCGCATTATCGAGCGACACAAGCGCGCTGGGCCGAGCGGGCGGGGAGTCATATAAATATAGGTGCCATTGCACCGGCTCGGCAGACCGCAGCGAACCACGAGAGAGAGAAGACCTCCAGCAAGACAGCAAGAACACAGCAAGCACAGGACGTATACTCCCACAAGCGGTCGAGTTCGTCGGGCAAGCAAGAGCCTCATTCGCCGTCTCTCTCTCTCCGCTGCGCGTCTCACATTTGCGGCACCCGCAAGCCTGCCGTACCGTCTCGTCCGTCGTTGCTCCGGTAGTAGGCCGGCCTACTATTTACCGTCGAGCACCGGAGTTTGATTTCGCGCCCGTACACCGTTATTCCCTCTCCGCGAGTCGCTGACCGAGTGACTTGGGTGTCTTCGTCGATCCAGATTGCAAGAAACACTACAGTCCACCGCTCCCTGAGCGTCGATCTTGAACATAATAGATAAGGTAGCTGAATGTACCTACGGCTGATAAGATTGGTCGTGCGCGCGCGCGGTGAACTCATTACAACGGACGCCACTTCACTTTACTCGTCAACTTGTTTTACGTCGCCATCCATTACGGAAGGCAACTTCCACTTGTGTCCTGGCCTGGCCTGGCACTTTGCCTATTCTGTCCAGTCTTGGAAAAGTGTCCGGATTTAGCTCAGTGACGATGAAAGCAGTATTTTTCTATTTCCCTCACACATTATAAAATGAGCCTGAATGTTTTCCAGAAGACGCAGATAGACTCGGCTTGAGAAACTTTCGTATTTGGAATATACAGGTCATACCAGGGCTACGCTACTTGTGTTAATGCTTCAACTGCGGGGCACATTAGTGACACATTACTGGCACAATATATTCAAACTGAAAATTTTCCAAGCTACCGGCGCAGAACGGTGCGGCGGGACGGCATCTGCTAATAGTATTTTTATATTACATGTACAATGACATCTCGAATGATCAGAGTTCACGGTGAACGTGTGTCAGTGTCTAAGTACATAGTTACTTTTATAAATTTTGTACATTCAGGGATTTGAACATGTAAATCGCTAAATATAGATATGTTTATGGAGCTCGGAGTACGTCGGAGTTCAGACTGGAATGCGCTAGGATAATTCAGAGGACATTTCTGAATCATGAAACTATAAAATACACAACATATTATCAGCGAAGGTTATAAAGTAGTCACTGCACGTTACATAGGCAGTCCGCAATCCGCATGTCTAGTGTATCGAGTGCGATTGACCCATTTGGCGTCCTCGTCGCTCTTGTAAATGCCGACTCGCTCAGAGATTCGTGATCCAAGCGACCCATATTCCGTCGACCATAAGCGTCGTATATTGGGTTGGGATTGAACGGATTCAATCTAACTCTCGTTGGGAAGGGAGACTGTCCCCTGTGCGTGTTGCACTTCTACTGAGAATCAAAGTCTGACTGTTAGCGCAGGCAGAGGCACTAGTGGTTGGGTTGGGATAGTATGTAGAGAAATGGCCGATGTCATGAGGAAATAGATAAGAAAACATTAATTAATTATATGCAATTCTTTAGACGAAGTAACAGCTACCCTATTTCCTAGCATAGTAGATAAATGACACTAAAGACAACTGTGGTAATAGATATACTGTATGAAAGCGCCATTCATATTGTTCGACGAGGGCAATTTTACATAGACCTTCATTGGCAAGGTTGAATCAGTTGTGGCAGAATATCCAAAGAGAGCCGTAGACAGTGAAACGCTCACGTCGAACGAGCCGGCGGCAGCGAGAAGTAATTTCAACAGATTCACCCGGATACAGGCGTTAAGAAACAACAACCGTAAATGATTGTCTGGTAGGGCGGGAATACGACCCAGATGGCAATAAACGTATCAAGGCCCTTTGTAACTCAATCCGTTAGACGGGAGCCGCTTTCATCCGCCAAACGACTTTCTATCTGCACTAGAGAGAAGCTTCCAGCGAGCAGTGGGGCAAAGCAAAATGCGATTTCGCTTGGAAAGCTGCTCGTAAAAACAGCGAAAATGAGAACGTAAACATGCAACTCACCAATTAATGTCTCTTATATCGCATATTGACATCTTCACGCAGAGATGACGACGACAGCAGCGTGCTGGAGGCGTCGAGAGTGTGCATCGAATACAATATTTAGAGAGTTTAATAAAATATTTTAGTGGAGTACCTGGTTAAAATAAGAAAATCATCAATATTTGACAAAGAAGTCTATTAGTCAAAACACCAGAAGCAATACACTGATAGATAAAGCAAAAAACTCAATGCAAAGTTCACAAAACATATCTGTTTTTTTATTCAAAGCGCGAAATGATTTTTTTTATATGGAAACTGACACGGTTGGCGACATCACCTACAACATCCGTGATGTCAGCCCACAACACCGGGAGAACTAGGTGCCATGCCAGTGCTTCCCTTCATTTCATGCCGGCTACACTGAACTGGACGTAAAACACGAACTATTTACATAGCCCTTTCGACCGACGTTTCATTCAGTGCGGTGGTACCAACCCTGGCGGGATAACCCTACCACCTAGTAAGGTAAGAAGGGAAGGAACCTACAGCTTTACGTGAAAACCGAACCACGGTCAGCCTTCAACGGTCGAGCGGTCACCCATCCAAGTATTGACCGCGCTCAGGGTTGCTTAACAACAATCGACCGACCGCACCACTGAGCTACCGAGGCTGACAAAATGTGGCATCGTTTCACTTACGAGTAGGTGACTTAAGATGCCCATGGACATTCTGTGATGCACGGGAATTGCGAATGCCATGCCGGCCTGACAGGAGCCTTTTAATGCCCCTTTGAAAACCCCAGACTGTACTAGGTAGGAAATAGATGAGCAGGCAGTTTGGTTCCACATTTCCCGGTTCTGTGAATAAAATACCTACAGAACCGATTGGTTCTGTAGGTATCGGTATGTCGATTAAATTGTTAATTTAGAATAAGAAAACCGCATAGGAGGGTCGCCGGCTGGTCTTGCTCTCTGGCATGGTCTTTGTTGTTTTTAGATCGTCAGTAAACTTCTTGGGGATTAAAATCTAAGATTTAAACAGTGGTTATCGTACGCTAGCAAAGAATCTATATGATAGATAAATTATACGTTATATACTTACATAAATTATGCAAAGTCTGTTTAGTATATTTACAATGTCAAGGTGCTTGTATAGATTTCTTGTTGCAAAGCGGGTCATCGAAGCCTTGAAATATTTGATGAGAGCAAATCAATTATCATTGTACTTCCAGTTAAGCACTGCACAACCGAACAAAGCAAGTGACTCCAAGTCTTCAGGAGTCTCAGAATATCTATTAAATAAGATGAACAACTTGCAGACAGGAATTAGAGCAGGCGTGGATAGAGGACGCCGCCCACGCGCCGCCGCAGCCACTCATGGGGAATTCCGATGCGAATTAGGTCACATTATTTACACCTTGTGCGAAGCTTCTGCAATGTACATACTTCTCGCCGTCAATTCGCCCAGAAAGTTAGACGGGCTGTTTCAGATCATAAAGCTGTTTAACATGCTCGATTTTGATAACGGCGAGTCATAGTATAACCGCGACTTGTATGCTTGATTGTGGCACTGATAGCATCTTAATGATCTGTGCTAGACCCCAGTACTTTCTGTTCTTCTTTGCAGCTGTTTCTCTTCCACTTCGTGCTGTTCCCTCGTCTAAAGTCGCGTGGTTAGAAGTCGGGAGTTCTGTATTCAGGGACACTTTTTCATACCAAATGGCCATGAAACTATAATTACCTACCTAATCAGTAATCACAGAAGTAAGATTGGGAGGGCGTGCCTAGTACACATAAAATATTGATATTGATGACGGAATATGACAACACTACGGCGATGTGTTTGAATTTCGGAATAATGAACAAATGATAACTTGGGTATTGAGATAGTCCTTTAAGAGCTGTCGGAATAGTCCGACAGCAATTATTACTCGGACGGAATGAACTGAGCACCTGTAACGAGTCTCGAGAGCGGAGATTAGAAAGTTCATAAGGGGCTCTCGGCGACCGACCGCGGTAATTTGTCTCCCTGACAGCAGCTTGATTTATGAAGGTATTGCTTCTAATCGAAGCAGCCATTAAGGAATCTCGAAAGAAGCACCGCAAATTGATTAGTTTGTTTCGAGAGACTAGAAGGTATTTGAAAGAAAGAAAGCAAGAAAGAAAAACATGTTTTATTCCAGCCAACAAACAGTAACATAATAATAGTATAGAGTGGAGCACAGTATTTGTAAATCAGTTAAAATCCAAAATACATTAGGAGACTTAGAATGACCTAATCTTTAATTGAAAGCTCATATTGAATTAATTTTTCAAGTGAAAGCATGTGGACTTCGAGTCAAGTTTATTTCGTAATGAGTAGAGTATGCTAGAACCTGATAATATCTAATGCCGATACTGCATCGATAAGCTTCTTAAATAACTTTTCGATATTTACGACCGACGTAATATATTCAAATGCGTTTACATAGTTCCAAATCAGCTCAGGTTTGCCTCATTTCATTACCTCTAGTTTTATTTATTTAAGCCTCAAAAGCTTTAACGAAAATGATAAAATTATAGGATTATAAATAATATTTCGGTATCCGCAAATGGCACCAGTCAGTACCTACGTGTTCGTCAAGTTTATCACAAGTTTATCGAAAACAAATATGTTTATGACGATAGTTTCCTTTGATGTAATATTTTTAGGGTTCCGTATTCATATGTTAGTCTATTACTATCTTTTATGTAAAACACATATTTTATTAATAATAATAAAAAAGCACATTTATCGATGAAATATTTCGCCCCGATGTCGGTGGCGTCTTCAGTCAAGTGAGAAATAATTATTTGATAGATATGTTTTTTAATATTTTCTTATTTTTTTATATTATTTTTTATATAGAAATAGAAAGCAAATGATGGTTTTATGGATACATGGTGAGTGGATGAACGTAAATTAATATGAGTTATGAGATGTGAAAGGTATACTGGTGATGTATGTATGGTGATGTATGATTGTATGTTTAACATACATCACCAGTATACCTTTCACATCTCATAACTCATATTAATTTACGTTCATCCACTCACCATGTATCCATAAAACCATCATTTGCTTTCTATTTCTATATAAAAAATAATATAAAAAAATAAGAAAATATTAAAAAACATATCTATCAAATAATTATTTCTCACTTGACTGAAGACGCCACCGACATCGGGGCGAAATATTTCATCGATAAATGTGCTTTTTTATTATTATTAATAAAATATGTGTTTTACATAAAAAATAAAGCAACAAAAAGTTGTTAGTATTTAATTAAGAAATATATATATTTATAAAGTGAAAGTCTATTACTATCTCTGTCAGTCCGTCGTCGGTCCGTCCGTCCGAGGGCTGTATTTTTTGAACCGTAATAGGTAGTAGGTTTAAAATTTCACAGAATATGTGTTAATTATGGCGTATATGCCAATGCCAACAAATAATAAAAAGAGCATAAAGTAAAAACTTAATAGGGGTTCTCATACAAGAAACATGCTAAGAATAGATTAGTACATATGCACGCTACTAAATAGGTAACAGATGGCGTCACAGGTAGTTTGCACCGCAGACAGACATATATTTTTTTTATGGAAACTGACCTAGCTTCTACGCATATCATACTAAAGGATCACCTACTAAAGATAGACGGATAGGATTTTTTACACGTATGGTATAATAGCTGATCTACGAAACCCTCCGTGCGTGAGTAAAATTAGCACTTGACCGATTTTTAAATTTTTCAAATTTATTATTTTAGAAAGTCGGGTCCATGAACATTATACAGGGTGTTCGGCACATCGACCGACAAATTTTTTTTGTAGGTAAGTGGGGTCATTTGCAACGTTTTGACCCATGATACCTTTTGTCAGATGTCACGTGGTATCGAGATACGATTTTTTTTCTTTATTTTTGAAAATTACCATCATTTCAGCTCTAGACCCTTGTAACTTTTTTCTTTATGATTTTATCAGCACGAAATAAAATTTATTGAATTTTACAATGTATCCTTGTTCTGGAAAAAATATTATTTGATGAAGTTATGTAATACCATGAAAAGGTTTTATGACCTCCCAAATTTTGTCGGTCGATGTGCCGAACAGCCTGTATTATAATATTTGGAACAGTAATCGTTGCTCTCATAGCGGAGCTTCTGCAATATGCCCGCATACTTGAGTACGAGTACCTCCGTAGGCGATTTCTCAGAAACAATTTAGCGGATCCAGCTCGAACTATGTCCACTGTGCAGACGAAGCTCGGTGGGCTCGAGTGTTACTGTGAATTTCAGAAAAGCTGTTCTTGGCTGACTAGATATTATGTTCAGTACCATATAGTATAGGCATATACGCTATATTACTCGTAGCTTCACACTAACAATGCGTTCACCGATTAGGTCGTCACAGTTAAATAACCTTAACTAAGTTTGATTATAGGAATGAAAATGTAAAACGCGTCCAAGACTAGTCTTTTACATAATTTTCGCATGCTCTACGACTTCGCTTACAACGCTTATTTTTTCAATAAAAACTCGCTGTTCGACAATTAACAGAGTAAAGAAACTTGAAATTCACCCTCGAGCGAGCATGTTGGCGAGGCGAGGGTTAGAATTTATAAATACTACTTACTAAGCTCGAATACAGCAGTAAAAACATTCCCACGCATTTTTTCAGCAAGCGTTCCGTTTCAATATTAATATTTTTTCCTGAGCATTCATCCCACCCAGCATACTTACGCACCTTTTAAGTTTTTGCAAGAAGTGCGTTTTGTAATGTCTGGAACTGTCTAGCGACATGCTGTGCGCGCAGGTGGCTGTACCGGATGGCGGCGGAGCGAGGGGGCTCGCAGCCAAGATGTTCCTGACTCTGACAAATGTTTTGACTGATTTTTCGGGGACACAAAGTATAGGGGAGCATAGCAATGGCTGCAATTTAGAGTATCGGCGTAGGTAAGTGCGACTGTTCTATTGCGGGATTGAGATCGCTAAATATATCTATAGGTAATGTTATTACCTATTACCGATATATCTAAGGCGATTTTTGCACCGGAAGCAAAAAAATATACCAAACTCAGCCAGCATTTATTATATACGTTGTATTTATAACTTCAATGTAAATGTAAAATTTCAAATCATTAACATTTTAAACTAATTTTAAACAGAAAGCTTTCTTAGCAATCATCTAGTAAAATAGGAAAGGTGGTAATTATTATATTTCTATGGTTGAAATAATTTAAATTCATGCGCGAAGTGAAATTGAAATGCGTACAAGTGCGTACTAATATACATCTGACGAAAATAGTCCCAGTGAAAGATTACTCAAGAGACAGGAGTGCGGAGCGGGAGTCGCCCCCGCCCCCGCCCCACCTCACCGCTTCTGTGTCGCTTAGAGCGGGACAAGACGAGACGAACCATAGAGACGAGCGGCGATCAAAGATTCTGAATTTCTGTTACGTAAAATTACGTAAAGTACCGTGTGGGTTCGGTACTTAAAAAGAATAGCCCCACTGCATCTCTCCCCGTGCATGTCGTAAAAGGCGACTAAAGGATAAGGACAAGATGCCGTGCTAAAGGGCGACACGATCGTCACCTCTCACCTTGGCACGGTACTTCCACCGAGTCATGCAGCAGGTGAGTCTTCGTGCCTTACTTGCTGCTTGATCGATTTAATCTTGTTCGAATACTTTTCGAAACGTGGTGGTCGGTGTTGTGCTGCAATTTACCAGAGTTCTTGCAGCACAACACCGATTACTTTGCTTACCCCGATTGTCGGGATTCAGCGTGTGTGATATGTCTGTATATGTAAAATTACTCTTAATTTGACTATTCACGATATTCACCGCAAAGCTTTTTCCACAACAATTCATGTACATATCCATAACAAGGGTTGTGTTCCCTCTCGATGTCGCCTACCACCCCCCGCCCACGCACACGTGTGCGATCCGTAAATACATTGTGGGAACAGCGCACCCCGGCCGTCTCACGCCAGTCACTCCTAGAGTTTAGCGAAAAAGAACTTTTATTCCGGGTTGAAGCGTGTTTTATATAGGACCACGCCTGAATGCGGGTGGGGAAAAATACTAATCATATGGGCTTAGGGAAAGGGCGCAGGTGGTTTTCATCCCTCTCCCTCGACTAATTGTGACACAAGCGCCAACATGGAGGTGCATTATTTATTATTTAATTTATGGTTAACAACTGATTGGCCTTGCGACTGATAGCGGCGGCGTGTGCCTACGCGCTACGTAATGCTCTTCTTAAAACTGAGAATGCTACTTACTGGGAGTGAAGGGGTGTAAATAAAACGGCGATTGTCGTTGTCCAACTCCAACCTGTAACAACATAACTTTGGTTCAGTAGGGGAAAGCCTTTTTAAGTCCATATTCACTTTAAACCGACAACCATCCTTAGATGTGCCAAAAAAGTCAGTGAAAACCCCACGTGAATTAACTGACGGCGCGTTGGAATTATTATGTTGTGCTGCTGATCCATCAGGTTACAAGTAATGTTCAATCCCAAATGAAATGGAATGTACATAAATAGGTACTTCCTCCATTTACCAACATACCAACAACCTACATACCAAGATGAAATAAAGACATTAATCTAAACAGCAAACCCCACAAATAGCCAACAATCCGACAATAAAGCTCGCGCCCCTACGAGTAGGTACATTGTTCTTAAAAGGGAAATAGCTTTAACGAAGTTGATATTTATTTTTGTTAGATTCCGATGGAGGCGCAACAATGTGTTCTGATCTGAAGGAGAACATTCATCCACATAAGGTAAAATGTTTGTCTTTTTACGATCATACGGTTATTTTCAGCTGTTTATTTCCACAGGGCTGACGAATAGGGCTGCCACCTTTAAAAAATGGCAAACCCGGAGTATTTAGAAAATAATATTTTTTTTATCGTAAATTTTCCGAGGTATAATAATGATAATAATTAGGCATATTAACGATTCAGCTTAAACAATGCTGCTAGGACCGCTTGATTTTTTAAATAATATTTTTTATTTGTTTGTGATTTTTTTATCAACTTTTCTTGCTCTGGTTTCTTCAAATACTTTAAAAATTATTGACAGGTCATATTATAATTTTATTCATCTTTACAATTAACTCCGACTTCCCCATGTCGACTGATAAGCAGGTTTCTCTCGTCGGTCCATAAATTTTTCAATAAGCATAAAACGAATTCCACAAATTCATTGATAATCGGTATTGAAAAAAAAAAATTCACAGATCTCGTGCATTACACGACCTTCGAGGTACATTGAAAATTAACTCAACAAAATAAAAAAAAAAATATTGCATTTATATAATTTTTGTTATTTTTCAAAAACACAAGCAGCTTAAAAAATGTAAACTAAAATTTAAACAGAAAAAGAGATAAACTTGACATTATGTCAAACTAAAGTAACAAATTAATAAATATCAAATATTAAAATATAATATAGGTAAGGGAACCTAAAGATGATTTTTTTAAATAGAAAAATATTGAGCTATTCAAAAGGTAAGAAGTGAAATCGCTGCCTTTATTAATCAATTTTTTTCGTGTCTCTAGGTTTTGAAAGTTAAAAGCAAAACGAATCATACGCGTTGGGTATGGGAATCCTCTTAACAGCCAGTGTCAAACTT
The DNA here is from genome assembly GCA_946902875.1 of Nematopogon swammerdamellus. NCBI lineage: Eukaryota > Metazoa > Arthropoda > Insecta > Lepidoptera > Adelidae > Nematopogon > Nematopogon swammerdamellus. Next base: position 13,697,612 of record OX336346.1, read on the forward strand.
AAAAAAAATGCTTAATTATGTATGAATTAAATATTTTACAGTCAATATTAAAATAAATTCCATATAACGATATTATTCCATTTGAAATTATCATTAAATTTTTTCCCAGCAAAAAAAAAATATTTTTATAAATTATTATCAAAAATTTTCAATTTGCAATATACCATTTATTGCAATATACCATTCCATTGTTCACAAACACATCTCATTTAATAGCATTATAACTCCATCACAACTGCACATTCGCATTTGAGTGAACTCACGAAACTCTAAAACAGCGCTCACTAAAAAATTTATAACTTATTAATTTTTCATTTTTTCCAAAAATTTAAAAAGAGGTCTCCAGATATCGAGTCAATCTAGAAGATAAAAATACAAAACTTATAAATTTTTAATAATAAGTCTGTCAAAAAGTGCCCTTTCTAAACCCCATAATAAAAAGGGCCCTTTTTAGCAATTATTTTCGATTTTTTTCAAAAACTATAGAACTTTTTTGAAATTTATTTTCACGATTATGTAGCCCTTATCAATACGCACCTTTTGACACCCTAATCATTTATGTAGCTTCAAAACTCACCGACACCAGAGAAATGCCGCACTTTCGCTGGTAATGGTGCCTATACAGAAGCGATCAAACAAACATTTTCAATGTTAAAAATTCCAAATTATTTTCGGTAATTCTGTGAAATTTGTTACTTTTAATAATTGAAACCATAAACGCGCGCGCACGCGCACGGTGCATCCGATAATCCGATTCGTCCGATGTCCACGCACTCCGCTCCGATCATCCAGTGATTCAGTCAGTCTAACCGAATTCACCGCTCGGGTCGACGCACCACCCGCCCGGTCTGACCCGGAGATATACGATGCTAACCCGTAGCCCGGATGTCCACCATTCAAACCCGTAGACTCCGGGTCAAACCCGGAGGGGTGGCAGGCCTACTGACGAACGTTCTGCTGAACAGACTGAGACAGGATCGTGTTTGTATTTTCAAGGAACGTTTTAGGAACTAAAATAAAGAATAGGTTTATTTACAATTTCGGATAACTTCTTATGTAGCTGTTTTGAAATGGATCGGAGAGGTTCATAAAAAGTGTAGGCAAAGTGCGTACAGTCTAAATGGAATCGATTTAACGATGCTAACCTTACTGCTACGTAACCATGCACACGTTTAATGGGCTCCTGAGAAAGGAAGTTATTTCCTAGCTACCCTCATCGATCTATACATACAAACAAGTGGACTCAGTTTAGGGACACACGTCACGCGTGGCGGTCGTGTTAGTGCGCGGCGCGGTGTCGCGTGCGACTCGCGGGGTGGAGTACAGAACAGACTATTCCCACTGCAGTGGGGTGGGATGCACTTGCTAATTTATGTAGAATAGGTACGCAAATTGTATGCAAATTGACTGCTGTCTAGAAATAGGAGTAATTCACATAGCATTTGCATGACTGACATTAGGTATTGAAGGGGTTTTCGGACATTGAACTTCTACTTAGCCAATGAAACTGCAACGAGATGACAAACCTACAAGTATATACGACAGTTGACCACCGTCTAAATTATGCATAAAAAATGCATACGCATGTAAATATTTTCATGGCATTATTTATATGAATTGAGCAGTAGGGAGAAATTATAAAATATTATTAAAGTAAAAGTTAAGTAAAGTAAACATTATTTATTCAATAATGGTACATTCACAATGTAGGTACTGTCCCCTGCACTAGTCTGTAGACTGTGCTGCAGAGGACACCGGGTATTACAGTTTTTAATTTTAAGTTATGGGTACAGTTCGAGTAGAATATAATGTGTACATCTGTTCTAGCTACAGTACACAATACAAAAAAAAGTAAACCTCATTAAAGAACAAACAAAACAAATAAACGAAATATAACAACCGAAAAACAAATAAAATTACCTAAGTATAGTCTTGTGTTAGTATAAAATGTGGGACAATCAAAGTGGTCCCTAATGGGCCGAGACCTTTACAACAGTATTTGAGAGAGGGCGTGTCTTTGTGTGTATGTGTATGAGATTATGCGTAAGATAATTTAATGGTGTTTGTTAGGGCGTGTGCGTGTGTAAGTAATAATGTTGTGTGGCGTGTTATGTGAGTATTTTTAGCACCTGCTCAGTTTCATCATATAAATTACTTAGAGTTATTGATTTAAACTGGGCGTCTTCAAACGTCGTATCAACGGGCTAGACAGCCTAGCATCAGACCGCAATCTGCTGCCATGGCGCCTCACTGAGCGTGGTTTCGCGAGGAGAGGGGTTTTTTTGGCTCTGTCGACTGTACCATTGGTTCCTCGACATAGCCACCCATGTTGGTTCACATAAAAAAAATGGATTCTTTAGAATGCAACGCTATTTGATTAGATTAATATGAAATTGATTTCTCTAAATTTGCATTGTCAAACAAGAAAGCAACGCGAGCGGAGCCAAGAGCTCAGCTAGTAAATAATGTTGCCATTAACGTCTACGTCGACAGATATTTCTAACCCAATTCCACATAAATTACTCCGAAAGTACGTTGAAGTTTGTGACGTTGCCAGTAATTCAATTGAGGCGAGATCTGTTAGAAGTTTTATTCGGTCCTTGCGAAACCTCTCAGAAACTCAGGACGACTCAGAACTCAGAAGTAAACTCTATATTATGTTCATAGTGCCTAAACCAAAGTTTTCCCTTAGTGCGGAGGAAGTATGATTTTTTTTTATAAATACATTAGGGTAGCGTGTTGAATATTCTAGACTAGAAGGATATATTTTATGCATCATACAAATATTGCAAATAAAGTAAATAATGTTTATTAAAAAAAAGAAAAAAGTGAATTTATTTATTTGAAACGAAAAAAAGCATATACAAAGGACAAGATGGAAATTCTTTATTATTAAACAAATATCTTCACCGACTGTTTGTATGCAATTATTTATAGTTAACTGGTTTCAACTTCATTCAAATACAAATAAAGGGGATGTTTGGCTGCGACTTGCGGGGGAGGGAGAGACGCGAAGAGGGTGAATGTTGGTGAGACGTCGAGTGCGACGAAGCGTAATCAAGCGACAACTCGTTGGCTAAATATTGGCGATGCTCCAGCAGACGATGCCAATATCGAAACTTTCATATCTGATAAATATAATCCAAAGCAATCTCTACTCCAGTATCAGATGCTTTTGAATAATTCATATTGATTTTGATTTTAGCAGGTTGACTATTCAGATCTAAGCGATTTAGAGAAATCCAATCTAAATACAGAACAGAACACCTTTCTGCATTTATGAAGATCAAGAAATTTAACAAACAAGAAAGTTGTCGCTAGCGACACAATACATTGCGGGAGAAGTTGAATAGGAGGTAAACTCCCTAAATTGAAAACACCGAAACTCGAATAAAGAATTTCAGGTGTTGCATTGCAACGGCATAAGTAGACGACCGAACAAAGCGCCGCCAGAAGCTAAGAAGGCGTCTAAAGTTTGGCGTGTTTCAAAGTGTCACACCACACGTCACTTCTTTGCCGCGCGCGCGCGATATGTCGGCGGGGTGGGCGTCCTACCTAGCCTAACCCGCGCAGTAAACACATTGTTGTACTTTTTTGCGGTTCGTTTCCGACGGGGGGTTTGAGGGGGCGACGGAAGCGCCGAGTGTGGAGATGGAGACTGGGAAACGGTGTGGAGAAACTTTCCTCAATTTTAAACTTGTCGGAGTAAACATAAAGCTGCTTGTCGCGTCGTCGCGTCGTCGTTGGAGTTGTGCGTCGCGTCGTCTCGTTGGAGTTGTGCGTCGCGTCGTCGTCGCGGCTGAAAAGTTAATGGCATTACAGTGTTTACTGCTACTTTAAATAAGTACCAGCAGACGATTCGTTTGACGTTTGCTACTAAATAGTACAAGATCCATTTCTGAAAAGCCTTCAAATAACGGTTTCCGTGGGACATAGCTCGGCCATACCGACAACTGGTATGTACGTGTTCGGGCTGTTCTCCTGAAAACCATAAGTGCGGTAGTCACTTTCTAAAATAGTGGAGGGGGTAGTTATGACGTCATAAAGATGGCGGCCGGGCCTGTCATTCTAGGCGGTATATCTCGATAGTTACTTGACCGATTTCCTTCATTAAGGTGTCAAAAAAAAGCTAATAGAATGAGGATTATTCGATCTCTTACAATAGTTTATGTTGAACTAATACGAAACTAAATATTTACAAAAAACTGACAATTCGAAAAAAAATATTTTTTAATTTTTTAAATAGCTCGGTAACCATCAGGATTTTGGAAATTTAGGTTATAATAAAGCGCATAGCTGTATTCAAGAGGATCATAGTGAACTTTAAATCATAACGATAGAGTAATAAACAACGGAGCTACAGTCATTTAAGTGAGCGTTGGTAGCGTCAAGCTCAGCGCGGTAACGTAAGTACCTACTGTTGACGACTCGGCCGACCGCAAATATACCAATACCGAAGATCACCATCCATCCATCCATTGAGATTTTCATATAATTTTTTGGTTTCTGAATTAGGACATATCTTTAAATATGTTAAGATACCTAGGTATGTAAGTTTTGAGTACCTAAGGTATGTAAAGACTTTCTGTACTAAATTTTATAATTTTTTTCGACAATTCTGTCTTTTTACCCGACGGCGACGTTAGGAGGAGTGTAATGTGTTAAGGTCTAAAGTGTGAATCTGTGTGTTTCTGTACATACATATATTACAGTTCGGAACTCTGCCCCAATTACTTCATAATGACTGGAAACGTGGCCATGTCTGTGCTATACTACATTGGTCGCGGTCCGGTCCCGCTCGCCGCGCCGTCGCACTATTGGCCAAAGTGCCACTTTTCGGTCATAAATCTGTATCTTCTAAACTAGAATACCTTCCTTGACAATTTTTTTTATGGTATTACTTGAATAGTTAATCTTCAAAAAACAGTAACATTTGATTGCAAATAATATTTATTATTAATAAAAAAAAAATCCTAAAATATAAAATAATGTATTTCTAAACTATGAAAATAAGATAAAAAATGATTATGTTCATTTACCAATAAAGTATCAACTTTTATATAATATAATAATAAAAACATTTTCGTACCTATAATTGTGATAAATAAAAAATTAAACATTAAATATTAAACGCATTAAATGCGCTTACAGGATAGCACCTGTTTTTTGCTTCCTGAATTTTATTATAAGAAGGGAGTACCTTTCCAATAAACAGCTTCACAAATATTTTTATTGCACTTTAGTCAGATCTAAAGACATTAAAGCTTCATCGTCGTTGAATTGAAAAAAATTTGCAGAATTTCCTTTGATAATTTCATTGCAGTTTTTCTTGTTTTATTGAGTTGCGTACGACACGTATTATTTTAACATTGGAGGCTTCATCTTTTTCGCCAATTGAATTCACTCCTTTAATGTACTCGTATGAATGATAGACGTTGTCCAAACCAGATTCCCCAAAAAGTTTCACAGCTTTACGATTTTGTATACTCTCTGATGAAATTGCGTAGTCCTTGCAAGGTCGATCGGACAAAATGTAATGCTCCTTTATATATTTTTTTGCACTTGAGATAATATGGTTCCATTTTTCAAGAATCACAGTGGATAGCTCACCTTTAGAATACTTAAAAGACGCCATATAGTTTCAGAAACACTACACTGCACTCATCTGGCACGAATATTCAGGCAGTACAGTGTGTAAATGTACCACCCCTCACAGAATGGCTTACATTCGTACGAAAAAAATGTGGCGTGTGTAATATCTCCTTACACTCTGTGGTTCAGAAATGGTGTGCAAAACATAAATAACACAAAACACACCTGGTGTAAGTACATATATAATCATATCATAGTTTTAACCGCAATTTTGCATAATTTATACATTCAGTCTCTTAAATCAGTACTCTTAAGTTAACTTTTAAAATAAAATCATTTAAAATCAGCCTGGGTAGCTCAGTGGTGCGGTCGGTGTTAAGACGAGACGGAAGTTACCTTTCTCCATACTCCATACAAAATCGTCTTTCGGCATTTATGTTATCTCGCCCCCTAAACCTTATCCGATTATAAAAAAAATTTTATTAGGTAGGGCTTATCCCGTCCGAGTTGGTACCACCGCACTGAATGAAACGTCGGTCGAAACCGCTATGTAAATAGTTCGTGTTTTCCGTCCAGTTCAGTGTAGCCGACATGAAATGAAGGGAAGAATTGACATGGCACCTAGTTCACACGGTGTTATGGGCTGACATCACGGATGTTGTAGGAGGTGTAGCCAACCGTGTCAGTTTCCATAAAAAAATAATAAAATAAAATTAAAAAAAAATCATTCACGCGAACGCTCCGAGCGTGCGAACAGCGCGCATATTTTTTTAATTTTCGTGCCAATTTGCAGAGTTTTGCAGAAAGTTGTTTATTGATTCTAAATAAACAGTGTACTGGCTATATAAAACCATTATAATATTCACCCGGACAGACCCTGATACCATTTGAAAGCTTAGATGAAAATTGTAGTTTTAGATAAATTTCGCGTTTTCGTTAGTGCTTTAAATAAGGAATGATATCTTTAAAAAACCCAACACAGTTACCTAAAATGCTTTTCGAATATGTATGGGTTTCTATATGTTTACTTAAGTATTTTTGAGGAAAATATACATAAAATATATGCGCTCCCTTAATATGCGGATGTTTGCGCAAATAATTTGTTCAACTTTCAAGCGTCATATAACTGAGGAAATTCAACTAAAATCTAAAATATGTACGTATTAAACAAGTACATTTCATGGCCTATCGAACCAACTCATTACCCCAGGTGGTATGTTGCCAAAACCATTTTTGTCAGTTGCTTGTATGGGGGCTGTCCATAGTGCGTCGCCGCGCGCCCGACCGCTACAGCCAGCTTGACGCTACCAACGATCACTTAAATGACTGTAGCTCCGTTGTTTATATCTCAATCGTTATGATTTAAAGATCATTATAATCGTCTTGAATATAGCTATGCGTTTTATTATAACCAAAATTTCCAAAATCCTGATGGTTACCGAGCTATTTTAAAAATAAAAAAAATATTTTTTCCGAAATGTCGGTTTTTTGTAAATATTTAGTTTCGTATTAGTTTAACATAAACTATAGTAAGAGATCGAATAATCCTCATTCTATTAGCTTTTTTTTGACACCTTAATGAAGGAAATCGGTCAAGTAACTATCGAGATATACCGCCTAGAATGACAGGCCCGGCCGCCATCTTTATGACGTCATAACTATCCCCTCCACTATTTTAGAAAGTGACTACCGCACTTATGGTGTTCAGGAGAACAGCCCGAACACGTACATACCAGTAGTTGGTATGGCCGAGGTATGTCCCACGGAAATTACCTAAATTTCACTTGGATCCCGCACTAAAACTACTTATTAGTTATTAGGCTTTAATTATCCTTATTCGATGCAAACATATTTAATATTAGTACAGTTTAAGCTTCTAATAGCTTTATTGTGTCTATAAAACAATCAAATTAACCAATAAGAGGACATTTTAATTGACCTATCAATACGAATATGTACAGAAATCGGCTTTACGATGTCATATTTAGTTTTTTTATTCTATAGGTAAATCATAATAAATAAATAACGAAATGAACGATACTTACTTACGGCTTGTAAGCAAGTGGCAAGTAGCAACAGCAAGTTTGAGGCTACAGCTACAAAAGATTTTCAATCAAACGAATCGTCCACAAAATTGGTTTTATCATTGATCAATCATAAATCACACATTGAATCTAAGATTTCACAATACCGACATGAGCTCATCGTGGTCGCGGTGAAGATCAGCCGGTTTATACAATCCACGTAACAATACAAAAAATTGACAGTAATACAAGAAAAGTGCGTGCTCTGTACCGTGCCCGTCCACCTACGCCATTAGAGTTATTACGAGCACTTCACGGTGCCTCGGGTGCTACTATAGACTGGATGATTGACCAGTCGGTAGCGAGCTTCGATGGAGTTGGATGGAATGGAGCAGAACTTATTTCCCGATAGAGTCGGCCGGTGCACGAGTTATTTCCGGGCAATAGTTGTACTTCTGTGAGTTGTACCGATCCGGAGAGGAGTGTAAACTTTTTTCAACAGGCTTATTTAACTTCCTTAATTGGTGTCGAACAAAAACAGATCTCCCTAACTTATCGGGTTTAGCACAGTATGTAATCCCCTTATTGCTTTCTCCTGCCAATCCTTTTAAAACCAGTGAGGCCACTCCTTGAATTTAATAAAATTCAAAATGTGTTTAGGTTGAATACGTCTCGAGGATGCCGACAATCGACCAATACGAGCTTATATCGCCTTGTATGTACGGGACGGACACACAAAGCCCGGTGAAATGTAATCCCTCAGTGATCCTTCTACTGACAAAGGAGAGAGCGTTTTTGTCGGGCTCCTTCCTTTGTGGAAGAGGTTTATTGTGGTTTATGACGTCGCAGCCGGCTCATTTAATATTCCTCTTAATGGGAGAGGCGAAGAACAAATTGAGGTCACGTCATGTTCATGTTCCCATCGGTCGGCTGCGTCCGCTGGCGCGCTTGCGCCGCATAGCACTGCTCTGCTCTGCACTGCAACGTGTAATGCAATCAGGAACTGATGGACGTGTGATGGATCCTTCGTACTTCACATAAGTCAAAGTAAAATATATTTATTTCAGCGAGCATAAATTTGGATACATGGTATCTGTACGCGATAGAAATCGCCATTTAGTATGTGCACAATATATTATTTTATTATACACAACAGTCATATACTTAAGTCAAAATAAAAATAAAAATAGAAAATTAGAACAAATTATTCAGTCCGGTAGCAGAAGAGATAAATTAAAGAATTAATTTATATTATAAATTGGATGTTTCGTTAAAAATATTTTGATTTTACATTTAAAAACATTTACAGGCATTGATGTGAATTCTTCAGGAATATGACTATATAATTTAATTTTCATGAAGTCTCCATGACGCATTGCACAAGTGAGTCTACATCGAGGGAGCTGAAGTAGACCTGCCGACCTCGTCTTATAACTATGCCGTTCTGAGTTTGTGGGATAGTTTCCAATATTGGTGTGTATACAATATGTTACACATTCTAATACATAATGACCCACCACTGTTAGAATCTTAGATGCTACAAATAGAGGACGACACGGCACTCTTCTAGTCACTCCGTGCATAATTCATTCACATAAGGTCATCTATTTTCCTAGAAGTTCTAAAATATTAGTAAACTATGTACTTATACCTTTGCGAAGCAATTATGGGACTATATAGCATATCTGTTCACTAATACTTCGAACAACTAACGGCTAAAGGTTAGGGTAGTTGAATATGTGTAAAATGTTTATCTGAACACGTGTCTTGTTCTATATTTCTTTCTCGAGATTTATTTGTTTTATACCCTGTTCATTCATACATTTATTCTGAGGAAATTCTCAAAATATCAACAAATATATCTTCTATAGACGTGACGCACGTTCTATAAACAAACTGAACGGGCGCAGGCGTTTCAGTGAGATAATGTTATGCTTCATTTATAAATGCGTACAAGTTTGATGCAACCCTGTCGAATGAACCTGCACATACACATAATTATACGGAAAGAAACTCTTTCTTTCTAGTGCAGTTATACAGGGTTTGCTGGCACTGATGCGGCGGTGTTCCCAAGCATGATGTTTATATTTAGCAATCCGACCGTAGCGTAGTAGTAGCTATGCACTCCGTAAAACACGATGCCGTATGCGGTGGATTAATAACAAATCCGAAGAAAAGATCCATGCTGAACTGGAAAGGAAAACAAACTTAACGTTTGTTTGACAGACATGTTAAAAGAATAGAATATCAAATAGTTACACCCATCTTACTTGAGGAAGTAAAACTTCTTGTGCCTAACCATTACGAATATAATTATCGCATTTTTAGAGAGCCTGTTAGATATCTTTTATGATGAGATGGACCCACTTGCTCTCGCTCACAGTGAACATTGAAATAATGATGAAAGGAAACAAACACATTTTCACTCGACTATTAACTAAGTAAGATATTGATTTGTGTGTCCGGCGAGTACAATCCTTAACGCCGCGGCAGTGACAGAAAAGGGAAAAATAATAAACAGCACACAGATCATTATGTTGTGGAACAGCAAGTAGTGTTGGGTGGGGCCACGCTTCAATAATTGAAGCGTGTTATACAATTATTGTATAAAAATCTATTAATTATTTCTAGGATACATTTACGATTTATTAGCATTTAAGTACTGTTCCTATATAGATTTCAAGGAATTTTACACGTAGCAAATCAACGCCTCCAATTAAATCTATGCCTGCGATTTCAGCCAGAGTACTTACGTATCAAGAACATTTTACGTATATTCAACGAGGTGGGCGTCAAAGAGTATCACTAATTCTAAAAGACGGATGAGTTGGTGTTATGATATTAAGTTTACGTACGAAGGTCACCTTTCTACTAGCATTTATGGCAGTCTAGCTACACGGTTCAGCGAGCACTTCCGGCGGAAGTGGCATGATAGCATCGATTGTTATTGCTGTTTTTGTACTCGGAGGTCGACACAAATGCGTACCGCGCCGTACCGGTGGTAGCGTACCGTAATCGGCGGTGGGGCGGCACCACCGTACCGATGTACTTGAGTGTTTCCGCTTTGTGCTTTCTCTCAGCTCGAGCCCTACTTTGTGCGACGATAACAACACGTGTTTCATAATCTGCTTGATTATTCGTCATGTCATAGGTAAACCAAAACATAACAAATGCCGAAGCAGGAGTTGGTTTTTCCTCACACTTAATTCCAATATCTACAAGGGAAACATTTTCTCTCACTTGAGTAGGTATAACTGAGGGTTTTAAAATATTATGTTTGGAGGATTGGTTGTCCGGGAACTTGGGGCTTCCGAAGTGATTGGGGCACTTTGATCGCTCGGGGAAAGTAGCGCGCTGTGACATAAACATCGTGGTGTGTGTAATCAGTGCATACAGGTATACAAATATAGTTTTTCAGGTATAAAATATAGTGCATCTACTCTGATCTCCATTATTATTATTATTCTTAGAGTTATTCTAAAAATTTTATTAAATTCGTCGGACGAAAGATGATCACCTATTTGAATAACTTAAAATTCAATTTAGGCGTTCTGCCGGAAGTGTATCAAGTAAAATAGCTTCAAATAACATTTGAACAAAGTTGCAATCTTTGGGTGCGTAAAACCGTCACTTCTTCGTTTGGATATACGGGTTATTTAGGTTCACAGATAAATTGTGTAGGTATTATGGTAGTTTGTGAGGTGGTACGGTACGGGGTGCCACAGCAGGTAATAACTATTTTATATCTGTGGTACCCCACCTCATAATTAGACAAATGGCGTCTCAAATGATGAACACAAATTTTTAGGGTTTGGTATCCATACGAAAGCCTATTACTAAGCCTGCGTCGTCGTCTGTCTGTCCGTCCGACGGTACAGTTGCTTTTACGTCATGATCACAGATGGGCAGAAAATTGCACGCAAGTGTGTAGTAATCGAGCGACGCGTGTGAGCCCAATAAATAGGCAGGCGACGAGCGTCGACTGACGCTGACTGACGAACCAATCGCGTGAAGCGTCGGCGCCGCCGCGCCGTCTCGATGTCACATCCCGTCAAACTGACCAATGAAAAGTGTGCTCATGACTCGTGAAAGCAACTGTAGCCGGTTGAAATTTTCACAGAACGTGTTATTTATTATAGCCGATATGACAAGAAATAATAAAAAAAAAAAAAAAAAAAAATTAAGGGTTCCCATACAAGTATCATAATGAAGAGCGCCATCTACTGAATTATCCAAACATTTTAACTACAAAAGTATGAACGGTCACCGATAGATGGCGTGATACGCGAGATACGTGCGAGTGTGACCGCGTGATTGCTGCGCACACTATGTGTGCAAGAACGAACATATGGCTACGGAACCCTCTGTGAGTGATCAACGTTCTCAGTAAACAGATTTTTTAAATGCATACGCTGTTGTAAATTTAAATAATATAAAACTTCCAGTAACGGCCGCGGTAACGGCACCAAATTATCATGTACAAATGATGAAATATAAATAAGATTCCGCAAGTCAGTCCGAATCGTGCCCCACCAAAACTACATGCAATTCAAATAATACATGCATCGCCCGCTCATTCTGCCATCGACCGCCAGCGCGAGAGGAGTTGCTTCAGCGTCGAATATATTACACAAATGCCGGCTTGAAGCCTCTGCATAGCATACGAGTGCATCTGGCATTATATTTCAAGAGTGAAAACCCCTTCAAATACAATATTTTATAAGAAAAAGTAAAAATTTTCACTTCATACATTTAATGCGTTTGGATAAAGTGGAGATGGCTTCTTTAAATTATATTTTTTTACCTCACCACCTTTGAAAACGGTAACACTGGATTCCCAAAAGAATTATTTTATAATATATATATTTTAGTATATTAGATGGCAATTTGAAAAGCTACAATAAAATCAACAAAATACCAGAACTCTTAAACATGATTTTTATTTACAGATTTTTTATTGTGTTTTCTTTGTTTTTTTTATTGAAAGCGCGACATGTGGCGCCGACGCACCCATAAGATGTCTAAAGACGCCCATGGACATTTGGTCGTATGCGGGGGTTGCGAATGCCATGCCGGCCCGACAGGTGCCTATTCACGCCCCTCTTGAAGGACCCGAGACTGTACTTGGGAGGAAATATATAGACAGGAAAGCGTACCAGAGTTTACCGGTTCTATAGAGGAAAAATCTGCAGAAGAGGTTAGTACGCATCCACGGTAAGTCCAGCGTGTGGGGATGCAATCCTTTTTAACAAATTCCTCTTTTCAAACAATTTACCTTTTAAAAGCTGATATTTGGCAGAGCCATCCCACAGGTGCAAGCAGGACTCCAAGCATGACCTGATCTGCGATTTGTGCAAAAGGACTTACGTGCACAAGAAATTTACGTGTTTCTTTCTTGGTTGGTTTTTGTTTGATTCTTACAGATTTTGAATATAATATTTATTTGCTTTATGAAAGGTATATGACAAAGTGGTTCAAAAAAGTTAACTTCAAAGGGAGGAATACGAAAATATGAAAAACTGGTCTCGTTTAAGTAGTTAGTGAGAAATTATTATTTAGGTTGACCGCAAAATTAAGTTTGTTTGTAATATATTTATGTATCACAAAATAACCAGTTTGCTGGTTTAAAAAATTTTATCAGGGTTAATTTATAAAAGATGCGTCAGTACGCTCCGCATCTTTTATAAATTAACCGTAACCTAATAGGGACCATGTCGAGGCAGCCCGTGTCGTTTTTGCATACATGTCTATTCAAAATAAATGTTTTTGTAGTTAAAAAAAAATTAAGTTTTAATTTTGCATGAACAATTAAAAATTTTAAGTTGTATGGAATCTGTTTCTTTTTTTTCAGTAAACGAAATAAACTACGCCGGCAAAACATTATTTCACTAAAATGTCTTTTTTTACTCGGTCTACATAATAAGCTTACTAGCAATTTGCTAGCAAACTTCCCCACTTCAAAGCTACGCCCCCATCGTATTTGTGCGGAACCTTCGGTTTGTGGGTTGGTCTGTGTTTTTAATGTTAGTAACATATTGGCTTTATTTCTAGTAGACACTTCACACTATTAAGCTTAAATTGAGATATTCCTGTCATGATTGTCATTTTGAGAAAGAAAGACAGGAGATGAACGAATTATTTAAGAATCTTAATTTAAGCACATCTGTCAAATTTTAGGTGATTTTAGTTGCAAGTGATATAAGACACGTCTAAACTCGACAAACATTGACAAATGTGTTTGAAATTTTTATAAAATAATTCACTCATCGTCCATAGGTTTTCTTTCACAAATAAACGAAAAAAATTTGCAATAAATGTTTTTAGTAAATAATTTCATAATAAAAATTAAAAAGCCACCTCCATAGTTTTGAGCCGTTGAAGCAAGCGGCAATTTATCGATCGACTACGTGCGACATTCGCTTGTTTTGGAACAGGTAATTGTTTGCGTGGAGCGTGCAGGCAAGCGATACGGGATTACTGCGCGTGGAAAAAGGATGACACAATATCGCTGCGATCTCTTGAGATGGTCGGTCCTGTATTACGCGATACGCACACTACCATAACCACGGTGTCTCGTTTTAGTAATAATAATTGAAGTATGAAGTGCGGAGTCCAGAACTATTTTTTCCGTCTACGATATAAACAAATTGTCACGTTTCAGAGTAATTTAATTTGTCTCTTTGAGTCCATTTTGAGAAAATAAGCGAAAGAAGTGGCAATATTCTTAATGAACTCTATGACTCTGGGTAATTTATTTGATGGGCAGTTACGAAAGCTTAACAGAGCAATTAATTATAGTGTCGTTAAGCAATTGAGAAATATTAGTAATGTCTAATGTACGAGATGGCTTTAAATGATGCAACAATTTCAAACATATTAGAAATAACACAAAAATTTTCTGCCCAGCATTGTAATTAAAATCGGGACCAAAACAATACATTTAATGTCGACAATTCTTTAAGTATTTTATTCTGTCGATTCCATTGCATCCTATTCCATCAGATCAAATCTGAACGAATAGAAATACTGTAGTACATCGAGAGAAGCGAGCCCTTCATATCCTTTCTTAGAAGTGCTATTAAGAGAACATGGATGCTGGTAAGTGGAAGGAAACTATTTCGGGCAAGTTATTACATAGTCGTCAAAATAATTTATCGTATAAGTATTCTCATGTATTTATTACTTACAACTTTCACCACTCCGCTAGTATTTTCGACGTACAAATTGCAGTCATAAATAAGGTTATCAGCTCGCTGATGAATTATTTATGTGTTCATATTAGGTCAGGAGTGCGATAGATGCACGAATGGGGTCGCCTTCTCTCTCGCCCCCTCGTCGATCGCGCTTCGGTGGTAAGAAGTGGTTCACAATCAGACTAGCCGCCTCTCCTGTGTTTCAATTCATATATCTATTAGCCGATTCACGCCGAGTGGCGTTTTTTTTAATGGTAAGCACGACATGTGTCGCTGTTTCACCTACGAGTAGGTGTCTAAAATGATGCCCATGGACATTATGTGATGCACGGGGATTTCGAATGCCATGCCGGCCTGACAGGAGCTTTTGAAAACCCTTGGGAGGAAATAGAGGTTTAAAACAGTTTACGGCTGGACGATTTATATGAAGGGACTTTTTACACTACTCACTCACCACAACTGTCTTTTATACGACTGCAAAATCATAGTTTTAAGCTTTGATTGGTTACGTACGACAGTAAACTCATGCGCTTAGTCATTAATTTAAACGTGCTGGAAGTGAGCTTTACGCAGTTGACCTTCCGAAAATGTCGTAACTCTAACCTACCACAGGTTAGAGTTACGACATTTTAACCGTAAGTCATCGCAAGAACTTCTAAAGATTAATTTAAGAAACTTCAAAGAAATTGTACTTAGAAATTCGCAACAGTACGGGTATTGATCGATGCGATGTCATATTATCGAGATCGCACTTGCGGAATCAAACTCACGAGTTGTCGATCAAACATCACCGGAGCGTTGCGAATGATAATATAATTCTACAGGCTGTCGTCGCAGGTTTACGCAATGATACGGAAGACAATCGCACGATGCAACCGACCAACCACTAGCGGCTTATATGAGCTGACAAGATCAGTACAAGACCTTTGATGCAATAATACATGATACGATGAATGAGCGGTTAATTCGCTCTGACTCGTGATTCGCTACCACCACTTTTAATTAACTGTACTAAGTACATGCGTTTTGATGGCGCTTTATCAGTATCACGCTTTATCACAAGTCTAAGCCTCATAGCAGCATGATTATCCTCCAATTCTAATCCTAGGATTATCTCGCGGAAATGTATAAAGTCTTCTTCTGTATCCGTGAGATATAATCCTAAGAATAGTGGAACCGTAGACAATCTGAGGATAATCCTGCTACGCGCTATTGGGTGGGCCTAATTATTCTTTCAACTGGTACAAATCTATTTGTGAAATGTCGTAAATGTGATATAATTAACCTAATAAATAATACGAAGTTTCTACGGGGGCGACTGCCGGCCGTGTAACGTACGTCAATATATTAATATCTTTATAACAGGACAACCACTTTATCGATTTACATACGGTTTTCACTGTTACTTTCTGTCACTTCTCAAGATGGTTTTAGGCTGATAAATCATACATAACGCTACGTCATCGGTGACCTGAGCTGAGTAAAAAGTTACACGAAGCGAAGTGCAAAACGCAAAAAAATTTACTGGGTCTGGGCATCGGCTTCTCATGCGAGAGGTCCGAGGTTCGAATCCGGTCGGCGTGTACCAATGAGTTCTTTATGACGAAAACATTTACGTGCATAGTACATACGTGGTGCATACCTACACCTGCTGCTGGAACCGGTGTAAAACTGTAGGTCCCTTCCTTTGCCCCTTACTTGGTGTAAGATGGCCGCATAGCAGCCTCGGTTGTGTTTTCCTCCAATCCAGTATAGCCAGCAGAGAGACTCAGCACCCTTTTGTTGTTGGCATTGGGCTTTTGCGAACCCATCGGTTCTCTAAATCGTTTCTTTGTCGCAACGCTAGAGTGTGGAACTGTCTTCCGGCGAGTGTATTTCCTGAATCCTTTAACCTGCGTGTCTTCAAGCGTCGTATTAACGGGCTAGACAGCCTAGCAACAGTCCGCAAATCTGCTGGCATGGCACCTAACTGAGCATGGTTTCGCGAGGAGAGGTCATTTTGGCTCTGTCGACTGCACCATTGGTCTCTCGGCACAGCCACCCATGCTGATTTACATAAAAAAAAGAAAGCAAACCAGGGAAGTCTCCGGCATGGCACCTACCTTCGCGGAGGTGATTTGGCTGGTCGGAGGGTGCGCTTTGGCCCCTCCGTCCGACTCAGTCACCCATACCGGATTGCATGAAAAAAAACCTACCTGTAGGCAATGACGTATCTGTAGGTAGGTGTTATTAGAATAGCTCACCAGTCCTCAACCAGTACAGGTTGAATGGGGGAGGGAGGAAATAAGAACAGTTCGAATAGCGCGTGCGATAAATTGAATTAGAAGCACAGCCAGAAATTATAACTCTATATACCTACCACTAATATAGTAAAAAAGATAAATCTCTAAAGAAAAATTTATAAGGAATTAATAATACAATTATTACAGACTAGCTGTTGCCCGCGGCTTCGCTCGCGTGAAATTCGTATTCCAAAGAAGAATGTAAGTAACTAAGGGCGAGGCCGAAGGCCGAGCTGCGTTCAGGTAATCGATAAACCTTCTCAAAGAAAGTAACTAACTAAGGGCGAGGCCGAAGGCCGAGCTGCTTTCAGGTAAACTATAAACCTTTCTCAAATAATGGAAGTAAGTAAGGGCGAGGCCGAAGGCCGAGCTGCGTTCAGGAAGACGATAAACCTTCTGGAAGAAAGGAAGGAACTAAGTGCGAGGCCGAAGGCCAAGCTGCGTTCAGGTAAACCAAAAACCCTCTTCCGCCTTCGGTCCTCGCCCTTAAAGACTTCCTTTCTTCGATAGAATATAATATCGTTTACTCAATCGATTTATTTCATAAAAATAAAAAAGTAATATTAATAACTAAAGTATTAAAACCTACCTAACAAACATTAAAATAACTATCAAAACGGGTATTTTCAAATGTTCTTAGAGCACTTGCGGCATTACCCCGCTGGATGGCAAGGCTTACCCTTTGAATGAAGTACATAAGCCCTTGATGGCGTCAGAAGCGTGGACTTTATAATAAAATTTAAATTAAATTAACTCAATCTTAATATTAATTAACTTTAATCGAGATGGTTTAGCTTCTTCCAGAACGCAGCTCGGCCTTCGGCCTTGTTCTTAGTTACTTGCTTTCTTCGAGATGGTTTATCATTTGTCAGAACGTAGCTCGGTCTTCGGCCTCGCCTTAGTTACTTACTTTCTTCAAAAATGTTTAGCTTCTTCCTGAACGCAGCTCGGCCTACGGCCTCGCCCTTAGTTACTTGCTTTCTTCGAGATGGTTTATGGTCTTCCCGAATAGAGCACGGCCTTCGGCCTCGCCCTTAGTTACTTACTTTCTTCAAGATGGTTTAGCTTCTTCCTGAACGAAGCTCGGCCTTCGGCCTCGCCCTTAGTTACTTGCTTTCTTCGAGATGGTTTTTCAATTGTCAGAACGTAGCTCGGCCTTCGGCCTCGCCTTAGTTACTTACTTTCCTCAAGATGGCTTAGCTTCTTCCTTAACGCAGCTCGGTCTGCGGCCTCGCCCATAGTTACTTACTTCCTTCGAGAAGGTTAATGGTCTTCCAGAATAGAGCTCGGCCTTCGGCCTCGCCCTTAATTACTTACTTTCTTCAAGAATATTTTTCTTCTTCCTGAACTCAGCTCCGCCTTCCGCCTCGCCCTTAGTTACTTTCATCGAGAAAGAATATCGTTTACGTGAGCGCAGATCCGCCTTCGGGCCCGCCTTAAGTTACTTACTTTCTTTTTTTGAAATACGAATTTCACGCGAGCGAAGCCGCGGGCAACAGATATATAAATTTTATTGCACCAATGACAGCGACATAACTTTGACTTTCAATTATTTTTTTTTATTTATCAAACAATTTGTCACCGGCCAGCTCACGTCGAGATGACAGTTCTCCGTTGTCAACATGACATTTAAAATTGTTTTTACTTTTACTTTGGATTACGTGATTTTTATTATATTTTTTAATTATTACGTTAATCCGGGATATGCACTGTCACTATAAAAAGTTTCGTCAAATTCCGTTCAGTGGTTTTTGCGAGATGCGCGTACAAGTAGGCATTTTTGCATTTACGATTTTATTATACGTATTGAAAGAATAGAAATGTATAGACTATTGTGTTCAAGTTATAAAAAAAGAAGAACTGTCATTTTCGTTGTATCTACTTATTTTTAAATTTCGAATGAATATTTTATTCAAATTGTATTTGCTGCCAGTTCTCAAGATATAATTATGTACTTTGGACTACATGATTTTAAACGCGCAATAATGTTTATAATTGTTTAATTTTTTTTCTATTTTTGTTATTTTTTTTTACGTATTATGTTAACCCGGCATATAAACTGCCACTATGCAAAGTTTCGTCTAATTCCGTTCAGTGGTTTTTGCGTGATGCGCGTACAGACAAACAAACAAACAAAAATTTTAAAAACTGTTCTAACATGTTCAGTATCTCATTTTAAGCCACCCTGGTTAATTTTTTTCCAAATACATTCAATGTACAGACTTTCTTACCTTTACGATTTTATTATATGTATAGATTGAAAGAATAGAAATGTATAGACTATTGTGTTCAAGTTATAAAAAAAGAAGAACTGTCATTTTCGTTGTATCTACTTATTTTTAAATTTCGAATGAATATTTTATTCAAATTGTATTTGCTGCCAGTTCTCAAGATATAATTATGTACTTTGGACTACATGATTTTAAACGCGCAATAATGTTTATAATTGTTTAATTTTTTTTCTATTTTTGTTATTTTTTTTTACGTATTATGTTAACCCGGCATATAAACTGCCACTATACAAAGTTTCGTCTAATTCCGTTCAGTGGTTTTTGCGTGATGCGCGTACAGACAAACAAACAAACAAAAATTTTAAAAACTGTTCTAACATGTTCAGTATCTCATTTTAAGCCACCCTGGTTAATTTTTTTCCAAATACATTCAATGTACAGACTTTCTTACCTTTACGATTTTATTATATGTATAGATATAGATATAGATATTAAAAAATTTACAATTGAAGAAAAATAATTAGATAAGCAAAAAGGTTCTGATAATCTTTGCGTGGTCTTTGGCATAAATAAAGGATCTCCTTGTTTACAGAACTCGCAATACTGTTTCGTAAAGCGTATGTAAGTGAGGATTGTTTGAATTTATCCGTGACGTGTAGTCTGATCAAGGTAAATGTGCAAAAGGTACCGTTGATAGTTGAAAATAACAGTCGAACGACGGTGGAATCGTGTAGTCTGATCTAAATGTGCAGAAGGTACCGTTGATAGTTGAAAATAACAGTCGAACGACGGTGGAATGGTTTTTCCCTCCTACCTGTGTATGCCGGTGATCCCTTTTGGTACCACCGAAGCGACGGGGGCTTATGAGAAGCAGTTCATGACGTAGTGTTGCTGATATGATACATGCGATACAAGCGATGAGCTGTGAAACTTGGAACATATTCCGCACTTTCCTGCTAACGACAGCTACCTCTCCGTCAGCCTGTGTCGTCAGTCCCACGAATAGAAATGCCGAGATGACTTGTGAAGCTCAAAAATACGACGGCCGTCGACTCTACGGCAGCACGGTGTGATATTTTTAACAAATTCTCAATGTCAGCTTCTGCTTCTGGTATTTTTAAAACGTGTTTAAATTAGACGCTGCTCGTGTCACAAAGAAATATTCGGTTTCCTCGTTTTATTGGAAGCTTCCCTTGTTGAGGAAAGAGTGGAGTGTTTAAACGTGTGACGAAGGAATGCATCCCAGAAATATAAAACCAAAAATACATTTAGGTAGGTATAATGAACATTAGGGAAGGGTAGGGATTTTAAGGTGAAGTATCTCACCAAAACGTATGCATTATAAAATATTACTAATGAAATATTCATAAGAAGTTATTATAATTTATCAGAGTAAAGGAGCCGAAGCCCGAGCCACAGAAGAGAGATATAGGGCTAACGCCTAGAAGCGACACGAGCCTGTACGTGTGAGTTTAGTTGATCTATAGATACGCACGGAGATGCGTATGTAGCTTGAGCCCGCTTTGAATGTTAGGGTTGGTAAACGCAGAGTACGGGTGGAATGAGCGAGCGAGAGAGTTCGGTTCGAGGAAGAGAAAGATGAACAGCGGGCGAACGCCGCGACACCGCATCGCTTGCTAAACGAAAGAACAATAAATGCTAGCTAGCAGCAGCCCATGCGACGAGTCACCTCCCGTGAGTTAGTCCGACCGCTCCCGTAGACCCGCACCCACCCCGGAACACACACATGCGCACGCGCGGTTGCTTACACAATACATTCAACCGTGACGCCGGCCTGCCCGAGCCCTAACCCCAAGTGCAGTTGGCGTTGCATCGTGGGGTTAAGTTAGTTAAATCAGCCCCTCCACGGTACTCGTACTAGTTGAAGCACATTTAGCGGACGCAGCACTCTGCAGTTCCTCACCGGTCGTGCAACCTGTCGACCGACATCTCAGTAGAGCCGTCGTCAGTCAGCTTTCCGTCGTCGTACGTATATCTACCAGATGTGTGCCGGAAGAGCACTATCACGAAGCAAAACATTACCTGGGTATAACTCTATCCGCGAGAAATATTTGCACAAGACAAGGTGATTTTGATAGATCTCGCAGAAGGCCACTTCCTCAAAAGGCGTGTTAATTAGAAGACAACCTTTTTATTGTCCTCTGGCGCCTCTCTGAGCGTTTTTCAAGTAAAAAGAAAGAAAGTTACTGGAACAAAGTAAGTCACAAGGGCGGGGCCTATGGTCGAGCTGCATTCACGTAAATGATATACTTCTCGAAGAAAGAAAGCCACTAAGGGTGAGGCCGACGGCCGCGCTGCCTTCATTTAAACGATAAACCTTCTCGAAGAGAACCTCTCGCAAGAGAAGCCAACGCCCAGAACACTCAGCCACCCGCCACACAGTCACCCTGTCGTTACCTCAGCCTCACATTTGAAATGGGTTGCGGTTTGAAGCCACTTCCTCTTAATTTTGCCGAGTACGTCACTGAATATTGTAAGATATTACATGTAGAGAGCTTTAGCTTCCCTACTGGTTAACCATGGGATAATAGGTATTTCCATAAAGCGAAAAACTGTCTTTGTCCTTGAAGGGACCAGCTCCCGAAATTGTTTCTATATTTTCCTGATTCTGTACGTTTATACCAGCGCTTATCAAATTACTTACATAAGGTCAAAATAAAAAATTGTAACTGACATTTAACCTGTTCCTGGTAAAGGTATTAAACGGGGCTCGGTTTAAGGTCTTGCTGTAATCTCAATTGGCTAAGTGAGACCACAACTTTTCATACACTACTTTTCAGAAGTGAAGAGCCGAAGTACTAATAGAGGCGAGAGAAACCAAGATACGACCCTAGCGCTTCACGCGCAGTCGCAGCGAAGATAGTGTTTCGCGTCTCCTAGTCGCTGCAGCCTTGCAGCTTTAGACATACTTACATAATAAATAAACAGAATACAGAAAATGTTCTCGCAGTCTAGAACATGAGCAACTTTGTGTCTGCAGAATACGTCCCGCCTCCGCGCCGCCTTCGTTTTTAAATTTTCTAGGAAATCGTAAACAGCGAGACATGCTTGCGAAGTGCACAGAGAGAAAGCTTTGACATGCAAAAAGGCGTAGGGGTTTATTTGAACTGTTGGCATTCAAGAGGAAATGGCGGATAACATTTATTTTAAAGTCTGCTCTACAAGATGTATCTAAAGCCGCGTCTCCTGCGCATTTTTTTTTCGAAACATTTGTTTTCAAACAAATGTGTATGGCAAAGCCCCCCAATATTTCGATGTTTCTTCTTTTGAAAAAAAAAAATACATTCGCAGGAGACGCGGCTTAACGCAGTACATACTTTGCATGCATCCGTGATAGTACTGTAGTGCTGTCTACTTATAACATTATAGAGGTAATTCTCCGTAACACTGGTGAAACAATAGCGTATTAGTTACTAAAATAAAATATGTTCGTGACAAGTGTACGAAGAAATGATTACTTCGTGCGAAGCTCTTTCCGCCTGGAGGGCATTCGCATGAGAATTCGATTTGACAGACACATTGCCTGTAAAAAAAAACTATAAATGTTGTATACACAATCGTACACAGATGTGTGTTAAAACACTGTCAAAATATTTAATAGAGGGATAATACCAATATTGCCAGTTAATTATTAAGGTAAAATTCGAGGTCTGTGCCTCAGACAGAGCCTGAGAAGCTATTTGAGGTTCCTTACATACTCGTAATCTTTGAGCACGCGGAGGCTGCAGACTGCAGTCGGGACGGTTGGCCGGTCTTTTCAGACTAGCAGAAGAAATGATCTCAGGGCAGCGCGTCAAGGCGTTATAGGATTTTTTTTTTTATTTAATCCGGTATGGGTGGCTGAGTTGGAGGGGCCAAAGCGCATGCTCCGACCAGCCAATATCACCTCCGAGAAGGTAGGTGCCATACCGGACACTTCCCTGGATTGCTGAAATGAAGGTATGGTACAACAACGCGGCCAAAAGAAACTTACACGTGCGGTCACGACCGCTCTGGGGTCACATGGCCCACGCCATCTCCGGAATGTTAATAGCCGTATTATAATAATTACCTTTAGGGCTCTGAACGAGGACCGGATCGGACCATGAAAGCCGTCACGCCTCCGCGCCGCATTGCCACCATTTCCTCTAGATTTTGTTGATTCGAACTACAACACTGTCTGTGCGTAGGCTAGGCGTGTGTTGTCATTATTCAGTTGTTGCGGTGACCGGATGTTGCCAGTCAACTAGCAATATTTTGTAATGCTAGAGAAGTAATGAATGAATGATGGGTGCGCTATGTTCTCAGCATGTGAAACGACGACGCGACGATGGTTGCACAGATTAGAAAATAGGTGGTGGTTTCAGACACCACTGTTTTCATCAGATTCAGAAATACTTGCACATGTATATTTAATAATTGGCCTCTTTATTGCCTTTTTATTATGTACCTAAAAATCTTTAAAATATTAACAGAAAAAGTTTTTGATCTGTCTATGAACTAAATAAAATACTAATAAAAACCGGCCAAGTGCGAGTCGGTCTTGCACACCGAGGTTTCCGTACCGTCACGTAATTGGTTGGTTCTTATGATATTTGTTGTTTTACTTAGAGTTTGCACTATAACAACACCAAGTTTGACGTTTGTATGTAAATAATTGTTTTTACGAACAGCAAAACAAAATAACGTTGAACTTGTACAGGGACTACCCATAATTTTTTTACTTTTTGTACTTTTGTACTTGTAGGTACTGTACTTTTTCGTATGAAAACCAAAAAAATAAACATGACATGCTTTCAGCCTCATGTACTCATGAGGCTCATACCTGTCGCTATGTGGTTTCTTGAAATAACCCAGCCGCCCATATCTTGTAGATCAGTGTTTTTCAATCTGTGGGTCGCGCCCCCTAGGTGGGTCGCGAAGCCTTACTCGGGGGGTCGCCGGCAAAAGGAAAAAGGCAAAGTTTTACACTACAATAAAACACAATTTACACAATTTCAGTGAGAAGGATGGGCCTGTTTATTTTTCCAAAAATTGTCCAATCGTGGTGCCATTCTTGAAATGTTAACAATCAAATCATTTTCTAATAGAAGTTTATTTATCTTTTTAGTTTTAATGTTGAATTGAAGTGAACGTCAGTTCACATAGTAATATTGAATATATGTATAGGTAACAAAATTGAGAAAAACATAAACGTAGTGTTTTAAATTAGGTACTAACTTTTTTCTGTCTATGGCCCAAGGGGGTCGCGAGAATTTTTCAACCTGTAAAGGGGTCGCGCATTCAAAAAGATTGAAAAATTGTAGATTATAAAAAAATTACCTTGATGTGTTCTTAAATGAGGACTACTTTACAAACGAAGGGTACCTATTTACCTAAGTCGCCCACACAGTGCACACGATATTAGAGGTCATTAACGGAGCCGTCAGGTCGGGCTCCAGACGAGTCGATGACACGGCGGCGGCGCGGAGGCACGGAGCGTGCGGTGCGGAGATGGCGGGGACGCGGAGCGGTGGCGTCGCGGGGGCGCCTTCAGGCCCACGCACCCGTGGTGGTGGACACGGTCAGTTTCCTAATACAGCTCCTCGCACGAAAACACGCCGGGGATTCAATTATAAAACTGGCAGTTGATTTGTTGGCATATCATTAGCATTTACTTATAGGTAGTCATTAACACAAACTGTCGATGTACCCCACTTACGACAAATCGATCCTGTAAAGTGTGGTCAGAATGAGTAATTACGAAGGATATTGCAGGCTTCACTCAGAGTAGACAGACTTAATTTGTTTTTTTATATTCATAGACAGTTGGCAAGCCCAAGTGTGAAGAAGAATTTAACATGTGTATTGGAGTGTGTTAAACGTTCCCTATCCCTTTGAGCCGAGGAATCCAGATGAAAGGTACCATGGGGCTGATATTGACGAATTGCTTTGTTAAAAACCCTAAAATAAATAAAAAAAAAATCCTTTATTTTAACAGGATTACAAGTACAGCTTGGGGGTTTTCAAAAGGGCCGTGAAAAGGCTCCTATCAGGCCGGCATGGCATTCGCAATCCCCGTGCATAACAGAATGTGTCGTTAGACACCTACTCGTAGGTGAAACGATTCCACATGTCGCGCTATCCATAAAAAAGGCTTGCCACCCTGTGGAATGCACTCCCACCCCACCTGCATTCTCTCCTCCAATGTACCGTCTGAGGTTCTTCAAACACAATGTGAAGGTGCAGGGCATCTAGCCGGCCGAAATTGCATTCGCAGCTCTCCTAAATTTCCGAATGCTCGTGGGTGCCGTCTGACTACATCTCGGCGTTAGTCTTGCGTGTGCCATTTGTCGTGCTTCCCATAAAACTAAACCTCTGCTATGAGACGGTATGTTTGTCGGAAAGGAGCAAATTAAAATTTACTGTCAGCAGTTCAGACTAATGTAGGTATGGACATGATTTATACTGAACTTAATGGATTATCTTTAGTGAAGTACCAGACCTGGTTGCTAATTCGTTAGTATCTCACTTATATGACATAAGTAAGACCATATAAGCGGTTGAGAAAAGGTGAACGTTTAGTTAGAAAGTAAATTGCTGCTGCCGCCGCTCGGGTCACTTCGTGTGACTGAATGATCACGAAGCGGTTGTGCTATGAGATGGTGTTGGTATACAAGAGAGGCGTAGGCGAGCACTGCCAGCTATCGTGCCATGATACTTTAGAATGCACCATTGTCTTTCGTGAGAAGTGAACCATATGGGGCTGGGCTGTCTGTGCGTGGTGTTGTTAAATGGTCTTACGCAACTTACATACACGCAAGTATCACAAACTGATCACGTGTTATGTGTATTTTAGTTTCAGGGGTGGGGTTTATTGCCATATTTTTTTTTCATCTGAGTTTCGGGACGGACTTGTACATAATCCATTTCGACCGACCTTCATTCAGTGCGGTGGTGGTACCAATCCGGACGAGTTGACCCTACAAACCTAGTAAGGTAAAGGACCTACAGGTTTACGAAGAATTGGAACCACGGTCACAATAAACGGTCAGGGGGTCACCGCGCCCGCGTATGATTACCTTCGACGACGAACATCCATGCATCGCACCACCGAACTACAGAAATTTCGAAAGGTTTCCATGCCAGTAGATTATTTTATGTAGGTACCTAACTGTATTATATAGTAACACCGGCAGTAAAGTCTAATCAATGAAACTAAGTCATGATGGCACTCAAGATCAGCAGGATAAATTTCGACTGAATTCTACCTGACAAGGTCGAATCGATTGGTCTGGCTGGCGGCGTCTTCCTCGTTGATTATTAGTTTTATTAGGTACTTGTTGCTCAGCTAGTTAATACAGGTTTTGTTTGCTCACTTTTGATCTATAAAGCGTTAGGTGTAAAAGGTAAGTATGTTTAGACTTTTCTCTTATTGTAAATTATGAAAATGTGTGCGGTTAGGCGGTATACTCTATTTTCAGTGTCTGTGGTCGAGCCACGCGTCTTTTAGATTTCACTGCATAGAGCACGCATGGTGTATCATAATTATGTTGACAAAGAAGTAAAATATATTGTAGGTACAACCGCAATCGCTTTCACGTACTAGATGGGAAGTTCAACCAGAAAAGCCAATCCGAGCCTTACAACTCTTGCTTGAGAAGGTTCGTTACCTTACTAATGGATCAGTCTTTAGCGATTATCATTTCGTCATTCTGGCATAGATTTTAGGACAGTTTTCCGTAATTTGAGGAAAGTGGGTCAGTTGGTTGGCCTTCTCCTTACAATTTTTTAGCTTTACATTTCGCTAATTCCACACAAGGAAACACTAAGTGCCTATTTCTTTTAACGTTAACAGCCGAATGAGCGTTCAAAGCAGTACACATTTCTTTTCATTTCAGTACACCGCTCGTCATTTTATAAAAGAGGCCTTCGTGGTTTAATGTTCACATTATCTTTGCATTTTTCATTGAGCAATCAATTAGCTTCATGAACTGTTTATGTGAATCCAGGCCATACGCAGACTTTACAAAGGCGTTTTCAAGTTAGAAGTATTTATTTACTGTTCTTTTCACTACCGTACTACGTGGTTTCATGTTTGATCAATGATCACTTTTATCTAACACGAGTACATAGTTATAATTTTAAATTGGAGAAGCGCGGTAGACCCGACCGTCGTCGTCGTCAGATGAAATCCGATTTTACAATTATCCAATTTATTTGTTATACCCGGGCCGAGTTGGATAACTAACTAAGTGATACGGGTTCAATTATTGTCTCCGTTGCTTGCTACCTAATGTCTGTTTGAATGTCTTGCATGATTGATACTTGTAGTAGCTAGCTACCTATATTTAGATTGTATTAGTCAATTGTGTTGTATGTAGCAGTACCAGGGTACCAGACTCATCAATCAGAGGCGTTAAAAGAATTACGTGACGTCACAAGTTTACAAATAGGTAGGCGAGTCATTGTTGTAAGTAATAAATAAAATAAATAGTATCGTTATAATTTCTGTAATTTTTACCATGGGGGCCAGTGCGGGGCCGGTACATAAAAGGATAGACCCACTGCATCTCTCCCCGTCCATGTCGTAAAAGCCGACTGAGAGATAAGTTCAAGATGCCATGCTAAATGGCGACAGGATAACCACCTCTCACCTAGACAGGGCCCTTCTACCGAGTCATGCAGTAGGTGGGTCTTCCTTCGAGCCTTACTTGCTGCTTAATGGTTATCTTGTCCTAATACTTTGCTAAACGTGGTGGTCTGTGTTGTGCTGTAATTTACAAGAGTACTTGCAGCACAACACCGATTACGCTGCTTACTCCGATTGTCGGGATACAGCGTGTGGTATGTATGTACCTATGTATATGTAGTGTGTAGGTACTAATTTCTTTACTGGACCGAGTCGACTATTGAAAACACATTGAAAAGGTGCAATTTCACATGTCAAACTCAAATCCAGTCATGTGACACTCAATAAGTAACACCACTAACACACGTTTGAAACATATGTAGTACCTATTTCAACGGCACAATTCGATGGTCTCGACCTCGAGTGAGAATTGTACCACTGAGTGAGTACGTATTGTTAGCTTTGGCGTAAGGTCGTTTACCGTTCTCACGCTACGATAGAGTGAATGAGTGCCTTTAGGTCGCCGCTGCTAGTTTGTGCTTGGTAACTTTCGATTTCGCCATCATATTGTAGGTACTAATTTCTTTACTGGACCGAGTCGACTATTGAAAACACATTGAAAAGGTGCAATTTCACATGTCAAACTCAAATCCAGTCATGTGACACTCAATAAGTAACACCACTAACACACGTTTGAAACATATGTAGTACCTATTTCAACGGCACAATTCGATGGTCTCGACCTCGAGTGAGAATTGTACCACTGAGTGAGTACGTATTGTTAGCTTTGGCGTAAGGTCGTTTACCGTTCTCACGCTACGATAGAGTGAATGAGTGCCTTTAGGTCGCCGCTGCTAGTTTGTGCTTGGTAACTTTCGATTTCGCCATCATATTCATAAGGGACCGTACGTACCCATACCACATGGCCGATTTTGGGAAAGAGAGGGGTTTGTCAAAATACAACGCATCCTGTCACATGGTATTTCAAAATATAGTTTAAAAATTTCAAAAGTTTTCATAAAAACGATCGCTTTGGTGGCATGGACTGGCACTTTTTTTGATAAGAACTCGACAGGACTGTTAAATTATACCAAAAGTATTCGCCTGGTCACATTCCAAAGTGAAAATACAACCGTTAATGCTTAATCCACTTAAATAATTGAAAAACAGCAAGTAGTGAAATACCACGTGAAAACTCGGGGGGAGGTGTTAGTCAAGATACCACTCATGGTCACATTGTGTTCCAAAAAGTTGTCTAAAATCGCTCAGTGGCGTGGTATGGGTATCACTGGGTATAGGTGGGTAAGTTCCCTAAGATTCAGAAGGTTTCTATTTTAAACATATTATTGTGTCGAAGCGATGCGGTTTGCGGCTAATGTAATTTTTCCTTGCATAAAAAACAAGCATGACGATCTTAGGTAGTAGGTACATTACATACGTTTGTTTAATCCGTACGTATTGTTTATCGAGAAATAGGTACAAGAAATATCAATACGGAAGTCATGCGGAAAATGATTTACCCATTACAGAGGTGGTTAGTCCCCTCCTCGCCCCAATCCGAGGCAACTATGAGTTTGGGTCGACGATTTGAATATACATTTATTATCTTCGCTACCAAAGGAAGTTTTTAGTTTGCAAGACACACTAACACGAAATTTTGTTTGCACCATTAATTTAGTAGCTTAATAAATGTTCCTGAACAGGAGACAGCTCAGATTGCATCAGAAACAAGTTTAGTGTTTAGGCAGAGAAGAACAAAGCCGCAAGACGGCCCAGATTGCGCAGACCGACAGATACACTTACCACACCAAAATCACACAATAGGCACACTACATCGTGGGATGATTGAATCATTGAATGGACTACCTACTACAAGTATACAGTACTGTTCCGTGTGAGGCCCCGGACCGGTACTTAAAAACAATATCCCCACTGCATCTCTCCCCGTGCATGTCGTAATAGGCGACTAAGGGATAAGGACAAGATGCCGTGCTAAAGGGACGAGAAAAAATTTCTCAATAGTGGATCTGTTGCGATTGCGAATGACTCTGGAATTCCGTGTAGGTACGTAGAGATGAAATGACTTCATCTCGACTCAATTGGCGTATCTTCTTTCTGACATAGCAGATTAAGCAGTAGGTGATTAATCTTATCACCAGTGATGTGAAATATTAATGTTCTTGTGAGCGGTAGTATGGGTTAATTATTGTAAATTACTTTAATTAATACTTATAGTTATATATAAGGTACTAATAAAACATTGTCACTTGTGAAGTTTGTTTGTCAGTTCTTCTTCGCATTTAATTTAGAACTGGCGAAATTTTCGACATGTCCAAGCGTAGATTACCTACCCTCGTACCTACCTATGGATGAAATTATACAATAAACAATAAACTACAAAGTATTTTTTACATTGCAAATTGTTCGGTAGGTAGGTACGTTCTGGTTTTAAAATTATTACAAGCTACTTCCTAGCTAGACTCTAAGCTAGATGCAGTTAGATTACATGCTGTTCAGGACTCAGGACATAGGTACAAAGATACATCCAAAGATGAATTGTATGAACTTATTAAACTTACTGCTTTATCAGCGTGGAAACACCTGCTGCGTATTGTTGAACCGAGAAAACTACGAGAAAAAATTTTGATGACCTCATGCGCATGCGCAATGAATTAGGTAGGAGGTTGGTTACACGTGAATTCGTTACTGCCTGCCTCGTTCGGATTATTTACTGGTTGCTTATTATTGCTTATTTATATGAATAACACATTGTATTGTCATATGTAAAAATGAACACATTCAAACATTCTTGCGTTGGGTTATTTAAAAACAGTATTGTTTATGTCGCTTTAAATGTACACAAAACATTTCTCTCACATTACGCACGTAGCTACATTTATAGTGTATCTCTAGACTCAGTTTTAGTTTTACACCAAGAATTTAGGCATTTTCTAATATTGTATCTTTTTTTTTGTGTAACCCGGTTCACCCGGTAAGGGTGGCAGAGTCAGAGGATTTCTGTGGTCAGAGGGGCCAAAGTATATGCTCCGATCAGCCAATATCACTATCTGGATCAGTTTGAATGTCTTGAAGTATCGATTATAGCTACTCACAGTTAAGCTGAACAGGGATCAGTTGGAAATGAATTATATAAATTAGTACCTGAACAGTAAAATCTAGCAATTCATTTCGTACATACATTCATATTAAATATTCTGAAGTTATTGGCACATTGTGATATGATATTCCAGAGGCATGGTTTATGATTTATTATTTACGTATCCCCGTGAATAAGAAATGAGCGAGCAGGTCAGGTAGGGATGACTCATAGAAATTAGAATGGAATGCCCGGATACAGTAGTTTATGGCTGCCCGTTGATTCTGGGGAACCTATTCAGTGGGAAGTAACCATCGGATGTAATAAAGAAACCCTTCATTTGCGTAAAGAAATAAGTGGAATAGGCACTTAATTTGACAACTTATATCGAATTGCTATCTTTAAAAAAAAGTTAATTTAAAAAATAAAAAAACCCGACTGCGTAAAAAGTTAACTTTAAATAAAAACTGAAAAGAAAAAAACAAGTCCATGTAATATTGAATATCTACACCATTGAAATAGTTTCATGATCGATACACAAATATATAACCAATATAAACTCTAATGCGGAACATAGCGACTTTAACAGTCGGGACCCATTAAAATGTTTCCAATAATGGGTCCCGACTGTTAAAGTCGCTATGTTCCGCATTAGAGTTTATATTGGTTATATATTTGTGTATCGATCATGAAACTATTTCAATGGTGTAGATATTCAATATTACATGGACTTGTTTTTTTCTTTTCAGTTTTTATTTAAAGTTAACTTTTTACGCAGTCGGGTTTTTTTATTTTTTAAATTAACTTTTTTTATTTTACACTTTTTAGTTAGGATTATAAGACGGTAAATTTCGCAATCTTCTCATTTCATTGAGGGAGTTAATATCGTTATTAAGTAGCTCTCCATGCTTGCGGTGGTCTAAATACCTAAATAAGTGAGAGGCCCTGTTACAAAGCGCCCGTGTTGTCGTTCTATTCTGGTCTCTGTCCCTAATTTTGACCACATAGTGAATTATTTACATGACATGTGGTATACCGTTCGAAAGGGCGTAAACTAGCAAACTTTTTAAATGAAAAGAAGCTCTCAATTGCTGTAACTTTTTTAACATTGAAAATGTTTTTTCGTTCGCTCCGGTAGGGCCCCATTTTCGCTGAAAGTGCGACAGCCCTGTGGAACTTCGCACGTTTAAGATACGAGGATCTATTAGGACTCAAAAGACACGAAATATTAAGTAAATATTAAGTCGATATCTCGTGAACGAGGTCGAAAATTGAAAAACAAAAAAAATGGCCTGGAGATATTGAGATGCGGAACATTTTATGTCATTACAGCTTGTTTCGTAGGAGTGATAGGGGAGGAGGTGGGAGGTCCCTTAGCGGCGAGTCGGCGCGTCGGCGCGCGGTCACTCAGGCGTCACAGCCCCGTGGAACTTCGCAGGTTTGAGATACGAGGATCTATTAGGACTCAAAAGACGCGGAATTTTAAGGGCTTTAAGATGGTACAAATTGAAAAAGTCGAAAACTTTTTTCGAAAATTAAGGATATACTCGTAGAAGATAAGAATATAGGTTACGCGCTACGCGACGCATCTTCTAACCTATCCTATATTCCTATATTCAACGAGCCCAAATATGGTGGATTTATCATGTGTAGTTTAGGAGTTCCTATGGCTTCCTTCCGGCTCCATCATCAGTACCCTGGAAATAACATAAGACTAGAGTACTTGCGAAGACAAATCCAACGAGCCCAAACACGATGGGCTTATCATGTGTAGTTTAGGAGTTCCTATGGCTTCCTTCCGGCTCCATCATCAGTACCCTGGAAATAACATATGACTAGAGTACTTGCGAAGACAAATCCAAAGAGCCCAAACACGATGGGCTTATCATGTGTAGTTTAGGAGATCCTAGTTCCTATGGCTTCCTTCCGGCTCCATCATCAGAACCCACCTAACCTTTTCCTTATTCCGACTTTCTCGTGTCGCTCAGCGACAATATTTTTTCGAATTCCGTAGATTCATTTTCAATGTGCTCGATAGTCGTGTAAGGCACGAAATCTGTGAATTTTTTTTAATGAATTAAGAAATTAAGATTCTGTCATATTTTTACTCGTTCTCGGGACTTTCGGAGGTCATAAGTCCTTTTCATGGTATTAACTTCATCAAATGAGAGATGAAAGGATTGAGAAAGGGATGCTTCGGTGGTTCGGTCATGTTGGAAGAATGGATGATAGGAGACTAACGAAAGACATTTATGAAGCAAATGTGAGTGGAAGAGTCGGGAAGGGTCGCCCTAGACGCACGTACCTGGACCAGATCGGTTATGTGCTCAATAAGGGTCAAGTGCGTAGTACCCGTAACCGACGAACATGCATGAAGGACATTATGGGAGTGGAAGAGGCGGCAGAGGTGTGTCAGGATCGTGGCACGTGGAGATCCGTTGTCTCTGCCTACCCCACCGGAAAACAGGCTATGTATGTAAATGATATTTTTTCTAGAAGAAGGATACATTGAAAAATCCAATAAATTTTATTTCGTGCTAATACAATCATAAACAAAAAAAAAGTTACAAAGGTTTAAAACTGGGATTTTTTAATTTTCAAAAATAAAGAAAAAAAACGTATCTTGATACCATGTGGTACCTGACAAAAGGTATGATGTGTCAAAACGTTGCAAATGACCCCACTTACCTGTTAAAAAAAAATTCGGTCGATGTGCCGAACACCTGTATAATAAGAACTTCATCACAGCTTTACTAAAAGTTAAATGAGAATGGTTGCTAACCAACTTTAAATCGTTATAGATCCTAAATGGTCATTCGAAATGAAAAATGATAAGAGAAACCTAAAGATCATTTTCAAATACCTATTCAACGATACCCCACTTGACATAGTTAGTCAACTTTAATTTTTTTCTTTTTCACAATATGGCACCTAGTTGTCGCCATATTGAATTTTGATTACTGGCAGGTCTTTAGTGACACTCGCAAGATTAAGACAAATCGATTGACGTAAGAATCATCAAAATCGGCCCACGCGTTTGGTCTCTAGCGTGCCACAAAGGAACAAACATACATACATACATACATAGGCTGATAAACACATTACCCTCCTTTGCGTCGCGCAGTCGGGTAAAAATATGCTGCTGGTTTGGTCACTATTCTACATTCGCACCTAAAATTAATGCTAAAAGCATCTGCTAAGCTCTCTTACTTCTGTCTATGAGATTAAAGTGATGTAGGTATCTAAGTACGTAATTGTCTCTCCGATCGCAATCACCTGCGTCTGTCTGGTCGCAGACTGCGATCGTGTGCGACTGTGCGACAAGCGTCTGACGACGCGACATGACGACCGTCTGTGACCTCCTGTCCGACGAGGTCGACAGATAGCTGATATCAGTGAGACCTTTCCATTATTACTAGCGAGGTAGTAGGAGGCTCGGGCTGAAGCGTCGACTCCGTCGTGGAAACTTTATGTGCATTCTTGCAACAACTGTCATGCCATGAAGTCGATGGTCAGTGAAATTTCAGGAATCTGGCGACACGGCCGTGTCCCCCCGCCAAGTTCCATTTTAATGCACTTTGCTAAGTAAATACATTTAATGTAATTATTACTTCTCTCTTCTTCATTTCACTAGTGTGAAGTAATGAATCACATATCGTATAATATAATATAACAAGCTGTGCCCGCGGCTCCGCCCGCTCTCATATTTCACTTCACTGCTAACCTCATAAGCCATTTAGCGTGATAGTAAGTAGCCTATAGTTGATGGGAAGAATCAAGCTATCCGTAGAATTTTGTTTTATTAAAATCGGATCAGTGGTTCTCGAGTTATAAGCGGACAGACAGACAGACAGTCAGACAGAAAGCAGACGTTGGATTTTATTATAGGTAAGGATATGTAGTTATTTATGTATTTGGGATATTTTGAACTTAATTTTATTTGCAGAAGTTAGACATTGAAATTCTGATTGTTTTTGAAATCTGGATCCTGGAAGATGGTTTTAAGACATATTATTGAGTTTTATTAGATTCCAAAAAAATCGTAGAACATACAATATACCGAAAAATTTACTAATTAATTACAGCGTGTGCGGTCTAAAACATTATGCAAGTAAGTACAGCAAATAATGCTCCAAAAAATATTAATTCATAGCGAGCCACTTGAGTAAACATCATTTTATTGGATTACAAAAGAGTTAAATTATAAAAGCGACGCGCCGCCGCCACCACCTCCTCCCAGCGCCGCGCCGCGCCGTCACTCGCTTGCGGATAGAAAGTAATCGAGTGAGTTGAAATGATGTTGAGAGGATCTGTTAACTTCTGCCTGTTTGTTATTCTTCGATCGTTGGAATAAGTCTATGACAACGTTTGTTTGTTGCATTGCAGATGCATTCGAACACAAAAAGCGTCACAATGGATTCTCTATCGCGTCTGCGCGCGAATCGTAAATTATAATGGAGCATTTATGAGATAAGGCGATAATGAAGAGTTTACCTATTGTCTGCACAATGCATCTGATTTCCAGCTGACGCCAGCTTTCATATCCAGCTTGTGTAACGTCTTCGAGAACTATTTAATAGAAGACTTCAAAAAGTGGACCGAATAGATTCAGTCACACACACCATGTCATCTCTCACGTTCCCAAATCGTTCATAATTTTACAATTCCACTTTGTGTTTCGTATTTATTTTGGAGGATATTGATGTCTGATTCATGCAAGAGGAAGATTTCCGAAGCAGGGCGACCGGTGCCACCGCGTGCCAGGTGTAGATACTTTAGTGTTGCGTGTTTCGCACAAAACGAGTTTGTGCCCTCCGCAACCTTGCTGGGTTCGCAATTCGCATCGCCTCTTCCCCTCGGCCCGATATACCCAATCCTCGACTCTCTCGCTGTGCGTGTAATAAAAAAAGTTAAATTCGCCGGGAACCGAGTGCCAAATCAAATCGCAAATTGACAGGTATGTTTTAACGTACTACTTGTCTGTTCCTGGCTCGCCGTTACCTCCGCCCGCCCGTGCATCCGCACATCGCGCCTCACGCTACACCCGCTGACGCCCAGCATTTCCTCCAAGGCTCCAAGACAAGTAATAGCTATAATGCCCACGGCAGCGGCGGGGCGCGGGGGAAATAATTTCCACAATGCAGGCGATTTCGCAAAGCCGAAGGCTGAGAATAAGAAATGGAAGTTCTAGGCAAGGATAGTAAATTTTCAATAACATCACAAGTGCGGGCGGTGCTTGCTTACTGTCACAGAGTGTTGATTAATTAATTAATTATTGAAAATACTTTACCTCCTTCTCGTTGTGTTTGTGTAG
Organism: Nematopogon swammerdamellus; assembly: GCA_946902875.1. Classification (NCBI taxonomy): domain Eukaryota; kingdom Metazoa; phylum Arthropoda; class Insecta; order Lepidoptera; family Adelidae; genus Nematopogon; species Nematopogon swammerdamellus. The sequence goes on from OX336346.1 coordinate 13,733,956, forward strand.
ATGATTGTTGTATAGGTATAAGCGAGCGATGTAGCACTTTTCTATTCTGTGCTATTGGTGATATCTCGCTGGTTCCATCTGGTAACAATGGCCGCTGCTAGCTAATACAACAATGCTTCGACGCGTTCTATGTGTGGGTGACCATTCATACGAGAAACGCAACGCTCCCTCTTCTACCTGCCTTACTTACCTATTCATTGCTACCTCCTTTGGCGACTTATTGATTCTGTTTGCGCCTTACAATGAACGTACATTTTCGCAATGAAAATTTATATTTTAACACGAAATAACCAATCATATCGCGTGGTCTATTGTTTATTGCGTTTGCGGGTTATGTATCTATGCCTATTCTGTGCCTATGCGCATAATCGTTATGCAATTTTGCCTAAATTCCATGGCTTTTAGTACCTACAGTTAGCGTTAATCCGAAATAGGCCGCTACTAGTTTTACTTTCTTTTCAGGGAATTTTCTCTGTTGGTTATATAGGTACCCACTGAATTGCCAAGTGACCTGTCCCCTGACAATTCAATGGTTAGGTACCTACACCTATCTTCAATGCTTTATCGTCAGCCTCGTGAACTGAAAACTCGCATTGAAAACCTGCATCATCTATTCGTCTAAATGCTCGATTTCCACATTATTGCTATTTTCACATGGTTGGTGATTTGCAATTATCATGGGCAATTACCTACCAAATAATGTTCCATGTGGAGTTTATTGTGAAATGTTCTTTGATGCTCTAGCTAGTGCCTGCTCTATTGCTAGGAATTATTGGATTACAAGAATGGCTTCAACAGATTTTCTGGTCAATCAATATGTAGGTACCTACCTAACAAGTTACTTAAATGTTCTGTTATATGTGTAACATGATAATGTAAGTAAATACGAACAGAGGGAGGTAGGTACCTATTGAGGTCTCATATTATCTCTCAGACGACGCGACAGCACAGTCGCTTTATCGCTTTCGGGGAATAAGGGACTGAGCTGCATGCACGAATGTGATGTGATGACGAGTGTGATGATGTCATACCTTTGCCTTCTTATATGTATACGAGATATAAATGTACTTACTATACATCCTTACCTATAATAAAATCCAACGTCTGCTTTCTGTCTGAGTGTCTGAGTGTATGTCTGTCTGTCCGCTTATAACTCGAGAACCACTGAACCGATTTTAATAAAACAAAATTCTACGGATAGCTTGATTCTTCCCATCAACTATAGGCTACTTACTATCACGCTAAATGGCTTATGAGGTTAGCAGTGAAGTGAAATATGAGAGCGGGCGGAGCCGCGGGCACAGCTTGTCAACTATACTATAGGGTACTTACTATCACGCTAAATAGCTTATGAGGTTAGCAGTGAAGTGAAATATGAGAGCGGGCGGAGCCGCGTGCACAGCTTGTCCATCAAGTAGGTATATTTTCATTCATGCTTTCTGAGGTCCATGTTTCTCAGCATTTGTTTCAACAACGTAAATTAAACATATAGAGTAGGTACGTACCTACCTATTTCGGTCAAATTCTGCAGGAACAAATGAAACTGGGTTGGGTTGGGTTAAAAACAAGTTAAAATTCGCCCTGAGGTGTGATCTACCACAAAATTTTAAGACCCGTATAGTATAATATGACCAATGCATCCTCCCGGTTATAACTTCCGGGTATGAAACGAGGAATCTCACGGTCGCTGTAGTTTAAAAAAAATATTTTTTTTAGTAGGTAGGACCTATGAGCTTTTATTTAACTTGGATAACATTGTAACTGAATTTTAAACCAGTTCCATTGAACCGAGTACCTACCTATGCTGAAATGTTTCACATTCCTTTGGTTCTGATGACAATACAATATACCTAGTATATTCATAGCTACCTATACTCAAAATTGTAAAATTATTAAAGGACAAACAAATACCTACAAGCTTTATTTGACTTTATGTCAAATTAAAAAAAAAACCTTGCAACTGAATTTTTAACCAGTTCCTAATCAGAACCTAGCCTAACCGATTCAGCTAAAATTCCAACAGTTTAAAACAGTCCAAACGTCGAAACTTGCCCAGCGAGCAATGGAACGATCCGTACTGGGAATATCAGGTACCTACGTGATATGGTGCATAACGAGGCAATCCGCCGACGCCAAAGTAGGTAGTCGATATTGGACACCGGGTGGCTAAGCTCAAGTGGCAGTGGGCTGGGCACGTCAGCCGAAGAGACGATAACCGGTGGAGTAACCGTGTCCTACACTGGCGGCCGTGGACAGGAAAAAGGAGGGGTGTGAGAAGACTACCCGCCAGGTGGGACGACGACATCACGTACGTCGAGTCGGCGGAAAGCAGTGGTTCCGTACCTCTTAAGGCCGGGAGGACTGGAGGAAAATTGGAGAGGCGTATGTTCAGCAGTGGACGCATGTAGGTACACGCTGTCTGACTGACATACAGAGGGAATCAATATAATTGTAACCTAGCACTAATCGTCGGAAGTGAGTCGTGCGTGACCCATGACTATGGTGCTGTGCTGTGCTGCAAACAGTTCTGTTGAGATTACCTACTCACTCACCGTTTCGCTAATCTGTGGCCTCTGTACAGCCAGCAGTGATGTGCTCAATCGGTAATATCTAGGTAACTTGAGTTGAATATTGCCCGTTTCTCGTAACTCCGCCACCACAGAACTGCTGCCTCCTACGCTGGTTTTGTCAGACACGATCACCAGCGAGCGAGTCCCAAAGCACTGGCGGATCCGGCTCGACACGCACCAAGTTTCACTTCACCACACACAATACGACCATTCAACAAATCACTAAATCGTCAACGCTCAGTCGCATACCCGTGCAGTCAAAAAATGTAGGCCGTTAGTGTAAATTAGGATCACTATCTAGTTGAAGGATGGTGTAAAACAATGTGATTACATTTTAAAAACAAATCGTTTGATGTGAGGCGCAACAGCGCGCTGCAAACACGCGGCGCCGCGCCAGCGGGCGAAACCGGACTAAACTAAAATAAAGATCGGTCGGTCGTTCGCGTTCGTCGCTACGCTGCTGCTCGCTCGCTCTCGGTACGGTTCGGTGACAGCTCGCGTAGTGTTGCCGTTCTTTGATTATAATCTTCCCATATTTAATTTGGTATTATATATTTCGAAAGTCTGTAGACTTTGTATGATACATTTTGCGTGACTAACATTCAGATAATTATTTATATTTGTAAGTTTTGTAACAATAATTCTCAACCGTCAACGATGTTATACATTTTAAGCGCAATAAATGTTGGCATTGGAAACATGAAGATGGCAACATGAACTCGGTGTAGCAATTTTATGGCAGTTCCCAATAAAGGAGGTGCGCTAATCAAACCTCAAATGTTGATACGAATTTCAAATTCTCATTTAAGTATAATTCGGAATATGATTCGGTGATCAAGGGCGTAGACAGGTACAGGCAGCAATGAGAAATTGAAAGCACCGTACTGGATGTAAGATGGCCGCATAGCAGCCTCGGTTGTGTTTTCCTCTAGTCCAGTATAGCCAGCAATCCAGGGAAGTCTCCGGTATGGCACCTACCTTCTCGGAGGTGATATTGGCTGGACGGAGCATGCGCTTTGACCCCTCCGACTCAGCCACCTATACCGGATTACATATAAAAACATAGTTAAGTTGATTAGGTACCTGATACATGCCTGATAACCGGAAATAAATAAAGAAATACATAGTCAGCTACCTAAATTGAAGTAGGTAGGTACCTACCTACTAGGTAATCTATTGTATTTCGTGTATATTTTTTCATACTGACACACAAACACACATGGCATGGAAACACATTGCAATTGTGTACTAAGTATTCTGTGACTGTAGTTAGTAGGTACCACTGAACGTTTAGTACTTACCCATCTATGTATTACCTACCTATCTACTACCGCAATATCCTTGCCTACTACAAATCATAATTATATTTATAGCTACCTAACAGTAAATGTAAATATCACAAAAGTATATAGGTAATATAATATACACTTTTGTGGAAACAGCCAGGTAAATAGATATCTGCGTGGCTACGGAATGCGTTTCGCATCATCCAGCTCCACACCGAGAAAGCGGCGAGTGGGGGTTGGGGAGGAGCGGAACTTTTTTGGAAAAGCTCATTATAAAGCTTCCCGTCGAATATGCCCGTGTGCGGGCGCATTACCTAACAGCTTCTTATATACCTAAGTAGTTTTTCTTCTAGAATGCAGCTTGGAAAGTTTGGACGGTGAACCAAGTCATTTTTGAAGACAATATTGTCTACTGAAAACGAAGCTATGAAAAATGAGGATATATTAATTATGTAAAAGAAACATTATTTTCAATGCTCTAAAAAACTAAAAGGTGCAAGTGACGACATTTTCCATAGGCAGGTCATGTTTAGTCAATAATATTATTGTCTGTCAGACAAACTGCGTAGGCTTATAGTAATAGACTTCCGTATGGATACGGAACCCTAAAAACTAGGCATTTAGTATGAAAATGGTGGATGATGCTGCGTGCACGGGAATATTCGGTTTGATTGTATTTGTATAAATTATCTTCTTGTAACGTTATATTAAAGCTGACTAGTTAGTGAGTGTATAAATTGCGACGTTCTATGTGTAGGCTGTTAAGTGAAAAAAATCAGTCAAGTGCGAGTTGAACTCGCGTGGAGAGGGTTCCGTTCTCTGTGAGAACAGACTTAGGCTTTTCGTTGACGTTTTCCCGGAAACTATAAATATTCCTTTTTTTTACAAGATTTGAGACGCAGTAGTTTCGGAGATAAAGGGGGGGGGGGGACTTGTTAAATTTTCATATATTTTCTTAATATCTTTTAAACTACTATAAATTTTAGTGTGTAAACAACTATGCATGTTACTATGCAAATTTAATTGGGTCTATATATTTAGGTACCAAATATAATATAAACTCTTTTCGTCCAGTAGATTCGGAGAAAATAAGGTGTGACACACAGACCAACCGATAGACACGAGAGTGATCCTATAAGGGTTCCGTTTTTTTTTCCTCTTTTGAGGTACGGAACCCTAAACATGGAAGGACGTAAGAGGTCTTCTAATCTTAATGCTGACAAAGGTCGTCGTCCGATGTCGTCCTGTGTCCTGCCTGATGGTATAGATCACAGAGCATGAAATGCGCGCGCCCGCCCCTACTAGAGGCGCCGTGAGCGCGATTTCTCTACAACGGGCGTTGAAGCCTGTGGGCGTGGCCTATGACTTACTTATGTGTGTTGTGCGTGTGCATTTGTTTTGTGCGTGTGCCTAACTTGCTCCTCTTTGTGTGTAGTGTCGATACTAGCACACACACACACATACGAAGCGCTAGCAGCTCAGCGTACGGTTATTGGGTTTCAAATATTATCGCTTAGGGCGCCTCTAGTAGGGGGCGCCCGCGGTAGGTATTTGATGCTCTGTGGTATAGATAGATAAGATGACAGATTGTTTGTTTGCGTCCGTCGCGTTGACACGGAAGGAGGGGGGAGTGACCAGTGAAACTTCGGGAAAAGGGGGATGGGGGTGTGTGAGGCGCTGTCAATGACTGATTTGTGTATTCGTAGAGCGTAAGGGAGTATAAAGATATAAAAACATGCATACATACATACACACATACATAACATACATATATACATACGTACGCTGCCAAAATCATCATGACCCTCCTGTTGGCTTCGACGTAGTTAGGTAAAATCAATGCATTATTATTACAACTCAGCGAGTTATTTAATTCAGCTTGGAATTTTACCTAAATAGAGCGAGCCAAGTCATAAATATAGCACTAACTTGACGTTGTAAAAAATTGTAATAGCCGGATTCAACCCGGGGTCGAGCTTTTTTAGGCTCTTTATGAAGGTCCCCTCCGCTCCGCCCCGGATGCGGGGTAGGGGCGGGGCTTGCGGGGTACTCTCTCGAGATAACTTTCAGTTCTTTATTGTTGATTCAAAATGTCTTCCTTTATGGATCGTTGCGTATAGCGTCTCAAGAAGTAGATATGTGATATTGCAGACTATAGCTACGGTACATGTAAATAATGTGCTCGCCACTGTCGCAATTCCGAAGTACATATACCTACACAACCCTTTAATTTTTCTAGAAACAAAAATATTACCTATGAAAAAATTTTCTGCGGAGAAATACAACAAATATATTCCACAAGTAGGTACGAGCATAATATTGATTAACCCTAACCCTTAGATCTCATCTCCCGTTATTGAATAGGTGACCTGTAAACATTAGGTAGGTAAGCAGCAGCAGTATTTATATATCGTGAATTAAATTTATACAACGTGTCCCAAAACTCAACGTCAAGCGGGAACCAGGGGGTAGGCCAGTTTATGACTAACCATTTTTTTAAAAGGTTGAAAATTAACATCTCGTACAACATTTTAGGTACTACGACTACAAATTTGCAAATATAATTGTTCAAATTTTTATATTGGAAGCCTAAATAACCCTGTTATTGATAACTATCCCAAATAGAACCAGAATGCCTGTAGTTTTACCAAAAACATTCAGTTAAATTTTTTTCTAAAAAAATAAATGACTCAGATTTTTTTTCTTATTTTTCCTATTTTTTCCTACAAACTGGCCTACTGGTTGCATATATCCAAAGTCCACTATGCGAATGATGCTGATTGGTCGATGCCAGTTTGGCGGAAAATTTAAATTTCGTCTGGCTCCGCCTCCGGCACTCCCAGCGAACCTAGTGAATCCGATATTCGTTAGGTCGGTTATACATAGGGCACACTAAAAGTTTCCGGAATTGGCCACTTACATAAACAATATTTAAAAAGTAATTACAACATTTGAAAATGGAACTCTTTGGCTGTAGAATGCAGTTTGTTTCATCTGACCGTCAATTGTTTTTACATTGTGGCGCCATTTAAAAAATTGCGTGTCTACATTAACATGGATTTAACCCGGGAAAATTTTCGTAGTATGATTTTCTACGATTTTAAGTGTAATTTGACAGCTCATCAGAGCCTCGCTCGGCTTCAATCTGCTTTTGGCGATGAAGCACCATGCAAGACGACTATTTATTGCTGGTTTGCAGAATTCAAGTGCGGTCGTGTCAATCTCAGTGACGAATCTCGCGATGGTCGCCCGTCCACCGCTGTGAACAACAAAAACATCGATGCTGTGCGCCGTATGATCGAAACAGACAGGCATGTGACCTACCATGAGATTCGGGCATCCTTAGACATAGGCATGAGTCAAATACAATCAATCCTACACAAACATTTGGGTGTGAGAAAGCTGTGCTCGCGGTGGATCCCACACAATTTGACCGAGGCTCAAAAAACGCACCGCGTCACTTGGTGCAATGCCATGCTTACCAGATTCAACAAAGGCGCTTCAAATTTGGTGTGGGACATAGTAACAGGTGACGGCACCTTGTGACTTTTTTCTGTTCCCAAAAATTAAGAACCAATTACGCGGTCAACGATTTTCATCACCAGAAGAGGCTGTCGAAGAATATGAAAAACACGTTTCTGAGGTCACCACGGAGGAGTGGCACAAAAGTTTTCAAAATTGGTTTAATCGTATGAAAAAGTGCATTTACGCAAAGGGAGAATATTTTGAGAAACAATAAATTCATTTTTGTCCTTTAATAGTATTTTATTCCTATTAATTCCGGAAACTTTTAGTGTGCCCCACGTAGTTATGTGATATGGTGGCCCAGTGGTATGGTGTAAGGATTGCAATTTTTTGACCTTGGGTTCGAATGTCACAAATTTTTTTTGTTATTTTTGTAAGCAATGTTAGGGTGTTAATATTCGGTTAAGGTTATTTTTTTTTATAACCACCTAAAAATATTTTATTTTCGAAAATATACTTCCGAAATTTAAATTTATTCCTTTTTTTTTTGTTAAGTTATGTTAGGGTGTTAAAATTAGGTTAAGGTAATTTTTTTATAATTACTTTATTTTCGAAAATACTTCCGAAATTTAAATTTTCCCGCAAAACTGAGAACGACCAATCAGAGCACTTCGCCTAGTGGACTTTGGAAATATGCTCCCTGGTTCCCGCTTGACGTTGAGTTTTCGGACACGTGTATACATACTTTTTTACAAAAACAAGACTCAGCTATGGACAACATATCACAATACCCGGGAAAAGCTCGCAAAATCTCCCTCAACTGTGTGTTAATTATTTTATGTATGCACCTCGGAGAGATTGTATTTCCTTTGAAGAGTTCCATTTGAATTAAGACATTCTAGTACTTTGAAGCTCCTCTTTCATCCTCTTAGTGTTGTTTGCGGAGGTAAGGTATGTATGTATGGTGGGGGTGAGGTGCGCCTGAAATAATTTAGAATGTTGAACCTTTTTTGACAATTTTGATGTTTTTTGCTACCTTGTTCCATGGACTGAAAAGTAAAAAAATTATATATTTTTTAATTTCGATATTCCTTGCGACAGCCTCCGCGGCCGGGCGGTGTAGAATTTTGGTTTATGTAGGTTTCGACCTAATGTAGACGCAGGTTCCGTTCCACACGAGAGCCATGCCTCTGGCGCAAGGGGCCATTTATTGATTTGATTTTGAATTTAATTTTCTATATAAATTCTAGTGAAAGCGAACATTTGACACATTGGCTCATAGTTTTTGTTCCAGAATGTCAAAACCGACGTCAAACCTAAAATTTTATGTAGTTGCGAGTATGCATGTCATGTACTGTACAACAACATAAAAGTGATACACATTCTGAATGCATTATTATTTCGAACTCATTATGTTCCTCAACCACCGCTTTAGGTGGTATGATCGTTCTGTTCTGTGTAGCTAATGGTGATTGCATCGGGTTCCAGGAACCAGACAGTCGGACCTTGATACTCGTATTTGGAACGGTACCTACATTCTAATCACTGTCCATTGTGAACACCGCGACCGTGTGGAACATGTGTGTTTGGTTGGGCTTGGTATGTGTGGTGTGTTCAATAGACTAAGCTGTAATTTAGGGCGAAAAGGCGGACTTACATGAAATTCTCCCAGGCAACTATTTGCACACAATCAGTCGTTATCACATAGCGGTTTCCTCGCGGGACTTTCCTTCACAAGATACTGAATGGTCGCCGACATTAAGTCTAATGTAAATAGTACATATATCTTTGTTCCCAGTAACTGTGACACAGATAAGGTCTTCTCGGAGTAACTCAGCGTGGGTGGTCCGCGCCCGGCTCAGTGGGAACTCATAATTTGAACGATTATTATTTATTGTGGTCTCTATCTATATCAGTTCAAATATGTATAAATGAAATAATATTTCGTTTAGAATGAGATAGAATTAGAAATATTATGAGTAAAAACAATGAAATTGATATTTATGAAATTATTAAAGTATTTACATACATATGCTGAATCCCGACAATCGGGGTAAGCAGACTAATCGGTGTTGTGCTGCAAGAACTCTGGTAAATTACAGCACAACACCGACCACCACGTTTCGCAAAGTATTCGGACAAGATATCTATCAAGCAGCATGTAAGGCACGAAGGAAGACCCACCTGCTGCATGACCCGGGGGAAGTACCGTGCCAAGGTGACAGGTGGCGAACCTGTCGCCCTTTAGCAGGGGATCATGCCCTTATCCCTTAGTCGCCTTTTACGACATGCACGGGGAGAGATTCAGTGGGGCTATTATTTTAACGTACCGGCCCACAAGGTAGTATTTAATTTATCAAATTAATTTAAAGTTCTACTAAGCTTAAGATTGAAATTGATAAAATTAACGAATGTTTTCCCATATTACATTTTGAAAGAGGAAGCATTTGAGATGATGTAGGAAACATTTACACAATTTTGCATAGGTACCGGTTTGAATACAATTTTGTTGTCCGGGCATCTCGCGCTCGGATGCTCGCAAAAGACCAGACGGTATGACGCTATTTCCGTGGATGAGGTGTAGTACTCTGTTGTGGTAAGCCACGTGCGTCTCGATACGGTGGCGACTAGCCATGTCTCCTCTTCCTCACGTTCAGCCGGGGCGGCAGAAGAATAAAAAATAGTCCCTAAAACCTCTTTGAGTTTCTAGGTTTTGCGGTGCAAAGCTTTGGTGCGTGGTCACCGGACACACTGGCTTTTGCCGAAACCATCGGCAAATTGCTAGTGGATAGTCCGGTGATGTGCGGCGTGCAGGGCGTGCTAGTCAAGACTTTTCTTCATAAGCCGCATGAGCCTGGAAATACAAAGAGGGACAACGCTTTAAGCGTCCTAGGTCCCATGGCTGTCTCGGTTGAAATGGAAGACAAGCATTGTCTTCCATAAGTTGCTTTAGGTTTATTTTCTTTTATTATTTACTGCAAATAGTTGTGCAGAATATACAAATAAATGTGATTTAAGATTACCGTGGTTAACATTCATAGTGGAAATATTTGTTTACGGCTTTACTCACGGTTTTTGTATCGCGTTGCCGCGACGTTTCGACTCAAACATTCGAGCCATTATCAAGCGAGCTCACAATAAGGACACTACTAGTGCCTTTTGTCTGTCAGCGGACCTCCGGAACGCAGCTCAAAGCCAACATCTTCAAACTACCCACAGCTACAATCTCCGTCAACGGCGGAACATGTCAAACTGACTAGTTCCTCGTTGACCGCCGCCGGACACAGGAGCTCGCTTGATAATGGCTCGAATGTTTGAGTCGAAACGTCGCGGCAACGCGATACAAAAACCGTGAGTAAAGCCGTAAACAAATATTTCCACTATACAAATAAATATTAAAAAATATATTTTCTTGTTCTCTTCACTTTCCAAATAATTTCCCGGGAAGTTGCAGATGATGCCCAGTGCAGTTGTGCGGTGGTGGAAAGGAGACGGCGGCGGCGGGTTCGCGTCAAACAGCTCCTCAGGGTACTTCCCGTGCAATAAGCGATAAAAACACTTAGGGTGCCGACATCCCTACGAAGTTGCAGTGGTTCTAGATCGCGTGACACCTCGGGGTCACCCACTTTTATCTTTTTATCTTAGAGCGAAATGCATCCAAAACCATAAGACAAATATATGAACTGACGTTTAGGCTCAAATTAGCGCACTGTCATCGAGTCATCGCACATTCATCTAATGGAATAAATGATGAGCGGTACTTAAAAAGAATAGCCCCACCCCACTGCATCTCTCCCCGTGCATGTCGTAAAATACGACTAAGGGATAAGGACAAGGTGTCGTGCTAAAGGGCGATGGGTAGTCACCTCTCACCTTGGCACTGTGCCTCCACCGAGTCATGCAGCAGGTGGGTTTTCGTGCCTTACTTACTGCTTATTATTTTATTACTGGTTATACCTAGTTATTAAGTCTTAATACTTTGCTAAATGTGGTGGTCGGCGTTGTGCTGTAATTTACAAGAGTCCTCGCAGCACAACACCGATTACTCTGCTTACCCCGATTGTAGCGATACAGCGTATGGTGTGTATATGTAGATAACAATAATTGGTCCCTCGCACCGTATATGTAAAGGGTAACGTTCTAATAATAATCATTTATCTGGCTAAACTCTTGCTTATATAATTCATATATCATTCATCATTGCTCGATTCACCCTTCATTCAATGGTGTGGTATCAATCCGTTTGAGTATGTTACCGTACTCTTACCACATAGTAGTTAACGGAGGAAGCTACATTATAAATTATAATATTTAGTATTTCGTAGCAAACATCTACGGCAGAGGCTCGGTAGACGGGGAGAGGGCAGGGAAGGTGCTTCTACCTGGGTGGTCGCCGGAATGCTGTAATTAAGAGCCACAAATCTTGATGCGAGCCGCGTAACACGCAACCCTGACTAGGCGCGATCATTAGTGAAGTTTGTGATGCTGTTTGGACAGATGGAACAATAAAATGTTATGAAATCAATTACATGGATTTAAAAGATGGGGTTATATCCAACGGTTATATATATCTGAAACAATAAGAAACCTTCATAAATATCCAACGCCTTCTGGCAATCTATTCTAGTATTATATATAGGTAGGTAGGAACTTGGGAATATGACGAGAGTGTCCTTCGAACACTCCGCCCCATCCCCAATCAACATTTTAGTGAAATAGAGTTTTTTATATATTATACTGATGATGATATTTTTTTTATTTCGTCACAATTTTTCCACAAAATATCTTTAATTTGAGATATACAAGCACTTCCTGAAGGGCTGCTTTTGTGAAATTATCTGTATAGATTGAACGAATAAATTTTGTATTTGCTGTTAATAGCACTTCGAATTCTTTTGAATTGTTTGGGGCAGGCTCACACAAGCGGCACGTTAAGGTAGGGTAAATGTAACCGACTGGTGACTTGTAAGGAATCATTGTGTTACCGCAGCCTAATTGGGGCTTACTAGGGACGTGGCTGAGCTGGGTATCTAATATACAAGGGACAGGGTTTTACGTTAAATTTACATCGTTGTTTGTAGGCAGTCTTGTGTATCTATAACCTGACCAGATATTTTCAGTGCTAAAGCGGGACACTTTTTTTAATGTTATTGTGTCAATTCCAGTGGCGGGGCAAGACCTAAATTTGATGTAGGCAAGATACATTTTGCGAGGCCCTCTGGTGGCACTAGAGGTGGATTTTATGGATTTTCACTGTCAAAATGGATTTCCGGTATCTCGAGCAAATCAAACATTTTGTCAGCATACCTTTCGTCGATAAAAGTAAAAAAAAAACCGTCAAGTACGAGTTGGACTCGCGTACCGAGGGTTCCGTACCATCACACAATATATCTGTATTATGTATGTACAAAAATAGTTACTTATGTTTTGGAAAATCACGAAACGCCTAAATAAACACCACAGCATTGTTTTGACTGTTAGGCATTCGTGTAAGTAGTTGAAATATACGAACATATATTTTTTATATGACATAACTAGAAATTTACAATTTTCTGATTTTTTTCCTTTGCTTGTGCTGTGAGACCTTGCTTCTCACCAAATTTTATGATTCTAGGTTAACGGGAAATACCCCATTGGTTTTGATTAAATTTGAGTAGTATTCAAAATATGACATAAATGGCCGTATGTTTTGATGGCGTTGAAAATTTTTTCTTTGTATTGTAGGTCAAGACCCTTTTTCTCAGGAATGGATCAAGATTCAATTTGATTGAAATTAATATGAAATACTAAGGTCTGCAATCCCTTCGAGGTGTAGAAAATGCAAGCTTCAAGAAAATTTAAGCTTGCATTTTCTACACCTCGAAGGGATCGCGCGCAGACCTTAGTATTTCATATTAATTTCAATTTGATCCATTCCTGAGAAAAAGGGTCTTGACGTACAAAACAAAGAACAATTTTTTAAGTCATATAACTACAAATTTAAAATTTTCTGATTTTTTCCTTTAATGAAGGAAAAACTTGAGACCTTGCTTCTTAGCAAATTTTATGATAACGGAAAGTACTCTATAGGTTTTGATTTGATTTGCCAGTAGCAAAATATGTGACATAAATGGCCGTATCTTGTGATTGCGTTGACTTAGAAGCTTTTATTTTTACACCTCCATCCAAGGAACCGTAGGCCCTAGCAATTGATATTAATTTCAACTCACCGTGTGATTTTTTAAACTCTCAATACATTCAACAACATCATCAAATTGCAATAATACAACCTTCACTGACTCTGTCCTGCTTTCCCACCTTGTGTCTGATGAAGGCTTTATAGTAAGCTTTATTTTGCCTTTGGTTAAGTCTAAATATGTTTACTCGGGGTCTCTTTTAATAGATCTAGCTGAATATTTTTCATGAATTAAAGCTGCACGAACTTTCGAGGCGCGAGGCCCCTCGGGCCGCGAGGCCCTGAGCGGTCGCCCTCGTCGCCCACGCCTTGCGCCGCCTCTGGTCAATTCCATAGTAGGTACTACCCACTTTAAGAAATACCCAAACCTTTCTTTTATTTTTAACCAACTGCGCGAATTAAAAAGGGGGCTGTATTTTTCGAGAGCAAGTATGTAGGTATGTACATAAGTATGTATGTATATTTCTATGTCACGCCCTGTAGCTCAAACGGCTTGATGAATTTTAAAATAGGATCATAGAAATGCTAAGTCTGTGATAATGTGGAACCACCCATTTTTTCTTGCCCGTAGTTTACCCCAGTACACCTGGGTGGACCACGGGAACATTTTCTTGCCCGTAATCCACCTTACATATTATGTGATCCTTTATTCAGTTTACTTTTGAAAAAAATATACATATACTATATATTTTGCAAAAATACTATAGGGTATACACCTCAATAAATACTAGCTGCCTTATTCAGAGTTCCCAGGTTAAAGTTAACACAGAGTTATATCGGCTATTTAGACCGTGTTAACAAAAAAGCTATTCAGAGAGCAGTTTTATCTTTATTCGGCATATTTGCAGCGAGTTAGCTCCATTCATTGTTTAAAGCAGGTAGAGGCGGGTTTAAACCCTATCTAGCGAGCGGCGGTCATATAATTACAATGGCGGCGGCCATGATTGTTAGACAGCTGTTGTGCTTGTGTTGATTTTTCGAAGCGTGATTTCGAGTTGGTGAATTTGTGAATTGTGGTGATCACAAGTGTTATTGATTCGTTTTAGTGTTGTAATGGAAGAACTCGCGGAAATTCACGAGTACGAGAAGTGTTGTGTGTTCTGAAGATTTTGGCATGCCTAAGTGGTTTTGCCACTTAGGTACAACACACAAGTAAGCTACATACGTACGTACAACATACAATTGCTTGATATTTTTAATATATAGCTAGCACTAAACATGAGCCTAAAGTGCCTACTTTGTCACAGAATACCCAAATTAACCTAACTAATTAAACAGTAGTGTTGTCTTCTTCTAACATATGTCAGATAATGAGATAGCACGATACGCGCGCAAACTGTCATTATGAACAAACCCCATTTTGTGTCGTAGACAATGGTTATTTTATGCTGTGTTGCCACACGAAAACTAAATTCGAGTGTTAGTTTAGTTCGCGGTTGATGTGGCACTCTGAATAGATAAGAATGTTATGTTCGTTTTATATCAAATACAAGTGTTAAGATATACCGATCTAGTCCTCGTTTAACCGCGTGACTCTGAATAAGGCAGTAGATGTCTAATGAGAGCGCGTGTGGTATGGTAGAATTAGTGCAGGTAGCGGCACTTGGAAATACTTGAAATACCGAATGTAGCTGTTGTTGTCTATTGTTAAAATATATTGTTCAGGGTGTGCACTACAATCGTTAGTACTTACTTACCAAGGAGCTTTGAGCAGACCAGTCTTGCCCGGCGTGGGGGGCCGGGCCGCGGGCGCGGGCGGTGTGGCCCGATCGTTGTTCTGTCGTACTTACCCACATTGATAATTTCTTGTATGTAATTTTCTACGTATTTACCTATTCTATTACTACTAGCTACTACCTGTTTATTTATTTACACTTCTAATTACAGACAAAATGTTATTTGATAAAAAAATCTATATTTTGTAATGTATGGAATCGTCCATTTACTTTCATTTAATATAAAATTATTATAGTCTTATCAACAAATGCCCTTCTGTTCTGACTGATTCATTAAAAGGCTTTTCAGAAAATTACATCTTTCACAACATGGATAAGTTCCCTAAAATCCTAATTAGTCAGCAATAATAATTAATAAATGGAAAATATAATTTAATTTTAATTAATTTGCGTTTGTTATACCAGTAATTGGAATATCTACAAGGAGATCTTCCCAACATCAAAGAAAATATTTAGGGTAGAGAGAGCTTTTCATAATGGCGCTCGTTAATTTGAAAAATCAATTATCTAAATGAAGGCCTCTCGTACACATTTTAGTTGTATGTACATGGTTTTAATGGATTATTTGTCGTTACCAAAGCTTCTGTACACACCATTATATATCAATCAGAGCCAATTGTTGGTAATCAATCGACAGAAGCAATTTCTCTGCTTGTAATATACCTACTCTTAAAAAATTCAAAATTAAATATTGTGCTTATGAGACGTCTTACCGATCTTAAAGAAGTCGTAAAGAATTGGCCAGTACGGAAGTTGGCGAATGTGGAACCACCGGACTGAGCAGGTGGACCACGCCCAACACGTGAATTTTTCGCACCTCCATAAGTACGTCCGAAACTTTGTACATAAGGTAATAAAAGTAATGATAATTAACATAATATAAGTGAAGAACAAAATACATGTATATTATATGCAGTAAAAACTACAGTAGGTGGCAATAAATAAAATAAGCCGCTTTCCCACATATTTACTGCGTTTGTTGTCGCTTCAGAGGCCATGGAAACCGCACCCCTTGTTCTTAGGGGCGAGGAAATCGCGGAAATGAGGTCGGAGGTTGAAGCAATAGAAAATTAAGAATTCTCCAAGCCTCGGGCTTCAATTAATAATGTTAGTAATGAAGAAGTTGAATGTGAAATTTTATTTCTTCTTTATACTTTATTCATTTACAAATGGTAGTGATAGTCTTTATGACTTTACATGACTTTACTTTGGGAAGCTGTAGAAGGGCCGTGGTAATTTTAGTAATAATTTAACAAAAATTGTGCAATGAAGAAATTTATAGTTTACATTTTTAATACATCAGAAAATCATTCCACTTATTAGTAAAAGTAAAAGTAAAGTAAAATTTATTTATTTATTAAAAAATGAGGCCGTCTAAATTTTTTTTGCCTCCGAAAATAGCCTCTACTTCGGCGCGGCGGCCGTGGCGTCGGAGACACAGTAATTCTCAAAATATTATAATATAGCAAAGTTGTTGTCTTAGCTATCAAGAGCCTGTTGTCAGATTGTGGCTATGTAAGCGTAATTTAGTGAAATCAACTCTAAAACGATTATTCATTTGCACCTTTGAAGATATGTGCTTACGCATCGAATATACACACCCGTTACAAATTGATCTCCACAGCTTCGTAAGTCTCGCTCGACATCTTCTCTTCATGATATATTATAATAATTTGTTTGAGTCTCGACTCGAGGTTGTAGTAGGGCCCCGTGGGGACAACGACGATGCTAGGCGAAGAGTTTTCTAACTGTACTTTAATGACATA
Organism: Nematopogon swammerdamellus; assembly: GCA_946902875.1. Lineage (NCBI taxonomy): Eukaryota > Metazoa > Arthropoda > Insecta > Lepidoptera > Adelidae > Nematopogon > Nematopogon swammerdamellus. The sequence continues at coordinate 13,750,954 of OX336346.1, forward strand.
ATTAATACGAATAATACAATTTAGTTAAATAATTCAATCACTTAATTTATTGCTATCATCTATATCAGGGCATCCGAGACATTTCCCAGCAACATTTCGGCAAATTTGCCATCTTCATAAATGCCATTAGCCACTAAGGGCGAGGCCGATGTCCGAGTTGCGTTCAGGTCAACGATGTACTCTCTAGAAAAAGTGAGGCACCAAAGGAGAGGCCGAAGACGGAGCTACGTTCAGGTAAACTGTATGCTCTCTCGAATAAATTAAGTCACTAAGGCGAGGCCGAAGGCCGAGCTTCGTTTACGTAGGTAAACGATATGCTCTCCTGAAGAAAGTACCTAAGGTACTAGGGGTCTGGCCGAAAGCAGATCTACTTTCACGTAAATGATGCACTGTCTCGAAGAAAGGAACTCACTAAGTGCGAGGCCGAAGGCGTAGCTACGTTGAGGTAAACTTACTTTCTTCGAGAGAGTATACCGTTTGCGTGAACGCAGCTCGGCCTGCGACCTCGCTCTTAGTTACTTACTGTCTTCGTGTGAGTTTATCGTTTACCTGAACGCGGCTTGGCCTTCGGCCTCGCCTCAGTGACTTACTTTATCCTTTTCGAATTTCATGCGAGCGAAGCCGCGAGCATACGCTAGTAGGATAGTTTAGATAATAATTTAGATATGTCGCGTAATAGTATTTTTCCCTTCCTCGTCTAAGGTTTTTTTTTTGCTGCTCAGACCCCTTGTTATTATAATTGCCGTCGAACTGTGTGGCTGTACTCGAGGTCGGAACCTCAGGTGTAATCAGTTTCACCCCCGAGGAGGCAATCCGACTTGAAGGCAGACTAAATTCGTTGAGGAGAGTCCCGCGATTTGAAGGTTCGTGGATTTTAGGAATATGGAAAGATATTCCCCCGGGAAGTCCATTCCACACATTGACAGTGCGACACAAGAACAATTTAGAGATTCACGCGAAGCACTCTTCTGTCGACAACAAAGGGGTAAAAATTAGAATAGGTAAATGTGACTAATTTTTGCAATATATTTAATTAAGGTAATTCTATTCACCACTATGATGCAAGGAAAGGATGTACCTAGGTATTATCTTAGACTCATCTAGTAGACAAAGTTTCGATGTAGCATTAAAATCTTCACCGGAACAAATTTCCCGCCGCTTTAAAATGGTCCCGAGACTCGACTTGGGAGGTCCCTCTATTATAACCGAGATGCTGTGGTGTGGGAAGATTCCTCTGTCAATTTAAAATAAATAGCAATTTAAAGTATTACTAGAGCCGTCTCTCCTGCTGTCACCACTTAAATGTGATCACCTTACGGTACCGTACCTTAAAAGAAAATAAAAACGGAATCCTTATAAGATAATTCCTGTGTCCGTCTGTCTGTCACAAAGGTTTTTCTCGAAAACTAAGTAACGTGGAAACTTGATATTTGACATAATGATAGATCTTGGCGACGCGACGCGCATGTATTTCGCTTGTCAATAACTAGACAAAATATATTTTAGATTTATATGGGGGATGGGGGGGTCAGATTGTTACCAATAAAAAAAAATATCGTGTGGGTATCACTTGAAAGATCTAACTGTATGGATTTAGGTGCTTATCTCCAAAACCCTTCCTTTTGTTTCATACTTGAATGGAAAGGTAGGTACGTATGTACATGTATTTGTATATTATATTCTATATTTTAATAATGTACCTATATGTTTTAACACAAGTAGGTATAGTTTTTATTAACTAGCATGTACTTGTATGTATTATTTTATCTTAAATTTTCACGCTCAACTCTTGCTATTACCTACTTACATTCCACTATTATTATTCGAATCTCAAACATCCAAAAGTTGGATGTAAGAAATCTCTGTAAGGGATAAGTCCGACTTTCGACCTTATGTAAATTTTCTAATGTTTAAAAATTTTCTAAAATTTATTACTGTTTTTCTTGGAGCAATAAAGCATTTTCTATCGATCTATCCGATTGGGAGGAAATCGCCATATAGAGCACTATTAAAATACTCCATCGCTGGTGAACACAAACATCACGCGTGTTATTCCCAACTCCCCTACATCCCGCCGACGACCTACTTCCTACTACGTCCTTCCGAACAGAATGTCGGACCTCGCTAATGGTACCCTAATGTGCAATGTCGAGAGCGGTCGCAGAATTAGAGCAGAGCAGCGCCATCTCGCGGGAGTTGTAGCGAAATTAACCGCTAGACGTGTGGGGAAAAGGAAAAGTATGGACGGGGAGTATTACCATGTATTACGACCGTGTCGTCGTGTTATAAGGGTTCCGTTTTTTCCTGTTTTGAGGTACGGAACTCTAAATATAATCTAAATACCTACCTATAACATAATGTAATTATAGTATACGATATTCACTTTCAAAATTTCAGGTGTTCTTAGCATAGTTTGACCACCCCTTTAGTAGTTCGTAATTCGTATGGGCATTGGTGGGCATGGCCTTACGTTAGTAGAATGTAAGATGGTCATTTTCTTACGTTAGTAGAATGTAAGATGGGCATGTTCTTACGTTAGTAGAATGTAAGATGAACATGTTCTTACGTTAGTAGAATGTAAGATGGGCATATTCTTACGTTAGTAGAATGTAAGGTGGGCATGTTCTTACGTTATGTAGTAGAATGTAAGGTGGGCATGTTCTTACGGTAGTAGAATGTAAGATGGGCATGTTCTTACGTTAGTAGAATGTAAGATGGGCATCTTCTTACGTTAGTAGAATGTAAGATGGGCATGTTCTTACGTTAGTAGAATGTAAGATGGGCATCTTCTTACGTTAGTAGAATGTAAGATGGGCATGTTCTTACGTTAGTAAAATGTAAGATGGGCATGTTCTTACGTTAGGTAGTAGAATGTAAGGTGGGCATGTTCTTACGGTAGTAGAATGTAAGATGGGCATGTTCTTACGTTATTAGTAGAATGTAAGATGGCCGCATAGCAACCTCGGTTGTGTTCTGACATGACACCTACTTTCTCGGAGGTGATATGTAAGAAAGAAAGAAAGAAATAAAAACGTTTATTCAGCTAAAACTATAAAATAACAAAACAAGATTATAAAATAAAAAATGTAAAAATCATTTTTTTAGCTGAAAGGGAGCAGACACAGCACGATGCAAAACCTAACAAGTAGGTAGTTGCGGCTGGTTTTAAGTCTGCCCCCTTACATTATTACATAACAACAATTTAGATTTAATCAAATTATAAACTGAAAATCAAATTTAACAACCAAAAACAAAATATAAACACAAAAATATTTAAAAACATTATGGTAGGTAACTCAAAGACACATTACATAAAAAAGAAAATAATAACGAATTAACAATTTTGAACAAAAAAAAAAGTCTAATAAATTAATGATATATATATAAAACACAAGGAAACAAAAAACAAAACCCTTAAAAATATATAGCATTTATTATATGAACACAACAACGATGTAGCTATAGCAATCGCTGTTGTGTCATCAACAACAGTTTATATTTAGATTTTAAAGCGACATTTTTAAGACCTTTCAGCGGTGGTAGTATGTTGTTCCAACATTTAGTTGCTGCATAACGGAAAGATCCCTCAAATGCCGCCCCCTTGTGTTTGGATATTATGAGGAGTTTACCTACAGCTCGCGTACCAAACCTATGCCGTTCTCCGGCCCATGTCAGTTTATCGAACAGCAACTCTGGCGTACCTGTGTGAACAATGCGACTGACCTGCGCGGCGAGGTGAAGGGCACGCCTGTTCTCCATGTTAAGGATATTCAGCTTGTTCAGAATGGGCGTTATCCGTTGTCTACGTCTGATTGGACGACAGAAACGCATGCAAGCATTCTGAACACGCTGAATTCTCTTTTGTGTCTGTTTCAGGAGACAGGGACCGTACACAGTATCGCAGTAATCGAATTGGGACAATATAAGTGCATCTGTAAGAATGTGCCGCACCTCCTCAGTCAGATGCTCGCGTACTTTATACATTATTTTTAGTCTCCCAAAAGCAGATTGAATTTTTTTTGTAACGTGATTATCAAATTTGAGATGGCTGTCCATCTGCAGTCCTATATTACGAGCACATTGCACTAGAGGGATGGGAACATTATTTATCTTAATGTCGGGTTTCATTTGAACCACTTTTGATACTTGATGCTTTGTACCCATTATCAAAAAGACCGTTTTATCCGGATTAAGAGCCGGATTAAGAGATATTGGTTGTCTATTGATTTATCTGTTTAGCTTCGCAGGTCCAGAGAGAGCCACCTCGGCACCCTACCGACTACCAGGACATGTTCTGTTCAGCACCGTCGTCGTCGCCCCGCCAGGTTCCAGGGGCGATGTCGAGCTAGGAGGCGCTTCGACTCTGACATCACTGATTCATTCCCTGTTTCCTTCACACACAACACAGGCGAGTCGCGCGGCCGAGAGCCTGCGGGATCCACCAGACCAGCGCAGCAGCTTCGACGCTCGCCGCCAGCCAGCCGGCCACCGCGGCCGCCCTATCTATATCACTTTTATAGGGCGGACCAAAGTGACGGCAGGCTTCGCGCGGAACTTGCGTACAAAACTCCCGGAAAATAAAGGTGTGAAATTCTAAAGACTAATACCGTATTTCATTCGCAGTTTCCAGATTATTTTTTGGGTTTTTATGTAAGTAGGTATATGTATTTACGATGACGCACGGACAAATTCAATATTCAGGCTTATGAAATCTCCGGAGCTTGGTCAAACACAACTGGTGTAACACACTGTTACAGTCTATAGGATGTTTGTAATAGATACGTGAAAAGTCTAGAAAAAAAAATCTGTTTACAAAAATACATCTACCATGCAAAAATATAATTCTTCGAAACGATTGAACATACAACACGCAAGTATCTGCTCATGTTTTTTAATAGTCTGCAGAGCGCACGTGCGCAAACGTACGGCTGTTATTAATCCTTCTTTTAGTTTATTTCTTCTTCAAAAGGGTAATTAAACGATGCAAGATGTATTATTTAAAGGGGATCTTTATGATTGATGTGATGATTCGCATTGAATTTAGAACTGGCGGAATTTTCGACATATCCAAGCGTAGGTTACCTACCTATGGCTGAAATTATACAATAAACAATAAGAAAGTTAAATTTATGTTAACAATTTTAGGTACAGTAAAGCAATATTTTAGAAGTTAGCTTCTCTTCCCAAAATAATCTACAGGTTAAATAGATGTATCTATTTGTCTTTTGAATAAACATTATAAGCTATATTGCCCGATTGCTATACTCTTTATCACTATGAAAATAAAATTATTTTCAATTATAATTTAAAATCCACATATAAATTCTACACCTAGACCAGATCGGGCATGTGCTCAAAAAGGGTCGAGTGGGCAGTACCCGTAACCACCGTAACCGACGAGCATGTATGAAAAACATTATGAGAGTGGAAGAGACGGCAGAGGTGTGTCGGGGTCGTGGCACGTGGAGATTCGTTGTCTCTGCCTACCTCACTGGGAAACAGGCGCGTGAAGCTATGTATGTGTGAATGTATAAAAATTCTAAAAATGTATTTCATCCGTATCGCATTCACCAAATAATGAAATTCGTATTTAAATGTTTTACAACGTCAACGTTTCATATCATTCCCCAAACTCAAGACAACCCGCGCGTCGGGCGCACGTGTCTCGTCTCGTCCTGCGGTTTTGCAACTGTTTGAGCTTATTTCGTCCTTGCAGCTCAATTTATTCTCGCGCAGCTTGTGGACCAGTTTAGCCTGTCTGTCGGAAGACGTGCACTTTAGACACAATCTATTTTAAGGAAGCATCTGGAGACATCTTCTTGAAGACAACTTTTAGAGTGTCATGCTGGGAACCTTTTGGCATCAATGGAAAGTTAAGACAAAAAATTACTACGTTTCTAATAAATGTACTAATTGTGTCCGAAAACTTTATCGGAAGATCAGATACAGTCAATAACACCACTCCTCGCGAAACCACCAGAGCCAGAGCCATGCCAGCTATGAGGCCGACAAAAAGGTCGTCGTCTAATTGAAGATCTCCGGTTATAATAGCTCTCTTATAATAATGTAATGTTTGACGGTAGTTTGCAACTTTTAATAATACGCACTGCAACATTTTTGTAACGGAAATATTCACTCGCATTAAACGCTTGAAGAAGAAACGTGGCTTTGTATTTACTCTGCTGATACACATACCTTTCTGGCGACGAGGATAAAACAAACGAAATAGTAGTTGTGTGCAGGTTGTGTGTGACAATGTCGGTTGGTAAGATCGGAGAGTTTAATGTGCACACGGACAATTGGACAGTTTACGGTGAGAGGCTTGAACAATATTTTATAGTGAATAAAGTGGACGAGACTTTGAAGGTACCGACACTCATAACGCTGATGGGTAATGAAGCATATGAGCTTTTAGTTAATTTGTGTACTCCCAAGAAGCCGGCGAGTTATTCATACAATGCTCTCATCAAAATAATGACGGATCATCTCCAACCGCCTCCTTCGTTTTTGGCGGAACGTTACAAATACCGGCAGAGAAAGCAGGAACACGGCGAGTCGATCGCGCAGTACGCAGAAGTTTTAAAGAAAATGTCGAGATTCTGTGAGTTCGCAGCATGGCTGGACGACAGTTTGCGAGATCAATTCGTGTGCGGGATTCAAAGTGAGCTCATTCGTCAAAGACTATTTGCTGAAGAAAAGATCACGTATGCACAGGCCTTCAAGCTAGCAGTGACCATGGAAGCGGCTGAAAAAGACGCAGCGGAAATCGGGGGCAGGGGCATACAACAACGGCGGCGGAGCGACGTCAGCGGCGGAGGAGGCGGGAGCGGCGAGGCGGAGTGTCACAGGTTGATGACCGCAAGCGCACGCGCTCCCACCCACACCCACCAGGGGGCGCGCGGACGGGGACTTCGTTCGACCGACGCACCGCAGAGGGCGCGAGGGCAGAAACAACAACGTGAATTGACAGTGACAGATACGAGTAGAGGTTATAACAACGGCACGGGTAGCGCGAGCGGCGACGGGACGACTTGTTTGTGTTTAGTTTGCGGAAGTACGAGAGGGCATACAACGGTGCAGTGCAGATTCCGTACCTACACTTGCAAGAAATGTTTGCGTCCGGGTCATTTGCAGCGCATGTGCGACCAAGACAGGGGTGCGCGCGGGCACCCGGTCGCCAGCCACAACGTGACCGCAACATGGCCGGGAGAAGACAACGGCGAGTCGTCCGACTCGAGTTCAGCGGCAGCGGAGGTAACAACTGCAGTACCGTTATACAACATGGAGAATATAGCAAGTGTGAGAGACTGCAAACCCTTTATGCAAGTTCTGTGTGTAAACCAGGTTAACATTGAGTTTGAGATAGATACCGGCACCCCGGTCACCTGCATAGGGCGGGATATGTACGACAAATATTTCTCAAATTGTCATCTTGAAAAGAGTGATCTGTACCTGAGTTATTATACGGGCATAACGGTTAAAGTTGACGGACGATTCACACCAAAGGTACAATACAAAGAACAAAAGGTAAAACTACATATGTATGTTGTGCGATTAGGCAAAGTACCGCTACTGGGTAGGCAATGGCTCCAGGCCCTGAACATATTGAAACCAATAATAAATTGTCATAATGCAAGTGCGTGTAAATTTAATTTAGAAACTTTTATGTACAGATATGGTGAAGTGTTTGAGAACGGGCTGGGTCGGTACACCGGCGGGCCCGTCACACTGCGAGTACCGGAGACCGCGGCGCCGGTTTACATGCGCGCTCGACCGCTCGCCTATGCGCTGAAGGAGAGGGTGGAGCGGGAGCTGGAGGCACTTGTGCAAAGTGGTATCTTAACACCTGTCGAGACTTCAGAGTGGGCCACGCCCATCGTGCCGGTTATCAAGAGATCAGGAGAACTGCGAATTTGTGCCGACTACAAAACAACGGTAAATAAGGTAATCGAAGTTGACCGTTTTCCTGTGCCGCGAGTGGAGGACGTTCTGGCGAAGTTGCAAGGGGGGAACCGATTCAGTACCATTGATTTGTCGCAAGCTTACGCTCAGTTTGAACTGGATGAGGCATCAAAAAAATTCACAACCATCAATACACACAAAGGCCTCTATCAATACAATCGATTAGTATACGGGCTGAGTTCCTCACCGGGAATTTTTCAAAGAAAAATTGAGCAGTTGTTTAGTGATCTACCGCATGTAGGAGTCTTTCTCGACGATATAATAGTGACAGGCCCGGACTCGGAAACACATTTAAAGACATTAGACAAGGTGTTTGAGCGTCTCACTAAATATGGCCTGAGAGTACGTAAAGAAAAATGCTTTTTCTTTCAGGAATCAGTTAAATATCTAGGGTTCATAATAAGTAAAGATGGTATAGAAACATGTAAAGACAAAGTAGAAGCTATTGAAAATACACCGGCACCAGCGAGTGTATCGGAGTTACGGGCATTCCTCGGCCTGGTGATATACTATGCTCGGTTCATTCCGGACGTCAGCACTATCTTATCCCCTTTATACCAATTACTGAAGAAAGATAAAGAGTTCATTTGGAGCAAGAAATGTGAGGAATCATTTGTAAAAATAAAACGATTGCTCGTTTCCAGCTCAGTGCTGGCGCACTACTCGATGGAGCTGCCTCTGTTCTTGACGACTGATGCCAGCTCTGTGGGGGTCGCCGCGGTGTTGTCTCACGCCACGCCGGAGGGTGAGCGCCCCGTGGGATACGCTTCACGCACGCTCACATCGGCGGAAAAAGGTTACTCTCAAATTGATAAAGAGGCGCTAGCCATAATGTTCGGGATACGCAAATTTCATCAGTACCTTTATGGTCGCGAGTTTAAATTGAGAACGGACCATAAAGCTCTAGTTTCAATTTTTGGGGATAAAGCAGGGATCCCAGTAATGGCCGCCAGTAGACTTCAACGTTGGGCCGTTACGTTGGCTGGGTATGACTATAAGATTGAGTATGTAAATACAAAATCCAATTGTGCAGATGGATTATCCAGGTTACCGGCATATGTAAAGAGAGATAAGGAAAATAAGGAATATACATACGTCAATTTTGTAGAAAGCGGTCTGCCCCTCCGTCACACAGATATTAGGCAGGCCTCAAGCGTAGACACATGTTTAAGCAAAGTACACAGATATGTACAATCAGGTTGGCCAACAACTTGCCCAGAAGATGAACTTAAAGCATATTTTATACGCAAAAGCGAAATCTACATAGACTCAGGGTGCATTATGTGGGGGTACCGAATGATAATACCGGAAAAATACAGAAAACAAATTTTACAAGAACTACATAGTGGACATCTAGGGATCGTAAAGACAAAAAGCGTAGCCCGAAGTTATGTATGGTGGCCAGGAATAGATCTCGATATTGAGCGTGCGTGCAGGGAGTGTCAGGCGTGCAACGCGGAGGCGGAGGCACCACCGCGCGCGGCGCCGCAGCCGTGGACCCATCCGCCGAACCCGTGGACTAGGTTGCACATGGATTTCTTTAAAATATCAGGCATAACTTTCTTTACGCTCAAGGATGCTACTACCAAGTGGATAGAAGTATTCGAAATGAATAATGGTACATCGGCAAAGGCTGTTATTAAAAAACTAAGGGAAACTTTTGCTCGTTTCGGGATCTGTACAGAGCTGGTATCGGATAATGGGCCTCCATTCGACAGTAAAGAATTGGCCGAATTCGCTCAGAACAACGGGATAAAAATTACTTTTTCTCCTATTTATCACCAATCTTCAAACGGGTCGGCCGAAAACGCAGTAAAACTGATAAAAAAAGCATTGAAGAAAGCGACTAGGGAACACATAGATTTCGATAGAGCCTTACAAACATATCTGTTAGCGTACAGGAACTCGGTGCACAGCACCACTGGCGAGTCCCCGGCGGCGCTGCTGCAGCGACGGCGACTCCGCTCGCGGCTCGACTTGCTGCAGGCGGACCGCGACGCGCTCGTGCGCACCGCGCAGGCTAAGCAGGTAGAAGCAGCCGGCGGTGTCCAACGTTCCGTCGGTGTTGGAACCGAGGTATGGTCAAGAAATTATGGCAGGAGAGATAAGTGGCAAGGGGGCCAGGTACTGGATCGGCTCGGTTCTCGCAACTATATCGTGAGACAGGAAGACGGGCACACCGTTAAACGGCACATAGATCAGATTCGTAGGCGGGCTCGATATTCTGACGTGGCCCTCCCGCCGGAGGAACCACTACACAACGAAGTACCCGCTTCACAGACACCGAGTAGGGAGCCGTTATCGCCTCCACAGGTATCGCCGGCTCTCGCTCCAAGTCCAAAACCCAGTCCAGTGCATTCTCCGAATACTGATCGGATTGCTGGTGCAGACGTGACGGACACGCCGGTGTCCCGCCCTCAGCGATCCAAGCGTACCGCCAAGCCGGTACAACGATACGGATTTGAATTTGATTAACAAAATGGTTTAGTTTCATTATACATTACATTTCTTTTGTTTAGTTACATTAAATTTCGAAATGATGTAGTTTTGCTTTTCGAAATTTAGGATTTAGCTTTTAGATTTAGATTTAGGTTACATTTTTAAATTATAACATATCCGGTATGTACCTTTGTTTTGTTAGATAAGTGTGGGGGTGTAATGTTTGACGGTAGTTTGCAACTTTTAATAATACGCACTGCAACATTTTTGTAACGGAAATATTCACTCGCATTAAACGCTTGAAGAAGAAACGTGGCTTTGTATTTACTCTGCTGATACACATACCTTATAGTCATAATAGGTTATAATCTCAGATAATACACTCTCCGGAAGATTGTTCCATATTTTCGCCGTACGACACAGGAACGATTTCGAAAAGGGATGCGTTCTCAGAAGTTTGGTGCCAACAAGGTGTACCGAGTGAGTTCGGCGGGTGTGGCGGAGACGAATGGAGGCAGGAGGGCAACGTAACTTCGTAAATAGTAACGTATTACTATTTACTAAATTAACGATGATATAAAATATCACTCCAGTTCTTGTAATAATAACATAGCACCTACCGATCTTCAGAAACTCATAGAACATAAAAATGTATATTTATCTGCGAGTTTATCTGTAGACATTTCTTTAGGGAATATTTATTTTCTCAGCAAAGTACCGGGATTACCTTGTTAAAATTAATGTAGTGACTTCTGCAACACCATGCATATGTATAGGAACCTACGAGAAACATAATCTATAACGCTTTACACAGACCAAATCAATATTGAGCTAAGTGAATTTTATTATGAAAAATTATTCCTGCAAGTTGCAGGGGATGCATTCTCAGCCCGAAGGGTTTGTTGATGCCGCCTTCGCCTAGCAACACCCTCTATACTTTGTTGCAATCGTGAACACACTGCGATCATTGCAACCCCTTTTCCTTTTTCTCTTGGACTGGACGTTTCATTTTACTACTGTACTGCAGGGATATTACTTACATATTTTTATCAAAATACGAGAATGTAATAGACTAATAATTATGAGCTTACAAACAAACGGTGAACACTTTAATTATGAAGCTGCGGCCAGATATTTTCTTTTGACCGTATCGTACCTACTTCAGTACCCTAATTACGAGATTTAACCTACACCGCGTACTACGCTACGCCGCCGTGTTCTCCGCATCATTTTGTATGGAAAAACGAAGTTCGCAAATCAATCACTAGAGGCGCTGCTCCGTTTCTCCATACAAAATGATGCGGAGAACACGGCGCGCGTAGCATAGTATTCTACGCGGTGTAGGTTAAATCTCGTGATTAGGGTACTGTTCCGCATCTGCGTTTCGTACCAACAACACGCTAAACGCTAGTGTACGGTACGGCGGCGGAGGCGGCGGACGGCGACGGCGGCGGCGGCGGCGGCGGCGGCACTGACGGCACAGAATAGCTGATAATTAGAACTGGCTGCGGCGGCGGCGCGGCGGGGCGGGGCGCCTCGATACAGATACGGATGCGGGCCGGTACGTTTTTTTCGCTCCTTTCAAAGGTGAAACGATACGGGGCGTACGCGCCAGTCTGGACGTGTTCGTCGTTCCTATAAAACTTCCGCAGTCGACGGCATGGTCGGACGGTACTTGGCGCAGAAATGACCATGCGATGATCGTAGTTACGGCGATACGGATATATGAGCTATTTTCAGTGCGTGCAACGACTCTCGAGATTGGGTACGGAACGGAGGTACGGTACGAGCAATAAATAGAACACAATTCGTCGTTATTTTGTGAAAAGGCGGAATTGACCATTTGGCAACTTTTTGCAACGCCAGTTTTTTTATTTCTTATTTGATTTTCATCTCATGGATTTTCGTGTCATCGCTTCACATATTTGAACAATTTTAAGTACCCTATGTCACTCAGGATGATATAAGTCTAAATTGGTTCTAACATTTAGAATTTATGGTAGAATAAAGAATGAAAAAACATACATACATACATAAATACAAACATACATGAATCCTGGAAAAATTACACGCCTTTTTTGGGCGTAAAAATGTCTGCACGCAATTTACCGCGAAGAGTTGGCACTCTATGTCAACGGTAAGTACCCTATAGTTTTGATTTCATTTAAGTGATATTGCAAGTTTGTATTAAAATTTGCACTAATAAATAGCCGTATCTTTTGATTATGTTGATTTAGAAGCGTTCATTTTCTATAACTCGAAGGGATCGCAGATAGTATTTCATATTAATGTTATTAGTTAGAATATCATATAACTACAAGTTTAAAATTTTAGGATTTTTTTCCTTTACTTGTGCTATGAGACCTTGGTTCTTACCAAATATGATTCTAGATTGACAGGAAATACTCTATAGATTTTGATTTGATTTGAGTGAATTTTCGAGTATGAAATCTGACATAGATGGCCTTATCTTTTGATTGCGTTGATTTAGAAGCTTACATTTTCTACACCCTAAAGAGATCGTAGATCTTAGTACTTTATATTAATTTCAATTTGTTATCTTGATCCGTTCCTGGGAAAAAGGGTCCGTGACCTACAAAACAAAAATTTTTTTTAATGTGTTATAACTACAAGTTTACAATTTTCGGATTTTTTCCTTTACTTTTGCTGTAAGAGCTTGCTCCTTACCAAATTTTATGATTCTATGTTGACGGGAAATACCCTATAGGTTTTGATTTGACTTGAGTGTATTTGCGAGTATGAAATCTGACATAGATGGCCGTATTTTTTTATTGCGTTGATATATAAGCTTCAATATTCTACACCTTAAAGAGATCGTAGATCTTAGTATTTCATATTAATTCAATTTCTTATCTTGATTCTTTCCTGAGAAAAAGGGTCCTTGACATACAAAACAAACAAACAATTTTTTTAATGTCACATAACTATAAATTTACAATTTTCGGATTTTTTCCTTTTTTGTGCTGGGAGACCTTGCTTCTTACAAAATTTCATGATTCTAGGTTAACGGGAAGTACTCTATAGGTTTTGATTTGATTTGCCGGTAGCAAAATATGTGACTGAAATGGGCGTATCTAGTGATTGCGTTGACTTAGAAGCTTAATGCTAAGTACACACGTACGTGCTTGCTCGACGTTTTTACGTTCATTCGAGCAAGTACGACTCATGCTCGAACGTGTAGACCATTTTTGATACATGCTCGAACGTCCAACATCGAGCAAATGCTCGCTTCGAACAAGATTGTAGACTGCATAATTTTTGCTCGATGTTGGATGCGAGCCTGCGAGCATGCTTGTGCGTGTGGCCGCTACTTCGAGCAAGTCAGTCGGTCCCATGAGCGGTGGAGGATGGATACCCGCAAGACACAGCAACAAGTCGTCCATGGCTCGATACAATACGACGCACAGTGAGCATGTCAGTCGCGCATGTCGAACAAAAACCAATGTGTGGATGCAACGTCGAACATGGCTCGCAGCAGGCTTGCTCTATCAATTTTGCTCGTCGAGCATCTACGTACGTGTGGAGCTACCCTATAATTTCTACACCTCCGAGCAAACGTAGACCTTAATATTTGATATTAATTTCAACTTGATACGTCTACCCGTTCCTGAGAAAAAGGGTCTTGACAGACCGACAGACAGCCAGCCAGCCAGCCAGACAAACAGACAGACAGACGGACAACAAAGTGATCCTATAAGGGTTCCGTTTTTTCCTCCTTTGAGGTACGGAACCCTAAAAAAACAGTCTAACCGGAGCGCAGCGACGAGGGGTGCAATCCCTGTCCAGTGCACATTGTGCGGAGGTAAAACCGTTATCCCATATTGGGCTTTGTGGGTATCGTATCGGCCATTATGAACTATCTATTGTTGGCTTGGTGTTTTGACAGAACATCTGTAGTAATGTAAGTCAATGGTGAAATAAAAGCTTTTTCACCAAGAATGGTTGGTTCGCCCTTTTAAAAAAATACCGACGACCCTGGACCAGGCCTCACGCACTCTATGTACTTGCGCGCGCTAACTACCTACCGCCCGACGGGCCGCCGGCGGTCTTTTTCAGTGGAAATTCGTCAGCCGCGCGAAGGATACATAGACGCTCGCCCACGCAACTGCGCGCAGCTGCAAAGCAATAACCACTTTACACTCGATCGTTAAGGTACATTTTCACACGCAGCGATTGGCGATGTGAAACAGTAGGCTATTAAAGCCCGAAGGTAGGAACATTTTCTATGGAGTGATTTATCTGTTACGAAGTAACTATTAAGTAATCTGTGCCTGGACGCAGCTTCACTAACCTGTAGCACTAACCACTGAATTGGGAGCCTACTCCCAATTCAGTGGCACTAACGCAGATCTTTTTATGAGTTTTATGCCGATTTCATTGGTACATTTAATTTGACATTGGAAAAATAATCAACCACGTCGGATTTGCTTAGTTGTGCTTTTCCGTAGTTTGATTCGAACATTTTCATTAAATTTCCCTCGGGTTTCGCATAAAATTTAATAAGCCCTGGCCACTGTTTCGGCCGACTGGTTTGTCAAGATCAACTGGAGGTGGAATATCGTTGAGTTCTCTCTCGCCCGCCTCAGGGCCACAGCCCCCCCCCCCCCCCCCTCCCGCCTCAGCCTGCCCCTCGTCCCTCCCCGCGCAGCCAGAAGTGCTCTCGAGAATCCGAGCTCTGGTAATTAAAATCTTTTCCATTTACATTAAAAGTATATTTCCTGATGCTTCCTGATTTAACGAGCTAAAACTTGGTAAAGAAAAAACTTAATTTCAGTGTTATTAACCTATTTTTTGTAACATGGAATGAAAACAACATAATTATGTTATTGTTCACAAAAATATTTTTATAGAATTGGCTTTAAGAATTGGCATTCTGAATGTGTACCTGCGGTCTCTTGTACTTATGTAACTGAAACAGTAGGTAGCTGGCAATAACCTCGGAAGAAAAACAAGACAAAGAAAAGCAAAGAAAATGAATAATTATGTCAAATATGACCTGAGTGTGGAAATTATAAGTACCTACCTATGCGTGATGTGATGTGATGACTGATTGATGATTTATTTATTACGGTGAGCATTTATTAGTATGTATCTAATTTAAACTATTTCTTTTGCCAGCAAGTTCAAGATTTGACTGTACTGCCACTGTTTAGGTTTCTTTCCCTGAGCCCACGCCCCGTCTGTCTGTCTGTCCTACTGCTGTATCTTTGGAAGCGTGATAGCTAGCAGGTCGGAATTTTCACACTGTCAAATAAATCATAAAATTTTTTAAAGTAAACAACTAAATACATACAATAAAAGGTTATTTTTAACCTTTTTTTTTGGGGAGCGGAATTGAAAAGCTCGGTGCGTGAGTACGTCTCGTACTTGGCCGGTTTTTTATGTAAATCAACATGGCTTTGCCGAGAGACCAATATGGTGCAGTAAACAGAGCTAAAATGCAAAGATTCCCTAGCGAAACGTTATAAAAGAGGCGCCACGCCGCGCCGGCAGATTTGCGAACAGTTGCTAGGCTGTCTAGCTAAATACAAACTAGAAACTAATTACCGACTGTCATTTTCCATTGATCAAGTATAAAAACGAATGAATTACTCATTCCTTTCCAGGCAGACTGCCCGAGTCACCGTCTCCGTCGTGCGTGACTACAATAAGGAAGCGCGCGAAAACCAGGGTCGATGACACAAGCTGCACGCAGCTTGGAGACACGACGAGACAGCTAGTGCCTACCTAGCTAGGCTACCGTAAGCCACGAGTTTGTATTTTAACATAATTAAAATTGTTGGTTATGCTGGACAACAGTTTGCTGTACCCGAAACCGAAGAGCAGACAGAAAGATTGCGTGTAATAAATATTACAGGTGCGTCAGGGCCGTGGCAGGTGTAGATCCTTTGCCTCTGCCTACCCCATTGTGAAACAGGCGTGACGTTACGTAAATTAATGCGATTCCACCATCCACATTCCACCTCCGCACTACGCGTACTGGACAGGGAATGAAACAATCTATCTACCGCGGATGCGCACCATCCGGTTCTGTATGTCATTTTATTCACATAACCGGGAAAATGTGGAAAGCACTCCTGTCGTACATATATTTCACTCGCAAGCCTTGGGTTTGAAAAGGGGCGTGTGTAAAGGCTCCTGTCAGGCGGGCATGCGGCATTCGCAATCCCCGTACATCATGTCCATGCCATGACTATCGTTAAGTAAGACACCTACTCGTAGAGTAGCGATGCCACGCTTTAAAAAAAATTGTTTTACAATTTGTAATAATTATTTTGAGTAAAAAATTAAAAAGCCGGACTACTCTGTAAAAAGTTATGCGTGGTCATATATTAAAAATAATAAAATATACACGTCGACTAGAGAACCTCGTCCTTTTTGCTTTCGTCGGTTAAAAAAGGATTAAAGGAGTAGGTAGGTACCTATCAACTTAACATCCTTCCTCAAAAATCTGCGGTTTATTATACCTATCAATTTGTTAAATTTTAGCTCAACGTGAGTTAGTCACTGTAGTTAGTGCGATCTCAAAAGTATGTGTTTAGATAGGTATAATGTAGAGTAAAAAGTTGTTTTTTGAGCGTGAGTATGAAGAACCGGCAAAGTAACATGGCGCCCAGCATAAAGTTGTGATTCAGTAAAACGTTTAATAATTTTAAAAGTTGCAGGTTAATTGCTAGCGGAGTTCCGCGTCGCAAGTTGCAGGCGAAGAGGTCAGCTGCAGGAGTTTTCAATTATGAGCAGGTGAGTCCAATTAGTAGAGGCGCTGAAATCTGCTGAAGTCAAAGTTTATTTCGTGACATTTTGTCCTATAACTTTTTGTAGTTTTATTTTTAGACATAGTAGGTTTATACGTGTAGTAGTCACGTAGGTAGATGTATTCAAATCTAGATATTATACTTAACTACATTGTAGGCATGAATACTTAAAACATAAGTATTTCTCTGTCTAGAAATTTGAAGTGAAAATTTTCCATTTTCATGACATTTTTTCGAAAATGCTTTTGGTTTTTGACTTTGGTGATCATGGTTCACACAGTAGGCATACGAACAGACAGACATGGCAGCGACACTAATATGGGCCCGTTGTATCTACCTACCTACCTACGAATATTACGTACATATAGATGAAGAGCGTAAATAATAAGTCAAATTGCGTTGCGAACACTAATCTTCGAACGTTTCGAATAAACTGTGAGTACGAGGAACTAAAGTGTACATAGTACCAGCCAACCAAAACACCACAATGAATACATTTTTTATGAACACTTACGGTGGTGTTCGTATAGGATGGTACAGTACCCTAATCACGAGATTTAACCTACTACGCTACGCTACGCTACGCCGCCGTGTTCTCCGCATCATTTTGTATGGAGAAACGGAGCAGCGCCTCTAGTGATAGATTTGCGAACTTGGTTTTTTTTATGGAAACTGACACGGTTGGCTACATATCACCTACAGCATCCGTGATGTCAGCCCATAACACCGGGTGAAGTTGGTGCCACGTCAGTGCTTCCCTTCGGTCGTGCCGGCTACACTGAACTGGACGGAAAACACAAACTATTTACATAGCCGTTTCGACCGACCTTTCATTCAGTGCGGTGGTACCAACCCGGGCGGGTTAAACCCTACCACCTAGTGATATAAGAAGGGAGTCATATCATATCCCTTAGTCGCCTTGTACGACATACTCGGGGAGAGATGCAGTGGGGCTATTCTTTTAAAGTACCGGCCCCACTCCATACAAAATGATGCGGAGAACACGGCGTAGCGTAGTAGGTTAAATCTCGTGATTAGGGTACAGGTATGTAGTATGTAGAATGACTAGGAAGCCGATTTTCCACACAGACCGACAAATTACTTCTTAAAGTTTTGTAATTTAAGTTTTGTATTCACGTAATGCCATGGTAATCACGTTATTTACGAACCCCCAGGGCCGTCTTAGGCCATGCAGGGGCCCTTGGGCACAAAATAATTTGGGGCCCACTTTAGAAAAAAAAAATCATATTTTATCATATCATGATAAAAGCAGGTTATTAGGTATACAAATTATTAGAGCGAGTTAATATTTTTTTTACAATAATTAATTGCCGGTTTTACATAAAAATAGTCATTTTGTTAGCTTACGGCGCCAATTTTTCCGATGTACTCTCATTGCTCACAATTACGTCCGAAAAAATATTTTTTTTAATTAAATGTTTTTTTAATGTCGTTATTAAACTTATGGGAAGCCACTGAATATCAATTGAAGCCTTAATATTGTACCGTTTAATTGTAATTTATTTATTTCTATCGGGTATCAGAGAATTTTCTGACATCTGAGCTGCCATATATAATTTTTTTTTCTAAATACAGCTTTGAGACAGCTGATACTATACTCAATTCACTCAATTATTATAGAACTAAGCGATCGCTGGTAATGTTCCCTCCTAATCTTACTTGGTGGTAGGGTTTAACCCGCCCGGGTTGGTACCACCGCACTGAATGAAACGTCGGTCAAAACGGCTATGTAAATAGTTTGTGTTTTCCGACCAGTTCAGTGTAGCCGGCACGATCAAAGGGGGAAGCACTGACATGGCACCTAGTTCACCCGGTGTTATGGGCTGACATCACGGACGTTGTACGTGATGTAGCAAACCGTGTCAGTTTCCATAAAATAAAAAAAAATATAGTTTTCAAAGAGTAATTTTTTTCTTATTAGACTGAGTTGGCGGGTCCTATGATAAGGATAACTAATGCGAGCGGCGGAAAAATGTTCATCAAGGGGACCCCGGGGGGCCCCCTTGATGTCGGGGGCCCTGGGCCCGTGCCCCGTGTGCCCTTATGGCGCTATTGCTATTAAGACGCTATTGCGAACACCATTCCGACACAATACAGTAGTTGTGTCTGTTTGACCCTGATCTGATGTGAGCAAACTACGGGCACTGGGCAGCGCAATTGACGTACAGTACCCGCCAGTAAGTAATGAACGTCGAGCTTTAGAAAGAGACAATACGGTTGTAGCGCGTCGTCCCTGTCGCACAGGGACGTGCGAGTTCGTGCGACAGGGACGACGCTCTACAACCGGATTGTCTCATTCTAAAGCTCGATGTTCATTACTTACTGCCGGGTACTGTAGCTACTTGTACACTTGTACATATGTAATACCAGTGTTTTCCGACCAGTTCAGTGTAGCCGGCACGATCAAAGGGGGAAGCACTGACATGGCACCAAGTTCATCCGGTGTTATGGGCTGACATTACGGACGTTGTAGATGATGTAGATAACCGTGTCAGTTTCCATAAAAAAAAAAAAAAATATGTAAGTGCATTGTATATTATTTATAAATAAAACAAAATTTAAGCCGATCATCTAAATTCGATTAAAATTAGTACACGCACATTTAGCTATACGAGACACACGATAGGCTAAATAAAATTCAGTTCCGCTTACGCTAATAGGTGGAATATTTTGCTTAGTTAGGTATCTAAAGTATTTGATTTATTTTCGTGCGTGTTCTATCGCTTATTCCACGGGGAGTGCTCGGAGGAGCTGTTTAACGCGATTCCGGCGTCCCCTTTCCACCTCCGTACAACGCGCACTGGGCAGGGATTGCATCCCTATACGCTGGATTTACCGCGGATGCGTACAAATCGGTTCTGCAGATCCTTTCTCCACAGAACCGGCAAACTCTGGAACGCTCTACCTGCCCACATATTTCCCCCCAAGTATAGTCTCGGGTCCTTCAAGAGAGGCGTGAATGGGCACCTGTCAGGCCGGCATGGCATTCGCAGCCCCCGCCTGCGTCCGAATGTCCATGGGCGTCGCTAGACACCTTATGGGTGACTCGGCGCCACATGTCGCGCTTAGTATAAAAAAAAAATAAAAAAAAAAAATTTTAACTGAAGTTTCTAATTTTTTTTTTTTTTTTTTATTTATTATTATGTCTTTATTTCACATTTTTATATACATTTACATTAATTTTACATATATTATAACTATAAAAAGTAATAAAAATACACAAAATTAATACAAACAAATAAAAACGGTAATACCGCCGGCGGCGGGAGGCAAGCCTCCAAGCACACCGGCGGGTGCAAGCCGTGGCTACGGAGCTCTCCGAGACGACGCGAGGCAAGCTACGAGCGATAGGTGGTGGTACTAGACACGTAGGCCACCACCACCCCCATCTCGGAGAGCTCCGTATCCGCCGGACTGCACGGCGACGTCGTCGCGCAGCTCTCTTAAACGTCTCCTTCTTCGCGCGCACGGTTGGCTACATCACCTACAACATCCGTGATGCCATGTCAGTGCTTCCCTTCATTTCATGTCGGCTACACTAAACTGGACGGAAAACACGAACTATTTACATAGCCGTTTCGACCGACGTTTCGTTCAGTGCGGTGGTACCAAACCGGCCGGGATAAACCCTACCACCTAGTAAGGTAAGAAGGGAAGGGACCTACAGTTTAACGTGGAATCCGAACCACGGTCAGCCTCCAACGGTCGAGCGGTCACCCATCCAATCACTGACCGCGCTCAGCGTTGCTTAATAACAGTTGACTAACCAACCGCGCCACTGAGCTACCGAGGCTGACGAATTTTCCGAGGAATTTTCTTATCCCTTAGTCGACTTTTACGATATGCGACGGGGAGAGATGCAGTGGGGCTATTCTTTTTAAGTACCGACCCCACACGGTACAAATAGTTTTAATATCGATAGCTTTTTCCCGCGGATTTCCCGGTATTTCAAAAGAAGAAAGTAAGTAATTTAGGCCAGGGCCGGAGGGTGAACTGGATTCACATAAACAATGTACCGTACATAAACAATGTACCGTGTGGGGCCGGTACTTTAAAAGAATAGCCCCACGGCATCTCTCCCTGTGTATGTCGTAAAAGGCGACTAAGGGATATGACTCCCTTCTTATATCACTAGGTGGTAGGGTTTAACCCGCCCGGGTTGGTACCACCGCACTGAATGAAAGGTCAGTCGAAACGGCTATGTAAATAGTTTGTGTTTTCCGTCCAGTTCAGTGTAGCCGGCACGACCGAAGGGAAGCACTGACGTGGCACCAAGTTCACCCGGTGTTATGGGCTGACATCACGGATGTTGTAGGTGATGTAGCCAACCGTGTCAGTTTCCATAAAAAAAAAACAAACATTCTCAAAGAAATAAGTAACATACTAAAGGCGAGGCCGAAGGCCGAGCTGCGTTCAGGAAGAGTATAAACCTTTT
Source organism: Nematopogon swammerdamellus (assembly GCA_946902875.1). Classification (NCBI taxonomy): domain Eukaryota; kingdom Metazoa; phylum Arthropoda; class Insecta; order Lepidoptera; family Adelidae; genus Nematopogon; species Nematopogon swammerdamellus. The sequence goes on from OX336346.1 coordinate 13,772,587, forward strand.
CGAAGAAAGTAAGTAACAAAGGGCGAGGCCGAAGGCTGAGCTGCATTCAGGAAGACTATAAACCTTCTCGAAGAAATTAAGTAATTGAGGGCGAGGCCGAAGGCCGAGCTGCGTTCAGGAAGACTATAAACCTTCCTGATGAAAGTAAGTAACTGAGGGCGAGGCGAGGCCGAAGGCCGAGCTGCGTTCAGGAAGACCATAAACCTTCTCGAAGGGAAGCACTGACGTGGCACCAAGTTCATCCGGTGTTATGGGCTGACATCACGGATCTTGTAGGTGATACAGCCAACCGTGTCAGTAAAAAAATAAAAAAATAAAAAATTTATTAACTAAGGGCGTGGCCGAAGGCCGAGCTGTATCCTGGAGGACGCTGACAGTAAGTAACTATGGGCGATAGTTACATACTTTCTTCAAGACGGTTTATAGTCTTCCTGAACGCAGCTCGGCCTTCGGCCTCGCCCTTAGTTACTTACCTACTTTCTTCGAGAAGGTTTATGGTCTTCCGGAACGCAGCTCGGCCTTGGGCCTCGCCCTCTGTTACTTACTTTCTTTGAAAAGGTTATCGTCTTCCTGAACGCAGCTCGGCCTTCGGCCTAGCCCTCAGTTACTTACTTTCATCGAGAAGGTTTAGTCTTCCTGAACGCAGCTCGGCCTTCGGCCTCGCCCTTAGTTACTTACTTTCTTCGAGATGGTTTATGGTCTTCCTGAACGCAGCTCGGCCTTCGGCACCGCCCTCAGTTACCTACTTTCATCAAGAAGGTTTATGGTCTTCCTAAACGCAGCTCGGCCTTCGGCCTCGCCCTCAGTTACTTACTTTCTTCGAGAAGGTTTATTGTCTTCCAGAATGCAGCTCAGCCTGAAGCCTCGCCGTTAGTTACTTACTTTAGTTGAGAAGGTTGATTGTTTACCTAAACCCAGATCGGCCTTAGTTACTTACTTCTTCCTTTGAAATACGAATTTCACGCGAGCCAAGCCGCGGGCAAAAGCTAGTAAATAATAAATCCTTTTCTTTTCACTTCACTTGTACCAATAGCTATAAATAACTAAGATAGGCATTAGGTAAGTAGCAACAGCGCACAGTCCTCACATGCATTGTATGTACATTTGTTGCACATGCATGTGGGAAATCCTCCATCGTTCATTGTCAAGAGTGATTTTTACTTTCATTATTCTCACTTTTACTAGTCGTGGTGCGTGTCCGAGAAATTCCCACCATCCCGCACCGCAAACCGTATATATAGTAGCTACATGTTATACGAGTAGATAAATGATCTGTGACTCTATTTCTACTGACGAATGTTTTATTTATAATTACCTACAGTGTACTGTGAAGAAAAACAAAATCGTATTTGTTACAAACGAAAAAAAAATCTATTACATACATAAAAAAAAATAACTATGTAGGTATTTAGAGTAGAAATAACACATAACACACAAATAAGTAAATAACTTTTCCTTTTCCATTTCGCCGTAGTCAGTTATCTATCAGTTAATTGAATGTTTACAAATTTCTTTACTAAATAAATAATGTAGGTATAATGAAAAATTTACTTCCATGGCCATCTATTGACTGAAGGGCGCAATATTTTCAAACAAGAAAAAGAAGCAAGAGCCAAGAACACAAACAAAGATCAGAGATTCAGAGAGAGATGTAATTGCTCAATGCCATCTATTGGTCGGCACTGAAACTGTGGAACTGAAAGCTACAAACATATTTGTAGACTTATCTCTTAAAACGAACAGATGGCGCTGATAACGTTTTAATCTTCAGTGAGCTTTTGAGCTTTTGAGAAGATACGTTTTTGAGAAGGTAGTTGCTTAATTTATTTGTTATATTCATATATTATGTTAGATGTTTGAGCTATTATTTTTATTAGGAAGTAGAAAAAGATGTGCATAGCATAATTTTATATTCACTTATTCGTGCTTCTTATTTCTCTAGTCTATTCTCTACTTCTCTATTTTTAGCAGAATGTCATTAGAGAAACACCGCCTTTACTTTATTTTGTCTTCTGTCAAATAAATGAAATCAACAAAAGAGAGCCATTTCAAAGAATTTAGTTAAACTTTCTTTCCTTTGCTTCCACGGAAATTGTGATCTAACAAAATAGGAGTATATTTCATCACAAAGGGCTGTCATTCTTTGACTTTCATACTGATGAAGCGTATTATTCCAGGTGAATGCTAAGAGTTTTTTGCAAAGCAATTATGCAAATTCAGAGGTGAGCCGGGGCGCCCTGGGGCGCTCGCGGGAACTGCGGGCGCTGCGGGGGCAGCGGCGGCGTGGGAAGGGTGGCACTGAAGGAACAACAATAAATAAAGTAAAGAATACGAGGAAAACTTCCCATGAAATGCCGTACATCACACAAACCTTTGTACCTTAAGTAAATGTTTGAAATTCACCATAAAAATGAATATAAAAAAAAAAACTGGAAGTGATTTAACTCAGAATATAGTCAGAAAACATCGATATGAGAATAATACCAACAAAACAAATAACACTTGTGGTAGGCACACGTCTAGTGCGGTACGAGGTGCGGTAGGCACAGATGTGGTGTGGTAGCCACACGTGTGGTCTGGTAGACCCACGTGTAGTGCGGTAGACACAGCTGTAGTGTGGTAGCCACACGTGTGGTCTGGTAGTCACACTTGTGGCGCGGTAGGCACAGCACAGGTGTGGTGTAGTAGCCACACTTGTAGTGCGGTAGGCACAGGTGTAGTGTGGTAGCCACACGTGTAGTCTGGTAGGCACACGTGCAGTGCGGTAGGCACAGGTGTGGTGTGGTAGCCACACGTGTGGTCTGGTAGGCACACGTGCAGTGCGGTAGGCACAGGTATGGTGTGGTAGCCACACTTGTAGTGCGGTAGGCACAGGTGTGGTGTGGTAGCCACACTTCTATTGCGGTAGGCACAGGTGTGGTGTGGTAACCTTACTTGTAGTGCGGTAGGCAGGCACAGGTGTGGTGTGGTAGCCACACCTGTGGTCTGGTAGGCACACGTGCAGTGCGGTAGGCACAGGTGTGGTGTGGTAGCCACACGTGTGGTCTGTATGCACACGTGCAGTGCGGTAGGCACAGGTGTGGTGTGGTAGTCACACTTGTAGTGCGGTAGGCACAGGTGTGGTGTGGTAGCCACACTTGTAGTGCGGTAGGCACAGGTGTGGTGTGGTAACCTTACTTGTAGTGCGTTAGGCAGGCACAGGTGTGGTGTGGTAGCCACACGTGTGGTCTGGTAGGCACACGTGTAGTGCGGTAGGCACAGGTGTGTTGTGGTAGGCAAACGTGTGATGTGGTAGGCACACTTGTGGTGGGTAGGTACAGGTATGGTGTGGTTGCCACACGTGTGGTCTGGTAGGCACACGTGTAGTGCGGTAGGCACAGGTGCGGTGTGGTAGCCATACGTGTGGTCTGGTAGGCACACGTGTAGTGCGGTAGGCACTGGTGTGGTGTGGTAGGCACACACACGTGTGGTGTGGTAGCCATACGTGTGGTGTGGTAGGCATATATGTGTGGTGTACTAAACACACGTGTGGTGTGGTAAGCACACGTGCATCAGTTTTTTTATATACTTTAATGCAATCATCGTTCTAGAGTGTTAAGTCGAATTCAAAGCACTTTTCGGTGAGGTTCTGGGTTCTGAGGTTCTGAGGTTTTCGGTGAGACTGGAAAAAGTCAAGATGAGAGAACAACAAAAGTGCATAAACGCTTTTGGGAGTGAGATTGTCTTTTTCTTGTTATCATAACAATTTTTTATGTACTCTGCCTATATTTGTGTGGACCGATATTTTGATAAAATAAAATATTGGCTACACAAGTAAGGAGAAAAGCTTGCCTTAATTCCCAGCTTAGTAGAAGCAATAATAACGTCGAGGTAAGGCGAATTCTACGAATATTTACAGTAGGAATAAAGAATATAGGAGGAGCAGATAGAGCGGGCGAGATTTCAAGGATTTAGCTTTTACCTATTAAGTAAATATCTGTAGGTAGGTATATTGTCGCCCGTGTAGGCACGCGGTCACAGAATAGAAAAGAGTGACGCGGTGTATGTGATCTTACTATGTTTTGTAAGAAGCTTGCAGTACCTACACTAGCACTAGAAGATTGCAATACACGTGTCAATTTCAGTAGGGAATATTCGTCCGTCCGTCCGTCCGTCCGTCCGTCCGTCCGGCCATCCGCCCGCCCGAAAATAAGAAAAAGTAAAAAATTCACGGAGGTTCCCATAGAAGAAACCAAAAAGTGTATGCGCGCGCGCCATCTTCCGAATAGATTATGAAGCATGACATTAACTAATATGAAGCATTTCTTAACACGCCATCGAATAGCGCTAGCCGTGACATGGCGATACGGGACCCTCGGTGAGCGATTTCGACTCGCACTTGGCCGGTTTTTAAAATATACGCTTTGATGGTTGCGTTCGTGACGGCGAGCTACGCTCACACCTTGTCGGTTGCACGCTAAACGAGCGTTCAGTGGTACAGGTATATTCTGTGTACGTTGAGTCGCATTAGAACACAGGATTTTTTGTACTATAAATTAGGTAGTGAATAAGTTTGTATGAAAAATTTATTTTTTATTTAGGCTGAATTCAGAAAAATTACACGTTTTTCGGTTCCTACTTATTCCACGAGTCTGCTTATATATATAGTGATTGGTCCGACACCCTGTTCATAAGTTTGTTCTATTTACAATGTGTTTCAAAAGAGTTTCGGACAAATTGTGTGATATGAATTGGAAGAATTGTATGAAATACGCTTGCCCTATAACAGTTTTCTCACATTCCCCTTTCGTACTGTTTCGAGAGAATTTTAAACGATCCATTAGCAGTGAGGTCGCGGATTCGGTGATACTTCAATCCCAGATGGCGCTGTGGGTCGGATAGATGGTCGAGACGGGGAGGTGAGGGGCGCGGGGTGCCCCCACTCCCGATGTCGGCCGGGGCCGGAGCGGAGTGGAGGGGCACATTGACGGCCGAGATTCGTACGTGAGCGGACTGCTCGACGCGAGCGCTCCAAACATCTCCAGCTAACTCGTTCCGTTGATGGCGGCGCGGCTTATAGTGCCATATGTTTCGCATACAGAGCTGCTGGTAAAGTTTAATGTGGTTAGAACGGCGTGTAACGATCGGCTAAATGAATTCGTGGAGAGCACTACATGTCCGAAAATGTTCGTGGGACGCTCGAGCTTTTAAGTAGGTTCGAATGGAGGAAGATATTACACATACTTCTCTACACGAGTTGATTATATCTTCGTACATAATCAATGTAACATCATCAGATATTTCAGAATACATCCATTACACTGCGCGGATAAAGGCCTAAAAAAATCGCCGAAAAAGGCCGAATTTAGAGGACACTCGTGATAACCCTCACGTGTTCCGGTCCTCACTTACCTACTCGTTCATGCAAGACCAAAGAAATTCAAAGGAAAGCCCAAATGCTCATTAATATTAACGATTGTCAGGCGTCCATAAAGACTTCGTGTTGTGGACGGGACGCGACGCGACGTCCCGCTACTTCACTCACGCACCTCCGCTCCACCGGCTCTGAGGATATTCGAAAAATAACTTACCTCGGAGCAAGTAGAGCTTAGTTCGAACTAGCTGTTGCTCGAGGCGTCGATCGCGTGAAATTCGTATTTAAAAAGAAGAAAGTAAATAACGAAGAGCGAGGCCGAACGAAGGCGGAGCTTCGTTCACGTAAACGATATTCTTTCTCGATGAAAGTAACTAACTAGGGTTAGGTGGAAGGTCGAGCTGCGTTCAGGTAAACCATACACCTTCTTGAGTAAAGTAAGTAACTAACGGCGAGGCCGAAGGCCGAGCTGCATTCTGGGAGACAATAAACCTTCTCGAAGAAAAGAAGTTAAGTAAGGGCGAGGCCGAAGGCCGAGCTGCGACACCTCTATATATGGCACGGCATAATCAAAAGTCGCACAACAAAAGTTTAGTACCTTTTCCGCCCACGAAAAAATAAGAGATTGCCTTGTGATCGATGAATCGCTCGTTTTAAATAAATGATTAACAAAAGTGTTATGCGTGTTTCAAAGAGGTATATACTCGTATATCATCAACATCATGTCAAAATGATATACGGTTAAAATTATTAAAAAGCATATTACCCGCCTCCGTTTTATTTGTGTCTCAAAACTCAGCTCTAGAAACGCCAGAATAGAAGAAAACATTCCAATTGTATCCTATTTATCTAGCTCAGATTTAGTCACTTATGCGTCATATACAGCATTCGTCGCATTTGATGTCTTTTTGTGTAGAACACAAGTTCTATTTTACTCTTGAATAGCCCGTTCAGCCTCAGGCTTACGTTTCAGACTGTCAGGCAAGTTGAGCCGGCGGCAGCGCGGCGGAGGCGGCGGCGGCGGCGGGGCGGCGCAGTTGGTGGGGCTCAGCCACGAGTCAGTAAGCCTGGAGGCGCTATACATAGGAGGACAGGGGTAGCCGCGCGTCGGCGCACACGCGCCAGCGCGTCAGTCTAGCGCTGGCGACCGATCTTAGTCTCCGTCCGCCGCTCAGGCGGAGCGAACGTGCGCGTCTGTCACAAAATGCCTCATTGTGCAGTGCTTTGGTGCAAAAAGTCGTCGAAAAATTCAAACTTGAACACAGATGGAGTCACCGTTCACGAGTAAGTACTTTCATTCAATTTGATAGCATTTTTCGCTTGAATTTCAGTAACAAACATCGGCGTAAATATGTATGGAGAGCTCTTTTCTGCTTACCCACCATAGGTCGACTATCGTGTTGGATGCAGTTAGCTCTTGTAATTTTTTTTGTTTATTGATTAATATGTATGTTAAATGTATACAGATATTTCATGCATTCTGCCTTATTGCCAAAGGACATTTCTTCTAGTCAACCTCAGCAGGTTTCCTCGTTCAATATTCGTTTATCGCGCTTTTTTCATTCAACCAATACCTACCGGTTTTTACTTTTGAGCGACTCTAAAGGAATTAATTTCTTTAGGTCATGCGTCTACCGGAAATTAGTCTTGTTATGCTTAGCATTAACAAAATTAATTCATAATGAATACCCCGTTAGCATTTAGCACTGCTAAGCGCCCTGATGAATAAAAATTAATGCTAAATGCTAAGCAATAATCACATTTAATTTTAATTAGCATTGCTGTTTCCTTCGTAAAACTTTGTTGGTTCGTTTGTTTTGGAACGCACAAAGCAATGAAGTATGTGCTATTTATCTGTTGTACTGCTAAATGCTAAATGCTATATAGCGCCTGCGCTCCGCTGCTAGCTAGCTAGCTAGCATCTAAATGCGAAATGCGATGCGATCATGCGAGTGAGGGGTCGGAATTATCATCTGTCACGTGATCATTAGTTTTGGTCATATCTACAGAACCACTGGACTTAGACCCATCGTGTTGGTACTCAATCTGAACGTCTCGATGAGATCTATCCATCTGTCACATTAACTATTGTTTTGGTCATAACTCGAGAACCACTGGTGCTAGACCCATCGTGTTGGTACTCAAACTTCAGGTCTCGGTGAGATCTATCCATCTGTCACATGAACTTTTGTTTTGGTCATAACTCGAGAACCACTGGTGCTAGACCCATCGTGTTGGTACTCAAACTTCAGGTCTCGGTGAGATCTATCCATCTGTCACATGAACTTTTGTTTTGGTCATAACTCGAGAACCACTGGTGCTAGACCCATCGTGTTGGTACTCAAACTTTAGGTCTCGGTGAGATCTATCCATCTGTTGCGCGACCATCTCTCGAGACACATGTTAGTTCTTTAGTTCTTTAGTTCAACAATAACAATGTAAATGTCAACAATGTAAACAGTAACAATGTAAATGTCGTAAATTGTGCTTTTAAATTTAATTCAATTGTTCAAAAGTTACCAAATGAAAATTTTAATATAGATACCGATCTATAAATAAACAATTAAGTAAATTATTGTTCTGTTTCAAATATATGTTTCTATTACAGACTACACAGCCTTTCATTTGTTATTTTATTAACCCTTATATAACAAATTCACACCGTCAAACTGACAGAGAGACGCATGGTACATTTTATAAGGCTCTAGCTGCATGGCTGGTTAGTTTGTTAAAAAAGGCAAAGCCTGGAAAACCTCATTTTTCCCTAAAAAAATTAAATATCCAGGTGGGTATGGCTGGTTAGTTTGTTAAAAAAGGCAAAGCCTGGAAAACCTCATTTTACCGTAAAAAAATTAAATATCGAGGTGGGTACTCATAAATTTTTTATGGTAGGGTAGATTTTCGCGAATTTTTCGCGAAGTCATATTGCAATATAATTTGTCATATCGTTGGCTAAGTAATTAGCAAATAGTTGTTAATAATATAATAATTTTTTTTTTTGGTTACAAAACTTTTCGACTTTCTAACATTATTTTTTTAATTTTGGAAAATTCCAATAACAAATACTCCAATAAGATAATACCAATGTACGAGGTCTTACATATCATTGTTTTGGAAATTTGATGTAGATTTATAATAAAGTATCCGAGGTATCTCAGAACTTAGAACTATTATCGTGTTTATGCGAAAATCTGCAAATTCGCAAAATTGTGAAAGGGGCGTTGCCTTTGTTCATTTAAGAGAAAGTTATATTATTCCCTTGATGTAAAGAAGGGTTAAATATTGTTAAATCCGTTTCATCTTTTCATCGCGAATCGACACAATGAGCGACTTATTGTATGAATCCCGTTCAAACGTATGGAAGACTGGCGTCACGTGGCTACCTACTCGCTCGGCCAATCACGGCGTTCCATGCGCCGCTCCCGCCTCAGACTTCACACCCCTTTGGCGGCTACCTCGGTTCTCATACAAACGATGCCGTATTTCGTATCCAGGCTTACTGACTCGTGGGCTCAGCGGGCGACTTTTGATCAAAGCCGATCGCGCCCAAACGCGACTCACAAACGACGATCTCTAATATTGCACGGAAGAAGACTGAAATGATTCTGGTGTATTGGATTTGGCCAGATTACTGTTTGGTTTGTGATAGTTACATATTTTTGTTATATGTACCTGAACTTATGACTTTATTAAATTAAAAAACAAGAAAAACCGGTCAAACGCAAGTCGGACTCGCGCACAGAGGCTGCCGCACCACAAAAAAGTTGAAAATCCGCCATAATAACACATATCCTGTGAAAATTGCAACGACGTAGGCTTTGTAATAGGCTTCCGTACGGGGTAATAGGAAACCTAACTAGCCGGGGTGGCCGTGGCGAGGGACCAATGGTGTAGTCACCAGAGACAAACTCATGTAATGTTTCCGTTATGCAATTAGTTTAAAAAAATCTGTCAAGTGCGAGTTTTACTCGCGCGCGGAGGTTTCCGTATCTATCCGCTATCAATAATATCCGCCTATCCGCGGCATGGTCTTCGAATTTTAATTTTGAAGATATGTAGGACGATCGGAGAGAAGCCTCAATGAGGTCGATAGCAATTTACGGTGGGAAAATGACAGCACCTCAATGAGATCGTTGGAAATTTAGCGGCTATAACAATGCAATGTATAAAAGCCTGTGGCGCCATGTATTATTCAATAGTGTGACTAATCAATTTTATTTTACGTTTCTTGTATGGGGGCCCCCCTTAATTTTTAACATTTTCTTATTTTTCTTAATTGTTCCGCCTTTCTTAATATCCGCCATAGTAACGCATATTCTGTGAAAATTTCAACGGGCTACCTATTACGGTTCAAGAGATACAGCCCTCGGACGGACGGAGGGACGGACGGACGGACGGACAGACGGCGGAGGCTTAGTAAAAAGGCTTCCGTACGGGATACGGAAACCTAAAAATGAAAGTATGATGAAGCGGCATCAACTCGTCGAGCAGGTGAAACAAAATGCACAAAGACGAAAGGATCAATTTCTCAGTGACACAACAAACTACAGAATAAATATACGAAAAACATACATTGCTCTGAGTTTTTTTTAAATATTGCAAAGTATATAACACGCCGAAAGTATGTATTTCCATAAAATATAAGTAAGTAAAGTAAATATATTTAAGCAGTATTCTTCCTTCACCAGTGCATTAATTTATAGCGCTCAAAAGGGTGTGATAAGAGCAGGGGGAGTGAACGCAACGCAAATAATATTTATTTGATATATAGTTGAATTATCTTTATCTCGTATGGAGAAGTTCGTTGTTTTCCACGCACTGACTATACGCTTAGCTGTCATAATAATATGTGCCTTTTGGAAGCCAGCGGGCTCTTTGATAAGCCATTTATCATGTCGTGTGTCGGGTTACATTGTGTTTGCGTACTTTGCCTACATACTCGTCTGCTCCCGTTACATTCTCGAATGTGGGAGCAAGCCGCTTTGACGTTCTGTGAACAAACACGCAGAGAGAATTAATTGGTAGCCTTTGACATCGCGAAATGTCGTACCGATAGAATTTGATGGTTTTGACGTAGCGTAGGTACTGAAAAAGTAATAGACAAACGGATCATATACGGGACGCACTTTATTCTCTTTCGAAGAATGAGAACCTGCGATTGTTAGCTCACTGAGTTTCCTTATCTCGAACTTACCTATGTAAACACTGATTTTGATTTGTTTGTGGTACTGCTTAACCTTGTGAATCAGCCTTGTGATATCGATACCGTTGTGTGATATCCAAAGGTTTGGCGTTAGTGGGATATACATACAGTTAGACAGACGATGTGCAGTTTACAATATTATATAGACAGCCGAGAAGGGATAGCAATATAACTTCAATTAATCTGTAAAATAAGCATATTGACTGTCGTGCAATTCAATTCGGCCGTCATTCGATTAAAGGTTTAATTAAAAAAGCATCAGAAAATTTCAACGAATGCTCGCAGCGCGGCCGCCATCTGTAATCATAAATAAAGCATTCATAAGCGCGACACGAGAGTGCAAAGCTGCGAAATAAGCGTCACAAATCACCGGGATTTATCGAAACCGGCCGAGCGGGAAATAAGCGGACGGTGCCTTATCAGCAGCTCTGCCTGCGGCCGTCCATCAGTCAGGGGCTACCGGCCACCGGTGACCCCGGCCACCCTCGGCCGCAGCGTCCCCGCGTCTCAGCACCTCAGACGCTCTTATTGCTCTTCTAAATCATACCTAAGACGTCGCGACTGCCTCGCACATTTTCCGTTCCATTTCTCCGGCTTTTGTATGCGGTGCCGAGAGCTACGGGTGATGGTGCAATTGTTACCATGTACGACACCGGATTCTATAAGATTCAGTTAAAGGGTTATATGATTCAGTTATATCAACAGTCGTATCAACGGGCTAGACAGCCTAGCAACAGTCCGCAAATCTGCTGGCATGGCGCCTCACTGAGCGTGGTTTCGCGAGGAGAGGGGTTTTTGGCTCTGTCGACTGTACCTTTGGTCTCTCGACACAGCCACCCATGTTGGTTTACATAAAAAAAATATGATTCAGCATGCATTATTATAGTATTATGCATGCTTCGAGTAAGTGTTCGTGTTCGAAATTTGGTAGCTTGCAACCAAGCAAATTATTTATACATATTAAAGATATTGACAATTCTGAGCAGTAAAGGGAAAGTCACGAGCGCATTTATTTTCGCCATGATATTTTCATAAATGTAATTTTGGCATCGAGTTAGTTTACCCCATCTCTCGCAAGTTTCTTCCCTAACGTTTGCCGAGACTACCATAAATCGTGATGACTGCACATTTACTATTACGATAAGCGCGGGGGCGGACTGTGCGCCGGTTAAGCTCAGTTTACACCATTCGGCTAACCGATCCGTCCCAATAAAACAGAATGGGAACTCAATGAACTGGAATGTGCGCGCATGGCGGCCGATTGGAATGAAAAATGTTTTCAGAGATCGGCGCTTCAGTAGCTTGAAACTTCGTTAACTATTTATCGAATTAGTTATTTGGACTACATACAGTGAATATTTTTTTAAATAAATGCTTATTCCCATATCATCATCATCACATATCAGAATAAATTCTTACTTAAATTTCACGTAAGGGAAACAGAACATTAAAATTTGTTTGATGGTGAAAACGTGCTCGCCGACGACAATGTTACTTACATATAGTTGTTCTTATTACTATTGAAAATTTAAAAATGTCATAAGTATCGAATAAAAAAATATTCATTTCCTCAATTTGATATATTTTAGAAATATTATCAGAAATGTTCTGTTACGCACATTATTAGTATTATTAAAGGTTTAACCGCTTTCTTTACTTACGGTTGTCTCCGAGCTATGAGGCTCGACGTTACGGGCCAAACGTATGGCCCATTTTCATGAGAACTCTGCCGGCGAGGTTCTCAGTCTGCCGTCGCGCCGGCAGAGCACTCATGAGGATGCGCCATACGTTAGTTGGCCTCATAGCTCTGAGACGACCGTGACGGTAATTTAAAAAGCCAGATTGTAAGTAATGTATTTGTTGATAATGTTGAAAAATTTACCTATTAATTTACCTATAATTTTTTTGTTATAGTACTGCCAGTACCAGTATTAAATGTAAGCACGAAATAAAGAATCATTATTAACACAAATTTTAACTTAAGATTTGACTAACGATCAGTTTCCCTACTTGTACATACTATAATGGAATGTATACATTTAGAGAGATCCCTGAAGTATCACAGATAATTAAATTTCCCTCGGCTAGGCCCGATGAGCTTCGAATTCAAGGATTAAAGGATTATTGCTTCTGACTGATTTTAATTTTATTTCGTCCCCGCCCGCCCAATTAAATTGATTCGAAATTATTGTATAAATTTTGTTAGATTATAATTTGAAGCTTCAGATGGAAGTTAAATTAATAATCTTAAAGGCTTGACGGCTTTTGGCCTTTGAATAATTCTTTCTTTTAGAAAGAAAGCCGTAGTTATAGACAGAGAATTATTTCGCTAAAAATATGTATTGGGCAAAGTTAAAGCGAAAACGATTAGTGTCAAAACAGCGGATATGGAACGTTCAGTCGGAGTACAAAAGTTGCTAAAATTCTAATGCACAAATATGTTCTCACTAATTGGATCATAGAAAATACAACGTCGTTGTCTGATTGAGATCAATATAAAATAAAATAATTTATTTAAGTTATTCAAGTTTAACAATATTACAAACTGATTCTCTGCGCTTGAATAATCACAAAAGTATGGCAATCAAATAAACACAAAATATCATTCTTTTAGCTTCGGTGTCAGATGTGGACATTCAGTGAGGAATACCTATGATATATGTTTTAAGTATATGTGTTTTTAGAGTTCCGTACCAAAAATGCTACAATGGATCCTTTTGGTGTTTTTTTGTTCTGTAAAATATTGTAATGTGTTTCAATTTGATGTATAAGCAAAATTTTCTAGTAAGTATATAAATTAAAATTAATAATTTAATTTCGACCGGTATAGCATCATCAATGCGATATTCCTTTCAATTTATTCTTTCACAACCGAGCTAGGTAACAACCAATACAATGGTTCAATACAATACAAACATTCTCAAAGATGGTGCTTAGCGTTAGATCCCCATAAAAAACGTAAAGCTTCACTTCAAAATGAAAATGGCGAACGCTACGCGCCATATTGTAAACAATTAATTTTTTTTTTCTTTAAACCCCATCTATTGGGGGTTTACATTTACAAACAAAATATACACTTTAAAGTTAAGAATTAAAAATAATAAAATAATAATCGGGCTTGTAGAAGGATTGGAAAATGACAAAGAACAATTTTCACTGTTCTTTCCTTATTTCCTTTACTTCTAATAGCAGTAATTGTGGTTTTTTGCATAATTTTTTTTAACTACCTATCTAATTTATTATGACTTCGTTAGGTATCTTCAATGGTACGACTATAAATAAATTAGATATGATTTGCTATAACTTTTCCTACTCACGAAGCCGTTCGATCACATATCAGGATTTCTGTGCGTTCGATCGTCTCGCGAGTAGACGGGTCGAGTGACGCTCGTCTCGAGCTGTCTCAACTTTTCTATGTATTCACGTTACTTCAGAACTTTTGTTCAGTCGGAGAACACGGATTTTCGCTTAACAGGAGATAAAACTCCGGGTTCTATTTTTAAACAGCGTCATATATTTTTTATAGTTGATCGACTACTGCGATGGACGAGACTGCAATCTGCATAGTATATCTACATAATATTATATTAATGGTGATTTTATCCTTTCATTACTTCGTGAGTTACAACAATGAGTGGCCGCCACCGATCGCTGTTCTGTGGTTCACACTTATAGTCTAGGCAAAATTACGCCAAGTAGCTAGTGGTTTAAGCGCCGACTTCCGAACTCCGAAGACGAACGTATTAATTTTTTTTCCAGACCACCATGTACACAACGCTTTAGGTACTTACATCCTATTATTTTCGTATTCGTAGTTTTAACATCACCATATTTTCTTTATCGTCGTCCCATACATTTTTTTTATATCAATTTTCATCACCCAATTTTGCATGCCCAATTTCTCATTGGCCAGACTCTCAGTGGTCTAAGGTTCAAAACCCAAACGGTTACAAATATGCTGCGAGCAGAAGTACGAGAATATACACAGTGTTGCATACGTGCTTGTACTTAGTACCCGAATAAATTTTACATTTATTCCCTTCTTTTTCGCTTCCTTCATAAACATGAGACAAAAAACAATTTTAGGTAGACATTTCCAAAAAAGAAAACTCAGAAATTGAGTCAGAAGTTGTGTTTCACATACAGAAAGAGTTTTCGGTAAAATTAATAAGTACCACCATATAATAAACACCATGTATAAATAAATAAGAGTTGTACGAGAGAGATGAGTTTTGCTTGTGTTATCTGAACTGAAATTCCAGCTATAACGGTTGTAACAGCATGAATTTAATTCTCCTCGTTGTTCGCAGCATGGCCTCCGCGCCGCTGCGCCGCCGAGCCGCCCTCCTCGTCAGCAACGTGTTTCGCGAAAGCATTTTAGCGATGTTTTATTACAAAGCCTACCGGACAGTACTAAGCATTCGTGTTTTCTTCACAGCCCATTGTTTCTGAACTCGCTATTGTGTCTAATGCTTTCGTTGCGTGATCTCTCGCTGTATATACGCACAAGCGTGACTTTTGAGGTAGACAGCGTTTATATCTTTGCAGAGCTGGTTGTGTCTGTATATGGATGGCCTTCGCGCAATCCCTTTGGTCTCTATCTACCCTAGTTATTATTATATGTTTTTCATAAATATAAAAATAAATATTTCTATTAAACCGGGTTCTTCGGATTAATAGGTTGTTGTTAGAAAGGAACCAAAAAATTAATTTTACTAAAACGAATACGGAAAGAAAGAGAAGAATTATTCAGAACAATTTAGAAAGAACAAATACAAATACTTTTAGTCTACCATGGATCATTTTGGCCAACGTTTCGGACTGGCGCATGTAGTCCATCATCAGGGCGAGTGCCTGGCTGCGGTGACCGCGAATACCAACCATGGTAAGCCAAATCCTATTTGACTTTAAGAGAGCTAAGCTGGTTTCTTGGAAACGGCTCTAACGATTTGGATTAAATTTTAGATTTAAATAATGTAATTTTTTTCAAGTGTATCTAATAAACTCTTATTATTGTTGGTAATACCAATAATAAGAACATTTACATTCACATATTCACTGTTTCGGTTTTAATAATATTATTTTCTTTGAAACAATAAAGGGAAGAAGCGAGGGAAGAAGGGAAGCACTGACGTGGCACCTAGTTCACCCGGTGTTATGGGCTGACATCACGGATGTTATAGGTGATGTAGCGAAATGTGTCAGTTTCCATATAAAAAAAAAGAAAAAAATAGGTTTCAAATATTTAACTCATTCATTTCTTGCCTAGGCAAGCAGTTTACATCGATATTTCCGGATTGCATATAAAGCCCGAAGGAATGTACGTGTGCGGTACTTGTATATGTAGGACACGAGCGAGACTCGCATACTGTGTGAGCTGAGTACTATGTACACAGAGGAACTCATCCGGCCGTGTTTGATCAACGCCGGTGACGGACGAGAGCGAGAGCGAACACATCCTTTCATTATTTGATTACATTTTTATCAGTATTTAATTTCATGAGTGAAAGTGAGATCTTGTGAAAAGGCTTCCCTACCATTATGTTTTCCGTGCGAGCTTAATTATTAACTTATTAATTAAAGACTACTACGGATTCCACTTGAAACTGTCTATAGAGTATTTATTAAACAACCAAAAAATTAAGATACAATAAAAATTAAACTAATTATCTAAGCTAAACTAATATAAAATATAACTAAGTTAAAAACTAAAATTAACCTAAAATTAAAACTAACCTAAAAAATATAAAATATTTCGTCCAGCCCGTCCTCCGTATCCTGTCCGCGAAGCGAGCCCATTACACCTGCTGCTTGAAACTGTTGTTTCATCCCTTAAAAAATTATATATTAGCTCGTTAATTAAAGACTTAGGATTTTAGTTTAGGGTTTTCTGTAAACTATAAGAGGCCCTGTTTTCCCAATTTTTTCGAAATTTTGGACTCAGTAGTTTCGGAGATAAATGGGGGATTCTCGATTTTGCTATATTTTATTTAATATCTTTTAAAGTATACATACATACATATCACACACGCTGAATCCCGGTAATCGGGGTAAGCAGAGTAATCGGTTTTGTGCTGCAAGAACTCTGGTAAATTATAAAAAATATATTTGTGTTCCTTATAACGCGAGCCCTTTTCATTGATATGTCACATGATCATAGTATGATGCACTTGAACGTTTTTTTTTACTTTTTAATTTGTCATCAAAAATTGAACCCCGAAATCGAAATTAGTTCATTTACGCTATAAGTCCGTGATTGGATCACGAAACTCTATATGTGTACCAATTTAAACTTTTTTCGTCAAGTAAATTTGGATCTTTAAACACGAATAAGCTGTGACAGCCGGACAGATAAACAGACATCCACGAGAGTGATCCTATACGGCTTCAGTTTCATCCTCTTTTGAGGCACGGAACCCTAAAAACAAGTTTGAATTAAAAAAATATAAAAACCGCCTTCAAAAATGCATATGAAATAAAAGAAAATCGAATCCTAGAGTTGAAGGCGGTGCTAAAGAAGGCTACACAAATCACAAAGGATATCATCCACTCATGTTTTCTTTCATGCATAATTTTTGCTTGCTTCAGCACCGCCTTCAACTCTAGGGTTTTTTTTTTATTTCATACATTTTTGAAGGCGGTTTTTATTTTTCAAATAGTTTTTTATTTCACAGTGTTTTTAGTAGTTTTTTGCTATTAATGTACTCGGCGGAATCGCTCGGCCTTCGGCCTCGCGATTCCGCCTCGCTTTCCAATCCGATCTTGACCAAATTAAAATGGGACCACCTCGGTTATCCCCTTTAAAAAAGCAAAAGAATGTTCAAAATCGGCCCACACTTGACGGAGTAATCGCGTAACAAACATAAAAAAAAGAAAACATACCGTCGAATTGAGAATCTCTTAGGTCTAAAGTAAATTGCTCGTGAAGACAATGCAACGAGCCCAAACACGATAGGTTTATCACGTGTAGTATAGGAGTTCCTATGGCCACCTTCCGTCTCCATCATCAGACCAGCTCGATGGTGCTCGTACCATAATATATTAAGCGCATCTGGCCGGTCGGAAAAGATTAATGAAACAAGACTCCGAATATGTATCACAATATCGATTCATCTATTTCAATACAATGACAGAGAAAATGTCAAAATATTAGGTATTTAATACTTTTTAGTTCTAGTTTTTTTTAAGTCGGTTTTATATTTTATAAAACAGCTTTTATTTCATTCTTTTTACTTTTAGTAATATTACATAAAAAAGAATAATCGAAATCGATTGAAGTGGTACAGAATTATTCGCCATAATATGTGCCAAACTGCAAATTGCTGAAAAAGTCCACATCACAAAAGTTTTACTGAAGGTAACCACACACCATAGTAAATTATCATACTGAAAATTGCCGAAAAAGACCACATCACAAGTTTTGCTGAAGGTAACCACACACCATAGTATTTTGTTGATTTTTCGAAAACCGCTGAACCAATTTCGATAAAATTTTAATGGGACCACCTCGGAAGTATGACCTAACAAACAAAATAAGTTATAATAAGCGCTCCGGTCCGTCCGCGCCCGTACGCGTCGCAAAGGAGCCGGTGACGCAGCAACACTAACGAAATGTTTGCCCCCAGCTCCTTCGCATTCAGCGCCTGAAAGAGTTACCCGCTGAAAGGATTACGTAAATATTTTTCACAAAGATGACGTTTGCGCTACCCTAGCGTTCCGCAAACACGCCTTTTGCGCCACGCCATCGGCACAAAGATGACGTTTGCGCTAACGCCGGCTACGAAGTTGACTGTTGCGTCACGGCTCTCAGCGCAGAGTCAACACGAAAGTTACTCCAAGGGTATGGGAGCAGCGTACTAGCATTTTCGTAGGGTAAATATTTGAAAAGATTATTACCATAAAATAATGCTTTTCGAGTTTACCTATTCCGTGTGTCAAGTTTGACGTAATACGCGCCACGTAACTTTGTAGTTGTGAATTTGGATACAGGACTAACTGCGTTACCGTTTTCCTTAACGGTGGCTGTGTAGAATATAAGTTTTCATACTAACTGAAAATATTTTGGGAGGGGCACATACCCATAATAATAAACACGGTAATTATAAAAAAAACCGGCCAAGTGCGAGTCGAACTCGCGCACCGAGGGTTCCGTATCGCCGTGTCATGGTTAGCGCCACTCACGCCATCTATGGCGTGTTATGAAATGCATCATATTAGTTAAATGTCATGATTAGTTAAAATGCTTCATGCTCTATTCGGTGAATGGCGTTCTAGCTATGAAAACGTGCCACTGGGTATCTAAACACTTGATAATTTGAGGTAAATGGCTCCCATGGCCGCGCTCCGCGCCTAGGGTGCGCCTAGGGTTGCCAGATGTTCGCCATTAAAAAAACGGACAACCAAAAACTCAATTAATAATTAGAGAATTTTATTTAGATTTTTAAGGTAAAACACATGAAATGTTAAGAAGGAAAGTTTTATTCATACTTAAGTCACAACACAAACAAGTCATCATAGTACAAACAAATCAATATATCTTTTAGGACCCTCCGCCGCCCGCCGCCCGCCTGCCCCGCCACCTTCCTTCCCCCAAAGCGTGCGCGTGCCTAGCAATAGCTTATGTATGGCGGGAATAGAAATATTGCAGTATTACCGGGCGGTAAATTTAAAAACCGGACAAAACCTGGTCATATTTTTTTACCGGGCAGGGGCTTCGAAAACCGTACCGTCCGGACATCTGGCAACCCTAGTTGCGCCCCGCGCCCTCAAGGTCATTGACTCTGCTTTAGCGCACGGGGTGCCGCCCATCACTTTTAAATACTGATAGTGTGGTACTCCGCTTATTGATGTACTTTAAAACTGAATCAGAATCCGTTAGTATCATCTGTTATACTGGCAACAAAATGTAAGATTGTGAAGACTATTCTAGACAATTGTTTTCTGTATTGTGTTCCCTAGCTCCTATAGGTGAAGGAGGTCCTATTATGAAGGTGTGTCACTAAGAAGACAACCTTTTTTCCGCCTGTCGCTGGCGTGGCACCACACTGAGAGTGATTTCGCGAGGAGTGGTGTTATTGGGTGAATGCTGAAAAATCGTAAAAAACCAAACAAAAAATAAACCACCCTCCCATCCCACACACGCACACACACCGCACACCCTCATACACATCCCTGACACGCACATACATATCCCTCACATTCACACACGCGGGAGCGGTCAAAACTTGGATGGGTGACCGTTCGACCGTTGGAGGCTGACCGTGGTTCGAATTCCACGTAAAGAGGCTCCTTCTTGGTAGTAGGGTTTAACCCGCCCGAGTTGGGTGGGACCATCGCACTGAATGAAAATCCGGTCGAAGCGGCTATGTAAATAGTTCGTGTTTACCGTCCGTCAGTAGCGTAGCTAGCACGACCAAAAGGGAAGCACTGACATTGCATCTAGTTCACCAAGGTGATAAGGGTGACATATATTTTCTTTAATGGAATATGACACGGTTGGCTACTTCACCTACAACATCCGCGATGTCACCGGGTGAACTAGGTGCCATGTTAGTGCTTCCCTTAATTTCATGTCGGCTACACTGAACTGGACGGCAAACATGACCTATTTACATATATATAGGTACCCGTTTCGACCGACGTTTCACGGATGTTGTAGGTGATTATTATTCTTTCAATACTCAGTAATCTGTGTACGTTATCTGAATGGAATCGCTGGTGATGCATTTATTTTTTATTTATATTTTATTTTATAAATCAATTGTAGACACCTGCCGTTGATATGTTATCTCTGATGGTTACTAAATATTTCCGTGAGTTTTGTCGAAGATAACGGCCGTTAATTCCGATTAAGTGTTGCGAGCGGGCACAATGAGCAGGTACTATTTTGACAAACCATTCAAAAGAATAGAAATGGCTATAATATCTGACTATAATTATCAACAAAATGCGCACAATTTGAATCAGACGAGTCGTAGCACTCTTGTTGATAAAGATACTTGAGTCCACAAGTGCGACAGAGAATGAAATATAGGTATTGGTAATTTCGTGTTTGTGGATGTCATTTATTTAATTAATAAAATATAAAAAAATTATACAAATAACTAAAGAATGAAAACCTTTAAAAGGGGCGTTTTCAAATGTTCTTAGAACACTTGCGGCATTACCCCGCTGGAAGGCAAGGCTTACCCTTTGAATAAAGTACGCCCTTGATTGCGGGACGCCACTTGGGTCCACCAGCAGAGGGCCAAACCTCTTCAAGAAGCGTTTGGCTTCACTGCTCCACGGACCGAGGGTGTCAACCGCAAACGCAACAAATTCGAAATCTTGAATGATATGTCATTTAAAATGACTTTTCTCCTACACCATAATGATAATATTTAGAAAATACTTTATTGCTCCATAAAAATGTTAAAGAAATAATCATAATATAACTTTTCCACGAGGTGCAAAGGCGGACTCATCCCTTACAAACATTTCTTCCAGTCAACCTTTGAATGTTTGAGAGTAGATTAATATAGTGAAATGGAAGTAGGTAGTAGCAAAAGACTTGAGTGTAAGAATTGAAGATAAAATAATTAATAATAAGAATATGTAGCATATGCTAGTTAAATAAAAGCTCCAACGAAAGCAAAGCAAAGCTGCTAGTTTTTTTTCATTTTCATTTCATTTTCATGAAATTTTTCTATGCTTTTAAATTCTCTATCCCTTGCATTAATTAGGTTATTTCTATGATTAAAACATAACATTAGCAACTGAGAATAGCAGATTTGTATCGCAACGGAGGCCGTTTTCCGGCTTCCGTATACAAGATGCAAGAAAACGCTTATGACGAGTATTGTAACACGAGTTTGACACGTCCGGTCCGTATGTGAGGTTATATAAATGGCGTTATTGACGTTCGAGATCAGAGTTTTTCCATGAAAATGTTCCTAATTCCCGCTCTATAAACTGGTTATATTCAAATCTATTTGATGGGTGGAGAATAGTTGCAAAAGATACACGAGTTTTTTATGGTTTTTACCACAGAGCATCGAATACCGCGCGCGCCTCTCCTAGAGACGCCCTGAGCGCGATTTCCCTACAACGCCGTTGAAGCCTGTGGGCGTGGCCTATGACTTACATATGTGTGTTGTGCGTGTGCATTTGTTTTGTGCGTGTGCCTAACTTGCTCCTCTTTATGTGAAGTGTCGATACTAACAAACACACACATACGAAACGCTAGCAGCACTGCGTGCAGTTACTGGGTTTCAAATATTATCGCTTAGGGCGTCTCTAGGAGGGGGCGCGCGCGGTATTCGATGCTCTGTGGTTTTTACCAAGTTCCGTCAACATTTATTTTTTATCTTCGATCATTCGTCACCAAGAAATATTTTGTTTTCCGTCCAGTTCTGTGTAGCCGAAATGAAATGAAGTGAACCTTGGAATGAAATGAAGGGGACATGGCGGCTAGTTCACCCGGTGTTATGGGCTGACACCACGGATGTTGTAGGTGATGTAGCCAACCGTGTCAGTTTCCATTAAAAAAAATATAGATATTGCTATATCTAAAAATTTTGCGGAAGTCCGAATTAATGCTTTGGTTAGCCCAACATTTTGGCTTTATTCAATTGAGTAAGTAGTATTTGTTTATTTATTTATTAATGAAATTTTTATTACATAATTTTTGTTAAAAAAGGTAAAATGTCTCGAAAAATTAATAGCCATCACAAGACGTAGACAATTTGAGGTGGCAACATCAGGTGAACTGATGATTTCACCTCATTACTCAGACACAGGTGTTAATCTGATTCGATAATATCTTGTTTACAGTTAGCAGTTATCTAGTAAACGGTCCGCTAAAGTTGGATTTATTATAAATAACTAGAGCACCAATGAAATTGATCAAACATTGGAAACATTTTGTGGTCTGTGGACGCAAAAGAGAAAAGAATAAAAACTTTTAAAATGATGAAAGCCGTTTCTATTGTTCTGGCTTTGGTCGCCGTTGCTTCTGGAGAGCCAACACAGGTCACAACATGTGAGTAAAAATAATTATTTATTTGACTATATAAAGCAATGTTTTCAAAAGAATGGGCTATAATAAAATAACTAAACAACGAAACAACGAGTCTTAATATGTGTAAAACTATTTAAAAAAATGTAAAAACCGCCTTCAAGAATGTATGAAAAAAATAAATCGGACCCTAGATTTGAAGGCGGTGCTAAAGAAGGCTACACAAATCACAAAGGATATCATCCACTCATGTTTTTTTTCATGCATCATTTTTGCTCGCTTTAGCACCGCCTTCAACTCTAGGGTTCGATTTTTTTTTATTTCATATTTTGAAGGCGGTTTTTATATTTTTTTAGCAAATTAGCTATTAATGTACTCGGCGGAATCGCTCGGCCTTCGGCCTCGCGATTCCGCCTCGCTTTCCAATATGGTCTTGACCAAATTGAAATGGGACCACACGGGAAGCACCAGCTTTCAAATAAAAAAAGAATCATCAAAATCGGTTCACCCAGTCGAAAGTTCGGAGGTAACAAAAAAACAAAAATACAGTCGAATTGAGAACCTCCTCCTTCTTTTGAAGTCGGTTAAAAATCGGTTAACATTCTGTTGACTTGACATGCGCCAACTGTAGGCCGCACCAAAGAATGATAATACAGTAAATTGAATAGAGATCCATTTACAAAAAAAATTACTGCCCATACCGAGAGCAACATCATTTAACTCGTGAATAATTTAATAACATCCCTTTTTATATAGATTATATCCTTTATTTCACGTTTTTAAAATATTTTTATATTAATTTTACATACATTTTACAAAAAGTAATAAAAATACACAAAATTAATACAAAATTAGATAAAAACGGTAATTTCCGCCGACGGCGGGAGGCAAGCCTCCAAGCACGCCGGCGGGTGCAGGCCGTGGCTACGGAGCTCTCCGAGACGACGGGAGGCAAGCTACGAGCGATAGGTGGTGGTACTAGACTCGTAGGCCACCACCACCCCCATCTCGGAGAGCTACGTATCCGCCGATCTGCGGGGCGAACGTTACGCAGCCCTTTTATAGACTTTGCTCGTGCGTGCGTGCGTCGCCGTTGCGCACTGTACCGCCACACCGGTAGCGGGGGCTGTAGACGGAGCATATATAGATTATTATTAGTATATTCAATTTAAGTGTAATTAGTGTGTGTGTGAGTGAGGGTGTGTTTGTGTGTGTGCGTTGTATTAGTTGAATTGTTTGGATTTGCATCACTCAAATATTATATGAACATACAACTAGTGTAGGCTGATATTCCGGATGAATGCATGTTTTAGCCAACTATGTTAGGACCAATACAATAAGAGTGATTAATACTGTTGTACTACTACCTACACATGTACACAGGTAGGTCTGGTGGTCCACTGCCGCTGTACGCGCAGGTGGAAGGCTGCGTGACGCCTCCGTGCAGACTGGCGCAGCTCTCAACGGTCAACATGCAGGCCGCCTTCAATACTAGTGAGAATTACATTGTCCTACATTTCAGTTCATTAACTCAATTGGATCTTCGATGCTACTGAATCATTTCCACGCTCAGTATCCTAATCACGAGATTTAACCTACTACGCTACGCACGCTACGCCGTGTTCTACGCATCATTTTGTATGGAGAAACGAAGTTCGCTATACTCAAATCAAAACAAATGTGCGGCTCGCACAACAAAATTTTATGACTTAGTGAAGGGAGATTCCCTTCACTAAGCCATAAAACTTTATTATGCGAACTGCACGTTTGTTTTGATTTGAGAATAGTCACTCACTAGGGCGTATCACTAGAGGCGCTGCTCTGTTTCTCCATATAAAATGATGCGGAGAACACGGGGCGTAGCGTATCTTAGCGTAGTAGGTTAAATCTCGTGAATCGAAATATTTAATGGATATTTTTATTCGTAGATGAACATCGTTTCTTATATCTGTTTTGAATAAATATTAAGATATTTTTAAAATAATTATTTATGTGTGTAATATGTTAGAACATTTATTTCAGGCAAAAAAAAAATTTTAATAAATGTAATGTAAAGTAAAATAAAGCAATTCATGAAATCGTTACATAAAATATTAACTATTAACTAAAATTTTAAAATAAAATAAAATTTATAAGCAATGTTGTGGCGAATCACGATTAATACTCGTATGAATGATTATGGTGTCAACACGACATTTCTACTTAATATACCTAGTTATAGAGAACACGGTGTTGTTCCCTCGCGTCTAAATCTTCACTCGCGACTAAATCTCCTTTGACCATCCTTAGATTACAGTACGCGGCAGTAAATAATGTACATCGGGCTTTAGAAAGAGACAATCCGGTTGTAGAGCGTCGTCCCTGTCGCACAGAGACTTGCGAGTTAGTACCAGAAATTGCATAAAAAAAAACAGAATCGACAAGCACCGTCGGTCGGTCGTTCGATGCTCCTGTTACATATTTTTTCCGCTTTATTTATTAGGATGGAATTTCGCGTTCTACAAACGACAATTTGGTATACGGGAAAATGTTCTAATCATTATTTTCAGTTCTAAATACTTGCACGTCTACATAATCTCAATACACATCATATTGTTATCGATTAGGTTTTATTGCTCAATCAATGCTACGCTTGTTTGCAGTCAGCGACACGAGTGAGTTGAGAGCGGAAGCCACCGCGTTCTTGGGCATCATACCCATCCGGTACGACCTGGGAGAGCAGAGCGACGGCTGCAAGTACGGCAACACTACCTGCCCGGTTAGCGGCGGCACTACGATCCTGTACAAATTCGGCATGTATATCGAACAGTTATTCCTAGTGGTGAGTCTTTTTAAGCGAACTTAAAGATGTCAAACTGCTGCATGCAGGCTTACCATGGTTGGTGTTCGCGGTCATTTTGGTCCACGTTTCGGACCGGCGCGTGCAGGCGGTTGACGGAACGCTCGCGCTTGGCAGGCAGTGTTCGTCAACCGCGGGTCCGACCGCAGCCAGGCACTCGATGGGCACTCGCCCTGATGATGGACAGCCAAAATGGCCGCTACTACCAACCATGGCAAGCCAAAAACCAATAATATTAATATCCATGGTAGACTGAAAGATTTATAAGAAACTTAGTAGTTTGACAGTGTGTACTGTGAGCAATTCAAAAGTATAAGAGTACTCCAGTGCTTTCTTACCTTTGTCAAGGCGCCTGTTACAAGCAGTCTCATTTTTTATGGTTAAAAGGAAAAACGTTCTGTTTTTCCTTTTAAGATCACTCCGGTGGTGTCCGTAACTATATTTTCACAATTTTAAGTTCATCTTAATGATAATATAGCTAAAAATGTACAAACAATGACCGCCCCCTTCCTAGGTTTCTAAAGCTAAAATTTAACTTTTATAGGGTTAGTAGATATTAAGCCATAGATTACAGGAAAACTGTTTTTTTTTCGACAATCTAAAATTTTCGGGGGAAAACCATAATTTGTGCGAGCCTGACTCGCTCTTGACCGGGTTTTTTAACGAAAAACAGTGTTGTGTGAGG
This sequence comes from Nematopogon swammerdamellus, assembly GCA_946902875.1. Lineage (NCBI taxonomy): Eukaryota > Metazoa > Arthropoda > Insecta > Lepidoptera > Adelidae > Nematopogon > Nematopogon swammerdamellus. The sequence goes on from OX336346.1 coordinate 13,798,662, forward strand.
GCGGTGTCGAGGGACTAATGGTGTGCTAAGTAATGGTGCATTCGTTCGACACAGGACACTGCACGAACACGAACAACGCTCAGTAGGGCTATTACGAGTTTCGCTACGCGGGCTACGCCGAGGTGTAGCGTGCGTAGAGAGCGTAAGCGCCTGCGCGGAAGCGAATGCGATAGATTTGCGAACTCGCTTCCGCGCAGCGGCTTACGTTCTCTACGCACGCTACACCTCGGCGTAGCCGGCGGCGTAGCGAATCTCGTGATAGCCCTGCAGATACCAGAGATACGTAATTATGTTTACAGGGTATTTCAGTGAACGTCGAGTTCTCGATGAGGGACAACTTCCGTCAAACGCTATTCTGTATGCGTGTACCCATCACCATCGTCGCACCCGTCGTCGCCACCATAGATGGGGAGGTCGATATCCAGCAGTGAGTGGAAGACAACAGCAAGCTGAAGGGACAACAAACCGACTGATATTATATTACCCGATTTACCGAGATTATAATCGAATTAAAAAAAAAAAACAATGTGGTTTAATTTTTAGCTTTGGCACGAAGGTTCGTTCGTGTCGAAGTGGGTTTTCAAGATTTCTTTTTTGATTTTTTTTCTAAATGTTAACGAAAAAGGAAATAAATACATACAAAACCTGATTCAAACCTACAAACAAAGCGATTGGCTCAATGAAGCATACAGAAATATAAAAAAAGTGGTTAAGTGAGCTGTGCGAGCCGAACACGCATGGAGAGGGTTCCGCAGCTTTTAATTTTCCGTAAGAACTTTAAGACTTAGATTTCGGTTTAGTTTTCCTGTAAACTATAAGAGAGCCCCGATATTCCATACTTTTTTAAAGTTTTAGACTCAGAGGTAGTGTGGGAATGCTCGATTTTCGTATATTTTCGTTCAAATCTTTTAAACTATGCATTTTCAAATTATAAAACAATCGAGGGAGTCTGCATGTACACAAGCAGCCGTCAAACTTAGTTCGTGAATTTGATGTTTGCGCAGGTTGAAACAATTTTTTCGTAAGAAAAATTTTAAACTTTGGTAGCCCGTATTGCCCCACCTAGGCACAAGGTTTTGTTCATACAACATTTGTCTGTGCGTTAGAGTTTGTCTCGATTATGCAGCGTTAACGACTAAAGCGCGAGACGTGTTTGAAGTTTTCGCATTTTTGAAAACATGCCAACTTGAAGAGCTGATTTGGGCCAGAAGGGATGGAATGACAAAATAAAAATGTATGACATATTTGAAGTCATCAGGTGAATCTTTCATCCGACATATTTAGAATTGTTGTACGTAGTCTGCTTGCTGAGTACTAAGCGTCGCAAAGTACTAAAACAGTCTTAATTTTTTTTAGTCGTACTTCCTTACCCGAGCCCAAAGACGTTTCATCAAATTCACCTCAAAAATATGTATTTGTGTTTCTTATAACGAGTTCTGAATTCGTTCATTTACCCTATACTTTCGTGATTGGGTCGTCGAAATCCATATATGTACCAAATTTCACGTCCAGTAGATTATTCGGTGAAAATACAGTGTGACAGACGGACATGCAGACACGAGATAGATCCTATAATGGTTCTGTTTTTCCTCTTTTGAGGTACGGAACACTGAAAAACCAAATAAGTACGAGTATAAACTACAGAATAAGTACCTTACATTTAAATTTCAGAATACACCTATGAAATATTCCTCTATCATAGGAGCATGGGCGTGGTTCCTCTATTGGACGAATATATACATTGCTGGTTGTACACAATAGCATAAGCTTCGACATTTGACGCATTACAGTTTTCAACTCCAACAAAATGGTCCATCGTGTCACGTGCGTACCCTAATCCAATACAGCTTTTTGCGTAGAACTTTCCCTCCTACATCCCAGCGTGTCCCTCGTCCCGAATGTTTGTGACCCAACCTCGCGCGCCGCTAATTTAGACGAATGAGGTGCTACGAGTCCGGCACACAGGAGGCAATAAAACACGGGAATGAAAAGTGACAGTTCGTCCCTGGCTCGCCTAGCGCTACAGTGCGCTAGGCGAGGCAGAAACATCCTCAGTTTATTCAGAATTTGAGAAAATTCGATTTTGTTGGTACGAAGACGTCAGGCACATATTGTAACCATATTTAAATTCAATATCTACTATTATAAAAGTGAGATAGTGTTTGTCGGTCGTCTTTCCATCCAGGCCACCTCCTTGAAATGTTGCGTGGTGGTGGATTCCTTGCCCATTCAGCAAATATGCTGATGATGGTAGGGTACCTCGCTGAGCGTGGTTTCGCGAGGAGAATAGAATAGTATAGAAACTCTTTATTGCACACAAATTGAAGGAAGAACAGTACACGACAAGTAACAAGAAATACAGGAGTGCGCAAAGGCGGACTTATCACTACAACTGATTTTTTCCAGTCAACCTTTGGGTGATGAGGAATAAAATACAGTTAAAGAAATATGGGTAGTGTAAGCGAAAGGGAGGAGGAATTATTCCATGAGTATACCTACATGTAACATACATACCTGTTTATACAATACATAAAATACAAACAGCATATACATACATAAACATATGTAGAACTTAGATACTACATACAAATAATACATACTATAAACTATACTAATCCACACACAAGTGAATACAAATAGGCAAAATTAATGAAGGAGAGTTGAAGTTGACTGTGTTAAGCACCTATGGTCCCTCGGCACGGCTGGTTTAAATAAAACAATCTTTGAATTCGAACTTCGGTGCGCGAATTAAAAATACTTGTCAACAGATAGGATACAAAAGGCAAGCATACGAAGCAATCACTTATTTGGGTAAAATGCACAACAGTAATTTGACAAGAAATGTCGAATTATAGGGTTTTCATGTTTAGTACAGAAAACCCACTAAGAAGAATATTATTAAAACACTGTTTCCAAAAAGCTCCGAACGAACGGGAGTGTTTCTAAGCTTAAGCATTGAAAAAAGTTTTGTATGTCACATTGAAAGAACAGATTGGCTTATATCAGATGTGAAGTTTCACAAAGGAATGTTTGTCGATCATACGAGAAAAAAAAATATATGAAATAAAAACCTAAAAAAAAAAACGAACCCTAGAGTTGAATGCGGTGCTAAAAAGGCTACACAAATCACAAAGGATATTATCATCCGCTCATGTTTTCTTTCATGCATCATTTTTGCTTGCTTTAGCACCGCCTTCAACTCTAGGGTTCGTTTTTTTTTTTAGGTTTTTATTTCATATATTTTTGAAGGCGGTTTTTATATTTTTATTTTAAATAGTTTTTTAGTTCTACTTTTTTTAGGAAGTCGGTTTTATGTTTTTTAAAACAGTTTTTTTTATTTCACAGTTTTTTTTAGTAATTTTTGCTATTAATGTACTCGGCGGAATCGCTCGGCCTTCGGCCTCGCGATTCCGCCTCGCTTTCCAATCCGATCTTGACCCAATTAAAATAGGACCACGTCAGCTTCGATAGCTCAGTGGTGCAGACAGTCAACTGTCGCTATTGAATTTTAAGCAACGCTGGGTGCGGTCAGTACTTAGATGGGTGACCGCTGACCGTTGGAGGCTGACCAAGGTTCGGATTCCTCGTAAAACTGTAAGTCCCTTCCCTCGTAATCTTACTTGGTGGTAGGGTTTAACCTTCCCGGGTTGGTACCACCGCACTGAATTAAACGTCGGTCGAAACGGCTATGTAAATAGTTTGTGTTTTCCGACCAGTTCAGTGTAGTCAGCACGATCAAAGGGGGAAGCACTGACATGGCACTGGTGTTATGGGCTGACATCACGGACGTTGTAGGTGATGTTGCAGAACTTAGTAGAATGGACAGACATAAACGTGTTACGGAAGCCTACTTTTATTATAAAATAACCGTCGGAGGACCTTGGTTGAAAATTGTAAAATTTAGTAGAACGGATAGACATGCATATGTTACGGAACCCTACATTCATTTTGCAGAACTTAGTAGAATGGACAGACATAAACGTGTTACGGAACCCTACTTAACAGTTGCACTCCGGGAGTGCCGGCAGATCCCGTGCCACTCTAACTTAACCCTTAACGCAATGACTTAAGGTTTCATTTTAAAAATGACGCTGACGCGATGTCGCGAGTTATACATTTTTACCCACCTAAAAAAGTGCCAAGAGCCGCTAAAGAAGTTTTCACTTCAAAAACCTCAGGGTTATCCCCTTTCAAATAAAAAAAAAAAGAATTTTCAAAATCGGCCCACAATTGACGGAGTAATCGCGTAACAAACATCCAAAAAAAGAAAACATACCGTCGAATTGAGAATCTTTTAGGTCTAAAGTAAATTTCTCGTGAAGACAAATGCAACGAGCCCAAACACGATGGGTTTATCATGTGTAGTTTAGGAGTTCCTATGGCCACCTTCTGTCTCCATCATCAAACCAGCTCGATGGTACTCGGTACAGTAGGTACTGGCCAGGTACCATAATAAATTAAGCGCCGGTCGGAAAAGATAAAAAATTTCAAATTTAGAATATTCATGAAACAAGGGTCCGAATATGTATCACTAGTATATCGATTCATGTATTTCAACAGGACAGAGAAAATTTCAAAATATTAGGTATTTAATACTTTTTAGTTTTTTTTTTTTTTGTTTTTTGGAAATCGGTTTAATATTTTTTAAAACAGTTTTTATTTCATTCTTTTTAGTAATATTACATAAAAAAGAATAATCGAAATCGAATAATCGAAATCGATTGAAGTGGTACAGAATTATTCGCCATATGTGTCAGACTGCAAATTGCTGAATAAGTCCACATCACAAATGTTTTGCTGAAGGTAACCACACACCATACTAATTTATCAAACTGAAAATTGCCGAAAACGACCACATCACAAGTTTTGCTGAAGGTAACCACACACCATAGTATTATGCTGATTTTTCGAAAACCACTGAACCAATTTCGATAAAATTGAAATGGGACCACCTCGGAAGTATGACCTAACTAACAAAAAAAGAATTTTCTAAATCGGCCCTCAATTGACGGAGAAATCGTGTTACAAACATACAAAAAAATAATAAAAAAAAAAATAAAAAAAAAAAAAAAAAACATACAGACGAATTGAGAACCTCCTCCTTTTTTGGAAGTCGGTTAATAAGACCATAAAGGTAGACGGAAAACATTCAAGAAAAGTATTTGACCGCTTTATTTTGACGCCATGTTCAGGAATGTATGCTATGTAGGTACACAAAGAAGAACGTTCGTATCTGACTAGGTATCGTTTTACTATTATTTTTACTGTGTGAGGCCGGTACTTAAAAAGAATAGCGCCACTGCGTCTCTACCCGTGCATGTCGTAAAAGGCGACTAAGGGATAAGGACGAGATGCCGTGCTAAAAGGCGACAGGCTTGCCATCTCACCTTGGCACGGTGCTTCCACCGAGTCGTGCAGCAGGTGGGTCTTTGTGCCTTACTTGCTGCTTGATAGTTATCTTGTCCCAATACTTTGCTAAACATGGTGGTGGTCGATGTTGTGTTGCAATTTTCCAGAGTTCTTGCAGCACGACACCGATTACTCTGCTTACCCTGGTTGTCAGGATACAGCGTGTGTGGTATGTACCTATATGTATGTATTTTAAATATACACACTCATACGTACACAGACTACGTCACCATGCAACACTATCTCTATCATCGTCATCTATCTGATTTATCAAAAAATTTAAATGAATTATTGGTTTGCTTGGATGCAGGATTGGCTATTCTTCGTTACGCAAACATTATTATCAAATTTAAAGTTTCATGGAACGTCAGCGCACAAATATGTTGACTCAGTGATGCAAATTAGCAAGCAAAAGATGCTCACGGAGACGACAATTACAAAATATCTCCCATACTTGATATTGGGGTTTTCAGAACAAATATAGTTTCTCAAAATTATTCCTTTGTCGAACCGCTCTAGGGTGTGGAACTGTCTTCCGGCTAGTGTGTCTCCCGAATCCTTTAACCTGGTGGTCTTCATACGTCGTATCATCAGGCTGGACAGCCCGGCAACAGTCAGCAAATTTGCCGGCATGGCATCTCACTGAGCGTGGTTTCGCGAGGAGAGGTGAATTTGGCTCTGTCGACTGCACCATTGGTCCCTCGGCACAGCCACCCATGCTGGTTTTCATAAAATACTGTGAACTCATAGATTTCCACAAAGAGCGTACTACGAGCAGGTAAATTGTATACGAAGACTGACAATGGTACCTACCTCGTTCTATCGTTTTGAGTTATTATATGAGTAGGTACGTATATGTACGGTACGTCTAAGATTTTTTTTATGGATTCGAACACAGTAACTGTGTTCGTGTTGTGTACATCATCTACTATGTACATCCGTGGCGGCGGATGTACATGCTATGTACATCCATCACAAGCGGCGGGTGGCCGAGTGGTTTGGGCATCGGCTTCTCATGCGAGAGGTCCGCGGTTCGAATCCCGTCGGCGTGTACCAATGAGTTTTTTCTGACGAAAAAATGTATGTGCATACCTACACCTGCTGCTTCACCATTCGGAACCGGTGTAAAACTGTATTCCCTTGCCCCTTACTAGGTGGTAGGCTCAAATTGTAGCCGACTGGGTTGGTACCACTGTACTGGATGTAAGATGGCCGCATAGCAGCCTCGGTTGTGTTCTCCTCTAGTCCAGTATTATAGCCAGCAATCCAGGGAAGTCTCCGGTATGGCACCTACCTTCTCGGAGGTGATATTGGCTTGTCGGAGCATGCGCTTCGGCCCCTCCAACTCAGCCACCAATACCGAATAACATAAAAAAAAAACCGTGATGTCAGCCCATAAAACCTTGGTGAACTAGGCTAGGGGCCAAGTCAGTGCTTCCCTCCGGTCGTGCCGGCTACACTGATCTGGACGGAAAACACGAACTATTCACTTAGGCGTTTCAACCGACCTTTCATTCAGTGCGGTGGTACCATTCTGGGCGGGTTAAACCCTACCACCTAGTAAGGTACGAAGGGAAGGAACCAAAAGTTTTACGTGGAAAATAAGTTTTGTGTTTGAACGAGTATATAACGAGTAGAAGACATTTCACCAGAAAGTAAATCACAAGCAAGGATAGAGCGCTTAAGAAGTGAGTTGTTAGTGGGCGGGGAAGATGATCAGAGACGGCGCGAGGCGTTCGAATAAGACGGGCCATTCAGCCAGTCTTCTTCTTGGTTCGTCTGTTTTTGGATATGTATTAAAATTATACATGACATTTTTCTATACTCGAAAATCGCAAAAAACTACTTAAAAAAACCGTTTTTAGGGGTTTTAAAAAGGTAACTTTTAAACATATTTCTAAATATATACTATAAACTTTTATATTTTTATATTGTAGATTGGCTCAATATCTGCGGATTTTGTTTTTGTTTTTGTTTTTTTTTTCGTTACGCCAGTTACGAGTAATCTTTATCTTGCAGTTAGTAGAAGGTTTTCGTGTATGCATATGCTTGAAAATTAAGAATTAAATAATATTATTTTTTTTTTTGACAATTTTTGTCAAGCCTCGGGAACTACCGATTCCATATCGAGACCACTTGTGTGCTGGGACAAATGATAGTTCTCGTCGAACGTCTATATCGCGGAAGCTACCAATCTTAGATTATATTGATAGGTCTCCGCGCCTATGTCGGAGCGCGCGGAGACATATCAATAATCTAAGCTACCAATCTTAAACTACTCCCGTGCTGGGACAAATGATAGATGTCGTCGAGATCTTCATTCGAATGACAGCTGTCAAAATTAAAACGGATATATCTCGGAAACTACCGTTCCTAGACTACTGGTGTGCGGGGACAAATGATAGATCTCGTCGAGATCGGATGACAGCTGTCAAAATTAAAACGGCCATGTCTCCGATCGTATGCTGGGACAACCATTAGTGATTCCACTTTAAGAACAGCGGCAGGAGTGCGAAGTGATTCCACCCCCAGATTATTTTGTATTGATATTACTTTTAATATTCATAATAGGCGTACAGTATGCCCAACGCCGCGTACCGAAGGCGTAAAAGCCGCTCTCTCGCACGCGCACAGCGCCAGTGAGCCGCCAGTGAGCCACCAGTCAGTATCGCTCTTTCTGGCTACCTCAGACTACTACGTTACAATTTAATTACACAATACGTATGCTCTTTTTGCTCACTGACCAGAGACCGACTAATCGCTTCTTATAGTTCACAGTCAGCACGCTCACAGTCGGCGACTCACTATACGCTTATATTTCAATACGCTCTAAGTCATTTTCAATGTAATCGAAGGTCATGTAATGCATGAGATCTGTGATTTTTTTAAATTGAACACGTAATATCTAATAAACTTACTAATACTCATTTTTTTTGAATAAAATATAACTATTAAGTAATACAACATCGTTCAGAATTGAATTTTCGCCATTTTTTATCGAGCCAAATTATGAAATAATTTTATATTTAAATTTTAAATTGAAAACATGCATACCAACACGTATACCTATGGGTACACTAGTAGGTAACCGCTTCTTTATAAATAAACCATATCGATCATATAATAATTGGTGAACCAGATTCAGTATTACTGCACCGCCCTCACGACCCCTCCGTGATCAGCCTAGTTTGCTTGACCGTAAATCCGCCCAGGGCGGGCGTGCGGGCTCCGCCCTAGTCGCCGCCGCCCGCCCTCCACTTACCGCCCAAGAGAGTGCGTGACCGACATCCTTACAGGTATCAATTAGCTCTAAAGGCGGTGGCGCTGGGTGGAGAAATTGCCTGGAACTTTTCAGAGGCAGAATAAAATAATATTTCACCAGAAAATAACACGTTATTAACATTCTCAACTAAGCTAGGTATACCTTTCAGCGATTATTAAATAAGAGTTATAACGATAATTTAACCGAACTGTGCACGGATTTTCGAGAGAAACACATTTAACCTTCTTGGTTAATTGTTGGTGGTTGGTAGATACAATAAATAATATGGATAAATTATTGACAATTTTCAATAAAATAATTCGTCTGAAAGTGACGTGCCCCTTAATTTCGAGAGTATGGTACTCGTTGGACCATCTGTCAAGTTTTTCGAATTACTATCAATTTGTATTAAATATTGAAAACGTGATAAGATAGTTTGTGACTCGCAATCGTAGTTATCCATCTACAATACAAATAAAGTGTATTATTGTTTACTTTTATTTTAAATGTCGTCTTCTTTAATTGAAGTTGGTGCACGATTTATAGCATCAAGATAAATGTATCTGAATGTAATGTTTTTTTGTTTATGTAATTTTTTTTGCAGTGCATACAATATTTCGGTCTATTGAATAGACCAGTGGTGCCCATACTTTTTTCTATGAAGATCTACCTACAAATAATTTAACATTGTAAGATCGACACTTGTACCAAAAAGTTTTCGTTCTTCAATAATTTATAGTACTTAATTTTTGTAAGACTAATTATAATAATTATTCAAAGTGTAGGTACACCATCTATTTTTGTTATTTTATGTACCTACGTATTATTTCTAAATTCAATTTAATGAAAATTCATTAAATTTAACCAATCTTGCTCAAATGAAATTGATATCCTTGAAAGCTATGTTAAATTAAATCATTTCCTTTGTATTTGTTACCATTGCGATTCTTGCGGAAGAGATATTAGAAATTATGAGATGGAAGTAAATGGGTGACAATAGTTCTACGATTTTGTGTTCTTTACTTGACCTAAAATAAACTGCAGTTTCTGTCTCTTGTCTTCGTGCGCACTCACAAACCAGCAGCGTTGGGTGCGCGCCGCCACCGCCGCCGCCCGCGCCGCCGCTGCGCCGCCGCCGCCGCGCCGCCGCCCCGACCGGCCCGCTGCTGGAACCGGCCACTTGAACATAATTAGTTTATTTTAAGTGAAATTCTGCTACTACTAAAGAAAAAGGCATTTATTCTACAATATGCTTTGTTCTATTGATGTGTCTGACTTGAGAGATATTTATGTTTTTATCTAGCTTGCATGCATTTCATACTACTGTCCAGGCACATGTCCGGAAATATCGTCAGTCAGTCAGTCAGCACGTGCCCGCTACCCATACAAGAGAGAAGACACCTGAAAAACGTCAAGCAAACAAGATATCTTTCCATATTTTTAAAATAGGTACATTTACACAAATTCAAAATTCTTACCCCAGAAATGCAGTAGGTACATATATTTATGAAAGGTTAATTTGTTCCTTGCACTGAGCCAATAAGACACCCAATATTTCGAGTTAGAGGACCATAGATACCATCGACCTACTGAGAGGAGGAAAATAATAATTTCGGTTCATAAATAATAAATTCACGTGCAATGTGTTTTCAATATGTTCACAATAAAGAATACGCTGGCAGAAAAATTGCAAATTGCTTCAACTTGAGCCGCGGCACGAAACACGGTCACATCACGTCGCCGCGCCGCCGCTCCCCCGCGCCACCTCGCGCTGCTCCCCGCGCCATCTCGCGCTGATCCCTCGCACCACCTCTCGCCTCACGCCGCCGCCGCTGAAGCACGGTAGGTACGGTGCTATCTGTGAAAAACACGAATATTCGGGATGTAATTAAAATTATTAAAACGATACATTTTATTCTTCAATAAGTCACGCTTAAGAAGGGGACAATGTGGGGAAAACGCTTGTGCTTCTAATTTTTTTAGTAGAACTACCGTGTCGAACTCACGCCAGAGCACCAGGTCTTTCCTTCATTGATGTGAGATTTCAAAAGGTTAAATATGTAAGACCCGCCCTTAAAAATCGCTAAGACAAAAAAGCTAATATGTATGTAATAAATTGAACCAAATATGAGATCTAAATAAAAAAAAATATCTAGTTAATTACTTAAATGTACCTAAGTATAATATTTAAAAAAAATCTTTATCATCGGCATTGCGTCAAAGACGCGACGACGTACACGTGACACGGATTACCTCGCTGAATCTTTTCTTTTGAATGTAGAGACACGTTGTTCCTCCGAACGCCTCAGTAAGGAGTTTGCCGAGCTTAATAATTGATTGTTTCTCTACTCAATGCCCAACTAAAGTTTTTAACAAGATTAAAAAAAATTAAGTTTATTTGGAACATTGCAATCCCCGTGCATCGCAGAATGTTCATGGGCATCGTTAGACACCTACTTGTAGGTGAAACGATGCCACATGTCGCGCTATCGATAAAAAAAAAACATTGCCAGATTCGTCATAGTAACGTATTACGTATACAATTAAAATTACCCATACTCGCAATGTAATACCTAACCTAACCCTTCAGTGGTGGGTGGAGGGACTGATCCGGTTGTTACGTTGTTAGTTGGCCAATTTGAGTTTTGCGAACTCGTCACGTGACGCCGGCGTGCTCACCTTGTTATTATGTTATTATAACTTCAGTCAGTTATTGTAACGGCTCAATCATCGCTGGTGCAGTACTTGGGTGAAAATTACTCAGCTCTTTGTGCCAGGGACGTAAGTATAGCATTCGGATGGTACAGCATGGGATGGAGGCAACATAAACTAAATTTGATACAAAATTATAAAAAAAGCAAACATTTGAATGAAAAGTATACTTTTTAAAATATCATAAATATATCAAAATATTCAATGAAATAATCGCATAAAAAAAAACACAATGCCAGCTTGTTCTTGGCGCCCACAAACATTCTTATAAAATAAAATATTAGACAAAATATCAAATATCAAGTGCAAAATAATCAACGCTCTACATTCTATACCACTTTGTTTGTTCAAGCCGCCGATGGGGCGCCCGCAAAAATGAGCTTTGCTTGCCGCAGATCCCAGGGGTTCTAATAAAATTACGTGTATAAATTCGTCTTACGGACCGATTAGTCCCTACTTTGTGCATCCGATTCAAGAAACTTTTGACATTTCAAACTAAAGACGCTCTTCGCTTTTTTTTTCTTTTGTTCTTCGATGTCTCATTTAAGGTGAATATCTTTCACTGCTTAGCATTTTATTTGAAATGCCTTAATTAAAAAAGTGGAGTACTCATCATCTGCATACTTGTATGTGCATATATCTTTAAGACCTATGACGGTCGCATACACGCGCGCGACACAGGCCGCTTCCTATACACGTGAAATCGAGCGAATTTCCTCCCCCGTTTGAAATTATGCTCCTGTCTTTACAAGACAAACAGAATAACAAAGTAGCGGACTGGGGAAGTGAGCGCCCCGTGGGGCTTAAATAAAGCATTACTTGTCCGTTTTAGCCGGGAGCGACAAACGTTAGACCCTTTTACAGTCATAACGCGGATTACATCATAAGTATTTGACGATTTTGTGAATAAAATATATATGAAATATGAATACTTAGGTTCAACGTTCTCCCTGCGCATATAGTTCCCCCCAAGTACAGTCTCGGGTCCTTCGAGAGGGTGAATGGGCACCTGTCAGGCCGCCATGGCATTCGCAACCCCCGCATACGACCGAATATCCATGGGCGTAGTTAGACACCTTATGGGTGGCTCGACGCCATATGTCGCGCTTTCGATAAAAATAAATATGTATATATTATATATTAAATTAGTTGAGGGGAGGAATAACCTTTCGGAAATATCCCTATTCGTGTGTTGTAAACTGAAGAAATTCAATTCAAAGAGTGTTAAGTTTCACACTGATCTTTTCAAATTTAATAATGTATTTATTTGTAGCTGAGGAATTCTCAAATAAATAAATAAATGAATGAACGTTTCGTGTCCCTGCCGAGGGCGCACATTGGTAGATATACCTATATACACTATGTCTGTGTTACAGTCAAAGCTAGCTCTACTCTACAGTCAAATCATGCGTTTGAACTGGGATATTTCCGATAATTATTAATTCCTTCCCTCCTCAACTAAACTGAACCTGGAGGTTCAGTTTCGCGTCGCTTAGTACCCAAGCGTCTAGACCGCGCAGCCAATCGATTCAGATTAAATATTGTCAGATAGTATCTGAGGAGCTCTCTTCCCAGCAGTATATGCAGACCCAGTCCCTTCGACCGTCGCTTCTAGCAATTAGTTCCCCCCAGCAATTACGCGCCGGGGGCCAATTCACAAGCTGGGACATCGAGAATCGAGTACCATAAATATGCTATCACTCATAGACATATAATATAAGTATGCTTTATCCCGACAATCTGGATAAACAGAGTAATCGGCATTGTGCAGCAAGAACTCGGGTAAAACACAGACCACCACGTTTAGCAAAGAATTAAGACAAACTTTAAGCAGCATACAATAGACATCGAGTAATTATTTAAATTAAAATGAATACGTTGCGATCCCGCAGCCGATACCTAGCTATTTCTCTATCGGGCTATTGATTGTGCTCATTAAAAAAAAATCTCAATATAAGTGTCACTACGAAACCGTTTCACTACTAGAAATATCCGAATCGTATTTTAAATTCTCACACTCGTGTGCTTTACTATCTAGTTTTATTTTACGTCTCTCAGATTAGTGACTGGAAGAAATTTTTGCTAGGGATTTCACAGTCTCGGTAGCTCAGTGGTGCTCCGACCAACCGGATATAAGCACACCTGGGCCCGGTCAGAACTCAGCCCGGGTCGGTAGTACCACAATGAATTGAAAGGTCGGTTGAAACTGCTATATAAAGAAGTTCGTGTTTTCCGTCCAGCGGCACGGCCAAATTCAAGCACATGGCACGTATTTCACCAAGGTGTGGCTGACATCAAGGATGTTGTATTGTAGGTGATGTTTCCATAAAAAAATTGATGAATCCATCTTTGTATACATCGTGCAAATATATTGTTCTTGTTTCTGTAAAATGTTTGGAGCAATGAAGTATTTATATCTATCTATGTCGATTATTTATTGTATTCCTAGTGAATTGCCCTCCTGGTCCCCCCTGCGCGGCGGCGGCGACAGGTCCCCGTGGAATTTACGTTACTCCAGTCATCCTCAAAATAGCTTCGAACTTAATCAACGGAATGTGTTTGTCCGAGCGCGGGTTAAGTTTGAATTTAAATTTCGTTGATTGCGATGTTTTTCAATGAACCAGCGGAAATTTTACGGAAACACGCGTCCACTTTTCAGTTTTAATTGCTATTCAAATATAGTTTGATAAAGTATTCATGATATTTACTACAAGCGTAGGTAACGTACTAAATTCAAGTGACTTCGCTGACGATCTGTGTAGTAAACTCTGATCTCTAGATTTCATAAAAGTTAATGGAAAATGGAAAAACAATATACAGGATGTTCAGCACATCGACCGACAAATTTGTTTTGTAGGTAAGTGGGGTCATTTGCAACGTTTTGATCCATGATACCTTTTGTCAGATGTCACGTGGTATCGAGATAACATTGTTTTTCTTTATTTTTGTACCGTGTGGGGCCGGTACTTTAAAAGAATAGCCCCACTGCATCTCTCCCCGTGTATGTCGTAAAAGGCGACTAAGGGATATGACTCCCTTCTTATATTACTAGGTGGTAGGGTTCAACCCGCCCGGGTTGGTACCACCGCACTGAATGAAAGGTCGGTCGAAACGGCTATGTAAATAGTTTGTGTTTTCCGTCCAGTTCAGTGTAGCCGGCACGACCGAAGGGAATCACTCACGTGGCACCAAGTTCACCCGGTGTTATGGGCTGACATCAATAAAAAAAAAAAAATAATTTAAAATTACCAAAATCCCAGCTTTAAACCCTTGTACCTTTTTTGTTTATGATTGTATCAGCAGGAAATACAATTTGTTGAATTTTACCATGTATCCTTGTTCCAGAAAAAATATTATTTGATGAATTAATACCATGAAAAGGTCTTATGACCTGCCAAAGTCCCGAGAACGAGTAAAAATATGGCAGAATCTTAATTTCTTAATTCATTAAAAAAAAAACTGACAGCAACTGATAGCTTCATTTTCTTTTAAAAAGTTCGCTAGTTCACGCCCTTTCCAACGATATACCACATGCCATACAAATAATTCACTATGTGGTAAAAAAAGGAAAATTTAGTATAAAAAGCAAAACTTAATTACAATGAGGAAACATTGCGTGGGTACAACAAATATTGGCCGTAATCATAAAGAGTTCACAGGACGCCTCCGCCCTCGCAGCCGCCTCCGCCGCTACTCTATTGGAAAATTAAAACGTTCTCCAATAAAAACGGCACAAAATGGAACACCAGCCAACGCTGTAACGACTCTGTAGCTACATTGAGGAATACTATCAAAGGATTTTAACGCAAAAAGGGGACATCCAGTTTTCGAGAAGGCGAAGTATACATAATTTTTTTTAATGTAATCCGGTATGTTCTACGGTTGGCTGAGCCAGAGGGGCCACAGCACATGCTCCGACTCTGAGATAGTGCCACGCCGGAGACTTCCCTTTGGATAGGCTATACTCGACTAGAGGAGATCACAGTCGAGGCTTGTATGCGACGATCTTAGTTTCAGTACGGTGGTAGCAACCCAGTTATCGTGCTCAGCTCAGCCCAGTTCTCCAAACAATGTTATCGTATTTACACAAAGGCGAAGTTACAAAATGTATCCTCCGTCACTTTGCGGAGTCACGTGGTGCCGAGGTACCCATAAGGTGTTGAACGCCGCCCACGGACATTCGGTCGTATGCACGGGTTGCGAATGCCATGCAGGCCTGACAGATGAATATTCATGTCCCTCTTTAAAGACCCGAGGCTGTACTTGGGGGAAAATATGTGGACAGGGCGAGCGTTCCAATCTTTAGCAGTTCTGTGGAGGAAAGCTCTGCAGAACTGATTGGTACGCATTAATTCGAGCGTGTATCTATGCAATTCATGCCCAGTGCGCGCTGTGCGGAGGTGAATAGGGGATGGCGGGATCGCTTCAAACAGCTCCCCCTAGCTATCTCCATGGAATAAGCGATAGAACACACGCAGGGAGGTTATATATAAACACATTTGTTACGTTCTATCCGATGAAAATATTGTGCGAAAATAGAGTGTGTGAAATTAATAATTAATATGATGGTGACGAAGTAAATTGCATGAAAATATGACATATCAGTTCTATGTTTTTGAATACTCTGCGAAGACACTGTAGGCGGTAGGAACAAGTAGATATACCTACCTAGTTACATGCTACAGGTACCTATGTATACCGCATAACAAGACAGCTGAGAAAGGTTCGACCTTGAGCTGCCCCAAAAGAATATGATAACCTCCAAATAATGTGTTTCGCGTCGCGGGACCTCTGCGAGGGAAACTGTCCGTCGGGATTCATACTTTATAACGACAGAATAAGTATATAGTTGTTTTTGAGGTTAGAGAGTAAAACAGGAAGCCTGTATGTTTGTTATTTTTAGGGTTCCGTATCTCAAAAGAGGAAAAACTGAACCCTTATAGGATAAACACTCGTGTCTGTCTGTCTTTCCGTCCTTCACAGTTTATTTTCCCAGAATCTACTGAACGAAAAAAGTTGAAATTTGGTACATATTATACACGGTGTTGCAGTTGCCCTTGTAATATATTTAACTGACATTATGGGGGTTATTCTATATGTGAAACTAAACAAATTGTTTCTTCCATACAAATTTTAAATACCTATTCTCAAAATGTATGGAGAAAAAAAATTTTTTTTTCTTCAAATTAAAAAGTCGTAGAACAAAAGTTGTTCTATTTCACGTACAAAATCACCCCCTTTAGGGTTTTACGGTGGGGGTTGCAACACCGTGTATAGATATTGAATTGATATACATATATTATATATTGATGCCCCAATCACGGACGTATAAGTGACGGGTGGCCGAGTGGTTTGGGTGTCGGCTTCTCATGCGAGAGGTCCGAGTTTCGAATCCGGTCGCCGTATACCAATGAGTTTTTTCTGACGAAAAAATGTACATGCATACCTACACCTGCTGCTTCACCGCTCGGAACCGGTGTAAAACTGTAGGTCCCTTCCCTTGCCCCTTACTAGGTGGTAGGCTCAAATTGTAGCTGACTGGGTTGGTGCCACCGTACTGGATGTAAGATGGCCGCATAGCAGCCTCGGTTGTGTTCTCTTCTAGTCCAGTATAGCCAGCAATCCAGGGAAGTCTCTGGTATGGCACCTACCTTCTCGGAGTTGATATTGGCTGGTCGGAGCATGTACTTTGGCCCCTCTGATTCAACTAAAAAAAATTGCGTAAATGAACGAATTTCGATTTTGGAAGCCAATTTTTTAAAATGCATAGTTTAAAAGCTATGAAATAAAATATTAAAAAATCTAGCATCCCCCCCCCCCCCCTTATTTCCGAAACTACTAAGTCTAACATTTCGACAAAAAATTGGTAATATAGGGCCTCTCTTGTAGTACAGGAAAAACTCAACAAAAATCCTAAGTCTTAAAGATTTCACGGAAAACGGAATGCTACGGCCGAATTTCAACTTTTTTGGTTTAGTAGATTCGGAGCAAATAGGCTGTGTAAGACGGACAGATAGACAGACAGAAGAGTGATCCTATAAGCGTTCCGTATTTTCCTCTATTGAGGTACGGAACCCTAAAATAGTCATACACAATATTATTTAAAATAAAAAAAGGGGGGAAATACATTGGCATTCCTAAAGTTTTAATATAGGTCTTTTTTATTGATATTTTGTTGTGTTGTGTGAGCTCTGTTTCAAATTAGTTTTGTTTCTTGTTCCATGGCTGTTATTGTTAGTGGTGAATTGTTCTGGATTACTTCTTGCGAACAATGGTGCAATTTTTTTTTATTATATAAATGTCGTATGTCCTTAGAAGGTTTAAGGATTTAAAAAGCTGCACAGCAGCATTCAGAGCGGCAGCAGTTAGAAGTAGGATAATGTTAACTAAATTGATATCTGCGTGTTAATAATAGTAGACTTTCATATTTTTAGTATTATCATGTGTACCGTGACTTTCGATGCGCATAAATTTATTATTACAGCCGTCGCAGTGAAAGTTTAATGTGTATAATGTTAATAGAAAATATTATGTACATTTTGTACAACTGCTTCATTCATTACTTACGAAATGAATGAGGCCTTTCGTCCACCCATACCGCAAGTGCCTGACTGACCCGCGGCGCTGCGCCGCCCCTCCACCGCCGGGTGGTGCGCACCGCTTAGTTATGTTTAGTTATGTTTTCCATTGGGCCACATTCTTGGAAATATGATATGAGTATATTTTGGACATGAAATATTTTTTATTGTTGTTTATAACCTGTGGACGAAGTTATGTCTCGAGATATTTTTATTGGATGGTGAAATTTGTTTTCCTTTATAATCCTTTATAAAGGAAGTTATATAACAAATGTTCAGTATAACTTGAGAATCACTCGAAATTCAATCGTGATAACAAACCTTGATAAGAAATCTTGGTGATAAGAAATATTTTCTGTTAACTCTATATTGAGAAAATTAACTACTCTCCTAACATACATACATACATACATGCACAAGATAACTATCAAGCAGCGAGTAAGGCACAGAGACCCACCTGCTGCACGACTCGGTGGAAGGACCTACTCTCCTTATAAATAGGTAGTTATAATAAAGTTTTGTGTACCAGTACGTGTACCGGTCGCAATTCCAATTGAGTCGTATGGATGTGTGCTGGGAATACGGGTTCGTGACGTGTTTGCGTGTCGGCTCGTTCTCCGACCCGTTTTTCCAGCAGGGGGCAGGCGGGATCGGACACACGACCGCCCCCCCCCCCCCCCCCCCCAGCACCGCCCGCCGCGTCCTAGACGCGGGTATGACAGCAGACATGAAAGTCGCATTACTCTAGAGTTTCGGTGGCTTTCACAAATCTCGCCCGGATTAAAGCTTGGTACGCAATAAGAGCTGCTTTTCTTTGTAGCGGCCCGCAAACCCTCGACCGGCACTTCGGAAATGTCCACCGGTTTGCGCCGAGCCAGCTAAGCCTCTATTCCCATTCGCTTGGTTTTGATTGCGAAGGGTAAAGTTAGAAGGCATTATTTTTTTGTTTATTATGAATTGAGAAATTTCGTTCGTTCACCGGAATGTCCTCATCTAATAATATTGCGAGAGTTTGAAAATTCTTTAATATTCTTCTTTAAATACCAACGATTTAAACATAATACAAATTTAATTCGGAAAAAGAAAGAAATGTTCGAACTCCAACGGTTTCTTTCAGTCCCTCCAGCGGAGCGCTAAGCGTCAAAATAAACTCATTTAGCCAAAAATAACTGGGCACTCAGAGGCCCGTAGAATGTAAGAAATATGTTAATCGAGGTGCTTAAGAGCCCCGGAGGCGAAAATGGTTCTTAAATCCAATTTACCTGTCAAATTTTCAGGATCATAATGGAGAGAAAAAGCGGCAAATTTCACGCATTTTCAGAGGGCGGAAGCTGAAAACTATGTGAAGAATTTGTGTGTGAAGATTATCTATAAGAAAGAGCGAAATACATATCTTGAGATAACATTCATAAAGGAATGTTAAGCGAAGGCTTGGGAAATCTTTTTAGGGAGTATTTCATTTATTGGAAGAATCGTAGTTATTTGGACTCCGTCCGGTTTCCGCCCGGAAATCGAGCTACGTGCGGGCGGCGCCGCAGGGGCGGCGGAGGAGGCGGGGCGGCGGGTCGTGCGGGTGACTGCCGGCCGGAGTTCGGTCGGTTCTTGTGTAAACACACTCCCACGCTTCACACGACGCCCTACTCAGATGAAGAACTAGAACCTAATAGAACACTGAGAAATATTTGAACCAGTACTCGGTTATTGTATGCTACTTCTGCGAAGACGAGACATACGTAAATAATCTATTAAAAATATACCCGACCGAAGGGAAGCACTGACATGGCACCTAGTTCACCCGGTGTTATGGGCTGACATCACGGACGTTATAGGTGATGTAGCCAATCGTGTCAGTTTCCATAAAAAAATACCCTCTTTAAAGAGGATTAAGATAATGTCATACATTACAGTATTCCGGGTTGACTGGAGGAAATTGCCTAAGGCAATATGCCCGTCCTTGCTGGATTTTCATGCTGACTAGATTGTCAACATTTTTTCGTTTTAAATTGTACGTGGGATAATTTCCTCTTCCTCGCAAGGTGAGGTAATCTGTGCACTACTGACAATACTAATGCCTTGTTATGTGTACAATGTTAGCTGGAAGAAAAGATTAGAAGCTGCATCGTCCTTATTACAGCTCTCTCCTGGAGCCTATAGTTAATATCCACTGGACACAGGGCCTCTGCCGTAACCTCAGAGGCCGTACGGTCTTTGTAGCTTTACAACCTCGGGTACAGTGACCCACAAACAATCAAAATACTAATAGTTACGAAGTAAGGATACTGATAAATAGAACCTTGTCCCGCCCATTCATTAGACCGGAGGAGAGGATCGAAGAGATCGGAGGAATGAGTAAATTTAATCTATGCGGTAATGTTACCGTTCCCGCCAGGTCAAATAAGCATGTAAATATCTTTCACCTGTTGAAGGCTCCTACTAGAATAGGTCTCCCAGGAGTCTCAGGTGCTTTCTTTGTCGTCTGTCCTCAGCGGGACAGACGGGGGCCTGCAGTTCCTTTCCGTCTCTCCGACCACCTGCCTGCGAAAACATCCGCCAGAAAGAAAATCTCCGATTACTCAACTATTTATTAGTATCATCGTAAATGCTCTTATTTGGATACCCAATTATTTTTTTTATGTAATCCTGTATGGGTGACTGAGTTGGAGGGGCTAAAGCGCATGCTCCGACCAGCCAATATCACCTCCGAGAAGGTAGGTGCCATACCGGAGACTTCCCTGCATTGCTGGCTATACTGGACTAGAGGTGAACACAGCCGAGGCTGCTATGCGGCCATCTTACATCCAGTCGGTGGTACCAACCCAGTCGGCTACAATTTGAGCCTACCACCTAGTAAGGGGCAAGGGAAGGGACCTACAGTTTTACACCGGTTCCGAACGGTGAAGCAGCAGGTGTAAGTGTGCACGTAATTTTTTTCGTCAGAAAAAACTCATTGGTACACGCCGACGGGATTTGAACAGCGGACCTCTCGCATGAGAAGCCGATACCCAAACCGCTCGGCCACCCGCCGCTTAGTTAGTTTACTGTGTCTGTTTACCGCTTGGAGCGTGCACGAACGAAGTGTGCAGGTACTGACCGAAAGCCAATTTCCACGAGCCGGCAATGGTGTAGTAATCGCCGATCGAGAAGTCGCAAAGTCTCACGTAAAGATTTATTCGCAGTCCGATGATGTAAAATACAATTTTCCCCCGAGCAACTTAGCGAGGTGCTTCACTCCGCTAAATTACTTTCGATGCTCGCCGTCTCGACATTCCAATGAGCCAAATGGAATCGAAAATCCGACTTCTATCCTTATTTATTTCGGAAAGATGTTTGGTGAATTCTCCGGGCTAAGCGAGGGACCCTAATGCTGCTTATTTGAATAGGATTTCGGGTTGTGAGGCCCCTTAGAAGTGGGCCTCTAGGAAATTCTCGATTTTTGGTCGTTCGGTTGGAACGGTCGTCCCTCGGCGTAGGCTGAAACCAAAATAGGTGTTCCGGTACACAGAACGAGTAAAGTTTCGTGTTTTCAGTTGTACGTGTGCGATGAATGACGTGTCCGTTATATTTATAGGTAGGTCAACAGCACCCACGGACTCTTTGTTGTTCGTAAATACTTTTCCGAATTCTTATTTTTAACGAATATTAATGAACCAATTACCGCTCTTAGGTGACACTCTTACGTACTTACTCGATTCTTATTGAAGACTACTAAATGTGATCGAATAGAAAATACATACATACAACACGCTGTATCCGGACAATCTGGGTAAGCAGAGTAGTCAGTGTTGTGCTGCAAGTACTTTTGTAAATTACAACAAAACACCGACCACCACGTTTAGCAAAGTATTACCTCAAGATAACTATCAAGCAGCAAGTAAGACACGAAGACCCACCTGCTACATGACTCAGTAGAAGGACCGTGCCAAGGTAAGAGGTGGCTAGCCTGTTGCCCTTATGCACGACATCTTTTCCTTATCCCTTAGTCAACCTTTTACGAGATGCACGGGGAGAGATGCAGTGAGGCTATTCGTTATTTATTATATATATATATATATTTTATGGAATCTGACACGGTTGGCTACATCACCTGCAACGTCCGTGATGTCAGCCCATAACACCGGGTGAACTAGGTGCCATGTCAGTGCTTACCCCTTTGATCGTGCCGGCTACACTGAACTGGTCGGAAAACACAAACTATTTACATAGCCGTTTTGACCGACGTTTCATTCAGTGCGGTGGTACCAACCCGGGCGGGTTAAACCCTACCACCAAGTAAGATTAGGAGGGAAGGGACCTACAGTTTTACGAGGAATCCGAACCAAATAGGTCAGCCTCCAACGGTCAGCGGTCACCCATCCAAGTAGTGACCGCACCCAGCGTTGCTTAACATTCTATAGCGACAGTTGACTGTCTGCACCAGTGAGCTATCGAGGCTGACTATATACTTTCACAGTCAATATGCTGAATTACGTATCATCATCTTCTTATTACAGAAAGAATCAGAAATAACCCTTCCTTTTTTGGCTTCGCCGTAGTCGGGTAAAAATAAAGAATAAACCTGACCTAAGCCGCAGGCCCGTGGCGCGGGCGGGACCTAGCGCCTCGCGCCCGCGAGGTGAGCGAACACGCCACTCCGCGGATAAGCCACTGTCTGCCGCTGAGGGCTGAGGGTTGACGTATCGCCGATAAGCCGACGCGACGTATTGCTCTGAGCTGACTTGTCGGAGAGCAACGATATGTCGATGAGAAACTGATACAAAGCGGATTTTCATATGAAACCTTTAGTCAGATTTACAATATCCGAATGCCCGCGGGCGCCGCCGCCGTCCAACTACACCTCAGCTGCGTTAGTCTGGTGCGAGCGCCATATGTCGTGCTTCCCATAAAAAAAAATATGAACTAATATTTTTCAAAAATATGTCGAAATGACGAGATGTTTTATGTCTGTCGCGATATTTGTTATTCTTACAAGAGCCGAACCACGTGACAGAAGCTCAATTTTGAAAAACGACCAATTTCGTAAACATTTAAGCGCGAATGAATACAGATAAGAAAAGTCAATTGAGCATTTTACTTAATCACATTTGCGACAAAGGGAGACTCACCTTCACAGACAAGTACAAAACTATCCTCTAATACAAACACCGCAAACTCTTTTATTGAGGGAACGGAAGTTTCAGTGAGCCTCGCATCTAATAGAAGGATAAAACACAAGTTACCGCTCCGAGTTCAGCCCGCGCCGCCGCCGCCGCCGCCGCAAAGTTAGTTTTACTTTGTTCCCACACGATAAACAGTGGCGGAACTTTTCTTCCGCCCGAAGGGATTCCCTGATCTATTTTTGTCTGGGACTTAACGCACCTTTGCCTTAAAAATATAAGAAACAAAAGAGATCACTTATATTTTCTCTTTTTAATTAACCCCCAGGGGTGTTATAACTTTGACGCCTCCGTCTGTCTGTCTGTGTGTCTGTCTGTGGCATAGTAGCTCCTAAACGGATGGGCCGATTTGGATGCGATTTTTTTATTAGAAAGCTGGTTTAACCGGGATGGTTCTTAGCTGCTTTAGTAATCAAGTACCTGATCAATAATTATAAAGTAATCAAGTAATTATGAAGTAATCAAAAAATTACGTCTCACTGATGGGCCGACTTAGATACGCTTTTTTAAAAAAAGCTTAAAATAAAAGTTTAATTAAAAAGGTCAAAAACCCACGACCCCTTAAAAAAAATTAAAATAATTTCCGTTTAGGAGTCATGGGCCCGCTAAGTAAATAACATATAAAAACTCAGCGCTGCGCGGGTATTTACTTAGCTGCCCCCCGACTCCTTAAAGTAACTCAACGGAAATTATTTTGAAATTTTTAAGAGGTCGTGGGTTTCCATCTCTTGTTTTAATCAAATAGCTGCGATCGGCGCGGCGCTGCGGCGCTCTTCCTTCAGGCGGAGCGCGCGGCGATAGGCACCAAAAATGGCGGAGCGCGTGGTACCTTCACGGAAACCGACGAGCATGTATGAAAAACATTACAACTGTGGGAGATTACGCAGGTGTGTCCAGGCAGGAGCTGGGCACGTGGTACCCGTTGTCTCTGCCTACCTCCAATAGGTGTGACGTTGCTTTTGGCAGTCTTCAGTAGGAGAGTAAACGAAAGATATCTGTGCTGTTGTTCTGATTCAAGCTTCTCTGATTAGAACATGGTTATTTAAAGAAAGGGTGTACCGAACCGGATAGAACAAATTGTGACAAGTTCGAGTGCAGTCTAACTGCCCTATGAATGATCGATAAACAATACAATACAATACAAAATGAATTTAAAATGGCGGCGCTCCTATTTGGCTCGCGCACAGTATTGCCAGTATTGCGCACAGTATTGCCGCCTATATTCGCACGTATAGACAGCAAAAAAAATTTCTTTGAGTACTATTCTTTGTTTTGACCTAAGATAATAGGCGCTTTTAGGGTTTCGTAGCCAAACAGCAAAAACAGAACCCTTATAATTTTATTTCGTCCTGTCCATCCGTCTTTACATCACAGCCAATTTACTCGGAGAATATTGGAACTACATAGATGAAATTTGGAAGGAAGGTGTGTTCTATGAACCGCTATACAATGGTGATAATGATAAATTACTGGCACAAAATTCAAATTTAGAATGTTGAATAAAATTAAAAGAAAAGAGTAGGCCACTAACGAGGCGCCATGACTATAAATAAATAGATGTAAATCCTAAAACTCAATAAATAAATAAATAAAATAAATTTCTTAAGGACTACAGTACAGCTTTTAAAGCCTCGTTTAAAGCTTCTAACTTAATCATCTAGCATTAAACGTAAAAAGCTTTTGAAGTAGACTCAAAGAAAACTACAAAAAGAACACTTTACAAATAAAATAAATATAAAGCAATTGTTACAAGACAAACATTTGCAAATAAAGAAATATACTATGCAAAAAAATATATTTGCATGCCGAATGTACACTTGTTAAACGCCGCCATTTTCAATCCCGTTCTTTATATAACCAGGTTATACTTTGTCAAAGACCGGCAGTGGCTTTTTTATACTCGAAAATAGGCGCAACAATAGAGAAATAAAACTAGATAGCAACCGAAAATATTGACGTGATAGCAATTATATATCTAACAAAAGTTTAGAAAGCTTTACTTCCACTCGATTTAATAATATAAAGTTATGATTTCTAATTCAAGCATATTTTTCTTCTTTATTGCTTTATTTTTGCTTCTAGTAATAAATAATTGTAATTTGTTAGTCGCACATTTATGGTTCAGTACCAACAGTAAATTTTATTTAAAACAATGTAGAAAAATACTACAAGCGGGAGCACTGACTATGCCTAAAGCTGCTGGTATGGCAACTGATGAAATCGTTGTTATAGTAGTGAACAGTTGTGTTACTTACTAGTAGTGAAAAGAAGAAGAAGAAGGAAGTGTAAATAATTCATTTTGAATTTGTACAGAATTCTAATTAAAGTGCAATGTGTGGAGTCAGCTTAGCTAGTTTCAAATAAATTCTGAAATCAAATAGGTGGCAGCTCGTTTGCGGTGAAATGAAAAAGTGTGAGCGAACGTGAAAAAGGGTGCGGTAATTCCTTTTCGGCCGCCAGCTCCGAAACAAAGGCGAATTAGCTACAAAACGAACACGAGAGAAAGACCCCAAAACAGCGTCGGGAGTCCGATTGTGTTGCGGGTCTGGCTTTATAAATACACGGGCAGAGAGTTCGAAAGAATACAACTGCTATCTATTCACATGTATTTCGTCCCTAACATAATCTATAAATGCACACAATTTACGTCAGCCAGTGAACAATATATTTAGAGAGAACTCTGGAAGCTTTTAAAACGTGGACAAAAAGCTTTTATTTTAAAGTTTCCATTAACGATAAATGAAAGGTGGCTCGCCCCCGGCTCGCTTTTTTGTTTTATATTTTCTTATTATTACTGCGTCTGTTTTAGCACGTTTTAACAGTTTATAAATTACTATTCTTCTCCCGAGACTTAAATTTTTGTACAAAATGAATCGGCTATTTTATCAATCAATACTAATATTAAATCTGTAAGGAATGGTCATGGAGTAAGTTACTTGGTTTTATGAGATATGTATTGCGTTTGTGGACTTTATGTATGATACTAAAACTAAATTGCCGATTTTTAGAAATATTTTCTGTACGTATGTGTATATGTATTTTCCTCCATAACTCTTAAACCGATCATCCGAATTCGTTGAAACTTAGTACAAGCACATTTGATTATACGGGACACTAGATAGGATAAATAAAATTCAGTTCCGGTTTAGCTAAGATGTGGCTGTCATACAAACTGAATTGTTCCGCGGGCCGAAATAAAGGTACGATAGCAGGCTTACTTTCTTCGTTTTAAATACGAATTTAAATGCGAGCGAAGCCGCGGGCAAGAGCTAGTAATATTATAATATCTATATTTATAGCTGAAATAATACTGGGTTGGTACCGCAATTCTACGCGCTATAAGTACTTACCTACCTCGGATTCTTACCAATCAGTTCTGCAGATCCTTTCTTTACAGAATAGGTCAACTCTGGAACGTTCTTTCTGCCCATATTGTACCGTGTGGGGCCGGTACACAGATCTGTGGGCCGGTACTTTAAAAGAATATCCCCACTGCATCTCTCCCCGTGTATGTCGTAAAAGGCGACTAATGGATATGATTCCCTTCTTATATTACCTACTAGGTGGTACGGTTCAACCCGCCCGGGTTGGTACCACCGCACTGAATGAAACGTCGGTCGAAACGGCTATGTAAATAGTTCGTGTTTTCCGTCCAGTTCAGTGTAGCCGACATGAAATGAAGTGAAGCACTGACATGGCACCTAGTTCACCCGGTGTTATGGGCTGACATCATGGATGTTGTAGGTGATGTAGCTAACCGTGTCAATTTCCATAAAAAAAAGTAAGCCCGCTACTGTACCTTTATTTCGGCGCGCGGAACAATTCGGTTTGTATGCGAGCAACATCTTACTGTGTCTCGTATGGTTAAATGTGCGCGTACTAAGTTTCATCGAATTCGGATGATCGCTTTAAGAGTTATGGAGGAACATACATAAATGCATACAGAAAAGATTTCTAAAAATCGTCAATTTAGTTTTAGTATCATACTTACAGTCTTCAAACGCAGTATTTCATAATACAAAGTAACTTACTCTACTACAGATTTATTATTAGTGTTGAGTATTGATATTCATTCATATAAGTGTTAGTGCCGTCATTAGTAAGACATATTTCCACATACGCTTACATTTGAACTTGTACTGACTGCTCTAAAAGCGAGGACATGCACCTAGCAAATTTTCACTTTTCTGTTGGGCACTCAGCGTTCTAGTTTGAGAAGGTTCCACATAGTTGTCTCGAATTTTAGAGGCGATTGTTAATTACATAACGAACGAGAGCGCATAGAAAGAGCCCTTGAAATTAAGTTAGCACGTGGAGGGCACGTGATTCACCTTTGTAATTGTGACCGTCCATCGGGTATTCCAATCCTGTATTTTGTTTCTGATAATATTTTGAAATCGCAAGCAATCTTCTGGGCGTCTTGTGCATATTTATTTAAAATTTGTTTCATTTTTAGGTATCGTATTCAGGATGATTTTGTTACTATGCCGGATATTTCAGGGCATTCATTCTGTATCGAAAACGAAGCAGATTAAAAAATAGAACGGTTGTGAAATTGAAAACAACAAAATTTAAGTTCTCCATTCATTTTGATTTCATTTTACGAAAATGTATGGAGAACTCAATTTATTTTTTCCAATTTCGCTACCGCTCTTAATTTGAAGCTTTATTTGAAGTTTTCGATAGAAAATAACTCACTGAAATATCAGGTATGATAACAATATCATAGTATAGTCTGTATAGAATAATAATTTGTAGATAAAATAACGTTCCTGTGAATAAACAAGTTTTGATTAATTATTATTTTATTGAAGATATTTTTACCTGCAAACTGCAACGTCTGCCGTCTATAGGTAGTGTAACATTAGCTTATGGCTCAATAAAGAACATCAACCTATTGTATGTATGTTAAAAATATGACGAATCCGAGTGCAGTGTACTGTCTATGGATGATGAATAAAGAATAAATAGTAGAGTAGAGCGTCGTCCCTGTCGCACGAACTCGCACCTCGTATATCATATAACTCCAGTGGAATCACGAACACAGCTAGTGACGTAAAAAAGAATTCAAGATTCTCTAATTGCAAATCTGACAGTCAGACAGACAAGCAGAGAGTATCGATTATTTATTAGGTACATAATTTAAGTTATTGTAATACGAAGAACTTGAGAAGTTTGACAAAGTTGCATGTTAATTTGTTCTAAAATACCACCGCTTCTAAAATTTGATTGAAAGAGAAGACTTACATATTCAATTCGGCTGCGACTCGATTGAATAAGCCTGAAATGTCACGTGGCACACGAGTCCAGTTCTCATAATATTATTTAGTCTTCCGTGAATGAAATGGTAGGTAGCATAACAAATAGTAGCCTCCGTACAAAGTTCACGGGCCAGTCTGTTGAATCGTTTGTAGATACGTTTTGGTGTACATTAGTTTCATTTTCTACGTCCACAATTTTAGAAGCTTCATAGAGTTCAAAGCTACCCTTGCCTCCAAGAAAATTGTACGTCCTTCACCCCAGCAGGCGGTTCTTCTCACCGGCGCAACTGCTTACCTATGTTATACAAAGCGCAAGTTCGCCCAGTGATGGATTACTGCAGTCATCTGTGGGTGTAGAAACCCTTTACTTGTTGGCGTCCTTGGACTCTATTCAGCTCTGCGCTATTCGTCGAATTGGTGATCCCAAGCTCACGGAGGGACTTGAATCATTGCGACACAGGCGAACAATCGGTTCCCTTCGCCTTTTTTATAGGTGTAGCCGTGGAAAGTGCTCTGTTGTGCGCTTCCCTCATCCCTCCGCCTCCATCCACATATTCGCCACATCCGACGGACCCGCTCAGAACATCTGTTATTGACACAAAACTTTTGAGAACACATCGCTTTTCGAAATCGTTCCTTTGTCGTGCGGCGAAAATATGGAATGGTTTTTCGATGAGTGTGTTCTTACTGTTAGGTAATTTAAGTTATTAATACGAATTAATGATAAATTATTAAATTAAACTGGAGAAGTTTGACAAAGTTGCGTGTAAATGGGTTCAAAAGTATACCAACTACCTACTACATACCTGGGGCATCTTCAAAATTAGACGACGTTTTTATCGGCCTTATAGCTGGCATGGCGCCTCTCTGAGCGTGGTTTCGCGAGGAGTGATGTTATTGGCTGTGTCTGATCTTCCATTGAACTTTTGGCACAATCCTCGTACCGGCTGTCTAAAAAAAAACTAAATTCATCTTACTTTTGAAGCTCTTCAAGCATTTTATAGTTTTTTTTTAAATGTAATCATTATAAATTCTTCTTCAGATTTCAAGTCTTATTCTTCGGTAGTAAATAAGACAGCGCCGTTTTCTAGTCCAACTCATCTGTTTATTTTTCTATGTGTGCCCCGGATTCTCCTTGAAATTGCCCTTATGATGGAGATCTTATGGAGATCTGCGTCTTTGTTTTCAACCATCCCAGGATGTGTGAGTTATGCTTCTGCCGCTTGTCGGCTAGTTTTGTTGCTGTTAGCATTTTATTCTAATATTTTTGTCTCAAATTAATAATACTCGTAACTTCTTTCTTTTCAAATGCAGAATTGCACGTCTATGTGTTCTTATTAGTGTACTGTATAACTGAAAATATTTACACAATGTTTAATAGCGGTAAAAGCATACAAACATACAAACATACTTCCATATTTCGCAAATTATTTCAATATATAGCTTTCGTTCATGTCACAGTTAGCTGAAAATATATATTAAGTAAATACATGGTAAATACATACGGTAGGGAGGTATGCGCAATTAAAGTGGTTTATGTAGATACCAACTATAAACTGACTATAACGAAGGAGCTTGACATCACTCGAGTATGTAAATGTGAGAAATAACTCTGTAGCTCGAGAGTAGCAATGTAAGTAATGTTATTCAGTAAGCTATGGACGTGCTAAGTCTATGGACCTGTCATCTTCAGTAAGAGTGAATTTGTATGACTCTACAAATGATTTTTTTATTGTTTATTGATCATTCATATGGTAGTAAACTACTTTTGATTTGTCACAATTTATTTTTTACAATCGGTTGGATTACACCTACGAAGAAAAGCCGGCAAGAAATTCGCCGGTTTTTTATAAATACATAGGGCACACTAAAAGTTTCCGGAATTGGCCACTTACATAAACAATATTTAAAAAGTAATTACAACATTTGAAATGGAACTCTTTGGCTGTAGAATGCAGTTTGTTTCATCTGACTGTCAATTGTTTTTACATTGTGGCGCCATTTTAAAAATTGCGTGTCTACATTAACATGAATTTAACCCGGGAAAATTTTCGTAGTATGATTTTCTACGATTTTAAGTGTAATTTGACAGCTCATCAGAGCTTCGCTCGGCTTCAATCTGCTTTTGGCGATGAAGCACCATGCAAGACGACTATTTATTGCTGGTTTGCAGAATTCAAGCGCGGTCGTGTCAATCTCAGTGACGAATCTCGCGATGGTCGCCCGTTCACCGCTGTGAACAACAAAAACATCGATGCTGTGCGCCGTATGATCGAAACAGACAGGCATGTGACCTACCATGAGATTCGGGCATCCTTAGACATAGGCATGAGTCAAATACAATCAATCCTACACAAACATTTGGGTGTGAGAAAGCTGTGCTCGCGGTGGAACCCACACAATTTGACCGAGGCTCAAAAAACGCACCGCGTCACTTGGTGTAATGCCATGCTTACCAGATTCAACAAAGGCGCTTCAAATTTGGTGTGGGACATAGTAACAGGTGACGGCACCTTGTGACTTTTTTCTGTTCCCAAAAATTAAGAACCAATTACGCGGTCAACGATTTTCATCACCAGAGGAGGCTGTCGAAGAATATGAAAAACACGTTTCTGAGGTCACCACGGAGGAGTGGCACAAAAGTTTTCAAAATTGGTTTAATCGTATGAAAAAGTGCATTTACGCAAAGGGAGAATATTTTGAGAAACAATAAATTCATTTTTGACCTTTAATAGTATTTTATTCTCATTAATTCCGGAAACTTTTAGTGTGCCCCACGTATTATCACAGTACCTATTTTAGTGACTATCCACTGAATTTACACAGCGTACGCCATACGCCACGTGAGTATCACACAACCTACGTAAATACAGGTAATAATACAATTTTGGATTGGTTTTTAAAAAATAGTGTTTACATGAATTTTGTATATTTTTTAGTTTTTATTGAATATAAAATACTGATTTATTTAACTACGAGGATTTCTTGCTTTGCGCTCAGTTTTTTTCAAGACTTTGCTGTGTTCTTTGTTCCTGCGTAATTCAATAAATTGTTTGATTACTAAATGTTCGAGGCTTTTCCGTAAATTTTCACATCGATGTCGGGCGGAGGAAGCATCAAACAGCTCTTCTCAGTGAATATTTAATATCGATGTCTCCGGAGTCTTGAATAAAACGCGTTCGTCGGTTTGAGGGTTTGAGGATACATCTTACCACGGAAAGTACACATGTTTGGAATGATCAGAATCCTATTTAATAATTTCGAAGTTATCCCAACCTAGATAAAACCTTAATTATTTTACTTTCGAGATTGGTTGTACTCGTAAAACTTACGTTAATTTGTTGTTATGATGTCAAAGTCTATAATATTCGATGACTATATCTATTCCGGACCCATACTTACTAGGGCAAACTCAATAATGTTGTGTGGTAAGCCTGGGGTAAACCTACGCCTACTCATGATATATGACCATTCTTATCAATATGACGTGGCAACAATTATTTCCGTATCGCACCAGGAAATTGCCCCTGTGTATTTATCGACACCCATCAACTGGCCACTTCACACGCATTTTCCGTGATTGCCGCCTTCTGAGAATTACACCTCAGTCCCGGCACGATAAAACAAATTCTCTTCCACGATAAATTTAATTTATATCCATGTAAGTCGCCACCGAAATCCACTGGCACGTTATTACAAAATTTCTTGATATGTGAAATTTAGACAATGTCAACTGAATCAAACCAAGATTCGATAGAAGTAGTCTACCCTTCTGCGGTACATTTTACATTTGACAGAGTTTCTGCTTTAATTCTGAGAGATGTTGAAAAGGGTGTTTACATTTGCAATTTCCCTCCCGGAGGCCGCACCTTTCGAATAACGAAGAGTTTGGAAAACACGTCGTTACTTTGTGTTTTATCGAGTTATAATTTTGTTACCTCAGTTCGTCGGGTTATAAAAGCTGCAATTTTCGGGGTGATCGTTGGTAATATGGGTTTTGAGTTGTAATAACATTAATGCTTGTTTTATGATCACTTAATAGCTATGGTCTGCTGCTCCGCTGGAGTCGAAGATGATGAGACTATGTGAAAAAATAAAAATTGGATTTTTCGGAATTTTTTGGTTATAGATTTATAGAAAAATAATTAGTGTTAGTTGGATTACACATTTGACTAAAATATAGGGTTTTTCATTTATAAATTATGTTCATTTAAACATTCATGTCGGCGGTTATGGCCCGAGGTCCCTTAGATATAGAGATATATCATATTAATGTTGAACACGGCGAAACTTACACACAAAGGAAGAGAAAGAAGTTTATTCATGTGTACCTAACACACTCTGTTCCGTAAACCTATAGGTTGTACCTATTTGTGCATACATGCGATTGTGAGTTCGCGAAACTCGCCAGAGGATGTACAGGTGTCACACTCGGCGATATGACGTCTTATTCAGTTCTGGCAAGTAAACACATCACGTGCAAAAGCGATCTGACTCCGTCCCTTGTGCGTTGGCTTGAAGTGAATTCAAAATTAAGGATGCGACATCACTCGTCGAGTATATGAGTATATTAGTGTGTGCACAAGCCGACGCTGCTATGAGGCCTTATTACATCCAGTACGGTTGTACCAACCCAGTCGGTTACAATTTGAGCCTACCACCTAGTAAAGGGGCAAGGAAGAAGCAGCAGGTGTAGGTACGCAAGTAAATAAAAAAAAACTCATTGGTACTCGCCGACCGGATTCGAACCTCCGACCAGAAACCGTCTGCTTCTCGCACGAGAAGCGGACGCCCAGACCACTCGGCCAACCGCCGCTTAAAAAGCAATATTACAAATAAAAGTATAAAAGAAAATAGAAGGTAACTCTAAGTGCTACTGAGGCAAAATAGAACTAGACCGAATTTACCTACTAAAGCAAACCGAGCCACGTCTCCCCAACGTCTTTGTTGAAAATGCCTCTCCGTCGTCGTTTCCTTGCAAGTAAGGCGCCTTTACTGGAAGAGGGTCGGAGTAAAGTTTTTATAATGACATTGCCAAGTTTAGCTTCTCGAGTGACACCCCGCTCGCACCGGACCGGGCCACCGGCACCCTATTCTGTGAGGCGAGCGACAAAGTCGACACGATCCATCAAAAAGGTTATTAAAAAAAAATGGAACAAACGGATCCTTTGAGACTTTATTGTCTATCTGTCAGTCAAACAGGGCTTTTAAATGGATATTAGTTGAGCATTAATATCGGATAACATTCATTTTATGGCACTCGACATAGTTGAATGAATGTAACCTTTATTGGTCGTAATTTCAGATTAACATTTAGAATTTACTATACACTATCCTTTACTAATATTGGCGACAAGTTGGGGTCAACTCAGCGTGTGCAATGGACAACCTATTGCGCTGATTTTCAGTTGAACCCATTTTGCCGGGTTATTTTGTTACATCATTACTGCACCCGTGATGTCAGCCCTTGATTACACCTTTTTCATATCTGAACTAGGCGCCATGCCAGTGGTTCCTTTTTTCATGCCAGCAACACTGAAATGGACGGAAAATATGTATATGTCAATATGAAAATATGTAACAGTCCGAACGGTTTTCTAGTAAGGCAAGGAAAGGGGCTTCAATTTTAGATGAGATTCGATCCATGGAGCTACTAACCTTCATTAGAGAAGTGCGCTTATCACACGCGGAAAAAGAAAGAAAGTGATGCACGCCTACGGTCATCGAACCCACGACATTCTGTTTAATTGAAGGCCCTTATAATGCGCGGGGCGGATCTCGGCGTGTCGCCGCCGCAGCGGCTCGTCAGTGTTCTCCCTCGCACTCGCACCGTACTTGTATAGTGTATGCGCGTGGCGGGTCGCCCGCTGCGGAGTAACTATTAAGTAATCTGTGGCTGCGGCGACGACACGCCGAGATCCGTCCCGCGCATTATACCTCTAGGCCACTAGCTGTTCATTCTGTATCTCGATACAGTGAGTCGTCGGTAGGTACAGAATAAGTCGCCGGACGTGAGCGGGCAACGGGCTAAGGAGTTCCAGCGAAATTACCGTCGCCCTTTCACAACTTTCCGATTTCGGATTTTATACGACAACTCTCGTAGACGTAAAACAAAAACGGAATCGATAAAATTCGTGGAAAACATAAAAGTTGAAGGGGTGGCTCTTCGTCAAAAAACAAAAAGTCAAATTTTTATAAACTTCTTTACAAATTTTTATTTTATATTGTTTTTCCTCTTTTTTAAGGTTCCGTAGCCAGCGACGCTGGCACGTATCTCAAATTCGTTCAGGTATCTGTCCTCTGTCCTTTGTCACAGCCTGTAGCTGATAGCTCATAAATAGCTTGAGCGATCTTCTTGAAACTTGAAATGTTTATAGATTTTCGAGAGATAACACCAAATAATTTTTTTGACATCACGGATGTTGTAGGTGATGTAGCGAACCGTGTCAGTTTCCATAAAAAAAAAATTAAGGGGTGAGCAAGGTTAGGCGTCCTCAACTAAAATTTATATGGGCCGCAATAATTAAGTTGAAAATAGAAATATTTCTCAAATGTGACGAGTTGTATATAGTTGAAAAAGGTCTTATAACCCAGATTTACTTTTTTTAAAACAAAATTTTAATTGTATAAAAAGTTAGAAGTTGGAATATATCTAATTTCTCTGCCCAATAGTATAATGAGGCCATTATTTAAAAAAAATCTCAATAAATCATACAGAGAAAATTTAATTATTCTGAGCGTAAACGCGTCTCACTGACGTGCCACTCGGGGTGAGGTGTGACGCGGGGAAGGACGGGCAGTGGCGATGTATAAGTAGAGATGGCTACGGAATCCTCTTTGCGTGAATTATCACTTTTGCATTTATTTTCAGTATTAATCGTGACTGAGAAATAGTAAAATACAAATCCATATAGTTTTACGAGTGTGCAACTAAGCCTCAAATTAGTACCTAGTTATTTAAATTTGTTCTTTAATTAAAAATTATATTATACAAAAAAAAAAACAAAGAAAAAACAAAACAAAATCATTTTTGAGTAAATTAAATTAAAAGATACATTCAGATGTGTTTTATAGTAAGCGAGGGGCTTAAGGAAAATATTGATTCCTACGCATAGAAATGGGGAGAAATGGGTTAATTTGTATCGAGGCGAGTGTAAATATTAGGTTAAAAGAAATACTTGAGTCAACACTGAATTAATTATATCTCAGTTTAGTATCGAATCCGTTGAGGGCTGCTCGGCCGGGGGCGGCGGCTGGGGGCGGCCGGGGTCGGCTGGGGGCGGCCGAGGGCGGACGGAGGCGGCTGGGGGGACGGAGGTACGGACGTGGCTCAACAACCGATTCGCTTTCTTTCTCTGAAGAAAGCGGGTTCAGTTCAGCACTACTATATACGAAGATGGAAAGCATTTCTAGCGTTATAATTTTATGTTTTACAGCGGTTTTCTTTCAGAAATTCGGAATTCCCTTTTAATACTTTTACATGTATGTATGCATGCATGTATGCAATTTGTGAAGCTAATTAAAAAAAGAAACGATGACACAAGTTACTTAGAACTGTTTTCGAGTTTACGTAATAATTATTGTATTTATTTCTGGCTTTCAGTATTAATGAATACAGAAAACTCTACTTCTAAACAGAAATAGTGGATAGTAGATCAAGAAGGCAAA
This sequence comes from Nematopogon swammerdamellus, assembly GCA_946902875.1. Lineage (NCBI taxonomy): Eukaryota > Metazoa > Arthropoda > Insecta > Lepidoptera > Adelidae > Nematopogon > Nematopogon swammerdamellus. The sequence goes on from OX336346.1 coordinate 13,834,705, forward strand.
TTAACGTGAGAAACCCAGTGCACAAAGGTCTGCATTAATAGCCCCCCTTTTCGCAGGGGCCCGGTGCTCCGCGCCCTGCCGCCGCCGCCGCCGCCCCTGCGGTGGCCGCCATAGTACCTCATGAAAGTCTAATTTCATCAATGTTGTATAACATTATAAGTCGCGGCTGAAGGCATAAGAAGTTGAGGGAGCACCGTCTCGTCCTGGATCACCGCATCTGCTGTATGTTGAAATTGGTTTTATTAAAATTTTTATACGACTTTTGTAACAGCTGAGAGCTGTGTAAGCAGGACTGCCGCCGAAACACTACCCACTCGAAGTCTTCATTTCGTCATGTTATGAGAGCTCCACATTGTTTTAGTACCTATTACACTTGTAAAAACCATTCTGTCTTTTTTTATAACTTGTTCTAATATCTCTATTTCATTACATGCATGCATTTTTATATTGGTGGAATACAATCATTTTGTAATATAAAATGTTGGGGGAATTTTGCTTAACATTGGGGAGATGTGTTACTTTCAGCATTCATACAACATCTGGGGGCATACATCTTTCTGAACCAGGTCGCCTAAGAGTTTAGCACAAAACTTAGACTTCTTTTTTTCCTTTTTGGTAAATGCGCAATATACCTATATACTATACAGGGTTACTAGTAATTCGATGCATTCCTTTCAGGGGGTTATAGTAGAGGTAATTTGTGTTTTTTTTAACCATATAATTCCTATTCCGAAAATGCTTGGTTTACGATTTCGAGTTCGAGTACGAGAGTTAAAAAAATCACAAATTACCTCTACTATAACCCCCTGAAAGGAATGCATCGAATTATTACCAGTAACCCTGTATATGGCCAAATCAAATCAAACCAAAAATCTAATAATCACCCTCTTATGTCGGAGATTTTTTCTAAAGAACAATTTTTTTGTTCTCAGGCTTTTTTGCGACTGACAATTATATTATTTTAATTTTTTAGGACATGTAATATAATTTGAAAAGATAATTGCATAAATTGTATTAGAAATTATTATTAATACAAATGTTTAACTAACCAAAACTCCTTCTCGCCGTTATTTCGAATTTTCTAAGAATTTCACCTCACATACGGTAGTAAGCCATAAGGCCGTCAGCGTTTCATTTTGTTTGGCCTTCTTATAATTCATTACTTGAGCGCACAAAGCGGCGATCGACGGCCTCTCATCAATTTTGCTTTAGTTCCCGATACCCTGACCTAAATACACCCAATTTATGTGGACCAAAGCAACCACTTAGCTGAAATCCTTTTCATAATATTCACCATCAATTTCCACCGACAGCTAAATTGAGAGGGTTTCAGTAAAATACACAATGTGTAATAATCAATTATATTGGCTAACTTTTTACACGCACACTATTTCCTACCAAGTACAGCCTGGGGGTTTTCAAAAGGGGCGTGAAAAGGCTCCTGTCAGGCCGGCATTCGCAATCCCTGTACATCACAGGATGGGCATCGTTAGAAACCTACTTGTAGGTGAAACGACGTCACATGTCGCCATATCCATAAAAACCGGCCAAGTACGAGTCGAAGGTTCCATAACGCCATGTCATGGTTAGCGCCACTCACGCCATCTATGTTTCGTATTAGTTAACTGTCATGATTAGTTAAAATGCTTCTCACTCTATTCGGTAGATGGCGCGCGCGCATACACTTTGCCTTCTTCTATGGGGATCCCTGTGATTTTTTTACTTTTTCTTATTTTTATTATTTGTTGTTATATCGGCCATAATAACACATATTCTGTGAAAAATTTAACGGGCTACCTATTACGGTTCAAGAGATACAGCCCTCGGACAGACAGACGGACGGACAGACAGACGGACGGACAGACAGACAGACAGACGGCGTAGGCTTAGTAATAGGGTTTCGTACCGGATACGGAACCCTAAAAAGTGTGTAAATGAATGCGTGTTTTAAAATAGCACTATATTCTCAGAAGCACAAAATATACCAATTGAATATAAGCATCTCGTCATATTTTTTCCAAATATTTTCTACACATAAATCTCAACAATTTAATTGTTTACTGAGCAAATAGTACCATTTAGTTATATCCTACATCCATATTGTTACTGTATTATTTTGATGAAAGTCACGCGGCATTCGCCTCGGGGGATCCTAAATAATTAAATATTGTGATGAGTCGAGTGGGCGCGGTGGTCAGGAGAGGAGGGAGGAGGAGGGAGTGGTGGCAGCACTCTCCCCTGCCCCCGTTATCAAATTAGAGGCTGTGATTATGCCGGTAGCATTCGCTGTTCCGGCGTGCCGCGCCACCCCCGACCAACTAGGCATTCCGTACTGTCGCGTTCCAATAGCTATTTCAATTGGCTGGATCGAATTATCGATGAATGAATTATTGAGTGAATCCACCTTGTCCATTAAGTGCACTCGAAGTCAGAAGCTCTGTTCTAATGATAAAACTGATTTGACTATAGGTACATCTACATACCATCCCCACTCACTGCCGAAACCATCAAACTCAAATCAATCAAAGCTTCACCGTCCGCATCATTAAGTCATTCAGCCCACCACTCAAAGAAATAGATCTAAGAACCTGGGAATCATCATACATTTGGAACCTCGGCGCAGACCATTCATTAAACCTCGCGTGCCCCATGGCTCAACTAGATTGCTCAACTGAGTTGAGCAGTTGAGCAGTGGGACATCAAGGGTGTGCGAACATTTTATTCTCCATAGCTCAACTACGGGATAGCTCAACTTAGTTGAGCAGTAGGTCATCTTGTTGTATACCTGAACATTTACGCTACTGCTCAACTGGTCTTCAGACACTGGTCACTTACAATTGAATAAAATAATAATTATTTCATCATTCAAAATGTATTGAATTGTATGTACATTAGTATAATGACATACAACTAAATACATTTATTTATGTTACATTTATGTTTTTCTGAAAATAAAGTATTTAAATTTTTTTTTGTGTTGTTTAATTAACTTATATAAAATTATGGAAACCTCCTTTCAATTTCTGTTGCCCTGGTACTTTAGAACTGTTCCCAGTAGTCTTACCAAGTAGTCTTTCGAGTTTCCACTTTAATTACGGTGACTGTATTCTGACCATTTAGAACAAGATCCATTTCTGAAAAGCCTTCAAATAACGGTTTCCGTGGGACATAGCTCGGCCATACCGACAACTGGTATGTACGTGTTCGGGCTGTTCTCCTGAAAACCATAAGTGCGGTAGTCACTTTCTAAAATAGTGGAGGGGATAGTTATGACGTCATAAAGATGGCGGCCGGGTCTGTCATTCTAGGCGGTATATCTCGATAGTTACTCGACCGATTTCCTTCATTAAGGTGTCAAAAAAAAGCTAATAGAATGAGGATTATTCGATCTCTTACAATAGTTTATGTTAAACTAAGACGAAACTAAATATTTACAAAAAACTGACAATTCGAAAAAAAATATTTTTTAATTTTTTAAATAGCTCGGTAACCATCAGGATTTTGGAAATTTAGGTTATAATAAAGCGCATAGCTGCATTTAAGAGGATCATAGTGAACTTTAAATCATAACGATAGAGTAATAAACAACGGAGCTACAGTCATTTAAGTGAGCGTTGGTAGCGTCAAGCTCGGCGCGGTAACGTAAGTACCTACTGTTGACGACTCGGCCGACCGCAAATATACCAATACCGAAGATCACCATCCATCCATCCATTGAGATTTTCATATAATTTTTTTGTTTCTGAATTAGGACATATCTTTAAATATGTTAAGATACCTAGGTATGTAAGTTTTGAGTACCTAATGTATGTAAAGACTTTCTGTACTAAATTTTATAATTTTTTTCGACAATTCTGTCTTTTTACCCGACAGCGACGTTAGGAGGAGTGTAATGTGTTAAGATCTAAAGTGTGAGTCTGTGTGTTTCTGTACATACATATATTACAGTTCGGAACTCTGCCCCAATTACTTCATAATGACTGGAAACGTGGCCATGTCTGTGCTATACTACATTGGACGCGGTCCGGTCCCGCTCGCCGCGCCGCCGGCGCCGTCGCACTATTGGCCAAATTGCCACTTTTCGGTCATACATCTGTATCTTCTAAACTAGAAGACCTTCCTTGACAATTTTATTTTATGGTATTACTTGAATAGTTATTCTTCAAAAAACAGTAACATTTGATTGCAAATAATATTTATTATTAATAAAAAAAAATCCTAAAAATTTAAATAATGTATTTCTAAACTATGAAAATAAGATAAAAAATTATTATGTTCATTTACCAATAAAGTATCAACTTTTATAAAATATTCACTAATAAAAACATTTTCGTACCTTTGTGGTAAATAAAAAATTAAACATTAAATATTAAACGCATTAAATTCGATTACAGGATAGCACCTGTTTTTTGCTTCCTGAATTTTATTATAAGAAGGGAAGACGATGGAGTATCTTTCCAATAAACAGCTTCCCAAATATTTTTATTGCACTTTAGTCAGATCTAAATCTATGAAGACACTGAAGCTTCATCGTCGTTGAATTGAAAAAAATTTGCAGAATTTCCTTTGATAATTTCATTGCAGTTTTTCTTGTTTTATTGAGTTGCGTACGACACGTATTATTTTAACATAGGAGGCTTCATCTTTTTCGCCAATTGAATTCACTCCTTTAATGTACTCATATGAATGATAGACGTTGTCCAAACCAGATTCCCCAAAAAGTTTCACAGCTTTACGATTTTGTATACTCTCTGATGAAATTGCGTAGTCCTTGCAAGGTCGATCGGACAAAATGTAATGCTCCTTTATATATTTTTTGGCACTTGAGATAATATGGTTCCATTTTTCAAGAAACACAGTGGATAGCTCACCTTTAGAATACTTGAAAGACGCCATATAGTTTCAGAAACACTACACTGCACTCATCTGGCACGAATATTCAGGCAGTACAGTGTGTAAATGTACCACCCCTCACAGAATGGCTTATATTCGTACGAAAAAAATGTGGCGTGTGTAATATCTCCTTACACTTTGTGGTTCAGAAATGGTGTGCAAAACATAAATAACACAAAACACACGTGGTGTAAGTACATATATAATCATATCATAGTTTTAACCGCAATTGTTTCCGTTACGAAGTAGCTATACCTACCGTGAGAATGCTGAGGTTGTAGTGTATTTTCTTTGCATAATTTATACATTCAGTCTCTTAAATCAGTACTCTTAAGTTTACTTTTCAAATAAAATCATTTAAAATCAGCCTGGGTAGCTCAGTGGTGCGGTCGGTGTTAAGACGAGACGGAAGTTACCTTTCTCCATACTCCATACAAAATCGTCTTTCGGCATTTATGTTATCTCGCCCCCTAAACCTTATCCGATTATTAAATTTTTTTTATTAGGTAGGGCTTATCCCGTCCGAGTTGGTACCGCCGCACTGAATGAAACGTCGGTCGAAACCGCTATGTAAATAGTTCGTGTTTTCCGTCCAGTTCAGTGTAGCCGACATGAAATGAAGGGAAGAATTGACATGGCACCTAGTTCACACGGTGTTATGGGCTGACATCACGGATGTTGTAGGAGGTGTAGCCAACCGTGTCAGTTTCCATAAAAAATTAATAAAATAAAATAAAAAAAAAATCATTCACGCGAACGCTCCGAGCGTGCGAACAGCACGCATATTTTTTTAATTTTCGTGCCAATTTGCAGAATTTTGCAGAAAGTTGTTTATTGATTCTAAATAAACAGTGTACTGGCTATATGAAACCATTATAATATTCACCCGGGCAGACCCTGATACCATTTGAAAGCTTAGATGAAAATTGTAGTTTTAGATAAATTTCGCGTTTTCGTTAGTGCTTTAAATAAGGAATGATATCTTTAAAAACCCAACACAGTTACCATTACCTAAAATGCTTTTCGAATATGTATGGGTTTCTATATGTTTACCTAAGTATTTTTGAGAAAAATATACATAAAATATATGCGCTCCCTTAATATGCGGATGTTTGCGCAAAGAATTTGTTCAACTTTCAAGCGTCATATAACTGAGGAAAGTCAACTAAAATCTAAAATATGTACGTATTAAACAAGCACATTTCATGGCCTATCGAACCAACTCATTACCCCAGGTGGTATGTTGCCAAAACCATTTTTGTCAGTTGTTTGTATGGGGGCTGTCCATAGTGCGTCGCCGCGCGTCCGACCGCTACAGCCAGCTTGACGCTACCAACGATCACTTAAATGACTGTAGCTCCGTTGTTTATAACTCAATCGTTATGATTTAAAGATCATTATAATCGTCTTGAATATAGCTATGCGTTTTATTATAACCAAAATTTCCAAAATCCTGATGGTTACCGAGCTATTTTAAAAATAAAAATTTATTTTTTTCCGAAATGTCGGTTTTTTGTAAATATTTAGTTTCGTATTAGATTAACATAAACTATTGTAAAAGATCGAATAATCCTCATTCTATTAGCTTTTTTTTGACACCTTAATGAAGGAAATTGGTCAAGTAACTATCGAGATATACCGCCTAGAATGACAGGCCCGGCCGCCATCTTTATGACGTCATAACTATCCCCTCCACTATTTTAGAAAGTGACTACCGCACTCATGGTGTTCAGGAGAACAGCCCGAACACGCAGTGGCGTGCACAGACATTCGAGACTGGGTAGGCAGGCAGCCATGAAAATTCAAAATATATAAGGTCTTTCAATGGTAGGTAACGATACGCTAAGGGGTGTATGTGTATTAGATACTGATCACGTTCCCATTCCCATACCAATTATTTTTTTACGATATAAAAAACGTACTTATTAAGGTGAAATACGCGCACTTCACGTATTAAATGTGAGGAGTGAGTAGGCTTTTTATATCGTAAAAAAAAAAATTGCATGGGAACGTGATCAGTATCTGATACACATACCTACGTACACCCCTTAGCGTATCGTTACCTACTAATGAAAGACCTAAACAAGTTTAATTGTATTCCTCTTTCTTCACCCTTCCATTATCAGCCCGGTTTTCATCTCTCACATCTTTATATATCCACATGAAATGTTCCAGCAGATTTTTTTTAATGCCACCGCAGACATCCAATAAATGATTTGATTTAAATTACACATGTCATAAATACAGATGCAGGGTGGCTTTGAAAAAAGTATTTTTGTGTCATTTAAACAGAATAAATCTACAAATACAGTGCCGTAGATAGACTTAAATATCACAAGAAAAAACAGAAAAAGATTAAATAGAAATAATTAGAGTGGAGGAGAGGTACCTACTTTTCTTAGAAATCAATGAGCATATCCTTTTGTAAATATAGTGCAAACACTTCTTTCTTATAAAGTGTACCAGACAAGTACCCGGCCAACCGACGACGCGCGCGCGCGGGAACGATGATAGACCAGCTACACCTACGTTACGAGGCATTGTTGTGGTGTTAGTGAAAAGCAAGCCTACCCTAGCCTAGTAAATCGCGCATCGAATCACGCATACACACGCACAATTCGTAGCGTAGCGTAGCGTATATGACGCAGGATTTGAGTAATAGTGTGAGTGACCACCAGGCAGTCATGTTGTGTACTTATCCCGCGCGACGGGCGGGGCGCTGCGTCCGCGCGAGCGGCCGCGCCGAGAGGGAGGAGCGCGCGGCAAATTTTAAATCATTAGTTTTTTCGTGAAGCCGAGTAGTTCTATTCTATACGTTTTAATTTGATTGTTTGGTTGGGTGGAATTCGGACTTCAGTCAGGGTAGGCAGTGCTTTTCTGCCTTTATGGGATGCACGCCCCTGCGAACACGTACATACCAGTAGTTGGTATGGCCGAGGTATGTCCCACGGAAATTACCTAAATTTCACTTGGATCCCGCTCTAATTTGAAATTCTGACGAATTTCAAATCTCAGCATTTGAAAATCTGACCAAATGAAAACAAAGGATATTTTCAACTATTCAACTATGAATAGTTGAGCAATTTATGAGTTGAGTCGTCGGTATTCCCCATTGCTCAACTATACACAGTTGAGCATCCCGAGTTGAGCAGTGGGGAATCCCCACTGCTCAACTATTCGAAGTTGAGCAGTCCAGTTGAGCAGTGGGGCAGTCACGCATTAAACCTAGATATATTCGAAAAATTCAAACCCATCAAAACGCCATCTAGCATTCGTCATCAACTCATCATCATTTGACACATATATATTAAAATTTTGTTATCTGACGACGACTAATAAAAGTCGAAATATTATGTAAAATATGTGTTTTTGTAATTGGTTGTGTACAAAATATATATTATTATAAAAATCTACATAGAGGTTGCAAACTCTATTCCCTCATTCCATCCGGGTATTGGTTAGAGGTTCCTAGAATAGTCGCTTGTCCGGCGGTTTGGTTCCGTTTGGAGCCACTCCGTTTGGCGAACAAATGAATGATCGGCGAGATAGCGAACAATGAATAAGAAAGAGTGAGTGCGACCAAATAAACCAATGTTAACTTAAATATTAAGGTTATCCGACCCCGCCCGGGTGCTTATTCGTAAACATTTAACGCGATTATTGCCCGCGTAAAGCGAAACAATTTCAGAGAAACAGTTAGATGGAACTTCTGAAGGAATTAATTAAAATTCCCTAACAATATTTTATCTGTGTTTTTGATTTCTCACGGGTTGCGTAAAGGAGTAATTTCGCCTGGTTTAATTAAAGTTTGAAGAGCTTGGGCTAGGTCGTGTGGGGAGGGGACGCGGGGCAGAGGGGCGGCCGTGCGGGGTGGTGGCGGGGTGGTGCGAGGTTCGGTGGTGCGGTTACATGCATACCTGCTTTCAGAGTAAAATTTTGTGAATTTCTCATAATCTATTTAATATTTTTTATTATTTTTATCTCGTTCGTTCTAACTCGTATTGTGATTTTGTATTTACACATATTATGGAGAAAATAGTACAGAAAAAGGTGAAATTATTTCATAACAGAAAACGTAATTTTTACAAAAGATCATGTGTCAGTACCTGAGTGAGTCAGAATCAGAATCAACCCCAAAAGAAAAAGCCCCCGCCCGAGGAAAAATCCAAGAGAAATTTGCGTAATAAACGTAAAATAATTTTTTTAATCAAACCAGCTTTAATTATTTCTTCACCTATCAAAAAGTTGGAGCGCTTTCTTCTTTCTCGTTATCAAAAGTAAACACGAAGGGAAAGAAAGTTCGGGTGAAATGTTGGGAAGAAAAATATTTTAAAATAAGATTGAGAGTGGGCGAAAGTGGAGTCTCTTTTTCTTTGCTTTCACTTCCCTTTCAGAGATGCAATATAGAGATTCAATGGCACGACTATAACAAAATTGACTTCAAAGGGGTTGCCTTAATTGAAATATCAAAGGAAACAAACGAGTTGGTTACGAGAAGGTTGCCTGCAAACGATGGAATATGATTGTAGAGATCCTTCCCACAGAGTGCCAGAACGGTATTTGCCGGAAAAAATCAACGATCACGATCAATGTTTCTTAGAAACAGAAGTGAATATGATTTTCACTCTTGTTTGTGTGAGAAAGAAACAAAAAACGAATAAAAAAAGCTTAAAGTTTTGTAAGACAGAAATTATCTTTGTTTACAGCCCACTGTGAAAGTCGGACTGTTTTCGTGGCTTTCGTTTGGACCTTTGCCAGTTTTGTTTTTTTTTCTTATGTAATCCAGTATCGCCGAGTCAGAGGAGCCAAATCACATGCTCTGACCAGCCAATAATCGGATCTTCGGCGTCGTCGGAGTCGGCGGCTGACAATCCGTTTGGTGTGAACGCGACAAGGGGCAAGGGACAATAGTAGGGGACATATAATTTTACACTGATTCCGAACGGCGAAGCAACAGGTACCTATGTACGTAAATTTTTTCGTTAGAAAAAAACTAATTGCTGCATATCGGCCAGATACGAACTTCGGACCCCAAGATCAAGAGTACAAGCCAAGACCGCGCCGACCACCCTCCGCATGGTAGTCCATTATATTGCTTACGACCTTATGTATGTAAAGTACCCTGAGTTTACCTATAGTCTATCTTATATTGGACACCGGGTGGCTAAGCTAAAGTGGCAGTTGGCTGGGCACGTTAACCGAACAGACGACGACGGTTGGAGTAACCGTAAATACCGTACATTATATGTTTTTTTTTCAGATACATGCTTCTCTGTTTCGGGTGTTATGTAATATTTCGGAGTAGGTACATGTTTCATTAAATGCTTTTTTATACCAATATTTGGTTCTAGTTATTTTTATTATATATGTATATTATGTATATTAGAAATAAAAAAATACACATATTTTTTATGATATTTCGACTTATTGTCGTCGTCAGGTAAAAATGTTTTATGTATATGCAAGTTTAATATGTCAAATGATGATGACGATTGATAGATGGCGTTGTCATGGGTTTGAATTTTTACATGAATACACTGATGAAAATTTCAAGAAACAGTAGATATTATCTGTTAGAAGAAGATTGTATAATTGCCTCGGAGTAACTAAGGAAACTACACGAGGTGGGAGCAAACTCGCGTGTCATTGACTAATGTTCTGTTCCATACAACAATGTCGCGCGGGCTTACAGTTCATGCCAGCTTCAGTCAATCCAACAGCGGGCCGCGGATGATGCCGGTGCCCGTAAATACCTCTACAGACCCCAATATTAAAGTCCATTGATCATCCGGCGCCGCAGAAGTCAATAGCCAGAAACTGCATTTTCACCTTGATAGTAAGCGGCCTTTGTTTTGATTATTGTTCTGACAACATCCGTAATGGCAGCCCATAGCACGTTTGTGAACTAGGTGTCATGTCAGTGCTTCCCTTTGGTCGTTCCGGCTAGACTGAACTGGATGTAAACAAGAACATTTATACATAGTCGCTTCGACCGACCTTTCATTCAGCGGGTTAAACCCTACCACCTATTAAGGAAAGAAGGTAAGGAACCTACAGTTTTACGTGGAATCTGAATACATGCAAACCTATATACATACACTACTACACTAGCTTTTGCTCGCGGCTTCGCTTCGCTTGACTTTTTTCTCACAGCTCAGGCCGCCAATGACGTAGCGTTATAAGTTAATAGACTAAAACCATCGGATATTCGTATATTGACGTACGTTACACGGCCGGCCGCCGCCCGCAGCCGGTCGCACGTAACGTCACGCACGTCTCTCAATGGAGTAGGCAGAGTCAACGGATCTTCACTTGCCACGGTGCGGTCCGATTCACCTCTGACGCCTTTTCCATATTTTGTTTTTTTTTTTCACGCGATCTCGCCGTCCCCTTTCCACCTCCGCACAACGCGCATTCGACCGATCTGTTCACCGTGGGTATAATGGGTGGTTCGGCCCCACATGTCGCGCTTTTGACGTGATGACGTCACGTCTTATAAATTGATGAACACCGGCTGCACGCACGAAAAAGTGTCACGTTCCATCTGAACCTGTGTGTGCAAGCGAGAGCGCGTAACAAGCGATAGAGAGGCACAATCGGTATAGTCAAAGTTACCATGGAAACGTCTTAAGAAGTAAAACTGTCAAGATCAGACAACAGAAGTTTATTGATGGCCAGACAAGATGATTAATCTTTCTACTGGAAATATAATTACTGATCTTTGCTCTATGTACTACGATTATTACGATAGATTATTACGTAGGACGATAGTTTTACGTGATGACGTGATCACGTAAAACTATCGTCCGTAAACCGCCTTTACAGACAACCAATTTTTTATAAAAAAAAACTCTTTTCAAATCACGTCCTTGATAAGTAATTTTTATGATGGTTGCCTAAATCGCTTGCTACGCGGTGCTAACCCATTACTAGGTTTTGTCATGTCAGTGCCATCCTTTTATATTAATGCTTATTCTAACTATTTAATTTCTTTGATCGTGTACAGTTAGGGAGCGATGTCGAAGTTCGCAGCTATTGACTGGCGCGAGGTTGAGCGGCGCCGCGGCGGCGGCTGGCTCGGTGGAGGCAGCGAGCAGATTAATGAGAACGTGAATTTAGAAGGAGCCTTCACCTCATGCCTCCCGCCGCCCTCACCCCGCCCACTCACCGCCCAGAGCGGCCGGAGCAGCGCGGCAGCGGTGGCGTGCCGCGCGGCAGTCGACAGTGGTGGTGTCAATAGAATATTACGCAAATTGCAGAATTCATTGATTGACCAAATCGGAATACTGTACTAAATTCTAACAAGTATACTAAAAGGACTTTTTAAATTTCGAACGAGTGTTTTATTCCAATTTTATGCCAGTATTTTGCTGCCAGTTCTCAGTCGACAATGGAGACACAGATAATATAATAGGAACGCAACGAAAATAGTAGGTGACGAAAGTCATCCCTTAAATTAATTTCGTCCTTATTTTTTTGACGTGATGATGTCACGTCTTATAAATTGATGAACACCGGCTGCACGCACGAAGAAGTGTAACGTTTCATCTAAACCTGTGTGTGCAAGCGAGAGCGCGATAGAGACCTGTGTGTGCAAGCGAGAGCGCGATAGAGAGGCATATACAATAGTAGGAAATACAAAATATTTTTCTCCGTCTTTTGCGAGCCTCGAACCTCCCTGCCACCATTACTGACCAGACGTGTTATACACGCGGGCTATCGACCGTCTACTTATCGCTGCAAATTTTCTCAAGAGTATGTGACAACAGTATGTGAATTTCATGGAGCGACATCTAGCGTCCACATCTAGCGTCAATATTAAATTAAATACTTCAGCCAGCGGTATACTTGATTTAGCAGTTAGGTAATTGTTACAACGTTGAACATGTAGATGGCGTTATGTAGGTTTTTTAAATTAAATTAATAGTCGTTATTTTCTCATATTTTTTATTAGTTATTATCACATCTTTATCATGTACTTCAATTAATTTTACATGGTAAATATCCGCCGGAACTTTATGACATCATCACGTAAAACTATCGTCCGTAAACCAACTTTACAGACAACCAATTTTTATTACCAGATACTTGCGTGGGTGACAACAATCCACCAAAGTTTCATCATAATCGGATGAACGGTTTACGACACAGTTACTTTCGAATTAATAATATGAGTAGGGATAAATTTGTTTATTGTACTATACGGACATTATTAACATTTTTAAATTTCTATACAAACATATTATATTTTTTTTAATTGACCGCCGGCACGGAAGGCTTTTCCTAAAGATCAATGGCAGATCAGACACAGCCAATAACACCACTCCTCGCGAAACCACGCTCATAGAGGCGTCATGTCAGCTACTAATAGTAGAACTAGATGGACCAACCCATAATGCGGACAATAAGGTCATCGCTTAATTTATTTATTCGTTAACAGAATCGTGTGAGATGTTGGTCAGTTTTCATGTAATTATTATTATTATTTTCAGACATCACCTTTGCATTTCTTTACGACAAGGCAATGTCACGGGTTTCTCGATATAATGTTACATGAAATGTGAACGACGGCAGGCCGTCCGCGCGCGCCACCGCGTCCGAGGCGCGCAATTTTTACAAAGTCAATTCATCAAGGGACGGGTAGGAGACGGGCTGACTTGACGTTTCTCTGACAGGTCCGGTAGCAAGTTATAACAACACGCTGCTACCGAGCGCGCTTCTGGGGAGGCAGGCGTCGTCGGCAGGGGCGACGACGCGACGTAGCAGAATGAACAGAGTAGTGCAGAAAGTTTTTAAATGAGAATTCTTTTTTTTTTTCAATAAAAAAAAAGAATTGTTTTGTTTATTTATTAGATAAGAATATAAGTAAGCACATAATACAAAGTGCTTATCAGAATATGATAGTTCTAATTTGTTTCGTCAGTACACCACAAGTAATTTTTTGACCACGTTCGCCCTTTAAAGCGTTTAGTCTGTATATAAAACGAAGTCGATTCCAAAAATAACAATGGCATAATTGGAAAAACAAATTTCAAGTTTGTAATATGTATGGAGAAATCAATATATTTTTTTCTAATTTTCCCATCGGAAAATTAGATTTTTTTTATATAATTGCGGATATCCTAATAAATAATAAAGTAAAATAAGTAATTTATTTAATAAATAACAAAAAAGTAATACTAATAACTAAAGAAATAAACCTACCTAACAAACATTAAAATAACTATCAAAAGGGGCATTTTCAAATGTTCCTAGAACACTTGCTAATAATAAAATAATAAAAAACAAAAAAAAATATACAAAAAGTAAAAAATGAATCGGGCCCCTACATAAAACGTGTTTTTGTATGACTATTGATCGCTTGGATCAGATCTAGATCTCAGACCGATCGCACTATTGGGCTACCGAGGCTGATATCTAACTAATAAGTGTGACAGAGATAGTTATATTTTATAATTTCGTGAACGAAATTAATTCAGTCAAATGAATTTCGTCTATATGCACGCACACATTTATAATTACTTTTCGCCTGCTCGACAAGTTCTACCAGTTGGAAATTTGAATCGTTGTTTCAAAATTTGAAAGAGGTAGATCTAAAGATTTCATTATTGAAGTTATCGGAGCTCATGGGCATATTTAGTCAATTTAATTTTGTCAAACGGAGACCGCGATAAGTTTCGCAACGATATTTCCGAACTCAATTTTGTACGGTAATACGGAATAACGTACCTACTAACTCGACGCCTAAAGCGGGCCCGAGAGAGAGGAAATTGATATTGGAAGAAGGAGCAAATTGTTATCGGTCCTGAGAACAGAAACATGAACTCCACCACTACAAAGAATTCAATAGGATAGAAATGCTAATGCTATTGTCATAACACAGCATACAATTTACATACTTCATCTTCAACATAATCTAGCAAAGCACTACATTAGTTCGTAAACACTCCCGATGATACAATATAGCACCTACTTGAGTTGAGAAATTTGACAGAAATTCTTCCCTTTTTTCATTCCTTCTTTAGATGCAAAGCCGAAAATAAAGAGAAAGAATACGTCCCCTGGACCTCTGGCACGGGCCGCCAATGCGTTATTAATTTCGCCACCGGGTCGATAACGTATCCTCACCAAACTTCGAACAGTTGCATCTTCTATCTATTGTATGACGCAAGCTCCTGTGTTCTTCAAGCTCGTGCATATATATAAAGAAGAAATGTACAGTACGCGGCAGTAAATAATGTACATCGGGCTTTAGAAAGAGACAATCCGGAGCGTCGTGTCTGTCGCACTAACTCGCACGTCTCTGTGCGATAGAGACGGCGCTTTACAACCGGATTGTCTCTTTCTAAAGCCCGATGTACATTATTTACTGCAGCGTACTGTACATGCGTAGCGTAGTAACTAACATAAAAAAATAAAATATATAATTGTGATTTAGTTTTCTCGTGCAATTTCGTCAGCAAGTTGATCCTCCTTCTATTTACTCAATTCTTCGCACCGCTGTCGTATTTCTGTAAAAGTAAAGAAAAAAAAACAAAAACCCTGTCAGTCGTTCTCGAATTAAAAACTTGCAGAGGCCGCGCCAACCGGCCGTTATAAATCTCCCTCGGCCGCAATATTTCCTTGTCTAGAATCTGTTGCTGTTCTCCTTATTCGCGACCAGGAAAACGGCAACAATAAGAAACTAAATTTTTTGAAGCGTGCTGCAAAAAATGCGTCGTCCGTCGTCCTCTTTCATAGCGCGTCGCGTCGCGTGTCGCGTCGCCGAGCAATTTGTTCGTTTTGTCGCAGTTTCTTGGCTTCCCACTGCGAAAGATTGCAGAGGCTGTCGTTTTGTATTACATTGTAACAAAACGCTAAATGAAAAACACCCAAGTGAAAACTATCGTAGTGAAATGGCTCCACTGCCATCTCGCCCATTTCTCCCCTTTCAAATAATGTTTAGATTTGTGGTGAAGTACATAATATGTCAAAATTGAAAATTCAAGAATTGTGTGACATTGATGTGGTTAGTACCGACTAGACTAGATGAGTGCAGAATGTTTAATTAAATACTGACATCAATTGCCTCTGCGAGACGACATTATCGAGCGTAGGTATAAAAATAGGTATATATTTTTATGAAATAAAATAAATTATGGATTTCATTTGGATGATTTAAAACAAAATAAATATTCCGGAGATATCCGCCAAAGACATTCATATTTATTTTAGCAAAAACACAATTTAACCAAATATATATATTAGTCTCTCCATAAAAAAATCCAAATAATAAAAAAACTCCTAGCGGCCGACACACTGACTGAATATAGCTGAAGGTAGGCTCTCTGCTGATTCGGATCTTTTTTCTAGAACTGCTCTACGCATTTCTGATGTACGTGCGCATTCAAAAGAGTCAAGATATTTGAATGCCGGGAAATTTGTAAGGGTAGCTAAATTCGTCGACCTACTAGAATTTGTGGACTTCTTATTTTCATTTGCATTTTCTGATCGAGTAAATCTTCACAAATACGCGTTTAAGCACCTACTTCTACGTTTCAAAGCGAAGCGTTAGGTACTTTATAAGTCCTACAAAATGGTGTGTCTGCACCTAAAGTAGAACAAAAATCAAAGATAATTATGATGAAAGAACCAGGTACAAAATTAATAGCGAGTCCAATTTATTATTTTTTTTTTTTATGTAATCCGGTAAGGGTGGCTGAGTCGGAGGGGCCAAAGCACATGCTCTAACCAGCCAATATCACCTCCGAGAAGGTAGGTGCCATACCGGAGACTTCCCTGGATTGCTGGCTATACTGGACTAGAGGAGAACACAACCGAGGTTGCTTGCGGCCATCTTACATCCAGTGCGGTTGTACCAACCCAGTCGGCTACAATTTGAGCCTACCACCTAGTAAGGGGCAAGGGAAGGGACCTACGGTTTTACACCGGTTCCGAACGGTGAAGCAGCGGGTGTAGGTATGCACGTAAATTTTTCCGTCAGAAAAAACTCATTGGTACACGCCGACCGGATTCGAACCTCGGACCTCCCGCATGAGAAGCCGATGCCCAAACCACTCGGCCATCCGCCGCTTAATTATATAGTTGAGTTGATTTTTATTATGTTTGACGGTATGTGGACCAGAAGTTCTTGAAGTTCACTTTTTTTAGTTATGTTACGATACAAATTCGATATGTGGGTTCGTCAGTCCATAGTTATTGAAGGTCGATAGGGTTAAAGTGTTCAGTAGGGCTCGTGTAGCGATGTAGGGCCGGATAAGCCGGGAATCGCATTTGTAACCGCCCCGCGCCCTATCTACGTGCGCACACTCGTTTAACAAATAGATAACATTTTTGGATGTTCCCTGTCACGTTGGGTAACTGAGAATGATGCGAAAGGAAAGGTTTAGGCCAAAAGGACAGCCTACGTTTAGAAGTCAACCGAATATAACAATGGGACATTGGCCCGCCCCATTTTCGAAATTGGCAAAATTATACTTTTTCATTATTAGAAATTAAACGACACTCTAGACTTTTTTAGATATATGAGATACATTTTTAGTTTGAATGAGAAATTATAACATTGCGTTGAAGAAAACATTATATACACGCTTTTGTTGACAACTATTTACAAAATTATCCTATGAAATTAGGTGTTTGCGAATTTTTGAAAAAATGCGCGGCGTGAATAATGTTCACAAATACCAATCATATTGTTTTGTGAGAAAATGACGACCAATGGCGCCTGAACACAATATTGATCTAAGATTCCCTAGTCATAATTAACATTAGCAGAACAAACAGTGTACCTACATACACACTTAGAACAATAATTATTATGTGTACAATTAACTACAATATCATGAAATACTGAATTTACAGAGTTCATTTCTGAAGTACAGTCTCGGGTTGGTCAAGAGGGGCCTCGAATAAACCTCGGCTGCGAATAGAACACGAATATTTGTGAAAACCCAAACCAAAATAAACTTTACTAGGTAGATGTACATTGCAAAATAAATAAAAAAAAAAACAAAAAAAAACTGTTTAGTTTATTGAGAATTAATTTACACGAACGTCATCTCTCAAAAGTTTAGAGCTCATCCCCAAGTCCGATTTCTGCTATGAACCGAGTTATATCCTTGGGCATGGGTTAAAAATATAACCCCCAAGAATACGGATTCTACTGTGATTTACATTCACAAAGGATGTGTATGGGCGTTTAATTTTTTTTTATTGACCGCGCGACATACGGCGCCGAGCTACCCATAAGGTGTCTAACGACGCCCATGGATATTCGGTCGTATGCGGGGGTTGCGAATGCCATGCCGGCCTGACAGGTGCCCATTCACGCCCCTCTTGAAGGACCCGAGACTGTACTTGGGGGGAAATATATGGGCAGGCAGAGCGTTCCAGAGTTTACCGGTTCTGTAGAGGAATGATCTGCAGAATCGATTGGTACGCATCCGCGGTAAGTCCAGCGTGTAGGGATGCAATCCCTGCCCAGTGCGCGTGGTGCGAAGGTGGAAAGGGGACGCAGGGATCGCATTAAACAGCTCCTCCGAGCACTCCCCATTGCACATTCCCTATTATTGGTAGCCCATTGAAATTTTCACAGAATATGTGTTATTATGGCCGAATATAAAAATAAAAATAAGAAAAAGTAAAAAATTTATGGGGTCATCATGTAAGAAACTAAAAAGTGTATGCGCGCCATCTACCGAAAAGAGTATCAAGCATTTTAACGAATCATGAATTTTAACTAATATGAAACATTTAATAAAACACGCCATAGATGGCGGGAGACCATGACATGGCGATACGCCATACCCTCGGTGCGCGAGTTCGACTCGCACTTGGCCGGTTTTTTACGTATGCAATCAATGATCGCATTCACGGTTTATGGCATTTGCACAGCTGACTACCATGCATTCATTGGTAGTGCAGCACAGGAACTGTGGCCCGTAAGTACCCTTCTCCGTCCGGTCCAATATTTCTAGGATGGACTCCTCCACAAGTTCTACGTACGTTCCAGACAGGTATAGGTATAGGTACAGGTATAGGCCGGTTTACATTATCTTAGTGTTTAGGAGAGTGCTTTAGTTCAACTAGAGAGGCAACTTGTGCACTCTCCTAAAGTTCCACAGAGCATCAAATACCTACCGCGGGCGCCCCCTACTAGAGGCGCCCTAAGCGATGATATTTGAAACCCAATAACCGTACGCTGAGCTGCTAGCGCTTCGTATGTGTGTGTGTGTGCTAGGATCGACACTACACACAAAGAGGAGCAAGTTAGGCACACGCACAAAACAAATGCACACGCACAACACACATATGTAAGTCATAGGCCACGCCCACAGGCTTCAACGCCGTTGTAGAGAAATCGCGCTCACGGCGCCTCTAGTAGGGGCGGGCGCGCGTATTTCATGCTCTGTGTAAAGTTCTCACTAAATTCTCAGTTTACACACAGATAAGTAACGAGGATAGTGACGCGCCGCCGCCGGGGTGTCACTGGAAACAAAAATAAAAACCAATCCTATTTGGATTCTAATTGAAAGGCAAGGGGAACCGTACTAAAGCAAGTAGCGTTTACACGTTTCTACTAAAGTACTCTCCTAAAGCACTCTACTAAACACTAAGATAATGTAAACCGGCCTTTAACCTGAGGCGTACTAATACATTCACGCATGACGGTGAGCATAAAATTCTGCGAGTGTAGTAGTGCTCAGGCCATGTTTATGCGCATGTCAAGCATTTGTATTAGAGAAATGCATGTGTGTGCTTTGGAAAACTAAAATTCGTCCTGAAGTCTGACCTTCCGCAGAATTTAAAGACCCGTATATATGACCAGTGTGTCCTCCCGGTTATGACGTACGGAGTAACTATTTAGTAATCTGTGGTACGGGTGTGAAACGTGGACTCTGACGGTCGCTGTTGTCCAAAGGTTGAAAGTTGCCCAGCGAGCAATGGAGCGAGCCATGCTGGGAATATCACTACGTGATATGGTGCGTAACGAGGCAATCCGCCGACGCACCAAAGTAGTCGATATTGGACACCGGGTGGCTAAGCTCAAGTGGCAGTGGGCTGGGCACGTTAGCCGAAGAGACGATGACCGTTGTAGTAACCGTGTCCTACACTGGCGGCCGTGGACAGGAAAACGGAGTGTGGGAAGACCACCCGCCAGGTGGGACGACGACATCAAGTACGCCGGCGGAAATCAGTGGTTCCGTATCGCTGAAGGCCGGGAGGACTGGAGGAAAATTGGAGAGGCGTATGTCCAGCAGTGGACGCTTACACGCTGACTGACTGACTGACTGACATGTGTGTGCGGCCTCAGGTTAGGCCGTCCATGCTATACATACCTACTTGTTTCCATAATTAAAAACCTTACTATAAAATAATATTAACATTAAAGAAATAATAATTTCACATAATTTAACGAAATGTTTCACGAGTAAAGGTTCTCCCCGCTTTGATGGAATATGCGTAGGTGCTGAAAAGCACTTTCTAGCTAATTAGCAATTCGTTTATAGTGTAAAGCTGTATTTTTTGTTATGAATCTCCACCCACCGTCAACTGTACCCACAATCCTATTTATGCCTGGTAGAAATTAAAATGTATTAATTATGTGAAATAAAATATCTATGTTTTCATTTAATAAAAATAAAACTGTAAAGAATTGAACAATATGTTTGTCATTGTCAGTGTACGTAGAGCAGGTAGGAGGCAGGAGGTGAGGGTAACCTGCAGGCTGGCCGGTCCGCCCCCGGATGTCCGCTAAGTAATGTTTGACTTGCCTAAAAGCTGGCCAATGTTCGGCGCCCGCCCCGTACATTTGGTCGACACATTGAATATTGCGTTAGAAAGGTTGACTGGAATAAACCAGTGATAAGTCTGCCTTTGCGCATTCCTGTACTTCTTTGTTTTTACTCATGTACCAGTTGTTATATCCAAAAGGTATAATAGAAGAAAATACCTCAGGCATTAAGTGTAACCTTTTGCCTATTAAAATTACAAATTGTATTTTATGTTTAAAACTGTGTAGGTAAGTACACACACGTGCTGACTGACAGCATGCATCATGTCCTCCCGACCTTCAGCGGTACGGAACCACGAATTTCCGCCGACCAGCTCGATGTCGTCGTCCCACACTCCGGTCTTCTGTCCACGGTCGCAAATGTTAGGACACGGTTACTCCAACGGTCGTCGCCTCTTCCACTGACGTGCCCAGCCCACTGCCACTTGACTTTGTGTCCAATATCGACTACTTTGGTGCGTCGTCGGCGGACTGTTTCGTTATGCATCATATCGCATAGCGGTATCTCAGCCTGCATTCAAATATATCTGGGATTATTCGGAGGACTATTCTAAAATTCTAAAAGCTTCACTTCATTATTCTCACTCAGTGATGTTGGAATTATTATTTTATGCTTTTGTTGTAACCTTATATATAAAAATATACATACATACATACATACATACCACAGGCAGTATCCCGCTAATCGGGGCAAGCAGAGTAATCGGTGTTGTGCTGCAAGTACTATTAGCAAAGTAATTAGTAAAAGGCCGTGACAAACGCCAACGACCTTGAGCATTCGGGAATTCTACATAATGGACCATGCGACTGCTAATTTCGCTTCGCACGTTCAAGTCACATTTAGCGTAGTTTGTCGCTATCAGCCTAAAGAGTTGATGGTTCGGGGTTCGAATCCCACTTTCGTATGTTTTTTTTTTTTTGCTTTTTTATTATTTTAATTATTAAAATGATTGTGGCTTATGTAACTGATGCGTGATTCTAATTTTTTATTTTTTATTATTTTACTTATATAACATTTTATTGTAATTTCTTCCAAATTATTTTAGTTCATGTACTTACCACTTTTTATAAACCTCTAAATAGACTATCGATGAAAACTAAAATAAAAATAGGTAGGTAGGTAATAGGTAGATAGGCATTTAGGTATGTATGGCAAATATCATAGCAACATAGGTACCGGCATTCGGGAATTCTACATAATGTACCACGCGACTGCTAATTTCGCTTCGCACGTTCAAGTCACATTTAGCGTAGTTTGTCGCTATCAGCCTAAAGAGTTGATGGTTCGGGGTTCGAATCCCACTTTCGTATGTTTTTTTTTTTTTGCTTTTTTATTATTTTAATTATTAAAATGATTGTGGCTTATGTAACTGATGCGTGATTCTAATTTTTTATTTTTTATTATTTTACCTAAATAACATTTTATTGTAATTTCTTCCAAATTATTTTAGTTCATGTACTTACCACTTTTTATAAACCTCTAAATAGACTATCGATGAAAACTAAAATAAAAATAGGTAGGTAGGTAATAGGTAGATAGGCATTTAGGTATGTATGGCAAATATCATAGCAACATAGGTACCGGCCGGCGCGCGCGGCGCGCGCGGCGGCAGCATGGCACGGTGCGGTGGGGTGCGGTGCGGTGCGGTAACTCAGTAGCAGCGTGCGGTGCGGAGGCGGCACGGCGGCGGCGGCGGCGGAGGCGGCGGCGGCGGAGGCGGCGGCGGCGCGGTGGAGGCGCGGGAGGCGCAGACAGCGTTATACCACAGTACCTATTAGTTATTCTGTGGTTATACCAACGAAAGCCATGCGTATAACGCCCCGTCAAGTTACGTACCGGAGCGTATACTGATAGATACCACAGAAGAGAGATATTACTGATACGGTCGTACTGTATACTGGTACGGAAAATGACACGGTGGCAACATCACCTACAATACAACATCCGAGATGTCAGCTCGTAACAACTGGTGAAGTAGGTGCTATGTCAGTGCTTTTCTTCGGTCGTACCGGCTTCACTGAACTGGACGGAAAAAAAGAAGGGAGTCATATCCCGAAATAGTTTGTATTTTCCGTCCAGTTTAGTGTAGCCGGCACGACCAAAGGGAAGCACTGACATGGCACCTAAGTTCACCCGGTGTTATGGGCTGACATCACGGATGTTATAGGTGATATAGCAAACTGTGTCAGTTTACATAAAAAAATCCCTCAGTCGCCTTTTACGACATGCACGGGGAGAGATGCAGTGGGGCTATTATTTTAAATTACCATCCCACACGGTACAAATATACCTAACCTACCTATCTTTTTTCCATTCGATCCAAACACAGAAGACAGAAATGACGACCGACACGCGGGCGCAGCAGGGCAGGAGCGAGCAAGCGAGCCCGGAACTAAAATTGTATCTAGTATTGAAGTGCCTGCTAAATTGACGAAGGCAAAAATTTTACCCTTCCGACTGAAGAATTACGTCAATAATTTCATGTAGGCGTTTTTTGTTTTTTATTTTTATCTCCTTTCGTGGATAAAATAATAAAACAAATTGAATAGAGTTTTCTCAGAGCTTTGTGACCTTTGAATCGGTGGTATTGTAAAATTGTAATAATACACACATACTCAGATTTTCAAAAATTCATGCTTTTTTTATATATTTTTAATTTTATGTTTATTACTTATTTTTACTCATTATTAAAAAAACCAGCAATGCACTTTGTTGGTAAGGAACCAAAATATAGGTTGGTATTTTTTTAATTTTCTGAATGTGTGTCAATTGGTCAGTTTTGGACCTTCTTTGTCGCACTTTTTGCATGTTTTGCGTATTTGGCGTTTGTCACCGCCTTAAGATAACTATCAAGCAGCAAGTAAGGCTCGAAGATCCACCTGCTGCACGACACGGTGGAAGGACCGTGCTAAGTTGATAGGTGGCTACCCTGTCGTCCTTTAGCACGGCACCTTGTCCTTATCCCTCAGTCGCCTTTTATGACATACACGGGGAGAGATGCAGTGGGATTATTCTTTTAAGTACCGGCCCCACAGAGCACCATATAAAAATATAGTTCACACAATTTGCATCAAACGCCTGATAAGACGTCTGTTGATAAATTATTACTACTGGATAAGTGTGACTGGCACGCATTATATTAATTAAGTTTTTTTTTTATGGAAACTGATACGGTTGGCTACATCACCTACATCATCCGTGATGTCAGCCCATAACACCGGGTGAACTAGGTGCCATGTCACTGCTTCCCTTCGGTCGTGCCGGCTACACTGAACTCGACGGAAAACACAAACTATTTACATAGCCGTTTCGACCGGCGTTTCATTCAGTGCGGTGGTACCAACCCGGGCGGGTTGAACCTTACCACCTAGTAAGGTAAGAAGGGAAGGGACCTACAGTTTTACGTGGAATCCGAACCACGGTCAGCCTCCAACGGTCGAGGGGTCACCCATCCAAGTACTGACCGGCTCAGTGTTGCTTAACCATCAATAGCGACATTCTACTGTCTGCACCACTGAGCTATCAAGGCTGACAAAGGTGTTATGGTTTTAAAACCTTTTGTACGTAATTTCGCTTCGTTAATATACCTTTGCAACGTATTTTCGACACCGATTGACGAGTTGATGCCACACGAACATATTTAATTATTCACCACTGCAACACCGTAGGGATGTCGGCTCCCTAAGTGTGTTCCATCGCTTATTCCGTGGGGAGTGCTCGCTGTTTAATGCGATCCCGCCGTCCCCTTTCCACCTTCGCACCACGCGCACTGGGCAGGGACTGCATCCCTACACGCTGGACTTACCGCGGATGCGTATCAATCGAATCTGCAGATCATTCCTCTACAGAACCGGTAAACTCTGGACCGCTCTCCTTGCCCTATTTCCCCCCAAGTAAAGTCTCGGATCCTTCAAGAGGGGCGTGAATGGGCACCTGTCAGGCCGGCATGGCATTCGCAACCCCCGCATACGACCGAATGTCCATGGGCGTCGTTAGACACCTTATGGGTGGCTCGGCGCCATATGTCGCGCAGTCAATAAAAAAAAAACCTATTTCAGTACTCCAAAAGAACCAGGAGTTCATTAGAGAACATACTATCAATTAATTTTCACCTGCTAGCCGGGTTGATGACGTTTCAACCCTTTTCAATGTTTTGCAGTACACAATGAAACTTCTCAGTAACTTAGGATCGCGCAGCTGTACAGCTAGTTCTAGATCTTCCAGTTTTATAACTGTTCGCTACATTGTCCTGAAGGCGGCCGCTGAGAACATAAAAATGTTTTATTGCCACCAGTAAAAGGTTCGTGAAGCCCAGCTCAAAGCGAGGAATGCGAACGTTTAGCGAAAAATAATAATGCTGAATCCTGGCACTATTCATAGGGATTTAAAAAGTTGGTTTTTATCCTTTCTGGAAACGTTACAGATTTTTAAATTTTTTTCTTTCACTTTCTTTTATTTTTTTATAAACGCACACTGGTCGTACAGTACCCGGCGGTACAGATCAAACGGGGAGGCACGATCATGATAAGGCACGATCAAAGGGGGAAGCACTGACATGGCACCTAGTTCACGCGGTGTTATGGGCTGACATCACGGACGTTTTAGGTGATGCAGCCAATCGTGTCAGTTTGCATAAAAAAAAAATATAAATTCAGTCAGTCAGTCAGTCAGCGTGTAAGCGTCCACTGCTGGACATACGCCTCTCTAATTTTCCTCCAGTCCTCCCGGCCTCCAGCGATACGGAACCACTGCTTTCCGCCGACGTACTTGATATTGTATTGTATTGTATTTAATAATGTACAGTACGCTGCAGTAAATAATGCACATCGGACTTTAGAAAGAGACAATCCAGTTGTAGAGCGTCTTCTCTGTCGCACTACCTCGCACGTCTCTGTGCGACAGGGACGACGCTCTACAACCGGATTGTCTCGTTCTGAAGCCCGATGTACCTACATCATCAAGAGCTCGAACAGCCGATTATAACAATACACGACACTAAATGGTTTGGAACTAAAATAAATAAAAAATTAAATAAAAATTGTATAAAAACCGACTACGAACAACGAAGAAAATAACAAGGGAAGTTGATCGAAAATGCTTTATTCGGGCGTGTAGAAGGATTCGAATTGTTGTTTACTTCGTTTTTCGTAGTCGGGTTTCATAAAATTGTATTAAATTTTTTAGCTATAAAGCTAAAAATTTTTTACCGAATATTTCCTAGACCGAAAAATGGCAAGCATTAGGCCAATCACTTACCGTAACCTCACAAAGTTCCTATCTACTCTAATAGGTACCAATTACTCCTCGATTATCAGATCGTCACGCAGGCCCATGACACTATCAAGATTACTGGCTGGCAATTCAATTACCAAATAGCATTTCTACACTCTCCGTCATTCGACCTATATTTATGTTTGACTTTGAAGTAGTTCCGCGGGAGGGGAGGAGGGACGTAGAAGGGGCTCGACGAGGACATTAAATGAAATACAAATGTATATTTATCTCTGTCACACTTTAGTGTGTGTTTATTCAAGAAGAAATCAACTATATATGTATTCAATAAAAAAAAAACGGCCAATTGCGAGTCGAACTCGCGCACCGAGGGTACCGTATCGCCATGTCATAGTCAGCGCCACTCACGCCACCTATTGCGAAATTCTTTATATTACTCGTGGTTAAAATTCACGATTAGTTAAAATGCTTCATACTGTTTTCGGTAGATGGCGCGTATACACTTTTTAGTTTCTTCTATGGGAACCCGTGATTTTTTTACTTTTTCTTATTTTTATTATATATTATATTATTTGTTGTTATATCGGCCATATTAACACATATTCTGTGAAAATTTCAACGAGTTACCTATTACGGTTCAAGATATACAGCCCTCGGAAAGACAGACAGACAGACGGCGTAGGCTGAGTAATAGGGTCCCGTACCGGATACGGAACCCTAAATAAGGTGAGGTGATGTGGGACACCCGACAGACAGAAGTGAAGCTTCCTACGCTTTGTATTTAAAATTCAATTATTATTAATTTAATTTCGATCCGGGTCCGGGATACCGCCACTATGCGATATGCCTTTGTTTCAACTTATACAATGTTTCGATTTCAAAAGACTCTTAGATGGCGCTCAGGCAACCCAGCCAACGCTGCTCATTGTGACGAGCGCTGCTCAGTTCTTACTTTCGTGACGTTTCAATTCTTCTGAGTTAGATCCCCATACCAAACGTGCTTTCAAAAGCTTCGCTCTAAAAACTTATAATTACTGAACACTGAACTAACCTAAGCTATCTCAATAACTGTTACACTTGTTCCACATCATTTAAGAATGCAAGCTTTGAAGATTGAGAACGTTGTATTGAGAAAGCGATCGGTATGGCACCTATCTTCGGAGGTGATAATGGCTGGTCGTAGGATGTGCTTTGACCTCTGAATCAGCCGTCCATACCGGAAAACGTAAAAAAATCGACCAAGTGCGAGTCGGACTCGCGTGCCCAGGTGTCACGAAAATGGTCGGTTTTTATCTGCTGACAACTTACTCTTAGCAATACCGGCTCACTCAAGCTCGTTGTACACGGACTCTTTCACAGTACAAACAGCTCGCCTCTGGCATAATCTGCCCGTGCATTTACGCTCCTCTACATCTTTGAATGTATTTAAGATTAATTTAAACAAACTACTTCTTTCCTTACCGAAGTAAATTCAATTTATAACATTAGATATATATCTTTACTCCCCTTCTCTTACTCTCCTATCATTCAGTTGGTTGTGTTGCACAACGGTACCACCGATCGATGTACATAATATGTAAGTTTATTATGTATATAATAAACTTACATTTAGGTATATACTTAGGTATATATGTATATATATACCTATGCTTATTAAAGTATTTATGTATTATTCGTATGTAGTTTATTATACATATTTCTTTACAGTCTTAACACATTGCCACAAACTATTCTTGTTCGCCTGCATGTACTTCTCCCACATCCCAAAGGTTAGTTAGAATAGAATGCCTCGCGGCATTAAGCTCGCCTGTTGTACCTAATTTTTATAAATTGGTGTTCAATAAAGAATATATACATACATACATACATATACATATTATTTGATATTTTTTTCTTTAGAGTCGCACTCGCACTTATCTCGCGTATCACGACATCTATCGGTGACCGCTCGTAGTTTTGTTATTAAAATGTTTGGATAATTCAGTTGATGGAGCTGTTCTGCAAATTATGATATTTGGATGGTGGCCACCCTTTATTTTTTACTTTTTGTTTTTTTTTCTTATATCCGCCATAATAACAAGTCATATTCTGTGAAAATTTTAACCGACTGCGTATTACTATGGCGGATACGGTTTCAAAGATATAGCAGTAGGACAGACAGACACACAGAAAGACAGACAGACAGGCGGCGTAGGCTTAGGAATATAGACAATAAATAAATAAATAAATAGGTTTCCGTACGGGGTACGGAGACTTAAAAAGATGGTTCGGTCTTTTATATGGACTGACGAAAGATATAGACGCACGTACCTGGACGAGATCGGGCATGTGCTCAAAAAGGGTCAAGTGCGTAGTTAGTACCCGTAATCGACGGACATGTACGATGCACATTATGAGAGTGGAAGAGACGGCATAAGTGTGTCAGCATCGTGATAACGTGGAGAACCGTTGTCTCTGTCTACCCCACTGGGAAACAGGCGTGACGTTATGTAGGTATGCAATGACAATATCATTTCTGAGTATTTATTTCTATGCGTAGTTCCTTATTTCCAGGAGATAAAATCTCGTCTTTTTCGATGTCAAAACGTCGCCGTCCCGGCTCTTGTGATTCTTGGAATGTAATTATAAAGTAAATTTAACTTTTTCTGTTACTAGTCTTTTTAATTCGAAATGAGATGAGTATTCGCGAACCAAAATTTCTTTGGTGGAAGCTTTTACTTCTTATTTTGTGTTATGCGGAATGAGTAAAATATTATTTTTTACTAGATAGTCGTGAAAATCGCGCGTTCAAAGCCAAAAATGAGATAAAACGTTAGATATCGTTAGTACCGTGTGGCGCAGGTACTTTAAAAGAATAGCCCCACTGCATCTCTCCCCGTGCATGTCGTAAAAGGCGACTAAGGGATATGACTCCCTTCTTATATTACTAGGTGGTAGGGTTTAATCAGCCCGGTTTGGTACCACCGCACTGAATGAAAGGTCGGTCGAAACGGCTATGTATAGTTTGTGTTTTCCGTCCAGTTCAGTGTAGCCGGCACGACCGAAGGGACCCAGCTGACGTGGCACCAAGTTCACCCGGTGTTATGGGCTGACATCACGGATGTTGTAGGTGATGAAGCCAACCGTGTCAGTTTCGATATAAAAAAAAAATTAAAAATAAAGTTATTTCTCCTTGCATCAGTTCAGATAATGATTTCTATTTATCGATTATTTGAAACTTTAGAGGGCAACATTTATAAAGCTAAGTTTGTTTTGTTATGTTGTTACTCTGTATATTTATTTTTTATCTTTAAATTTGAAATAGAGGCTTGCTTACCAATAAAAATGCACCAGAATTCAAATGTGTCGCACAAAGTGTGCCAAGAGTGGTTGCTTGGCATCGGAACAATATTGCGAGTGAAATACGAGCCGATATTGGTTCTGTCGGTATACTCCACTCCACAATTTGCATTTTGTGTTATACTCCTGCGTACGTTGCACAAAACATTTGGCAATGCTCTGTGTAACTAGTACGCTTCGATATAAAATATTACTAGATAATTTCCAACGATGTTTTTCAATTACTGATGACCGCACATTGAGCTCATTGTAGAGCATACAGGCAGACATATATCAGACCTTAAATTGCACAAAATCTATAAATAAAAGGGTATTTAATTTAAGCATTCAAATATTCAGCTTTATTTAATCAAAATGTGTGACGATGGGGGTGATTGACTTACAAGGACTTCACAAGCGTTCAATATTTTAATTTCAGTATTACCTACTGACAATAAACTGAGAGATCACGGCTGTATGCCAAAAGCTATTTATTCTACAAAGGGTTATTAAACGTTCTTCAGAAAATATGGATAAATAAAAATAATAATAATACAGACAGGGAAGTATTGACGAAAATAATCAACATCAATGTGAAGCCCCGGAGTACAAAATGTGAAATAGAATATGTTATAAGCGGGTACCTGCCTCCGTACTCCGTATCATATATACATATAAGTAAAGCGGGACTCTCCACGTCGCAATTTCCGTAGGACAAATTGCCTTCCCTTTGTAGTCGACTGCCGCGCCGGACTGCCAAACCGGAGGATCCTACTCACGTCCTTGTCTACAATCTCTCAGTGTACATAATGCGTGGGACAAAACAACGAGGGTGTCTATGTGCCGCAGCATATTTGAACGACTTTTGATAGAATATTGTCAACGCGACGACAACAACGCCACGACGACGACGACGTAGGCTACCTACAGTATCCTGGTCGGGACGTATTTTTAGGGTCGAAGTTTGAAGAGGTCGTGCTTTTTTTTTTCAAAGAAATAAATGTGTGTGCAATAAACTGACCACTATACTGGAAAATATGCAAACACATAAGGTAAAATATTTTTTTTTTCAAATATTTTTATAACCACTACATTAAGGCAATAGGTCTCAAAGAAGCAATCATAGAACATTTAATTAGCTTTCCAACAACACCTCACACAATCAAAATGATGAAACAGAACTCGAGATATGTGGAAAAATCTATAACTGTCGGCGCCATCTTTGTGACGTCATAGCTACCAAAGTCCCCACTTTTCCGCTTTACGACAGGCAGTTCGGTATACTAGAGACTAAGACGAACACATCCATACCTGCAGTAGGTATATAGAAGAGATGGCTACGAAAATCGTGAAGGAGACGATTTATTCAACATTTGCCTATAGACTAATTACGGTTCAAGAGATACAGCCCTCGGACAGACAGACAGAGACAGACGGGGTAGGCTTAGTAATAGGTATCCCGTACGACGGATACGGAACCCTAAAAAACAAGAAAGGGACATAAGAGTCCTTCGAATGTTTACTCGCTTATTTGTTTAAACCTCTTCATTTTCTTTCCCTTAGCTCATCCACAGAAGTACTACACACAGAGCTCTCTACACATCTCATATAAAAGGCAAGGAGCATATAAACCATTTCCTTTTCGTTATTATTTCCTGCTATAAGGGCGCCGCCCCACAGCAGACCTTTACCACTTAATTTACGGAGGGTGAGCGGGAAAAATACCGGAAAAACACCAAGTAACTAGATAAATATCTAATGCGATATAATATTAGGGAAAGTAGATTCATTCTGTTGCTTTAGTCATCAAGAAGCAATGTTTTATATGCAAACTTTTTTTCTGCAGCTCCGTATTGTCGCCTGGTGTGGATGAAGGTTTTTGAACTTGGGGAAGATTTTTATGCAATTCAATAGATGTTATGTTTATTTTAAATAATGCTAACATTATAATATGCTTTATAATGGATGACTGTTCGACCGCCGAGGCTGACCGTTGTTCGGAATCGACGTGAAACTGTAGGTCACATCCTTTCAATTTCAATTTTCAATTTCAATTTATTTATTATATAAAAAATGTTTTACAAATATTTATATATGTCACTTCCCACACTAAACTAAGTTTGTCCTGTGGGAAGTGCCTAACCTAAGTAACGTATAGGTTTGACAACTTACAACTTACTTAATACCTAGCCCCTTATAAATGGTTTTCCCTATCTCATTCATACTTACATACAAACATACATACCACACGATGTATCCCGATAATCGGGGTGAGCAGAATCATCGGTGTTGTACTGCAAGGACTACGGTAAATTATAGCACTACACCGACCACCACATTACGCAAAGTATTCTGACAAGATAACTGTCAAGCAGCAAGTAAGGGACGAAGACCCACCTGCTGCATGACTCGGTGGAAGGACCGTGCCAAGCTGTGAGGTGGCTAACCGGTCGACCTTTAGCACGGCATCTAGTCCTTATCCCTTAGTCACCTTATACGACATGCACGGGTAGAGATGCAGTCAGGGCTATTTTTTCAAGTACCGGCGGGGGCGGCCCCACACTGTACTTAAAATTAGTAATAGGCTTCCGTACGGGATACGGAAACCTAAAAATAACGATAATATCCATAAATGTAAAAACAATTTACTTTACTCATTAGGACACCTTATATTATTATCGAATACGTTCAATATTCAGAAGTGTGAAAAATACCAAATTAGATTTTTTTCTAAGCAAATAAGAAAATAGCGTTGTGACACGTATTTTTCTAGCCTCACTTGCGTTCGTGTACTTCGCTCAAAGGAAATTACGAACGAATTTCCCGGGCCATTATGTAAGAGCGATTATCGCACAAACATAGCAATTAATTTCTATGTGCAATTAAATGTGCCTAGTCTAATTGCTTCCAGTGAAACAGATTATCGGTTAATAGTGTTGTGACAGTCCCTTTTATTCAACTTTGCAATAATATAGCTTTTCGAATTTGAAGTATACTTACCTATCTCAACTTTGAAACCTAAGTTCCAAAGAATATTTTTTTTTATTTTAACATTGTGACACAATAAAGTAAATTGAATAAATGTATTGTTCAAATACGTTTTTACCAGACTGCGAAAGCAAAGGAGGGTTATGCGTGTGTAATATGTTTCACTTTCATGTCTGATTCTCACTCAATCACACACTTATTTAGTGTGTGATTGAGTGCGTTTCTTAATTCACTCGTAACTCCAAAACGGTTGAATGGAATTTGCTGAATGACGTGTCCAACGATTTATCTTAGTACCGCGCGAGTAACAAGAAAAACTATAGGAAAAAAAATGGCGGACGCTAGGTAGGCGCCATATTGTCAAACATTGAACATTTGAAGCATGAGAGCAGGATAAATGATGTCGAAATGCGCGCGTTGAGAGGAGTATGTGTGGAATAGGAGGAGTATGTGTGTCTGTAGAATGGATGATAGGAGACTAATGAAAGAAATCTATGGAGCGAATGTTAGTGGAAGAGTCGGGGAGGGTCGCCCTAGACGCACGTACCTGGACCAGATCGGGCATGTGCTCGAAAAGGGTCAGGTGCGTAGTACCCGTAACCGACGAGCATGTATGAAGAACATTATGAGAGTGGAAGATGCGGATAAAGTGTGTCAGGATCGTGGCGCTTGGGGGTTGGGTTGTTTGCGTGGGTTGGGTCCGTTGTCTTTGCATGCCCCACTGGGAGGCAGGCAGGCGTGACGTTATGTATGTGTAAGTATGTATGAACTTATAGCACAACACCGATTACTCTGCTTACCCTGATTGTCGGGATACAAAAGCGTGAGTTATGTCTGTCTGTCTGTCTGAAAATTTGTTTTTCTTCAAACCCAGTGGGGTGGGGTCGAGTGGGGTATCGTTGTCTAGCTAGAGCTTCAAAAGATGTGTAGTATATTTTTGAAATTTCAAAATGTATCTAGGTAATGCAGGTAAGACTAATGAACTATCTAGAAATGAACAAAATTTTAACAGACTGCCAACATGGTTTCCGCCCAGGTAGATCTGTATTTACAGCTACTCACACATTCACGAATAGCATACTGCAGGGACTAGAGCAACACGAACACACAGCCGGTCTGTTTCTGGACCTTTCTAAGGCATTTGACCTGGTAAACCACAATTATCTTCCAAATAAAATGGAGTCTATGGTATCAGGGGGGTGGCCTTGGAGTGGTTCAGAAGCTACCTAGATAACCGAGAATTTAATGTACACATTAACCATACAGATATGACGATAGGGTCCATAAAATAAATTAAGTCTCGATGTTATGACATTATCTCATTTGCAACGAAAACAACATTTCTAGGATTTACGCTCGATAACCACTTAAGATGGGATGAACACATCGAAAATGTTTGCCAGAAGTTATCAAAGGCGTGTTATTGTCTAAGAATAATTCCTAAATCATGTACGTTGGAGGCACTAATCAATGCATATTATGGTTATTTTTATTCAATACTCAGCTATGGAATTGAATTTTGGGGGTCTTCTGGTGACACTATTAAAGTTTTCAGAATGCAAAAAAAAGGCTATTCGCATAATTACAAAGGCTCGTTGGAATGAACATTGCAAGCCATTATTTACGTCATAATACTTTCTACTAATGACATATATGTAAAAAAAGCAGCTTTATTTGCACGAAATAATAAAAATGAATATAACACCAATAACCATAGCTATAAAACTAGATACAAAGCTAACTTAAAATATAACACACATAAGACAACTAAATTCCAAAAAAGAGCCTACATTTCAACAGTGCTACAATTTACAATAAACTACCAAGAGACATAACGAATGAAACTAATGAAAACATTTTTAAAACAAGACTGCACGAATGGCTACTAACCCAAAACTTGTATGACCTAAAGATTTTCCAAATATTAACTTAATTAAAATGTACAAGTGTGTAATGGAACCTAATTATTTAATGTATGTAAATGTGATGAATTTAATTATAAATATATAATCTAAATTAATGAAATGTTTTTAACTGTATAAATTATTTTGTATTGTATTGTATCTCCACATTATGGTTAGAACTAAAAAGTCTAAAATAAATAATACAAATAAAAAAACTTTACTCAAAAATAAAAAAGACGGAAACAAGGACAACGCAGTATATAAATGGTGTAGTCGGGTACTACTATTACTACAACTACTGCATTTTCTACAGCTCTTTCCTTATTTTCTTTGTAATTTTTATACAAAGATTATGTAGGTATGTAGGACGGGACCTATTAATTACAGATTCATACATAACACACGCTGTATCGCGACAATGGGGGTAAGCAGAGTGATCGCTGTTGCGATGGAAGATAACTCTGGTAAATTACAGCACAGCACCGACCGCCACGTTTAGCAAAGTATACGGACAAGCGAGCAAACAAGATAACTATCAAGCGGCAAGTAAGGCACGAAGACCCACCTGCTGTGTGACTCGGTGGCTATCCTGTCGCCCTTTAGCACGGCACCTTGCCCTTATCCCATAGTCGCGTTTAACTACATGCACGGGGAGAGATGCAGTGGGGCTATTCTTTTAAATAACGGCCCCACACGGTACTTAAGTATAATTCATATCTTCCAAACTATAAAACAACCACAAAATTCACCAAACAGAATCTCCACTCTGCAAGCGAGATGCACCAACCCGTCAGTTACCCTCGAGGCATTGATCTCCCAAGGCGTCCGTCCGTTCCCCCACCTCCATGGAAATAAACACCGAGAAGACGCATCAAATATTCGAGGTCGTAAAAGGAAAGTGCTCAAAGATGAAGCTAGAAATATTGTCCATCTCTGTCACACTTTTTACACGACTGCAGCAGACGCAAAGGAGGGTAATGTGTGTTCTTCGATGCAGGCGTATGTTGAGTTTCTTTATTCCCTCGTAACTTCAAAACGGTTAAATTGATTTTGATGAATGAGGCGGTTGCTAATACCGCGAGTAACATCATCATCAATCAATCAATCAATACTAATAATAAATCTGTCAGGGATGGTCATGGAGTAAGTTACTTTGTTTTATGACATACTGAGTTTGTATGCTCTATGTACTCGTATGATACTAAAACTAAATTGATGATTTTTAGAAATCTTTTCTGTATATGTATGTATGTATGTATGTTCCTCCATAACTCTTAAACCGATCATCCGAATTCGATAAAACTTAGTAAAAGTACATTTTACTATACCGGACACAGGATAGGCTAAATAAAATTCAGTTTCTGTTACGCTAAGTGTGGCTCTCATACAAACCGAATTGCTCCGCGCGCCGTAATAAACGTATGGTAGCGTGCTTACTTACTTTCTTCTTTTTAAATACGAATTTCACGCGAGCGAAGACGCGGGCAAAAGCTAGTAAAAAATATTAATGTTATAACCGGGCTTCAATATTTAAATTTTTTTTTTACTCATGTAGGTATCCACATACATACATACAGGGTGTCCCAAAACTCAACGTCAAGCGGAAACGAGGGAGTAGGCCAGTTTATGAGTACCTAGCCAGGGAAAAATAAGAAAAAACATCGGAGTCATTTGTTTTTTATGATATGAGCATTTTTTGAGAAACGTTGAAAATTGACATTTTTAGGTACTAGTTACTACGACTACAAATTTGCAAATATAATTGTTGAAAAAAAATTATTGGTGGCCTAAATAACTATGCTATTGATCAGTATCCCAATCAAAACCAGAATGCCTGTAGTTTTACAAAAAAAAATGTTCAGTTTAATTTTTTTCTAAAAAAAGAAATGACTCAGATTTATTTTTTCTTATTTTTCCCTGGGTAGTCATAAACTGGTCTACTCCCTGGTTCCCGCCTGAAGTTGAGTTTTGAGACACGGTGTATGTTCTGTCTGCAAGTGGAATGCATGCCGAAATGTCTGTAACAAAGTGCAAGGTATGTATACGTTACAAATATAATAATACGTTAAGTTAATAATACAGCTACGTATAAAACAAATGTGGCTAGTTCAAGAGTAGTTTGAATACCATAATAATGTACAATATAGAATGTGATAATGCTGTTTCTGGATATTTATGTCTATACCCACGTCGATTACCAGCCGCAGACGTGTCGGTAGACGTCGGTAACGAAGATTAACTCCAGCGAGGGTGAGAACCCGTGGACTCCCGGCTTTAACTCACGTCGGATGAAACTGAGTCTGAAGCTCCTGTAAATAGCTATTACGGGACGTCCAGGAAACAGGTATCCCTGAGGATGAGGGGGAAAGTGCAGTGTGTTTTTATAGGAAGCGTAGGACATAGCATGGTGGATAGGGCGAAGCACTGAGATGATATCTCAGTTGGGTGAAGGAAGTAAATGAGTCGCGGTGAGATCACGAATGTTACCGGTTGGTTTATGGTTACCGGTTTGAAAGGTGTTTTTGATATTTAAAATGTATTTTCGATCGCCTCAGTATAGTTCCCGATTTCCAGCGAGAGTACAAATTCGCCCTGGTGTCATGAGTTTTAAGGCTACGTGAATATTTAGGGTGTCAAATGACGGGTATGGGCGAGAGCTACAAGATTGTGAAAAAGAAAAAAACAATTAAAAAAGTTTGAGAGCTTTTGATAAAATCACAAAAAACCGCTTAAAAAATAGGCGTTTTAGGGGTTTAAAAAGAGCATTTTTATACATATTTTTAAATATATATGTTAAACTTTTATAATGTAGATTGACCAATATCTGGGGAGGTTTTTTGATTATTTGAAAAAAGTTAAAAATTGGGAGTTTTTTTTTTTTTTATTGAAACTGACACGGTTGGCTACATCACCTACAACGTCCGTGATGTCAGCCCATAACACCGGGTGAACTTGGTGCCACGTCAGTGCTTCCCTTCGGTCGTGCCGGCTACACTGAACTGGACGGAAAACACAAACTATTTACATAGCCGTTTCGACCGACCTTTCATTCAGTGCGGTGGTACCAACCCGGGCGGGTTAAACCCTACCACCTAGTAATATAAGAAGGGAGTCATATCCCTTAGTCGCCTTTTACGACATACACGGGGAGAGATGCAGTGGGGCTATTCTTTTAAAGTACCGGCCCCACACGGTACGAGTTAAGGTTTTTTTTTTCCGCTATGCTAGTTACCAGTCGTCTTTATCTTACAGTGTGAGTAGTTAAAATGGCTTTCGTGTAGGTATGCATATACATAGGCTGTTCCGAAAATTGTTAGTGAAATGAAAAATAGTTAGAATATGAAAAAAAATTATTTACAGCTTTTCAAAATATTTCCCTCCAATCCCTATGCACTTATGCATTCGGGTGAACCAGGTTTCAAAACATTTAAAAAACGTATCTTCCGGGAGGTCGAAAAATAACCGCCGAAATTCTTCGACGGCCTCGTCTGCAGTATTGAATTTTCGCCCGCGAAGCATTTTTTTTACCGTGGGAAATAAAAAAAAATCGCATGGAGCTAAATCTGGGCTGTACGGAGGATGGGATAACCTTTGTACCCCGAAGTTGTCAAATAGTCCATGTTTCTATCGGTGTGTGAGCGGGCGCGTTATCTTGGTGAAAAAGAATGCCACGGACGCCGCTCCTTGGGCGCTCACTATTCAACTCCCCGAAAGCTTGAGGCAGACAAACTTCGCAATACCAATCTTCAGTTCAGCCTGAATCTCCCGATGTGTAATGTGTCTATTCTCCCGCAATAGCCACTCTACCCTGATGACGTTTTCATGAGTGACTGCAGTTGATGGTCGGCCGGGTCTGGGATCATCGTTTAGGTTCTCTCGACCACGTTTAAATTCACGAAACCCATAAGTAACTGTTGCTAACGCAGGAGCAGACTCCTCAAAAGCAGCTTGCAAATTTTCGTGAGATTCCTTGAAGGTTAACCCTAGTTTATAAGCATAGAAAATCATAACACGAAAAGCTTCTCGCGAGACGTCCATTGTTGCAAATAAAAATATGAGTGACGGATAACCGTTAAAAATATTAAAAAAAAAAACTACACATAGGTGGCCAATAATTTTCATCAAGGAGATTTGTATTTAAATTAGCCGTTAAATCAAAATAGTTTCAGGAAAAATTTTTTTTTTTTATTCTGTGGCTAACAATTTTCGGAACAGCCCACGTACATACTTGAAAATTAAGATATTTAATTTTTAAAATTTTTGAAAATTTTTACCGAAGGTCATTGTAATGCATGAGATCTGTGAATTTTTTTGTGCATGTATCGATTAAAATGAGCGTATTCAAAATCAAACAATTCAAAAGTATGGATCTACTATTGTCATACATTGTACACACTTTAATTTTACCCAATATAAAGAAAAACTATTTCTATTTGGATATTGTTGAAAACAAAAAGGCATTCTGTACAAACTAACAAATAACGAGTGCTTGCTTCATGCTCTGTATTTTTTTTTATGTAATCCGGTATGGGTGACTTAGTCGGAGGGGCCAAAGCACATACTCCGACCAGCCAATATCACCTCCTAGAAAATAGGTGCCATACCGGAGACTTCCCTTGATTGCTGGCTATACTGGACTAGAGGAGAACACAACCGAGGCTGCTATGCGGCCATCTTACATCCAGTACGGTGGTACCAACGCAGTCGGCTACAATTTGAGCCTATAACCTATTAAGGGGCAAGGGAAGGTTTTACACCGGTTCCGAACGGTGAAGCTGTGAACTGTATTGCGGCGCCGCGCCGCTGTATTGCTGCAGCAGCGCAGCAATACAGCGGCGTAGCAATGCTACAGCGCAGCGCAGCAGCTGTTCAGGTTCATCCAGCGCGCCCCGCGCAGACCTCGCGCCGCGCCGCCGACGCCGGCCGCGACGCCGCTTGAAACGAGAGTACGAGACGCTTGAGTGAGACGTTTCTACGCTCAGAAGAATGCAATTTTCTCCATAAACTTTTTAAGTCATTTAACTGAAGTCTCGCCCTGAGTGCATTTTTTTTTAAGTAATCCGGTATGGGTGGCTGAGTCGGAGGGGCCAAAGCGCATGCTCCGACCAGCCAATATCACCTCCGAGAAGGTAGGTGCCATACCGGAGACTTCCGATTGCTGGCTATACTGGACTAGAGGAGAACACAACCGAGGCTGCTATGCCTTACTTTCTTCTAGAGAGTGTATATTCACCTGAACCTTTACCTGACTTATTATCTTAGTAAGAGTTTATTGTTTACCTGAACGGAGTTCGGCCTTCGGTCTCGCCTTCAGTGACGTACTTTGTCCTTTTCGAATTTCTGGCGAGCGAAGTCGCGGGTAAAAGCTAGTATAGATATAAATATAAATGATAAATAAATCAAGTCACCACAACTTTGAGGGAAGCGAGCGGGAGAAGGGACGTCATCGCCAATAGTAATCGATCGAAGTGCGGCTGGCGATCTTCATTCAACTCGCTAGAACATGACGCGCGGGCGCGGTCCGAGTGCAGACTCTAGTAAAAAGTACACAATAACTCACTGCTACTCGTCAGCCAGATGTATATTTTGTAATTTCTTCTTTGTGCTTCTTATAAATTTCTTTTCACCAGCTCGGCGAAATTAATTAAATTGAATGAATTTTTCTTGAATGAATATTCTGCATAAAATAATATAACTAGGTAATAATAATAATCTATGAAAAGAAATTAAATGAAATTAAAATTAACTTTTTTTGCACATAAAAAGGTTTACAAAAGGCGGACTTTATGCCTCTTATCTACTGCTACTAGGAAGACATTATAGATAAAATATGTGCAGTGTTGGTGAAACTGCAATTTTTAGGTTTCCATATCCCGTGGAAGCCTATTACTAAGCTTACGCCGTCTGTCTGTCCGTCCGTCCGTCCGGCGGCTGTCCGAGAGCTGTATCCCGTTGAAATTTTCACAAAATATGTGTTATTATGGCTGAAAAATAAAATAATAAAGAATTGAAAAATTTAAAAATTAAGGGGGGTGTTCCCGTACAAGAAAGGTGTTTTTTTTTCATTTTTGTGGTGCGGAAACCTCGGTGCGCGAGTCCGACTCGCACTTGGTCGGCTTTTGAAATTATTTAACGTTTATTATACGATCGTTTAAAAAAAAAGTGGTTCCGGAATGATCACTTCGGACAGTGCGTGTGACAGACGGATGGACGTTCGGAACGAAAAAGACGGTCAATAATTAGGATTACGGAGCTGTATTACAATAATTGTTACATATTCTAAGGTAAGAGCAAAGTTTTACAGAATATGAATTTACAAAATTGGTTAGCCCGATCCGCGCGGTCAGCTCGTTTGAATAAGCTTTAATTTTATACAATGCTTGATATTAAATTACTACAAATTGCGGTTGAAATTTTAATGGTCCGCTTTCGAGTGAAAAGCCTAAATTGAAATAATGTTAGATTTAAGGGTAACCGAAATTTGGGCTTCAGTAGCATGAATATTGCATGCGGTATGGAGCCGTGCGGTGTGGCCTCGCAGAATTTCGATCGTCATTATCCGGCAATTAAGCTAGATTGAATAACAATTTCCAGTTGTAATTTTATGTTATAGATATACATAAATACCTGAACATCTACGGTACCTTGTGACCGATTTTAATTTCATACACGAATGCAATAACTGAAATGGGAATAACTATTTATATATCTCTTTGGGTCAGTTCTGTGTAATCAACGCGACGAGGGAGAGGCCCTGACATTGCACCCAGTAATCAGATAAAATGTCTGACATCACGGGTTAGGTATCATAAAAAAGAGCATAAATAGTTACATATAGCACCCAAAAATCCCTAACTTCTTTACATCCTCCCTTCCCTATCGCTATCCCTAACCCTATATATTATAAGATCGTCTGCCGTCTGTCCATGTATATGTTTGTATGTATATATGTTCGCTTAGAACTCGAGAACGGTTCAAACTATTCGCTTGCCGTTTTTGTTTTTACCTATGTAATGCGACATATCTCCGCCAGGCAGCAGCGGGGTCGTAAGTGAACGCAGTCAAAAAAATAAATAAATAGAAACATTCGGTTAGCTTTCATGTGAGTGTGACTCGAAAGCTACTAAACCGATTTACATAGGATTTCCACAAATATGACCTGTGATGTTTTAGAATTATTAAAATCTTTGTAACATCACGCTATCTATTATAAGGGCCGAGTACTGAGTAGCATGTTCGACAGTAAACATAATTTTTGAATATACAAGGTGGGCCAAAAGTAATCACCTGATGTTCTTGGGCTGTAATTTTTTTTTTAAAAGGAAAACATTGGTTCTACTTATGGATTATGTTTATTTAATGAATTAGAATATTTTTCATTCAATCGAGAAAATGATATCGGTCAAGTGTCCGCCGTCAGAATTAATGACCATACGGGCTCGTTTTATGGCATTTTTCATCACTTGTGTCAGAACTTCCGGCGATAGGTTCTTTAAGTGCTTCAAGAGTCC
Organism: Nematopogon swammerdamellus; assembly: GCA_946902875.1. Lineage (NCBI taxonomy): Eukaryota > Metazoa > Arthropoda > Insecta > Lepidoptera > Adelidae > Nematopogon > Nematopogon swammerdamellus. The sequence continues at coordinate 13,876,345 of OX336346.1, forward strand.
GAGGATTGTTTACATAAACCCGGGACTTTAAGTAACCCCACAAAAAATATTCTGGAGCGGTCAAATCGGGTCATCTGGCCGAAGTCGGAAATTCACGCTGCGTCAATATCACAGACGAATTATTGCGCAAAAAAATGGATTCAATTATTCCGCGTTCTTGAGGAGAATAGCGTTCCATGGCTTATTGATGTGTATTCTGCGTCTGTTTACTTCACAAATGTCAAAACAGAATTTACATTTGCCGCCATTTTGAAAAGTTATAGCGTCGTCCAATAGGGTGATTACTTTTGGCCCACCTGTTATTTAGATTTTTTTTTATGGAAACTGACACGGTTGGCTACATCATCTACAACATCCGTGATGTCAGCCTATAACACCGGGTGAACTTGGTGCCACGCCAGTGCTTCCCTTTGGATACTTTAGATACTTTAATGTGGTTTATTCGAAAAATACTCCTATTTACATAGGGTTTCCACAAAATGTTATCTGTGATGTATCAATCACTTATAGAGACCGAGTAGTAAGATCAAATGTAATCGTTTGAGAATGGGCTTGGTTTCGTGCGAGTTAACCGGTTTAAACCATTCACACAATTCATTTAAAATTTTGGTAACTGGCCACAGAGCGACACTATCTTTTGTAAATAGCATCGCTTGCCTTCAGAATGTAAATTGCCTAAGAACTAAGTGCATCAACCTCAAAAAAGCTCAAAGCAGCTTAGAGTACTACCGTTGTATATTAGCTGAGGCAGATTCCAAGCCCGAGGTAGCCGAGGCGTGACCTGCGGTTACTGTTGCCCCTTTCAGAGCATATAAAATTGCGAGCGTTTCCGTTTCCTGAAGAGCTGCGGTGCAGCTCCGCTCGAGACAGGGAGAATTTGCGAAAGAGATCTTTCGCACATTTTGCCGGGTACGTGATCTGCGTTCTTGGCAAACGTAGCGTGAGCAGCATAAATTATTATTCGTACACAACGTATTCTTATTGTTAGACTTTTCATCTGACAACTGAGTACCTAGTTGATAAAAATCTTGGCATCCTTGTAAACAAAGCGAAGTTTCTACGCGCGAACGGCGACCGTGTAACGTACGTCAATATGTAAATTAATTATCCTTATAACTCGATGTTTTATCCTTCCCTTCCTTACCTTTAATAAAATACAACGTCTGCTTTCTGTCTGTATGTATGTCTGTCTGTCTGTCCGCTTATAACTTGAGAACCGCTGAACCGATTTTAATACATTTTGTATCTACGGATAGCTTGGTTCTTCCCATCAATTATAGGATACTTTTCATCACGTTAATATGAGGTAAGCAGAGAAGTCATATATGAGAACAAGCGGGCGGAGCCGCGGGCACATGTTAGAATACAATCCCATCGATTCTTCCTACTTGAGACTTCCTCCCACAACAGCCACATCGTGGGCGACTCCTGGAAGGTTTTCCTCGAGCCTTTCCCGCTTCACTACATCGGTAAGCTCATTCGTGCATACCATGTGGCCGTCCTATTATTTCCACGCTATTAAGATAGCGCGAAACCGGTATTATGTATGTTATTTCAATCGCAAGGTGTTTTCGCAGCACAACACCTTATTACTCTGCTTACTCCGATTGCCGGGATACGGAATGTGTGGTATATGTGTATGTACAGTACCCTGCGGTAAATAATGAAAATCGAGCTTTAGAATGAGACAATACGGTTGTAGAGCGTCGTCCTCGTCGCACGAACTCGCACGTCTCTGTGCGACAGGGACGACGCTCTACAAGGGGATTGTCTCTTTCTAAAGTTCGATGTTCATTATTTGCTGCCGGGTAAAATCGCTGAATTCGAGTACGCATGCTCGCACATCAAGGGAGTTGTATGTAACAAATGCTCCACTCGTAAACAGCGGAGCATACTTTACAACCGAACTGTACAACGAATTCACCAAATTGAGTACTCCGATGAATCGATTGCCGGCAATGATGTACTGTCTCGTTTAAAAGTGGAAATACGTATGTATGTAGAATCTCGTCGCGTTCGCTTTAAATGTGAAAGGGCATGGCTGAAAGTAAGTGTTACCTAACAATCGGGGTAGTACAGGTTAAACTTACGCATGATAAACTGAATTTCAGTAGTTTTTTAGGGTTCCGTATTCACAGGGAAGTCTGTTACTAAGTCTACGCCGTCTGTTTTATCGTTTGAAACGTAAACGTTATTATGGCGGATGTGCCAACAATAAAAAGGCTAAAAATAAAAAATTAAGGGTCCCCATACAAGAAACCATACTATCCTTAAAATGAAGTACTCGAATATAACTATCCGTCTCGGTTTGTAAGCGGAATGGTTGGGTACACCACGCTACAGAACAGGAGGGGATTGCATATATTTCTGCATTTTTACCTACTAATGAACGGTCAGATTGATAATCCTTTAGTTCTTGGTTTGATCTCGCTCCATGTCCCTGACAAATACACTCGTGCTCGGAATCACAGACTATTTGCAGTAAGGCGGACTCGTACCGTCCACTATCAGCAGACCCCGGTACTCGGGCGTTGAACGGGCTCAATGGAATGGTGGCTAAACTGCCAGAGCTGGATATCTTCAACTGTAACCGTAGGCAGTTTATAAAACTAGCCACAGATTATTTGAAACAGACTAATTTATAAATTATGTACCTACTGTAGATATTATGTTATATTTATTTTATTATTATTATTCCTTTATTTACACATATTCTTAAAACTAATTTTGTACATATTCAAAACCTAACATTAAAAACATATACAAAATTAACCTTAAAAAAAATGGAGTTTCCACCACCGGCGGATCCTAACCTAAGAATTATTATCCTTATCCTTAATTATCTGTATTATTAACCTAACCTAAGAATTGGATATTTATAAATAGGAGGTTTGTTATCTATAAATAGGAGGTTTTGGATTAAATAAATAAATAAATAAACGTGCTAAGAATCGATTAGTACATATTCACGAGTCCATAACTAGTTAGAACCTCATTTCATTATACTAATCCGGTTAAGTACTTATGTTGTGCTCTGTCCGACACAGAGTATGTTTAATTTAAGAGATGACGCCTGTAACATTAAAAAATTTAATCGAATGAATAAATACTATCTAATTTTAAGTATATCTAAATCGTCCATGTGGTGCAAGATCTCTTACTACAAACGTGTTGATTTATTATAAGTACATATATTTGGATAGAATTATTACCTCCGCCACCGACATGACTGATGCTTTGTGATGTCACAATTTGATTTTCCTTCTAGCTAGGCGAACCGAAACTAATAACACGCCACCGGGAAAACTCAACAGGGTCGCGATGCTCGTACTCGGAAAATATAATAAAAGTCCTTGTGACATGTGAAAATAATTTCTGATTATACAGGAGCGACGACGATCGAGTAATCACAGCGCAAAAGTAATCAGAGACCGACAGCTGTCCTGTCAGTGCTATTGATGGCATTCATTTGACGGTAGCAGACAAACTGACGCCAGTCGCCCACTGACATGACGCGACGCGCGCCGCCAGGCGCCCGCGCTTCTGTGCGTTCGCGGGTAGGGTGGCCGTGTTTAAATTGAAAGCAGTCAGGACAAGGAGTTTATCAAATTGGGGCATTGTGGTGATCTCGGGACTGAAGGCATTGCAAATTTAAACTTTTCTGAAGAGCGAAGAATTGTGTAAATAATAAAAGTTTATGCATTTAATTAAAAATTATTAAATATAAATTATAATATCACAAATTGTGTTTGCCTGTTGCTTTGCTCACTTGAATTTCTGTTTGCAAGAAATTTGACTATTCACTAAGTCGTTGCGTCTCAAGTTGCGAATCAAGAAGTTACTCTCTAACGACCGAAGGGGCACCCGGGGAAACCTGAAGAAGTCAGACGGGACATACACACAGGACGACTCGGAAACATGCGAGGTATTACTGGAAACCCACTTCCCAGGACTGTACCTTAGTCAGGACGCGGAATGGGGGGATCCGGAGCACAATGCCCCCATTGCATCAGAATGGACATCGGCCGAAAGAATAGTCACCGACAACAAGGTGAGATGGGCCGTAAACAGTTTCCAGACCTTCAAGGCAGCAGGCCTCGATGAGATCTTCCCGGGGCTCATGCAGTGGACCATAGACATCACAACTCCCATACTAGTCGACATATTTAGGGCGTGTCTTGCGCACAAATATGTCCCCAGACCATGGAGAGAGGTAAAAGTAGTGTTCCTTCCAAAGCCAGGCAAGGACGACTACACGCTGGCAAAATCGTACAGACCGATCAGCCTGACCTCCTTTCTCCTTAAAACCCTGGAAAGGCTCTGCGACAGGGAAATCAGAGACATAACTATAGTCAGAAATCCCCTTCACGCTAACCAGCACGCCTACACTCCAGGAAAATCAACAGAATCGGCACTTCACTGCGTGGTATCAAAGATAGAAAGTGCCATAAGCAATAAAAACTCCACCCTAGGAACCTTCATTGACATAGAAGGCGCCTTTGACAAAACTACCTTCATCAGTATCAGAGCAGCCCTAGCTAGATTTGAAGTCGATCCAACAATCACAGACTGGATCGATAACATGCTCAAGCTTAGGGCCGTCCAATTCACTATTAACAACACAACGAGGGGGGTGGTAGCTAGAGGCTGCCCCCAAGGCGGCGTACTGTCGCCCCTACTCTGGAACTTAGTAGTCGATGATCTTATCAGGCAACTGAACGAGAGTGGCTACTACACGATAGGATACGCAGACGACCTGGCAATCCTAATAAATGGATTATTTGAGGGAACCCTGTGCAATATGACTCAGGGCGCCCTGAGGATTGTCGAAAAATGGTGTAAGGACTATTCGCTTAATGTTAACCCCGGCAAAACAGAGATGGTCCTCTTCACCAACAGAAGGAGACTGGGCGCTATGCAGCTGCCCAGACTGTTCAACACACAACTGACTCTATCGCCAGAGGTAAAGTATCTAGGTGTAATCCTAGACTCCAAGCTAAACTGGTCGAAACATCTGGAACACAAGCTAAAGAAGGCGAGCATATCCTTCTGGCAATGCCAGAGGCTCATGGGTAAATCATGGGGTCTCCGGCCAAAGATTTCTCTCTGGTTATATACAGCAGTCATCAGACCTACGGTAACATATGGTGCAGTAGTCTGGTGGCCCAGGACAAAGCTGAGCACAGGAGTCGAGAAGCTACAGCGACTCCAAAGACTGGCGTGCGTGGCAACAACAGGATGCATGCGCACAACACCGACTACAGCTATGGAGGTAATACTATCTTTAGTACCGCTAGACCTGTACGTACAACAGGAGGCTGCGTCTGCGGCGGTGAGACTCAGAACTCTGGGACTCTGGCACAATAACGCCACACTGCCACACACAAAGCTCCTTCAGAAGGTAACAGCGGAGATACCGCTACTGGCAGCCTGCTGTGACCGTATACCCAAACTGTACGTATTTGAGAGATCATACACTATCAACCTGGCCGGAGAGGCCAAAGACCAATCAGAGGAGCTACGCATATATACCGATGGCTCCAAGACGAAGACAGGTACAGGCGCTGCAGCGCACTCCCTGGACCTAAACATCAACAGGTACACTTACCTTGGACAACATAACTCAATATTCCAGGCAGAATGTGTCGGGATCATTGAAGCAGCTACAATAGTGGCCCAGCGCAACATGGAGGGACAGAGCATCAAGATACTGTCGGACAGCGCCTCAGTACTAGCGGCGCTGAACGGCAGTATAATGAGCTCAGGACTAATCCGTCAATGTCACCTCGCGCTGGAGACCATTGCTACAAGAAACAAGGTAACGCTACAGTGGATAAAGGGCCACAGCGGATCCCGGGGGAACGATGCTGCTGACGAACTCGCGAAGAGGGGATCCAGCAGCAAACCTGAAGGACCCGAACCTCTAGTACCACTACCACACAACCAACTGAAAAGTTGGATACACAAACGTACGTATCGACTACACATAGACAGATGGGCAGCGGGCAGTGACTGCAGACAGGCGAGGGATGCAATGGCTAAGCCGGACCTCCGTCTCGCCAAGACGCTGCTCCGTGTCCATAGATCAAAACTACGCATAGTGATAGGTATGCTTACTGGTCACTGTACACTTAACAGACACCTCTATGTAATCGGAGTAACGGACAGTCCACTGTGCAGAGCATGCCTGCAGGCGGACGAGACACCCACCCACGTGCTGCTGGAGTGCGAGGAGTTGGCAGACATAAGGGCGAAGGAGCTGGGAGGCCCTACTACACTTCGAGAGGCGTGCCAGGACCCAAGGAGAGTGTGCCGCCTCCTGGAAGAACTCGGCTGGCTGGATTAAGGCCGTAGGACGCGCAAAAGGCCCGCATGGAAGCGGGCTTAGGCGCGGAAAACGAGTCCACCACAACAACAACAACAACAACAAGTCGTTGCGTCAGATGACAGTTACCACGATGATGTTACTTCCTTTTTTTTTATTAAAAGCGCGACATGTGACGCCGGAACGTAAGGTGTCTTACGACGCCCACAGACATTGGGCCGTACGTAAGCGAGGGTTGCGAATGCCATGCCCGCCTCACAGGTGCCTACTCACAGCTTGAAGGACTTGAGACTGTATTTGGAGGAAAATATACCTATGGGCAGGGATCGGAAACGACACAACTTAAAAGGTTGCGGAACTGGGGTAAAGAATGCCCAAAATCAGTAGAAATGTGAATGAGGAGTTTAAAATCAATTCCGGATATAATAATTTCTTAGAGGAAAAGTACCTAATGTCCCGGGAAAAGAGTAGATGGCAACACCCACCGCGGGACACACCCCCGACCGCGACGGCGCGGCGGCGGTGGCGGGAACACAAAGGAACATGTCCCCTGCACCCCGCCCGCCCCACACAATATGAATAATGAAGTCGAGGAAACGCGCAGCTGCTTCTAATGTTGATTACTAAATTGTTGCGAGCGACGTGAGAGTTCGACGAATGTGGTGAACTCTGTACTGCCGTCATCATGAGCAAGATGGTATCTACAAACATTTCAAAGATGCGGTTTTGGTATCGGAATCAGAAAAAAAAATTACAGTTTGAGATAAGAAATGAGGCGAATGCATGCATACAAATTATTTGCCTGCGATTTCGCCCGGCCGAGATTATGGCTTCACTCTTGAGCTCTTAACATAAACATAAAATTTTATCACATGGTTCAAAACTCCTAACGAGAAATATGCAACTTGTATGTGCAGAGAACTAGAGAAGATATACTAGAATGATTTAGTTAAGTACCATGCCGGATATTACAGGGGGTTAATCTGTATCGAAAACGAATTGGATTCCAAAAAAGAACGGTAGCAAAATAAAAAAAAGTTTGTTCTTTTTGAATTCTTTTAGAGTACTTTTCTGGTAAATTTTGAGGTTAGGTATTGACGAAAACGAATTGAGAACTTACATATTTTTTTCAAATTTCGCCACCGTTCTACTTCGTTTTGGATACAGATTAATCCCCTGAAATATCAAGCATGGTAACAAAATAATCCTGTATATATTTTTAATTGTTTATCACTATAATAAACTTCGTGTGACAGTCGTGGCTGTCGCATACTAATACAAAAGCATAGTATACTTTGGATGGAGATAGGATAATCTTATTGTTATGCTATCTCCATTCAATATGTATAAATTGTACCGGCCTTACCTGCTGTCAAGCGTAACTTGCTGCGGTGAACGAGGTACGTATAGAGAAGTAACCATGCAAGTGTTTTATTTTTTTATCGTCCAGTAAAATATATTTACATGGAGGTCTAGTAACTTACTTAATCTATGGAAGGTTCATACACAGTTCGAATGTAATGTAGCAAATAAATAGTGAATTGAATACTGCAAATTATTAGGAAGGGATTAGGAAAGAACAGTGAAAACTATACGCTACTAGACTAGATTGTCTAAATTGATAGCAAATTATGGTATCAGGTCCAGCCGGCTACCGCTGAGGGAAGGGGGCCGCCGATCGTTGTTCTGTGCCTATGTACTATTCATAATGACGACACTATGAGTGCATGTGAAAACGTAGGATAGTCCGTCGTCGTCGCGCATAGCTTAGGTTTTCTCTTGAGCTAATGGATACAAGAAACTGCTCCTGAACTTCAGAGAGAGAAAGAGCTCTAGGCCAAAATCATCTATGACTTGAAATATTTTAGTTTTTGACATTGGAAATGTCTTTTCGATCGCTTCAGTATAGGCCCCGATTTCCAGAAAAAGTGCGAATTGGCCCTGGTGTCGTGAGTTTTAAGGTTACGTGAATATTTAGGGCCTCAAATGACGCGTCTCGATGACAGCTAGAAGATTGTGAAAAAAAATATTTAACAAATTTGAGAGTTTTTGAGGAAATCGCAAAAAACCGCTTAAAATAGCCGTTTTTAGCGGGTTTAAAAAGGGCACTTTTAAACATATTTCTAAATATATATTTTAAACTTTTATATTTTTATATTGTAAATTAACTAAATATCTGGGGATGTTTTTTGAATTGTTTAAAAAAAGTGAATATTTTGGGAGTTATGATTTTTTTTCATATTCAATTTATTTGATTCATATTTCAATTCCATTCATAGGTATATTATATTTGATTTTAGACGCCGAATATATTATGTGAATATAGCTCTGATTTAAAGCAAACATTCAAACTTGCAATACCTAATAACTAACTGTGGAAGTATTTAGTTAGTACAGTTACTGAGGCCCGTATGATGATTGCTCGCCAAAGTTTTGAGTCTCCGCGCTGCACTCCTCTGACCGCAACTGTTGATTGCTTTGAGTAGAAGTGGCAAGGCTAGATCGTCCGATATCTTAGCAGGACCATCGACATTTTCGATCTTCGAATTTTGAATTAAATTTTTTTACGGTGTTACATTAATATGTATTTTTCTGAAAGGGTATGTTCTACACCTAAAACTGAATAACTTTTGTCAAATAACTTTTTTATTTTAAGAATATTTTTTTCATTTCCTTAATACAAAAGTGCTGACAAAATTGCAAATGTTAACACAAAAAACAAACACTTACAGCTCAAAAATAGTTTAGTTTCATATATGTATATAAAGCAATTTTTAGTGAATTCCTGAATTAAAAACACCTTTCACCTTTTTAATTTTGTTTAATTTTTGACTAAGTAGTTTTGGAGATAAGGGTGTTGGGGCTGGGGATGCTCGATTTTCGAAAACGGTCGAAAAGATAGCAAATAAAGGTGGTGATGGACCCATGCCATTAAGACAGTAATTGGTAAACATTAAATTCGTGAAATGTGTAGCAGATGGAGGAGAGGATTGGGGGAGACCTGAAAAATTCGAAGTAGCTGTGCCTTAATTATGTACTTCTAAATTTGTGGTCTACAATCATACGTAGGAGACAACAGTGTAATTAACATAAACTAAAATAACTACACAAGAGGGAAACCAGATGATTATGATTCCTGCGTGGGGCGACGCTGGGGGGTGCTATGTGCACACCCGAAAAGTTTCTGAAAATTCTGGATTCTGATTTCTGGAAGAAATTCTGGTTCATCGTCGTTAGGAAATGTCAGTTCACTTTAGATTTTTTCGTATCGTTTCCAGACAGGGCCGGTTGCGCCAACACAGACTTAACAATTAAGAAAGTCCGTATAATGAATGAATGAGTACCTACTGTTGCGAAGAAGGCAGACACTGTTTGGGATCAGATATACAGACAATTTTAATGTAATTATAACCATTAATTATATGGAATAAACTAAAGGTATGTAAGTAAATAATGTTAGAGAATTTGTAACCACCTAGGTATTCAAATTTGAATTTTCGTTTATAAAAACATATTACAGAAGGAGGAACAACATAAAACAAATTAGATTACATACCTATTAAAAAGAATTGCGTTGATAATTGTTTTATAAGCCGACATGGATAGCTGCTCGTAGGTATATACGCCCGTAATGTCAGTTTGTTCATAATTTCAGATTGAACATAACTTTTATAAAATGTATTATATCGTTTCATATTTATGCGGTGAAATTAATGATTCAGATAGATGAATTGGATCTGAGAGCCACTGTGTCCGAGAGACAGCATCGGCGACGTAGCGCGGCGTAATTTGGCGGCCATCTTGGCGGCCATTTTGGGACGCTGGTCACGTGTCGGCTTTGTGTTAATAAGAAACTTTGCCCGGCAATCATTATTACGTTCTGCTGCGACCGCCAACAGTATTGCTTCTGGGTTTCACTTTTATGGTTCATCTTTCTGTGGCTTGAGTTAATTGCGATACCATACGAACAGATAACTGTGTAACAGCTAGAGCTAACTTGTCTTCGTAGGTCCTTTTTTGCTGCTTGATAATGTTGATAGTTAGTTATATTGTCTTATTACTTTTCAGCAAGTGGTCGTGCGCTAATTAACCCAAGTTCTTGCAGCACAACACCGAATAGTCTGCTTAATCCGATTGTGTGTCAACATCATCATCAAATGTCTGTAATATATATTTTTTTCAAACTGGCATCACCGTAATTTTCAATCTCTGATATTACTTAGATATTCCTCTCTTTTCTCCCATGAGAAAATGGAAACAGAATGAAATCGATAGCGATTCGGTATCTAACTAAAATCTCTATATCTCTAGATCTAGATCTAGAGCTGCAGAGAAATATGAATATGAGTATTAACATTTAGACCGGTCATAAATTCAGGTTGAAACTAAAACAAGAATAAGAGCTGAAGTGAGTCGCTCAGCTATACTTTCTCCTGTCGTGCAATTTTAGTTTCGCGGAGCAGACTCGGCGTTCATCCAGGTGATCTTCGGGATGTTGAACAAAAAAAAATTTTAAGTACATAATTATATGTAAAAATTCATATAATAATAAACGCTATAATGCACCTATTACATAATATTGTTTATGGGTTTGGTATTGTAAGATTTCACAATCTGAAAAAGATGAACGTATATTACTGAAGTAGGTAACTTATAGGTTCACACTACTTTATATTCTTTCGAACTTTCTCTCGGGCCGGAGGAAGGATAAAGCTAGTTTGTGTGATCTAAACAAATAAAATAAAAATAAGTAAAACTAAATATTGCCTGTATATTCCTTCTGTGTACGGTTGTACTCACGAGCCGGGGTTGGAACTCAAATCCCTGTCTCCGCTGTGCATTCTTTTCGCTGATAGTTATGCATGGACCTTAGAACACTAGGTTACTAGAACCCGGTCCGATTAATGCTTTTGCTTCTTGAAAACGATTCTCTAGTCTTTCGTTTAAGAAACGATATCTTTTTAGAAATTGCAAAAAAAAAAACGTCAAAGTATGTAAGTACACAATAATCGACGTGTCTCTAAATAATATTCAACTGTCATCTTCACTAAAATTCATTATTTTATATCAGCACTGGCAAGGTCGCGCGACCACGCTAGTTTCGCAGTCGCCAACGCCACCTGGTGGAACTCGAGCGAATACGCAGGTCTCTGTTCGACAGGAACGACGCTCTGCAACCGGGTTGTCTCTTTCTAAAGCTCGGTGTTTTTTTTTTTTGCTGCCGGTCACTGTAATATTATTATATGAATTCTTATAAACACGAGGAATGAAATCATTGTATACTTATATGATGTTCATTTAAGTTAGAAGCGCTTTTCATGCCCATAGTAATTGAGTCATGGTCCTCTGACCTATAATATCAGGTTGACAAAGAAAATAGGTAATTAAGATTTTTTTTACATTAGTGAATTGATGATTTCACACATACTAACACGTTTGTTGCTGTAGAATACTTATACGAATTACGATACTCTGCACACAATTGCTGCTGTGGATCGCGATCTAGAATACTAGTTATAGTCTGAGCTTCAGGTATTGTTATCTTTTATTTGCAGAAAATGTTTCGTTATAAATGTACCGCTATACGTCTACATGGGGTTATATTTCCAGCGGTTTATTTCTTGCGGAGTTTGTCTGGGAACCGATCTGTCTTGCGGAATAACACATAACTCTTTGCTTTTTGTCTACGCTTTCTGCATTTTACATGAAATTCAGTGCTGCAGCGAGACTTTTCTGTGTGGATTTGCGTGACTCGACTCGCTGTTTCCGGCCCAACGTTTAACGAAGAATTATTCAGAATGTCTAACGTGAACTGAAGACTAATTATGTTTTCATTGAAATAATATTTTGTTAAAGTTTTAATAGGGTTTTTACACGTGTTTCTTTGTGTAGTTTTATAGTGAGTGATACTGAACACCGAGGGCTAGGCTCAAGTGGCAGTGGGCCGGGCACGTTAGCCGACGCTCGCGGCCTTGGAGGTGAAAGGAGTGTGGGAACCCGACCCGCCAGGTGGGGCCACGACATAATGTAGGCAAGTCGGAGGCAATCAGTGGTTCCGTGTCGCTTAAGAAAATTTGGAGAAGCGTATGTCTAGCAGTGGACAGATGAACAGTGAAATGACTGATTGAAAAAAAAAAACATTTATGAAATTGTACGTTTAATTTAATGAATTTTAAATCTATACAATGCAGCAAAATCTAAATATTAGAAAAACGACGGGCCATTATTGCAATTTAATAAATAACAAAGTAAGGTTGAGGAAATCAAGTTTAGAATTTAGGTTAGTCTGTAAAAAATAAAAAAGTAAAGTTATGAGTTAACTAGAAAATGTTTACCGATATCATTAAGCCTGGAACATAATTAAAGAAGAAACTGGCAAATCTAAAGACTGTAACACCAAGCTAGAGTTAAAAATTGGATCAGAAATTATTTCGGATAATACAGCGATTGCCAATCATGTGAATAAATTTTTTTCCACAATAGCCCATAATACTACTCAAAGTCTAAAGGCTAGTAAAGAAGTATCGTTAAACTACCTCAAATCATTTATCCCTCGGAATTCTGAATCAGCGAAATTTGCATCTGTCACATACCTAGAGACTGAGAGAGTAATAAAGGACCTGAAATCTAAACGTTCCCTAGACCTGTGGAGTCTATCACCTGTATTATTGAAATCTGTAACAAGTGTCATCGGCCCGCTAACAGATATTGTAAATGACTGTCTAGAAAATGGCATATTCCCAGATTCATTAAAAGTAGCCAAAGTTATACTTTTGTATAAAAAGGGATGCAATAACAATGTTGAGAACTATCGTCCTGTTTCTATATTGCCAGTTTTCAGTAAGGTTTTTGAAAAAATTTTGGAAAAACGGCTAATTAAATTCCTTACAGATAATGAACTTTTAAATTGTAAACAATTTGGATTTCGGAAAGGACTCTCAACGGGTGATGTTATAGCTTCTATGGTAAAATCAATATTAACTTCTCTAGACGACTCTCAGCATACTTATGGCATTTTTTGTGACCTATCCAAAGCCTTTGACTGTGTAAATCACGAAATATTATTAATGAAGCTGGAACATTATGGCATAAGACAATGAATTGCGTATATTTCAATCATATTTAGAAAATAGAGCTCAAATATGTGACGTCAATGGCTTAAAATCGAATGTAGAATCAATCACAATGGGTGTGCCGCAGGGTTCTATCCTGGGACCATTATTGTTTCTAATATATGTTAAGGACATCTCGAGCTGTATAACAGACGATATAGAGATGGTAATGTTTGCAGATGATATCTCAGTTGTACTGAAAAACAATGATATAAGTAAACTGAGAGAATCCTTTTTAACTGTACTAGAATCTCTAAAATCTTGGTTTGAGTGCAACAATCTATTGCTAAATGTCAACAAAACTAATATTATGCACTTTGCTCTTGGGACTCATAGACGTAATAACAATGATAGCATATTAAAAACTGCAGATAACTTGTCATTAAACCTTGCTAATGAACTAACTTTTCTTGGGGTAATATTTGATAAAAGTTTTACTTGGAAAGCCCACATAAACTCTTTAGCTGGTAAGCTGAGTTCCGCATGTTATGCTATCAAAAAAATTAAAGAGCTAGGCGGGACCCATGCTGCAAAAACGGTTTATCATGCTTATTTTGAGAGCATCATGTCATATGGCCTAATGTTTTGGGGAAATGCAGCAGACTCAAATATAATATTTTTATTACAGAAGAGGGCCTTGAGGTACATCCTAAATATGAAAACTAGAGATACTTGTAGGACAGCGTTCGGAGAGATAGGAATCATGACTTTACCAAGTGCATATGTTTACCAGAACATATGCTATGCCAGAAAATACATTCATGATTCCTCTCTCAATTCCGACAATCATAACTATGACACACGGGGTAAGAATAATGTACAACTAATAAGACATAGATTAGCTAAAACTACAAAAAGCTTTATTTGTAATAGTGTTAGATTTTATAATAAACTGTCTCCCAACATAAAACAATTAGATGACAATAATTTTAAACGACGGATTAAAATAATGTTAATTGAAAAGAGGTATTACAGTATTAAGGATGCATTAACTGACCGTAATTTTATCTAAGAGTCTGACTACTATTTTTCCCACTAACAAATTTTGACAATTCGATACACTTTGTATCATTTGATTTTTAATATGACTTATTACATTTCTTTGTAATAAACGTAAACTAATTGTTTTATTTGACTTGATATAATATGAAATATCAAAATTGACGATGGCACTATACACCAGATATAGGTAATTTAAATAGGCAGTGTGGTCAGATTCGTCAGTATTCATGTTTATGCTGTAAATATTAATGCTCTTGTGAGCGGTAGTATGGGTTAATTATTTGTAAGTTACTATAATATAATACTTATAAGGTACTAACAAAACATTGTGACTTGCGAAGTTTGTTTGTCAGTTCTTCTTCGCATTGAATTTAGAACTGGCGGAATTTTCGACATGTCCAAGCGTAGGTTACCTACCTGTGGATGAAATTATACAATAAACAATCAATATCAATACTAATAATAAATCTGTAAGGGGTGGTCATGGAGTAAGTTACTTTGTTTTAGGAAATATTGAGTTTGTAGCCTCTATGTACGATACTAAAGCTAAATTGACGATTTTTAGAAATCTTTTCTGTATGTATGTATGTATGTATGTATGTATGTTCCTCCATAACTCCTTAAGCCATCATCCGAATTTGATGAAACTTAGTACAAGCCCATTTTACTATACGGGACACAGGATAGGCTAACTAAAATTCACTTCCGGCTACGCTAAGATGTGGCTCCCATACAAATCGAATCGAATTAAAAGCGGCGCGGCGCGGCGGTGGCGGTTTGTGGCGGCTAGCTAGCGGAGGCTGGCGGCGGCGGCGGAGGCGCGGGCGCGCGCGCGGCGCGGGGTGCGGTCTTGCCGAGCGCGGTGTGTGTATGCATTGTCTCGAGCCAGAGGTTTACTTCATTAGGTATCTATGTGATTAATTTTAGGTGCAAACCAAACAAATTTTAGGTAAATGTGTTGTTGCAAGTCAATGCGGATATTTACTTAACTGGAGTTCCTATTTGATTTAAGTTATTTGATCGTATGTTTATTATATTGTACGTAGTGTAGTATGCACGCACTATTAGCGAAAAGATTCTTATTTTTACCCGACTACGGCGAAGCGAAAATGAGAGTTATGTGTTTAACCGGTATGTATGTATGTATGTATGTATGTATGTATGTATGTATGTATGTTCATCTGTTACCTCATACATAACTTCGAAACTACTTATCATAATTTGACAAATGAGGTATCGTTGGATGCGTCTTGACGCTGGATAGAGGCTATGTGACGTCCCTTGAAATTGTTAATGGCGCCCTCTAAAGGACATAAAGTCATGACCTAAAAAATTTTTTTTTAATGATGTCGTTTTTGGGATCAAATGAAAGGGCTTAATTAACACATTTCAAAAATTTATATATTGTTAGCTGTTGCTTTCGGATTTACTTGCATGCATCCGATAATTGGGAATAATTTCTAAAATCAGGCCTCACTCCGAACCTACCCAAAATACATCCTACTAATATTATAAACGCGAAAGTTTGTGAATGAGTTGCGTTCAGGAAGACGATAAACGTACTCAAAGAAAGTAAGTAACTAATGGCGAGGCCGAAGGCCGAGCTGCGTTCGGGAAGACTATAAACCTTCTCGAAGAAAGTAAGTAACAAAAGGCGAGGCCGAAGGCCGAGCTGCGTTCAGGGTGATCCTAAACCTTCTCGAAGAAACCAAGTAACAAAGGGCGAGGCCGAAGGCCGAGCTGCGTTCAGGAAGAGGATAAACCTTCTCGAAGACAGTAAGTAACTATGGGCGAGACCGAAGGCCGAGATGTGTTCAGGAAGAAGATAAACATTTTCGAAGAAAGTAAGTAACAAAGAAGTTACTTTTTTCAAGAAGATTTATGGTCTTCCTGAACGCAGCTCGGCCTTCGGACTCGCTCACTGTTACTTACATTCTTCGAAAAGGTTATCCTCTTTCTGAACGAAGCTCGGCCTTCGGCCTCGCCCTTTGTTACTTGCTTTCTTAAAGATGGTTTATCCTCTTCCTGAACGCAGCTCGGCCTTCGGCCTCGCCCATAGTTGCTTACTGTCTTCGAAAAGGTTTATCGTCTTCCTAAACGCAGCTCGGCCTTCGGCCTCGCCCTCTGTATCTTACTTTCTCCGAGAAGGTTTATGGTCTTCCTGAACGCAGCTCGGCCTTCGGCCTCGCCCTCTGTTACTTTTTTCGGAAAGGTTATCCTCTTCCTGAACGCAGCTCGGCCTTCGGCCTCGCCCATAGTTACTTACTGTCTTCTAGAAGGTTTATCTTCTTCCTAAACGCAGCTCGGCCTTCGGCCTCGCCCTTTGTTACATACTTTCTTCGAGAAGTTTTATGGTATTCCTGAACGCAGCTCGGCCTTCGGCCTCGCCCTCTGTTACTTACTTTCTTTGAAAAGGTTATCCTCTTCCTGAACGCAGCTCGGCCTTCGGCCTCGCCCATAGTTACTTACTGTCTTCGAGAAGGTTTATCGTTTTCCTGAACGCAGCTCGGCCTTCGGCCTCACCCTCTGTTACTTACATTCTTCGAAAAGGTTACCTTCATCCTGAACGCAGCTCGGCCTTCGGCCTCGCCCATAGTTACTTACTGTCTTCGAGAAGGTTTATCGTTTTCCTGAACGCAGCTCGGCCTTCGGCCTCGCCCTCTGTTACTTACTTTCTTCGAAAAGGTTACCCTCATCCTGAGCGCACCTCGGCCTTCGGCCTCGCCCATAGTTACTTACTGTCTTCGAGAAGGTTTATCGTCTTCCTGAACGCAATTCCGCCTTCGGCCTCAAAAAGTTACTCACTTTCTTCGAGACGGTTTATCGTTTAAGTACCTGAATCCAGCTCGCCCTTAGTTCTTCCTTTGAAATACGAATTTCACGCGAGCGAAGCCGCGGGCAAAAGCTAGTAAACAATAAACCTTTCACAAATGTATGTATTTGAAGTAGTCACGTGCCTATCGAGCTAGTGTAGCAAAACCGTAAAGCTTTGTAGCGAGCCGGACTGGAGAATGCGCAAATGACAGACTGAAGTTACGTACTCGTATACGGTACCTACTGAAACAGGCTGCGTCGCCCCTACCGGCAAAGGGAGCGTGGACGGAGACCGGTTTAATCAAATCTGCCCTGGGCAACGCAGCGGGGCGAAGCGGAACGGCAGCACGAGGACGGAAAGGAGGCGGTGGGGGTAACTTCAGGCGGAAGGGGGAAGGGTGATCAGTATTCAAATTCTGTTTCTTTCGAGTCACGCGTCAGTCAGTTCAAAATTAGATCATCTACACAGCCGGCACTGGTGGCTGTGCCCAAACTTATTGAAGATGAGACACAGCCAATCACACCACTCCTCGCGTAACCATGCTCAGAGAGGCGCCATGCCGTCGTCGTCTAATTAATTAACACGCCCTTTGAAGATTTCCGGGTTATAGGTAGTGGGGAACACTGGACCGTTCCATATATTTACCGCAAGACACCAGGAACGTTTTCGAAAGTCGATACGTTCTCAGAAGTTGTGTGTCAACAACATATGAATGTTGCTCAGAGCGAGTCCGGGAGGTGCCGCTGATATGGATGGGAGCAGGAGGGATTAGGGAAGCGAATTAATCAGAGCACCGGCTATAGGCCATAGTACCTATCAATCAGGCTATGGGAACCGATTGTTCCCCTGTGGCGGAGTGATTCAAGTCCCTCGGCCTTGAGCAATTTTGGTCAATTCCTTACCAGAAGTTATTTGACCAGGAAGCCCAATTTGTCATTGTTAGGCATGACCGCATCTTGGACCGTTTGAAAATTATCTTTATTTATTTAGATGGATTCTTTCAATGTATAAAATACTACTTATTTCAAAAGAAAACGCAACAGGGACCGTGTTATGGCTAGTTTCGATATATTTTTACAGGTGAGCTACTAACTAACAGAATGTGCCTGCAGTTCGCGCTTTAAACTAATTATCGGCCGTGCCCCCCCCCCCCCCCCCCCCCCCCCCGAGCACACTGCACGGCGCGACATCGGCTCCGTTCATTTATTACCTTCCTGCGGAGCTTGAGAAGGAAAAATGCACACAGACAAGAGTGAAAAGTGAATATATTTTATGTTTCACTATAACCTTTTAGTGGTTACTCGGCTTGCATTGTCTTTAAAGTCGATGCCGATCGCGCGCGATTTGCGACGATTTCAGTCGGTCAGTCAGCTTGTATGCGACCACGCTGGACATAAGCCTCTCTATTTTTCCTCCAGTCCTCCCGGCCTTCAGATGTACAGAACCACTGCTTTCAGTCGACGTACTTGATGTCGTCGTATCACCTGGCGGGTGGTCTTCCGAAACTCCGTTTTCCTGTCCACGGCCGCCAGTTTGGGACACGGTCACTCCAAAGGTTATCGTCTCTTCGGCTGACGTGCCCAGCGCTCTGCCACTTGAGCTTAGACACCCGATGTCCAATATCGACTACTTTGGTGCGTCAGCGGAGCACTTTTCAGTTATCCTCTAGTACACATAATACGTGTACTAACCGAGTACGGTTAGTACACGTAACTAAATTGTTAATCGAGACGTCTCTTAATAATTGTATGTATTTCCCTTCGCTTTAGTTGCGTATGATCAAGACGACGACCGTTAGATATGAATGTAGGAAGTACGTATGTACTCGTAGAGTGCGGACGGAGGCATTCCCCTTTCTTATTAATTTAAATTGCTTTATTATCTTTTGTGATTTGACTAAAGCTCCGGGAATTCTCATTCTCGCTCGGAGCTCAAAGGAAATTAATTTGCTACTATTAACATCTGCGAAATAGCCAGAAGACTAAAGTTGATTGATATTACTCAAACACTAATAATGTTTCACGGCCCAATTTATTGAAGACAAGTTATCATAAATTTTCAACTGATTATTTTATCTTTTATAAAAATTTACGATAGAGTAGTTATGCGATAATAGTAAGTAAGTAAGTACTGAGGCTAACCGGGTGGGTAAGGTAAAGTGATAGTGGGCTGGGCACGCCAGCCGAAGAGACGACCACCGTTGGAGTAACCGTCTCCTATATTGACGGCCGTGGACAGGAAAACGGAGTGTGGGAAGACCACACGCCAAGTAGGACTACGATATCAAGTACATACGTCGTCGGCGGAATGCATATTGGTTCCGTACCGCTGAAGGCCGGGAGGACGACGGGAGGAAAATTGGAGAGGCGTATATCCAGCAGTGGACGCTTACACGCTGACTGACTTGACCATCATATCATTTGAAAAAGTTAAGCCTACTTACTAATGCACAGCAATAATATATTGTAGGTACCCCTAAAAATGGCTCTGACAAGGTTTGATCGGAACGGCTGACAATCACCTACGATTTGGGATAATGAATGCCCTTTGCCATATTCTGAAAACTAATATTGCATGCGCTACTGCCCTAATAAAATACAACTTCGTCCTGGCAGCTTCAACAATTGCCCTTTAATTCGTCACAAAACAATAAAAATGACTTGCGAAATTCCGGAGCAGTCAACAGGCATTCCGTTCTTGATTACAAATTCCCTGCTGCCGTTAAAATGTTATCTTCTAGTATAACCTCTCACGATTTAAAGCTTTATTACCATATTGCATAAGGTTTAAAATAGAAGGCCAGCGTAGAGTAGCCTAACCCTTTTGCTAAGTGAAATAGTTTGCCTTCTGCGTTGTCTGTAAACGTAATTGAACACGAAACAGCAACTGAGCAGGCTGCTTACATCATTGGTCTGGAATTACTCAGTCGAATAATATGTATTACGAGTATATAGCAATAACCTGCACCTATCCATTGGTTAATCTTATAAGGAAATAAAAATTATTTTCGTATAACGCCGATGTTTTCGTATAAAAAAAAAATACATCATGAAGCTTGTGTTTTTTTATAGAAATGGCGCCGATCCACTTATAAGGTGTCTAACGACCCCCATGAAGGTATGCCGGCCTGACATGTTCACGTGTTCATCTAGTCGTGCAAGAAAATATACGATAAAAACTAAAACCCGACTACGAAAAAAGTTAGATATGAAAAATTTTTAACTAAAAAGAAAAAAATTATGTTTCCATAAAATTTATCACATATAGCAAATGTTTTGTGTTGCTATAATTTCTTATATTTCACAATAATCATTATTATTGATTATTGTGAAATATTTTTCTTTTTATTCAAAGTTCAAAATATAGAGCCGTGGCCGGAAGTTCTCGCCTATTCGAAATTGCCTATCTCAGATCCTTTACTGATCTGAGCTACCTATGAACATGAGTAAAACCAAGAAGAACAATGCGATTAAATTTAATTGAAACAATTCAGAGCGTTCCGTGTCAACGAATTTCATGTAACAAATTCGTAAGCATTGTCAAAATTCCTTTGAGTAAGATTGCGGCAGATTCCTCAGACGCACACACGCGCCTACTGCAAATAGATCGCTGAGTAAGTCTCTAGACAAATACAGCCTCGCACATACACAAGTGGGGTTAGAATTTCGTGTAGGCAGTGTTTGCAAGCTTGGGGTTTGATTAAGATCCGCAGTGTAATTCAATTGAATTGTTTCAAATTGTTCATCGACGCTATGGTGGCTGCGGCGGCGGGTTGCGAATGGCGACGTCTAAGAGTGAAGACATCGCATGTCATATAGCAAACAGTTTTCAGGAGATTGGAAGACATTTTCATTTGTCTGTTTTGAATTTTCTTTGTTACCTATAAAAAATACGAAGTTCATTGTGTTTACTTTTGATTTTATAGGAGACAATACTTGTAAACAAGTGCGAGTCGAACTCGCGCATCGAGGGTCCCGTATCGCCATCCATGTCACGGCTAGCGCTACTCACGCCATCTAGATGGAGTGTTATGAAATACTTCATATTAGTTAATGTCATGCTTCATAATCTATTCGGCAGATGGCGCGCGCATACACTTTTTGGTTTCTTCTATGGGAACCCCCGTGAATTTTTTACTTTTTCTTATTTTTATTATTTAATTTTGTTGTTATATCGGCCATAACACATTTTTTGTGAAAATTTCAACGGGCTACCTATTACGGTTCAAGAGATACGACCATCGGACAGACGGACGGACGGACAGACAGACAGACAGACAGACAGACAGACAGACAGACAGACAAACAGACAGACAGACAGACAGACGGTGTAGAATAGGTATTATAAACATTTTCCAAATTGAAAATGTGTAAAATTCATTTCCTAAAATTATCCATACAATTTTTTTTATTGAAAGCGCAACATGTTAAACGGAGCCACCCATAAGGTGAATGCCATGCCGGCCTGACAGGTCGGACCGGAGGACAGAAGGACCCGAGACTGTAATTGGAAAGCTATTATTTCATGTACTATACTATTATACCAAGGAAAACACCTGGGGTTACTCGTAAATTCAATGTAACCTAGAAGTCAACTGAAATCTGAATATGGTTTATATTACGTCGTTTGTGAGCCACCGCCACCCCTGCACCCGATCCATTCCGCCCCCACCGCCGCCGCCGCGCCGCCACCCCAGTGAATTATTAATTCACAAATTACACGCGTCTACGCTGACAATATTTACGAACAATTAGTTTTGGAAATAAATACAGGGAATACGTACAAATTTAATTCATTTGCTAAATTAATGGGAAGGCCACCGCTACTAACAATTTGGATGAAATTTGGATTTTCAAATTAAACCATAAAATCTGGCACTTATTAAGTTATATTAACTAGCTTTTGTCGACGGCAAAACATGTTTTTAACCTTCGACGCAAAAGGAGGGGTGTTATAAGTTTGACGCCTCCGTCTGTCTGTATGTCTGTCTGTGCGTGTGTCTGTTTGTGTGAATGCCTCTGGTTTCATAGCTCCCAAACGGATGGACCAATTTAGATGCAGTTTTTTTTATTAGAAAGCTGGTTTAACCGGGATGATTCTTAATATGTTAGTACATAATCAAGAAATAAAGTAATTATGAAGTAATAAAAAAAATTACGTCTCGCGGATGTACCGATTTGGAAGCGGTTTTTTTTTTAAATCCCGGTCCTTAAAAAGTCAAGAATAATTTTCTGCTTAATTATGTACTTAAGTCGGGGACCGCCAAGTAAATAAAATAAAAAAAGTCAGAGCTGCGCGGGTATTTACTTAGCGGTCCCCCGACTCCTTCAAGTAGGTAAGCAAACGCAAATGACTTTGACATTTTATATTATTTTATTTTATAAATTTGTATTTTATAGGCTGACGTTACGTTTCAACGGACAAGCTTTGCAAATTGCTCAATATATCCTAAAATTCTGTAATTTTCGAAGTTTCCTGCCAACGAATTTCGATAGTGCCTTATAATTCGCTATTCTATAAAATCCTCGCGACCTGTTAGCGATGTGTGAAACGTATAATATGAATTAATATCATCAATACTAATAATAAATCTGTAAGGGGTGGTCATGGAGTAAGTTACTTTGTTTTAGGAAATATTGAGTTTGTAGCCTCTATGTACGATACTAAAGCTAAATTGACGATTTTTAGAAATCTTTTCTGTATGTATGTATGTATGTATGTATGTATGTTCCTCCATAACTCCTTAAGCCATCATCCGAATTTGATGAAACTTAGTACAAGCCCATTTTACTATACGGGACACAGGATAGGCTAACTAAAATTCACTTCCGGCTACGCTAAGATGTGGCTCCCATACAAATCGAATCGAATTAAAAGCGGCGCGGCGCGGCGGTGGCGGTTTGTGGCGGCTAGCTAGCGGAGGCTGGCGGCGGCGGCGGAGGCGCGGGCGCGCGCGCGGCGCGGGGTGCGGTCTTGCCGAGCGCGGTGTGTGTATGCATTGTCTCGAGCCAGAGGTTTACTTCATTAGGTATCTATGTGATTAATTTTAGGTGCAAACCAAACAAATTTTAGGTAAATGTGTTGTTGCAAGTCAATGCGGATATTTACTTAACTGGAGTTCCTATTTGATTTAAGTTATTTGATCGTATGTTTATTATATTGTACGTAGTGTAGTATGCACGCACTATTAGCGAAAAGATTCTTATTTTTACCCGACTACGGCGAAGCGAAAATGAGAGTTATGTGTTTAACCGGTATGTATGTATGTATGTATGTATGTATGTATGTATGTATGTATGTTCATCTGTTACCTCATACATAACTTCGAAACTACTTATCATAATTTGACAAATGAGGTATCGTTGGATGCGTCTTGACGCTGGATAGAGGCTATGTGACGTCCCTTGAAATTGTTAATGGCGCCCTCTAAAGGACATAAAGTCATGACCTAAAAAATTTTTTTTTAATGATGTCGTCTTTGGGATCAAATGAAAGGGCTTAATTAACACATTTCAAAAATTTATATATTGTTAGCTGTTGCTTTCGGATTTACTTGCATGCATCCGATAATTGGGAATAATTTCTAAAATCAGGCCTCACTCCGAACCTACCCAAAATACATCCTACTAATATTATAAACGCGAAAGTTTGTGAATGAGTTGCGTTCAGGAAGACGATAAACGTACTCAAAGAAAGTAAGTAACTAATGGCGAGGCCGAAGGCCGAGCTGCGTTCGGGAAGACTATAAACCTTCTCGAAGAAAGTAAGTAACAAAAGGCGAGGCCGAAGGCCGAGCTGCGTTCAGGGTGATCCTAAACCTTCTCGAAGAAACCAAGTAACAAAGGGCGAGGCCGAAGGCCGAGCTGCGTTCAGGAAGAGGATAAACCTTCTCGAAGACAGTAAGTAACTATGGGCGAGACCGAAGGCCGAGATGTGTTCAGGAAGAAGATAAACATTTTCGAAGAAAGTAAGTAACAAAGAAGTTACTTTCTTCAAGAAGATTTATGGTCTTCCTGAACGCAGCTCGGCCTTCGGACTCGCTCACTGTTACTTACATTCTTCGAAAAGGTTATCCTCTTTCTGAACGAAGCTCGGCCTTCGGCCTCGCCCTTTGTTACTTGCTTTCTTAAAGATGGTTTATCCTCTTCCTGAACGCAGCTCGGCCTTCGGCCTCGCCCATAGTTGCTTACTGTCTTCGAAAAGGTTTATCGTCTTCCTAAACGCAGCTCGGCCTTCGGCCTCGCCCTCTGTATCTTACTTTCTCCGAGAAGGTTTATGGTCTTCCTGAACGCAGCTCGGCCTTCGGCCTCGCCCTCTGTTACTTTTTTCGGAAAGGTTATCCTCTTCCTGAACGCAGCTCGGCCTTCGGCCTCGCCCATAGTTACTTACTGTCTTCTAGAAGGTTTATCTTCTTCCTAAACGCAGCTCGGCCTTCGGCCTCGCCCTTTGTTACATACTTTCTTCGAGAAGTTTTATGGTATTCCTGAACGCAGCTCGGCCTTCGGCCTCGCCCTCTGTTACTTACTTTCTTTGAAAAGGTTATCCTCTTCCTGAACGCAGCTCGGCCTTCGGCCTCGCCCATAGTTACTTACTGTCTTCGAGAAGGTTTATCGTTTTCCTGAACGCAGCTCGGCCTTCGGCCTCGCCCTCTGTTACTTACATTCTTCGAAAAGGTTACCTTCATCCTGAACGCAGCTCGGCCTTCGGCCTCGCCCATAGTTACTTACTGTCTTCGAGAAGGTTTATCGTTTTCCTGAACGCAGCTCGGCCTTCGGCCTCGCCCTCTGTTACTTACTTTCTTCGAAAAGGTTACCCTCATCCTGAGCGCACCTCGGCCTTCGGCCTCGCCCATAGTTACTTACTGTCTTCGAGAAGGTTTATCGTCTTCCTGAACGCAATTCCGCCTTCGGCCTCAAAAAGTTACTCACTTTCTTCGAGACGGTTTATCGTTTAAGTACCTGAATCCAGCTCGCCCTTAGTTCTTCCTTTGAAATACGAATTTCACGCGAGCGAAGCCGCGGGCAAAAGCTAGTTATAAATATAACACGATTATCAGATACTCTCAGCTAAGAAGAGAGTATTCAGAGAGTTTGGTTAACGTTTCAAAAGCAAAGTTCAAATATGATGTAATTAAGTGACTTCATTTAGCGTGCGTATGTTTGTCGCCCGCGGCTTCATTGACAAAAGGGAGCATTTCGCTTTGATCCAAAGATTTAAATTTATTAACCCCTTTCGAGTTTTGGGAAGCCGCACGCTCGTTTGACGACCGACACGCCCGCGTGCGTGCGTGTTGAATGTACACATGTATCTAATGTCGGTGTTCTACCACATCCTTGTGCTAGATCCCTTCACCCAATGCCAAATTTTTGACGTGATGACGTCACGTCTTATAAATTGATGAACACCGGCTGCACACACGAAAAAGTGTCACGTTCCATCTGAGCCTGTGTGTGCAAGCGAGAGCGCGTAACAAGCGATAGAGAGGCACAATCGGTATAGTCAAAGTTACCATGGAAACGTCTTAAGAAGTAAAACTGTCAAGATCAGACAACAGACGCTTATTGATGGCCAGTCACAAGATGATTAATCTTTCTACTGGAAATATAATTACTGATCTTTGCTCTATGCACTACGATTATTCCACGTCATCACGTAAAACCTATCGTCCGTAAACCGACTTTACAGACAACCAATTTTTTTTAATTTTTTTTATGGAATGCGCGACTTGTGGCATCGTTTCACTTACGAGTAAGTGACTTACGATGTACGGGGATTGTGAATGCCATGCCGACCTGACAGGAGCCTTTTCACGCTCCTTTTGAAAAACCCCAGGCTGTACTTGGGAGGAAATAGATGAGCAGGGTGTGCGTTCCACATTTCCTGGTTCTGTGAATAAAAAACCTACAGAACCGGTTGGTGCGCATCCTCGGTAGGTCGATTGTATAGGGGTGCATCCCCTCCCCAGTGCGGAGGTGGAATGGGGACGACGGAATCGCGTTAAGCAGGTCTTCCGAACACTCCCCTACATACAAGAAAGACGTTGTTTGAAGTACTTGGTGGCTGTGCTCGAGATCGGATCGGATCGGATCGGAGCCTCAGGCACGGCCAATTTCACCCCGAAGAGGTCACCTCTTCGGGGTGTAGGCGGACTAAATTAGCTGGAGAAGGATTATTAATCGTAACTTGAAGATCCGTGAACTGTATAGGAGTAGGCGAAGTCCGGAAGACTAATCTTTTTAATTTCTACGGTGGCGGCTTGGAAGCTCGTGAATGCGACAAGGTTCGATTATTGCAAAGTTAGATTTTCTGATTATCAACTTGCGTATTTCCTCCAAAGTGGGTAAGTAAATTTCATTTTATGGGGTCAGGTGAACAAAGAAAAGCGCCTATTTCCTTATTTTGTATACTTTGCTTCCATCGCTATATTATCGGTCGGTGTCTATCGCGCGGACACCAGCGAGGAGGGGCGTAGGGTTGGTTTGGGAGGGGGAGGGGTTGGGGGGGGGGAGAGGTGGCGCGAGCTAGCGCGTCGTCGCTGCCCTGCGGCAACGAATATTCAATTGGGATCAAAACTTTGCTGCTGCCGACAGTTCAGCGTCCAGCTGCAGATTTCTACGTCGAAGAGCTGAAGTCGTGATTGGTTGTTGACATTCGATTTACATTTTGCGAAGTGTTCTAGTTTACACATGCAATCAATATTCAGAAGTCTAGCTTGAGCCTAGACTCTAGGCAGCGATTCCTAAAAGGTGTTCCGCGGAACCCAAGGGGTCACAGGGATTCCGTGTGTTACAGCCAGAAAAAGCACAAAACGCTCTCCCTGATCAAAACGTGTAATGTGTTTTTAATTTCAAACTATAGTCTTGCTATTCAAATCATACATGATCATAATCCGCCAACAATTTAGTATAAACATGTGGTATAGGTCACATAAATTTAGTTGTTATGTTCAAAATAGCTAATTAACTTTTTTAATTGACTTGGTGTTCCGTCAACAGAAGGACGATCACTTAGGGTTCCGTAGACGAAAATAATTGGGAACCGCTGGCCTAGAGTATTGTTTGATATAGAGACAACGGATGCGGCACGCTTATTTTTAAGTCAAGCCAACCCTTAAAAATGTCACGTGTCACACAACTGAAAGCTCGACATGTGGCGCCGCGGCACCCATAAGGTCTAACTACACCCATGGACATACGGTCCTCGGTCGTATGCGAGGGTTGCGAATGCCAAGCCGACTTGACGGTTGCCTATTCACGCCCTCTTAATGGACTGTACTTGGGGGGAAAATATATATACATTACAGTCATCCTATATGTATGTTTTAGGTTTTCGTACCCCGTACGGAAGCCTATTACTAAGCCTACAATGTCTGTCTGTCTGTCTGTCCGTCCATCCGTCCGTCCGTCCGATGGCTGCATCTTTGGAAATCTTTAGAAATCTCGGTGCGGTTTTTTTATGGAAACTGACAGGGTTGGTCTACAACAGAGGTTCCCAAACTTTTTTTTCTCGTAGACCTCTTTCAAAATTTTACTGGTTTCTGTGCACCCCATCCTGCTATATTCCCAAAAACTCGTAAAAAATGTGAAAATTAGATCTAACGATGGAAATTTGCGTCGCGGCTGAGTTCCAACCCTAAATTTGGATCGGTAAAAAGAAAAAGAAAAATAGTATGTTTTCTTGTGTTCTACTTATTAAAATAATATGTTACTTACAGACTTAGTAGAATTAAAATTAAACAAAAATGAAGGGATTTACTGGAAGGATTGACAGCAAATTATCAATATTGGGCTTCAGTTTTGTAAGGAATAACCGAAAATCTCCCCGTTCTGTGATGTTCAATATGCTCCTTTTTTTATTAATAGGTTTGTAACGACACTAAAACTTCTTTCGACAAGGTATGACGAGGGCATAGATTTTGGAAGTTACCTTCCAAAACCAAAATCTATGGACGAGGGAAACGCTATCAAAAGTTTTCTCGCAATTTCCCACAGCCCAGGATATTTTTCGGGTATTTCTGCCAGCAGCCAAAATGTTTGATAGCCTTTTTTAAATTTCACCTTCAGCTCCTCATTGGTGGTAAGGTCGAGTAGCTCCTCTTGTTATACCACATTCGCCACTTTCGTTGCAAATGGATTTATGATCCATGGTGGTATTTCTATCTTCAGAATATCTTGAAACCAGATACATTTTCGTGGACCCCAACTTACAACTTGTGAACCCCCATTTTTATTCACGCCAACGTAGATCCCCGTCGAGTCTCCCGTGGACCCCTGGGGGTCCACCTTGACCACTTTGGGAATCTATGGTCTACAACATCCGCGATGTCAGTTGTATGTAGTGGTAGATATAAATAGTATGTAGATATAAATATACCATTATTATTCCGTCGCCCCTAACCGAAGCACGGATCGGTCGATGTTGCGTGGGCGTCATCTATTTATTGTATTTATCCTATTATTAGTTATCAAGTCTGCTTTATCACCTCTTTAGTAAGTGGTGTTAAAAATATCTCCTGTTTCCAGAACATTGAACAAGAAATGTAGTTTGGGTCGAAATAAACTCGCAACTGTAACATTTGTGTAGCCTCGAACTTGCAGCTTGACCAACTTCCAGCCGCCGAGTCTCCGCACCGCTGTGCAGCTCCCGGCCTGCATCCTGTAGGCGTATTCTGTTTGTAGCAGCCATCCATCTGAAAAAATATATGTAAGTTTATTGAAAGCTGATGGCGCTAAGGCACCCATAAGGTGTCTAACGACGACCATGGACATACACTCGTATGCGGAGGTTGCGAATGCCATGCCGGCCTGCCAGGTGCCCATTCACGCCTCGAGACCGTACTGTATTTTATTCCATGGCTTTAAAAATATTGTTTATTCATTATTTGATAAATAATATCGTATAACTGAACGCCTCATCGTGTAACTGAATCCCCTCTTGTTCTAAAAGGTGTAGGGTTTATTAACACGTCTGGCTTGTTAACCCCACACTGAATGAAAGTCTGTAGAAGCGGTAAATCGTTCGTGTTTTCCCTCCAGTTCAGTCAGAGTAGCCGGTACGGCGTAAGGGAAGCACTACCATGGCATCTAGTTCACAAAGGTGTTATGAGTTGACATCACGAATGTAGTAGGTGATTTAGCTAATCATGTCATGTTACATAAGAAACACGTCACAATTCATTGCAGCTAATTTTGAAAATGGACATACATGCCCTATGATATGTTATTTGAAGGCTCAATACCTTATAAAGTGCTGATAATATGAAGAAACGGAATGATATTACCAAACTGTTTCCAATATCGAGTTTCGTGGTTCGCTAATATTCACGTGAGAACGATAAATTTAGAACAGCGAAAGTTCCGGAAGTGTGGCGGGCGAGCGAGACACCATGCCGGCAGTGTTGGAGAGTTACGTCTATGGTTACGTGCAACACGGAAGTTGAACATACAAGAAACTTTGAACTGGCTATCTCCATTATTCGACCGGTCAAAAGAGCCCGAACTTGACAACTTAACAAATGTTTTATGTAAGAACGTAATCCAACAAAAGGTAAATGTTTGGTTCTTTAATAAGCATTCATGGCAGTATTGTGGTAATAAATACACTATATCGAATTAATCAAAATAAATTTCCGAGGATCTTACCTAAAATTAGGTGATTTCGTGGCATTTAGGTAGGTTTGATGTGTTACATAGAAAATGGTCGGTGGAAATACTGCACAATAATTTTCACACAAACGAGTGAAATTTATGCTAAGTCATCATGTTGCATGTATTCGCAATAGCGCAGCACTGCTAATAATCATTTATATTCGGAATACTTTATTGTGGGTTATCAATTTTAAAATTTAAAATGTATCTTTTCATTCTCATAACAAACTTTTCCATTAATAATGATTCGTAGTTTGTCGCATTTTATTTAAAATTATACTACCGTGAAATGTAACGCGCAGTGATACCGTGGAAACGTTATCAATCAACTCGAGTCGTTCAGTAATTTTTGGTTTGTTGAGTGAATTGTCATAATTTTATCCAGGCAATTTGATTGCTTCGTCTTCATTATTTACTGAATAAATATTCACACATTTTTAGGTTATTATCATGCAAAATAACAGTTCAGGAATGAAACTATTATTTGCAGAAACAAGACCGAAAATTGACTTCTATCAATATGCTTAAGATCCAGCTATTCTTTAAATCAGCACAACTTGTACGACTTTTATGACAGCTATCACCGAGCCAACTACTAATATGCTTATTAGTAGAATAATTTTACTTTAAAATCTTCAGCCGCACATCACATAATGTCATCGACATCGTTAGAAACTTACTTACTTAAAGTGTAACGAAGCCACGTGTCGCACTAACCATAAAAAACCCGCATTCGTAAATTCATCAACATATCGAAATCGCCTCAGAATCTCAACAATTGTCCCAGGGTAGTACTGAAAAGCCGCAGATTGACAGGAAAAGAGAAAAAAAAAAGAACCAACGAGACTTCGAATAAGAAGTTGGACGCCATTAGAGGCAAGGAAACAAAATGAAGTTTTGTACCGCACCGCTGGAAATACCTTTTCCATTCCCCGCTGTCAACAACAGTGTTGTCGCTCTTTCTCTTGCAATTATTTCGCCGTCTCGGTGTCTGGTTCTCTTTCGCGGTAACCTTTTAACTGTTTTTGCGATAGATATCGTATGCTTCTATTTTTAAAATGTTTAAACGAGTTGAGCTTTGTAGGTTGTAGCTTCCGACAGTTGTATCTCATTTAATTAATTTTACTATTATTAACTGAGAGATTCATTTTGTTTTCTTTTATTTCACTATAAAACTACTAGAGTCGATTTCACCACCATCGGATAAAGTGGAGGCGACGGTTACTTCCGGTCTACTGTATGAGAAAATAAACTTTAACAGATAGATAACTGTTGGCTGAGATTTAACCGGAGGTGGTGAAATCGGAAATAAATTGTTTAATAATAAATGTATTTTTTTAGTAGGTAGAAACTAATTTATTTTTCAAACTAAACATATAGTGCATTACAAAACAAACAACCTATACAAAACCTAATAATAACCCTCCTCCAGGTGGGACGATGTGGGCGTTCCGAGGACGTGAGCGGCGGCGCTGCCTCGCTGATGGCCACTCTGATACGCTGTCTCAGGAACTCGAGCGAACCTTGTTCTCCTGAAGTGTTCGGTGTTCCTCTTCAGTGTACAGGGACATCCCAATGTCGTTCACGAGCCGCTTTGCCTCCTCAGACCTTGCCCCCATCGTCTCCATCGAAAATGCAGCGAAGATGTGCTGGTGTGCCGCCAAATCTAATTGTAATATATTATTTAGAGCAGGGGTGGCCGACCCGCGGCCCGCGTAGCGCCGAGAATTTTTTATTCATTATACACGAAACCACCAAAACAACAGTTCACCATTCTCGTTCTTAACATATCACATTTCTATAGGAGTATATTAGTACAGTTTAGTTAACTGTAATCATGCCGGACGTTTCAGGGAATAGGCGAGTGCAAATGAGAAGTTTTATTGCAATTATTTCTGACTGTATACCACTATTACAAGATTTAAATATTCAGATTCAGATTCAGATATTTATTTCGCCATAAAGAACACACAACAATAACAATATTTCATTGAGACATATGCATATTCAGTATTTTTTTTTATGGAAGCTGACACGGTTGGCTACATCACCTACAACGTCCGTGATGTCAGCCCAAAACACCGGGTGAACTAGGTGCACTGTCAGTGCTTCCCCCTTTGATCGTGCCGGCTACACTAAACTGGACGGAAAACACGAACTATTTACATAGCCGTTTCGACCGACGTTTCGTTCAGTGCGGTGGTACCAACCCGGCCGGGATAAACCCTACCACCTAGTAAGGTAAAAAGGGAAGGGACCTACAGTTTAACGTGGAATCCGAACCACGGTCAGCCTCCAACGGTCGATCGGTCACCCATCCAAACACTGACCGCGCTCAGCGTTGCTTAATAACAGTTGACTAACCAACCGCGCCACTGAGCTACCGAGGCTGACGAATTTTCTTATCCCTTAGTCGACTTTTACGACATGCGACGGGGAGAGATGCAGTGGGGCTATTCTTTTTAAGTACCGACCCCACACGGTACACTCGGTTCGTCATCATTTTTTATGATGTCCCGTTCAGTAGTGCAATCTGTAAGGAAGAACCGGGTAAGAAACCTTACAGAGCTTTTTTTAAATATAACTTACATACTAAGTTTTCATTATGTTAAATATAACATACTATATCTAAGCAAAAAATTAAAAATACTAAGTCAAAAATATACCCATTAAGCCCTTTGAGTCCCTTTGACTCAAAATAGTACTACTCCCCTTCAATAATTTTAGAGTTGTTTGTGCGACTCGGAAACCGATCTTATTTCTAAAATTTGGCCCGCCTGCTGAAAAGGTTGACCACCCATGACTTAGAATGTATATTTCCTAGTAATTTGAGTTTGAATTTCCACTATCTACGTCGGACGAAGTCCGGGAGGATGGGAGAAAAATTGAAGAGGCTATGTCCGGCAGTGCACATACGCCTCTCCATTAAATGCTGACTGACGTTTCTACTATGTTTCAGATGCACAGGACACGCGAATACATGTACGGTTGAGTTCATTATTGCATTACCACCTTTAGAACTTTGGCAAAATATTCTCCGCGTGCACCTCGCTAAAACACTAGCTCTGATTATGACAGGGTACAAGAAGTGGTAATGCTATTACGAACCCGAGCGTAACTGTATGTCGCTTACGTGAATTTTCACAAATTCACATAATTAGTCTCGTCAGGGCGCCTGTGCAAGAGCGAGTTGCTGAAAATTTGTTTCCCAGCTCACTAACTAGTTAAATGACCCCTCCCCTCCCGAAGTTGTAAAATTTTCACTGAAATAATCACCGTACTGCGTATACTGTACTACGCACGGTGGATAAGTAAGGTTTAAAAGCAGGAATGTGTTTGTAGAATCTTATCATAAGAACTTGATTTCAAATCTCACATTTGCGGAGCGCTCAGTGAAACGGAGAATGCAATTATTTTCAGTCAACCTTGAGGGAAAACACATCAGAATTAGAATTGATCTGAGCAACATTTCTCACCGCATATTTCTTCACTGGAGTCGCGGAAAATTTTTTATACATAACACTAAAATAATTTAAATTTGACTAACTAAAATATAAACTTATTCTAAACTAAACTAAATCACTTAAAATTAGAAATGAACTACCTAAAGTAACTTATAAATTACGAATAAAACAAAAAACAATTATTTTTGACTTTTTAAAGGTCCCGACCCTTAAAGTTTTTTAAATTTGCAATTTAACTCTTATTTCAAGCTTTTAAAAAAACCGGATGCAAATCGGTCGACTTTTTAAGATAATTAATGTTTTTATTACTTAATTACTTGATTATTTTATTACAAACCCAGCTAACAACCATCCCGATTAAACCAGGTTTCCAATAAAAAAAAACCGCATCCAAATCGGTCCATCCATTTAGGAGTTACGATGCCACACACATTTTTTTAAGTAACAGTTCAATCTTTGTCTTTTAGGATAATAAATACAATTTTACCGTTCTACGAAATTATAAAGAACTGATTATTCGCACACACACGGTGGAATTAAAAATCCAGATTGACATGCCGGCATCTCAACCGTTAGTTTAGTTAGTTAAGATTTGCGAATTCGATTGAGATTTCAGCATTCTATGGCCACTGAGTAACTGCTGTAAAGTTCCACCTTCGCCTTTCCACCCCATTCCACCAGTTTTCACCCTATGCTTCGCCCGCCGCGCCGCCTACGCTCCACCCTACATCCTTCCCAGCACGTAATGAGCGCGGAGACGGTCTCAAGGAGAGCCCGCGTGCAACAAACGAACTGCGACAAACTGCAACAACATTCTCGAGACATCCTTCCGCAATGCGACTCGTAGGCAGAGTATTACCCTAGAACCTGCCACACTCACTGGCACAGTCTTCGCCAGTCAGTCGATTTAATTGAAGTCAATCAATACAGTCAATACAGTCAATAACGTCACTTCTACTCAGCAGTCAGTCGATTTTATTGAAGTCAATCATTACAGCCAATACAGTCAATAACGTCACTTCTACTCAGCAGTCAGTCGATTTTATTGAAGTAAATCAATACAGTCAATACAGTCAATAACGACACTTCTACTCAGCAGTCAGTCGATATTATTGAAGTCAATCAATACAGCCAATACAGTCAATAACGTCACTTCTACTCCATGGACAAAGTGGTCGTCGTCTAATTTGCTTACACACGTTATGTTGCATGCTCCTCTTATCGAAGAGGTATGACAATATGTTTCGCTGTAAATTATACAAGAGAGCGTTCTATACCTACCTCACGACTAACTTGACTTGTGAGTGCAGTGAAATGTGATGAAGTGAATGGAAATTTGGTGACTCATAAAACCGTTTTATGTTTTAATATTTTTTTATGTAAACCAACATGCGTGGCTATGCCGATGGACCAATGGTGCAGTTGACAGAGCCAAAATTACCTCTTCTAGCGAAACCACGCGCAGAGAGGCGCCATGCTAGTAGATTTACGGATTGTTGCTAAGCTGTCTA
Source organism: Nematopogon swammerdamellus (assembly GCA_946902875.1). Classification (NCBI taxonomy): domain Eukaryota; kingdom Metazoa; phylum Arthropoda; class Insecta; order Lepidoptera; family Adelidae; genus Nematopogon; species Nematopogon swammerdamellus. The sequence continues at coordinate 13,911,221 of OX336346.1, forward strand.
GCCTGTTAATACGAGGGCTGCTATTTATGAATCCGGAATAACAAAAAGAAACAAACATCTATCATTAAATATGGTTTTATTGCTTTTCAAAATATTCGCCACGATGATCGATGCACTTTTGCATACGTTGAAACCAATTTTTACAGCACTTTTTCCATTCTGATTGGGGTATTTCCAAAACGTGCATTTTGAACGCATCAACGGCTTCTTCGCGGGTTGAAAATCGTTGACCACGTAATTTATTCTTCACGCTTGGAAATAAATAGAAGTCGGTGGGTGCCAAATGGGGGCTGTACGGCGGATGACCCGTCAATTCGATCTTTTGACCTTCCAAATACTGATTTGTTTCGGTCGACGTGTGACAGCTAGCACCGTCATGATTAAGAATGATTCTGCGTTGTCGGTTGTTCTTTCTTATTTCTTCAAATAATTCTGGCAAACAAATGGTCGTGTACCATTCTGAATTAACCGTTTTACAATTCTCTAGTGGCAGTGTAGCCACATGTCCATATATACCAAAAAAACAGGCGACCATTTCTTTCAAATGCTTTTTGCATGAACAACTTTTGTTGGGTTCGGATCATTTTGGAACACCCACACCGCTGCCTGTTGTTTAGTTTCGGGGTTATACGCATAGATCCAAGATGCATCACCTGTGTAGATATTATAAACAGCTTTTGACGCACCACCATTATATTTTTTAGACATTTTTTTACACCAATCGACACAAGCCTGTTTTTGTTCAATTCTCAAGTTGTGCGGGATCCAACGCGAACAATTTTTTTTTTACAACCAAATGTTCGTGAAATATCTTATGTGTGCTCGTCATACTTATGCCCAGGGACGCCTCTATCTCGCGATATATAACATGATGATCTTTCATTATTAGTTCGCGCACAGCATCGACATTTTGTGGTACAACAACAGATTTAGGACGACCTTCTTTAAATTCGTCCGTGAGCATACGACGCCCATGATTAAATTCACTAAACCAGTGATACACAGTGGTTTTCGATAGTGCTTTATCCCCAAAAGGCGAAGTGAGTTGATCCATCGTAACAAATCATCGCATGAAAATGTTCATGAGTTAAATCCATGGTGATGATAAGACAGGCAATTTTTAAAATGACGCCACAATGTAAAAACCATTGACAATTAGATGAAACAAACTGTATTCTACAGCCAAAGAGTTCCATTTTCAAATGTTGTAATTACTTTTTAAATATTGTTCATGTAAGTGGCCAGTTCCGGATTCATAAATAGCAGCCTATGTACGACGTTTGACAAAAGACTGTGTTTATAAAAATAAGTTACATAGCATCTGAAATTATTTTGTTAGTTTCTGACTGATGGCATAAATGACATGCCATTATTGGATACAATCTAAAAGGAAAATGAAGCAAATTTTTCACAAAACATATTTTGAGACACCTCCAAAGAGATGTTATCAGTTCCAAAAATAATTAGAAGTATAGATAAGAGATTTACTTACTAAAAAATTAATTTTTGTGTGTTTTTAGGGTTCCGTACTTCAAAAGAAAAAACCGGACCCTTATAGGATCACTTTGTTATCCGTCCGTCTGTCTGTCTGTCTGTCAAGATCTTTTTTCTCAGGAACGGCTAGAGGAATTAAGTTGAAATAAATATCAAATACTAAGGTCTACGGTCCCTTGGAGGTGTAAAAAAATTCAAGATTTTAAGTCAAATGTAATAAAAAGATATGGCCATTTATGCCACCTTTTTTGATACACGCAAACCCACTCGTAAACTATAAGATACTTCCCGTTGACCTTGAATCATGTTTGGTATGAAATCATGCAACGTCAAAGCACAAGTAAAGGAAAATGAGAAAGTCGTTAATTTGTAGAGAGATTGAATAAAAAATTTTGTTTGTTTGTTTTGCGTCAAACTTGGTGAGATTTTATTGAAAATTAAAGTAAAACAACAAATATAATAATATATTGTGTGGTGGTACGGAACTCTCGGTGCTCGAGTCCGACTCGCACTTGGCCCCTTTTATATTTACTCCGTAACTAAAAAGACATAATAAATGAGAGACTAAGGCATTTTTAGAAAATATTCTAGTTATTTTCCACGACCTTGAGAGCATAGTACCTAGCATCTGAAGAAATATGTTTTTTTTTAATTGTACCTACGGCCCAGTCTTCAAATAAAAAAATTCGTACGTTTTCGCAATGGTCCTTCCAGTCGGTTGCGTACATAATTGCGAGGAAATTCGTTTTGACGGCTTTTCGGGCGCGAAAATAAGATAAAACCTAATGCCGGGGCCGCTGAGGTGTTGCCGTCTCGTTAGGGGTTCGGAAAATCTCAAAAAGATGTTAATGAGGACCCGCGCGGGCGGAGCCGGACGCGAAAATTGTTCTCCGACCCAATTATGTGTCTCGACTCGAGGCGTCTTACAGATTTGCCGGAAGCATCTTCATTACGTTTTCTGCATTTTATAACAGTTTAGAGGCTGGCCGCGCCTACCGCCTCGGGTTAATTGTATTGGCGGTTAAATTGAGAAGATCCCTTCTTTTCTGCGTATTCGGTTGGCATTGCTGAAGTTACTGCGTTATTTTTCTGGATATACGTATACGTGCATGGCATTCGCAACCCCAGCATACAACCGAATATCCATGGACGTCGTTAGTTTAAAAAAAGTATGTAGGTCAGTCAGCGTTTGTGCGTCTACTGCCGGACATACGCCTCTCCAATTTTCCTTCATTTCTCACGGCATTTGGCGGTACGGAACTACTTTTGTGCCAACGTACTTGATGTCGTCGTCCAACGTATGTAGGTATATAAGTAGGTAAGTATAAAAGAATGAATATTGGTAGATATTTATTAAATTTGCATTAAGACCTCTTTACACATCTCTCTACTTATTGTGTTATTTCCTACATCAGTTGGTTTTACGTTAGTTACCTAAATTTATATTACACTTTATTTATATTACACTTTACGACGAAACGTCGTCGGTCGAAACGGCTATGTAAATAGTTCGTGTTTTCCGTCCAGTTTAGTGTAGCCGACATGAAATGAAGGGAAGCACTGTCATGGCACCTAGTTCACCCTGTGTTATGGGCTGACATCACGGATGTTGTAGGTGATGTAGCCAACCGTGTCAGGTTCCATAAAAAAAAAAAAATTGTGTGATTTAAATTAAGTGTGTGTACACATGTATTCACAATTAATTTCAATCACACAATATTATTAATAGATGTTATTAAATTCATAATTCGTTAGTTTCTTTCCTGATGTCAATCCTAATAAGTGAGCGTGGAGACGATGTCAAGGAGAGCCACTTCATGGGACAAAATCATATAAATAGAATCAGTTAAATATAACTTTGCGCTAGGGTTGTGATTTTAATTTAATAAAATAACTAGTTTCGGTTGATCGAGCAGACGAGTCATTAAATCTGTTCATTGAACCGTTTTGTTTTTCTTAGAAACTCGACCGCATTGATTGCGACGTCCTTACTCGATGCCTAACTACCATAGTAACCAAGTTACCTCTAATAAACTAAGGAGAACATTCAGATATCTGTTATTAGGAAATACACAAACATAACATGGAAATGTATTGTTATCAATCAATAACCCTTCGAGCGACTACATGAATACCCCAAAGGAGCTATGCGTATGAATAGTTCATTATCATGATCGTTCCAATGATGTTTCCAAGAATTCACCGTACCGTGTGGGACCGTTACTTTAAAAGAATAGCCCCACTGCATCTATCCCCGTGTATTTCGTAAAAGTCGACTAAAGGATATGACTCCCTTCTTATATTACTAGGTGGTAGGGTTTAACCCGCCCGGGTTGATAACACCGCACTGAATGAAAGGTCGGTCGAAACGGCTATGTAAATAGTTTGTGTTTTCCGTCCAGTTCAGTGTAGCCGGCACGACCGAAGGGAAGCACTGACATGGCACCTAGTTCACCCGGTCTTATGGGCTGACATCACGGATGTTGTAGGTGATGTAGCCAACCGTGTCAGTTTCCATAAAAAAAAATTCAGAATTGACTAAAAGAAGAAAGATGTGCTACTGGCAGCCGTGGACAGGAGAAATGGAGCATGGGAAGACCACCCGCCGCGCCGTTCCGTACCACCGAAGGCCGGTAGGAATGGATGGAAAATGGAGAGACGTATGTCCCAGCAGTGCATACAGTGCATGCGCATACACACTGACTGTCTGCGTAAAGCAACAGAAGATGCAACCGTTTGAAAAGAGAGAAATCATTATCAACTCGGTGCCGATGGTGTGGTGAAATTAACAAAGCTCAGGCAACTGCCAGTGGTACAGGTTCATATCCTGAACGGGTTGGATTTTTTTCTCCATTTTTGGCCTAACATCTCTATAAAGCCATGGAAAATTGAAAACTATTTAAATATACACGTACAAACAAAAACAGCAACAAGTCTTACAGTAGCCGCCAATGACATGTAGGTAGGTAACATCAGTTGACTTCGGTAGACATGCGCCAACTGGTAGGCCGCATCAAAGAATCATAATAAAGTAAATTGAATAGCGCTCGCTTCACTCACAAAATTACGTTACTTCCTTAACGCATTTCCGCTTCATTAGAAAATTAGAGCCCATACCGAGAGCTAAGATGTTACACATCAAAATAAAAACTAGATTTAACATTAATTAACATAACAACATAACATAACACATATTTTTTTTTATGTAATCCGGTATGGGTGGCTGAGTCAGAGGGTCAAAGCACATGCTCTGACTAGCCAATATCACCTCCGAGAAGGTAGGTGTCATACCGGAGACTTCCCTGGATTACTGGCTATAGTGGACTAGAGGAGAACACAACCGAGGTTGCTATGCGGCCATCTTACATCCAGTACGGTGGTATCAACCCAGTCGGCTACAATTTGAGTCTACCACCTAGTAAGGGGCACGGGAAGGACCTACAGTTTTACACCGGTTCCGAACGGTGAAGCAGCAGATGTAGGTATGCACGTAAATTTTTTCGTCAGAAAAAACTCATTGGTACACGGCGACCGGGTTCGAACCTCGGAACTCCTGCATGAGAAGCCGATGCTCAAACCACTCGGCCACCCGCTGCTTATTTGTATATTAATGTAACATAATGTTTTTTAGTTTTAATTTATATTAGTTTAGTTTTATGAAAATAAAGTTAGAACTAGAGAACTTCCACTTCCGAACAAATGTTGCAAAAATGACTTAGATGATAAGTCGGATATCTGTTCACCCACTGTGGATGTTTGTATGTATTTTCGACACAAAAATCATGATTATTCGCCAACGTATGCCACTATCATAAAGCAAACACATTTAATATGCTGTTTATATCGCAGAGCACCTAATTGAATAGTAAATGTAGATTTGTAGCGCCGTCAAAGAGGAACGGAGCAGCTCGAAGGCAGGAACGAGAAGAGTGCAGGTAAGTGAATGCTACTCCATTACGACGAGCTCGGCTCGGTGGGATGGCTCTATCAAAGCTCATGCATTCCGATTACTGGCAGCCGCGTTCACATCGGGGCGAGCGGCGAACTGCGGACGACCAATATAATATAACTGAAAGGTTTTATTTATTGCACATCGGTTATAAAAGTACATAAAATGAAAATTTTAAATGGGCTTGACGGCTTGTCATAGCCGGAGATTATCGAGTCGGGAATCGACCTCCCGATTTCGGAACACAGCTCAAAACTCTCGTACTCACCCTAGAGATGATTGATTGATTCTTGGCTAGATGGATAAATCTTGAATTGCCCTTTCTGCCATTATAAGCTGTCTCTGTTTTTTAACCCCCTACGCAAAAGGAGGGGTGTTAAAAGTTTGACACTTCCGTCTGTCTGTCTATGTGTGTGCGTGCGTGTCTGCCTTTGTGTCTGTCTGTGGCATCGTAGCTCCCAAACGAATGGACCGATTTGGATGCGGTTTTTTTTATTTGTTAGTAAGCTGGTTTAATCGGGATGGTTCCTAACTATGTTATTTATTAATCAAGTTGGCCATGAGCCAGTGCATTATATTTTTAAAAGTATCGAGAGACGTTTATTTCAATATTTGAATTCAGCGGTTGCTTGGCATTTTATAGCCGTCTGTTGTGTATCTGTCTCTTCACTTCGATACCAACGAATGCTCCCAGTGCAAGTTCCAAGTTGTTTTATTGTGTATTTTCTGAAGGGGAGCCCTTCCGGCTCCCTCCGGTGTTACACGCTATCTTGGAAGAGGAGCACCAGAACAATACAATATAAGAATACGCCATCAAGGCTCTCAGTACAGCACCTAAGGTTGTACAACATTTTCTTGTCATAAACGACTATATTGTGAAATTTCATAAAAAGTTGTAGATTTTTTTAATGCTTTCCATTCTTACTAATTGCCAATAAATGTTGTTTCGAAATTTTTTTTTGTCATGCCCCGTTCAGCAGTGCAATCTATAAGGAAGAACCGGGTAAGAGACCTTACACAGCTTTTTTTAAATATAACTTACATATCTACTAAGTTTTCATTATGTTAAATATAACATACTATATCTAAGCAAAAAAATTAAAAATATTAAGTCAAAATATACCCATTAAAAAAGATAATAAAATACAAAACAAAGAACGACAAAGAAAATAATTAAAACCGACCGTTATATTTTGTGCCAGTACTGGTGCCGTAACCTTCGTTCAAATGAAGACGAACAAAAATAACAACAATATGCTTGTTGTTTACACTGGTAGTAAATGTAAAAGGGCCTTCAATCCGTTGCAAACTGCCTCGGCTCGATCTCCGAGATCGAAGTAATTTAGCGAAGTAAAGAGTATCGCTAGGACGGCTCCGTTGCCGCCCACCGCACGTGCGCCCCCGCCCGCCCGTTCTGCCAACAGACGGTGGGCGGGCGCGCCGCCTGCCAAAAATGTGATTTACGTAGGGAGCACGTCACGTACCTACGGTGAATAGCATCACTTTATGCACATACCGTGGCATTCAGCAACAGCTGAATTCAAATATCAGTACCGTGTGGGGCCGATAATTTAAAATAATAGCCCCATTGCATCTCTCCCCGTGTATGTCGTACTCATCGTCCGTTGTGTCGTGTATGCGACTAAGGGATATGACTCCCTTCTTATATTACTAGGTGGTAGGGTTTAACCCGCCCGGGTTGGTACCACCGCACTGAATGAAAGGTCGGTTGAAACGGCTATGTAAATAGTTTGTGTTTTCCGTCCAGTTCAGTGTAGCCGTCAGTGTGCCACTGACGTGGCACCAAGTTCACCCGGTGTTATGGGTTGACATCACGGATGTTGTAGGTGATGTAGCCAACCGTGTCGGTTTCCATAAAACAAAATAATAATAAAAAAAACATGTGCACGGTGTTACTCTCTGCTCAACTATGCATAGCTTTGTTCACACATAGAGGGTTCCGTAGCATTTGGGGGGGTAATTGTTATTCGCGTCCGTGACACCTTAAGGACCTAAAGTCACACGTGCCTCCTGGGTGGTGCCAAATGAACAACAGAATACTTGTGGTAGACAGGTCTTCCACCGTGTCGTCCGGGTAGGTACCACAGCTCGTAGGCGCAACCTCCTGATGCAGCTTGCTGCACTTGGAGGCCAGCAGACGAGTCAGCCGGGTCGGTGGACCGAGCAAGCGGAGGAGAGGAGGGGAGTGGATATTATTTCAGCCAACAATGATGGCTCACTACCCAATTGCACTGTCTCTCGGGCCAGGGAGAGCCAGGTGCAACAGGAGTTATGTCGCTACCTGCCCGCGGATAGTACAGGGGCCCCCCACTACGCTCGCACCAGCCTGCGTCGGGGGCTGCCCTATCAGCCAGCGAAAAATCCTGACGGAGGTGCACCTTGAGGCATGGTGACCTGGGGAGACCGGGGTGCATCCTCGTCAGGGGGGGCCTGGGGGTCCTCTCGTCCCTTGTGACAGTGTTCTTGGAGAGCCCACTTGAGCTGTCTTCAATATTACCGCTCCCCAAATCTCGTCTTGCTTGCTCCATTTTTTCATTTCCCTCAAAACTAACCTCATGCCAAGAAACAAAAGGAAATTCACCGCTTTAAGTGCGACTCCCACGTCTCCCAAACACTTTAAAGTAGACGTGTGTAATATATGCGGTCTACGAGCTAACTTTAATGCTGTCGCCCAACATCTGCAGACAGCAAAACCACATCTTTTGTTTTTAACAGAGACTCAGGTCGCCCAACACACTACAAACCTGGACATCCCTGGATACAGTCTTTTCGAAAGATTTGTAGCCAAGAGTGGTGTATGTGTGTATGGTCGGTCTGACGTTTCTGTTAAACGGCTCACACTTTTCGAAGATCCTCAGTTTCCAGTCGTATGGATCCGCGTCAACCTTCCCCACGTGGTAAGAGTTTACGCGGGTGTATACCGCTCTCCCAACTTAGGTGCCAAGGAAAGTGCCGCACTATTTGAGTATCTCAGCAGCTCGGCCGATAGAGTGCTCTGCCAACTACCTACAGCAGAAATTGTGATGTTGGGAGACTTTAACGCCAAACATGGAGATTGGCTTGGCTCCTGCACCACGGATGCTGCTGGTAAGGATGCATATAACTTGGCCATGGCGCACGGGTTGACACAGCTTGTGTCTGGTATAACTAGAGTCCCTAGGAACCCGTCGCATAGGGCAAACTTGCTGGACCTTGTGTTGACTTCGGAGCCAAAGGGGTACAAGGCTGTTGTGAAAGCCCCACTGGGAAATTCAGATCACTGCCTTGTATCCACAACAGTGCCAACTGCGTACTATGCGGATACACGCGAGAGTAGTACTCGCACTGTCTGGCACTACAAGTCCGCACAATGGGACGACCTCCGCACTTTTTTCGGAGGTTATCCTTGGCAGGAGACATGCTTTCGGTCCACGGACCCGTCTCAGAGCGCCGAAGCTGTCGCCGAGGTGATACTACAGGGCATGGAATACTTTTTTCCAAGTTCTGTGGTTCCCATCGGTGGCACGCAGAAGCCCTGGTTCAACCGTCAATGCCGCTTGGCTGTCGAGGCGAAGAACCAGGCCTTCAAGCGGTGGCTGTGCGATAGGTCCGTGGAGTCGAGGCGTGCCTATAATGCTTCTGTCAAGTCCAGCAAGCGTGTGCTTGATTTGGCCAAGTTTAAGCACGACCGAGGAGTAAGCCAAAAACTCGCACGCTGTCCTACCGGGAGTCGTGCGTTCTGGTCCCTGGCGAACTCTATCGGTCGTAACTTCTGCCGAGCTGCAACCCCCCCGCTAGAACGTCCCGATGGATCACTCGCTATCCTTGCCAAGGAGAAGGCGAATATATTCGCTCGCCTTTTTGCTTCCAACTCGACCTTAGACGACCAAGGCGCTACCCCTCCGTCGTTACCTCAATGCGATAAATCGATGCGTGAGGTACGATTCCATAACAGGGCGGTCTTCAAAAGTCTACGTCAGTTGGACGCCTCCAAGAGTAGTGGTCCTGACGGCGTTCCTGCGCGTGTGCTTAAAATGTGTGCACTTGAATTGACACCTATCCTCACTCGTCTCTTTAGGCGCTCTTTTTCCTCCGGTATCGTGCCTGCTTGCTGGAGAAAGGCTGCGGTCCAACCAGTGCCCAAAAAAGGGAACTCTGCTGACCCCAAAAACTATCGGCCTATTGCGATAACCTCTCTCCTCTGCAAGGTTATGGAGCGGGTTATTAACACCCAGCTTCTGACATATCTAGAAACTTGTAAACTCCTTGATGACAAGCAGTACGGTTTCCGTAAACAGCGATCATCAGGAGATATTCTAGCATATGTCACGCATGTGTGGGCTGAGAGATTAGACAACTTTGGCGAGTCGCTGGCAGTTGCCTTAGACATATCTAAGGCTTTTGATCGCGTTTGGCACCGTGGTCTCCTCAGCAAGCTTCCGGCCTACGGTATTCCCTCATCCCTCTGCAATTGGATCGCCAGCTTCTTGGGAGACCGATCCATATTTGTAACCATTGACGGTGCAAAATCGGTAGATTTCCCAATAAACGCTGGCGTTCCACAGGGCTCGGTGCTGTCGCCTACATTATTCCTGTTATTTATTAACGACCTACTGTGCCTAGGTAACATTCACAGTTATGCAGACGACAGCACCGCCGACGAGGGTTACGCTAAAGACTGGACTGCTAGAGAGGTGCGCATTGATGATGCTCGACGTCAAACAGTTAATAGAGTCGACGATGTTCTCGTTAAGGTAGCCTCCTGGGGCCGCGAGAACCTTGTTGATTTCAACGTCAGCAAAACTCAAGCGTGCGCCTTCTCTACCAAGGCCGACCGGTTTCCCTTCCAAGCTACGTTTCAGGGTACGGCCATACCTAACAATGACAAATTGGACCTCCTGGGCGTGGAATTGACCAAGGATGTGGGTTTTAGGGGTTTCATAGAGTCCAAAGCCACACTTGCCTCGAGGAAATTAGGCGTCCTCTACCGCAGCAGACGGTTCTTCTCACCGGCGCAGCTCCTTATGCTATATAAAGCGCAAGTTCGCCCGGTGATGGAGTACTGTAGCCATCTGTGGGGTGGATGCCCTCTTTACTTATTGGCGTCCTTGGACTCTATCCAGCGCCGTGCTATCCGTCTAATTGGTGATCCCAAGCTCACGGAGAGACTTGAACCATTGGGCCACAGGCGAACAATCGGTTCTCTTAGCCTGTTCTATAGGTACTACCATGGACGTTGCTCTGATGAATTGGCTTCTGTCATCCCTCCAGCCCCCATCCGTCTCCGCCACACCCGCCGGACTCGCTCGGAACATCCATATGTTGTTGACACCCAACTACTAAGAACACATCGTTTTTCGAAATCTTTCCTGTGTCGAACGGCGAAAATATGGAACGGTCTTCCGGTGAGTGTGTTCCCCACCACCTATAACCTGGGAATCTTCAAAAGGCGTGTCAATAAATTAGACGACAACCTTTTTGTCCGCCTCATAGCCGGCATGGCGCCTCTCTGAGCGTGGTTTCGCGAGGAATGGTGTTATTGGCTGTGTCTGATCTTCCGTTGAAGTATTGGGCACAGACACCCGCGCCGGCTGCCTATATAAAAAAAAAAAAAAATTTCATTCTTGCACGCATAGCGATTGCGCGCAGCGGTTGATGACTGACTGACTGACGAGCTGAACTTTATAGTCATGACTCGTGATCATAAAAACTCTCAAAAGGCATCAAAAATATAACATTATACCACCCTACGACACCGGTGAGAATATCGCAGTATGTTGATCGGAGGCCAAAAATAACAAAACGAATTAACCAAAAAAATATCATCAATTTAGCCGGAATCTACAACGTTTACTTATCATTTGTATCTATTAATGTTGGCGTTTGGCCAACATCAATCAACATATTTGTACTTGATTTGATGTTTACACGAGCTAACGGTGCGGGAATGAAATATTAAAATTATGTGAAAGACGATCAGAATATTGTTTCCTATATTTATGAGCTTGTTTTTAGGGTTTCGTATCCATACGGAAGCCTATGACTAAGCCTACATCGTCTGTCTGTCTGTCTGTCCGTCCGTACGTCCGTCCGTCCGTCCGATGGCTGTATCTTTGGAACCGTAATAGCTAGCCAATTGATTTTCACAGAATATTTGTGTTATTTTGGGTATAACAACAAATAATAAAAAAAAAAATTATGTGAAAAATTAAGAAGGTCCCCAAGAAACGTGTTTTTTAACGTGTTTTTTTTGGTGCGGAAACCTCGGTCGAGAATCCGAGTCGCACTTGGCCCGTTTTTATTAAGGTTATTTACCTCAAAATGATATTATTGGTAAATAAAAATATGTATTTTAATGAATTATGTATACATATTACGTCCAGATGACACCAACTTCGCGAGCCGAAGCACGGGGGCTAATGTTGATCTAACAAATAGCGGAAGGCAGGCGGCTCGACCTAAATATCTTCACCCAGACGTTTAAATTCTCAAGAGGCACCTCCGCCTTTGTTCACGGTACAGAACAAACAAACAGACCCCTCCAAAGTATAATTTCTTAGCTAAAGACGAACACGAAACACTTAGGAAGTTATATTATAACTCTTATAGTACGATACACGTAAATAGAGCACTCGTCGCCATATTATGTTTTGTCGGGCGGCGAGATCTCTGTTTACATGTCTCCAACTATACCCAAACTAATGATGTAATTTTATTGAAAATGGTCAAATATGTAACGACGAGTTTAAACAATATATCTTACAAATTTAAGAGCATATTAGATTTGATGAATGAAAAACGTTACACCCTTTTTTTAAATTTGGAAGAATGTTATAATTTGACCTAGGTATATTTTTAAATTTAGTGATTTTTGACGATGTTAATTTTATTGGTTTTTATAAATGCCCTTACTTACTTCTTTTATTTGAGAAAGGTTTATCGTTTACCTGAAAGCAGTTCGGCCTTCGGCCTCGCCCTTAGTTAGTTACTTTCTTTGAGAAGGTTTATCGATTACCTGAACGCAGCTTGCCCTCGCCCTTAGTTACTTACATTCTTCTTTGGAATACGAATTTCACGCGAACGAAGCCGCGGGCAACAGCTAGTGCTAAATAAATTAAATGAAATTTAACCTTTGGCTTTGCTCGCGCGAAATTTTCACAAAGTCGGAATGTCAAGTTTCCCCATTTCAAATTAATAAAACGTGGCCAAGATAGGTGTTCAATAGTACCAGACAAGCAAAAAATAGTAGAGAGTATATTATACATATTTATCGCTATAAACTAAGAAGTTACATGTAACCGCGTGGAACCGGTACAAGAGGAATAGCCCCACAACATCTCTCGCATGTCGTAAAAGGCGACTAAGGGATATCCTTAAGGACAAGGTGCCGTGCTAAAGGGCGATAGAAAAGCCACCTCTCATTTTGGCACGGTTCTTCGGCCGAGTCATGCAGCAGGTGAGTCTTCGTGCCTTTACTTGTTGCTTGATAGTTATATTGTCCGAAGACTTTGCAAAACGTGGTGGTCGGTGTTGTGCTGTCATTTACAAGAGTTATTCCAGAACAACACCAATTACTCTGCTCACCCCGATTGTCGGGATACAGCGTGTGGTATGTATGTATGTATGTATGTATGTATGTATGTATGTATGTATGTATGTATGTATGTATGTATGTATGTATGTATGTATGTATGTATGTATGTATGTATGTATGTATGTATGTACTAATACCAAAAATTATGACAAAAATAGCACTAAATTGGTAATGTTTACCGCGGATGCGTACTAATCGGTTTTGCCAGATCCTTCCTCCACAGAACCGGTAAACACTGGAACGCTCTTCCTGCCCACATATTTCCCCCCAAGTATAGTCTCGGGCCTCGGGTCCTTCAAGAGAGGCGTGAATGGCACCTGTCAGGCCGGCATGGCATTCGCAGCCCCCGCACGCGACCGAATGTCCATGGGCGTCGCTAGACACCTTATGGGTGACTCGGCGCCACATGTCGCGCTTACTATAAAAAAATGTGGTAATTACATCAAAGATACATGTTATATACAATTATTATACTGGTTACAGACAATAAGTCAGGTTTGTCTTGCAAGGCTCTGGCCCGGAGGTGTTTATCCTCGGGTAGCCTTAATTAGTCCATCAAGACGTAGTTCCGGCGACGGAGCGACATTTTGACAGATGGCAGCGCGTCGCGAGCGAGATGTCGACCTCGTCTTGGAGTGCCTGCCTGCATTATTTATACGGCATGGAAATAAACACACAGAAACAGAAACGATACTTCATAAATATTATTATTATTATGTACCTACCTGGTTACGCCACGTTCACATTTGCTCAATGTGCCATTTGACCAACCCATTCGCGCTAATGTTTTCATTATGCTATGCCCCACCACCCGAGTGCACGAACTATCACTACGTTTATTATACAGAATCTTTATTAGCCGTTCGACCTCTCAGACAATTTCTGTAACTTTTCAAGTAAATAAACTTTAAAGTTTTATGTATCTACTTAGTTAGTTGCTCTAAAGCAGCGGTCCCCAAATAGTGGTACCGGTACCCCCAGGGGCACGCAGGCTCAAGAGAAGGGGTATGCGTGGGCGCTGTTAGTGGTCAAGTTTAGCTCTACAATTTTAACTAAAGAGAAAGGGGCCCACTTATCTCATTTGTGAAAATTATCTCCACTGGTGAGTGCACAGGGTGAATGGTTGACGGGGACCTATTTCGTATTATATTGTGATTACTTAGTATGTTTTAGAACCCAATAAATGACTGATGCAATTAATAAACAACATTATTTCCTATGTAAACACAACAACGATATGATTTTTTTTTATTTCAACATTTCACTCAGGGTACTCGAGTCTCAGAAAATTAGCTAAGAGGTACCGATTAAAATATAGTTGGGAACCCCTGCTCTAAAGTTACCAGACCAGCAGGTCTATTCTTGTAAATTCTGACAGCGGAATCAGCGCTGATGTGGCGCTGAGAGCCACTTTAGTAAGTGGCTCTCAGCGCCACAACAGAGCTGATTCCGCTGTCAGAATTTACAAGAATAGACCAGCTGACAGTGACTTAGATGAAAGTTGTTCGTCAAAGGCGAGCAACATTTCAGACGTAAATAACTCACTTTGCAAATTGCTGCTTTATCTTACGTTCAAGTTTGTAAGAGGCGTTTTTAGACAGTAAATAAAAGCATAGTTTTCGTTAATGTGACACTAGAATCGATTTAGTAAGTACAGAACTAGTAAAATCTATTTCAAAGTTTGTATCAAAATTCAAAGTTTATTTAATAAAATAATACAATGAATATGATGTGGACTTTTTCAGTAATAAAATAAAAACATAAGCAAGTCGATACCTCAGCACTATACTGCAACACACTCAAAATTAGCAGGCCAGAGAAAAAAGGAAGGGGTTCTAGTTACCACTTAACTTCCCACAACTAGTATACAGGCCCGTACGACTTGCGACTTGGTATAGTACCTACACACTCAGTACATTACAGTAACTCTACTGGCATAATCCGAAAAGGCTGTCCAACGCGAATGATGATCAAACAAACATTTTGGGTTAATCTGCCCACTAATCCTATACCCAACCTTCATCTAAGCATAATGTTTTGTTTTACTTCTCAGTCGTGTTAACCCTTCATTAAATCTGTAGGTACCTGCTTCAACTTCGCCATTATTTCCGAATAAGTTTAGGGATTCCAAGGTGGGTATGTATTTAAGAGTTAATATGATTTTGCAATAGTAGGGTTGGACCTAATGTGCCCCTTGAGGGATACCCCTTAATATTTAGGTCTGAGTTTCGAGGTGGAAACGAGCAATTATATCGTTATCGACCTTAATAAATCTCTTATGTGAAGCATATAAGTACTTAAAATAATTTCATTTACACGTTGTGTACAATTTATATAAATATATAATGTATAGTTACGATTAGACATTTGTAAAACAGCGTTGTCCTTTTGTTGTTTCTGATAATGTAGGCCATTATATATGTAAAACATTATATAAAACATAGCCTCACTTGTAAAAACCAGGGCATTAATACTTTTTTTATATTATCCGCCTTCTGTAACGAAGAAAATTGTACATAATTCAAATAAAATACAAATATATTCTCGTTGACCTATTCCTTCCGACCTATAGCTACTACATATAGGGTATCCCAGATATTCCTTCAAAGCTCGGTGCGTACATAGAAGGGTAAAAAGCGGCCAAGTACGAGTTGAACTCGCGTGGCTTGGGTTCCGTATCATTCTGTTTTGATCGTATCGTATCACGTGAGAACTTGAGGATTTACGTTTAGGTTTTCTTTTAAACCATAAGAGAGGCTCTATATTCCCTATTTTTATTTTATTTTTGTCTCCGTAGTTTCCGAGATAAGGGCCCCCCATGATAATTTTTTTAAACTATGCAGTTTATAATAATTATAAAAAAACTAATTGTATTTCTCATAACGAGTCCTTTCTCTTATACTTCACATGATAAACTTGAAAAAAAAAATGTTTGTTTATTTCTAATTTGTCCCCCAAAATTGACACCTAAAAACCAAATTCGTTGAGCGTGATTGAGTCATCAAACTCTACATATGTGTATTTACCCAATTACACCTGTTGTCGTCTAGTAGATTCAGATAAAATAAGGACAGACGAACAGAAACGAGGATGATCCTACAAGGTTCTGTTTTTTTCCTCTTTTGAAGCACGGAACCCTCAAAACGAAGGTGATCACTCATTCACCCCAAATGAAGTGGTACGTAGCTCATAAAACTCGCTCCCTTTGATAATTTATTCAGAAAAATCTCGTGTTTAGTATGCAAAGTTTAATAAAATCTGCGCACAGTTCGAGGGTAGGGGCGAGTTCCCCGCCGGGACTGAACGGCGATACATTATTAATTTATTAATTTCCCTCGCTTCAGGCGACCCTTATCTCCCTTACATTGATGTCGTAACGCTGAGATCAGCCGTGGTGGTATTTTTTTATTGAGAGAAAAACCCTTTTTTATGGAATTTTAGGTGCCTTCCATCCAATACTACTGTATGGTACCAACCAGAATCAATGAAACTTAAGAGTTCCCTGGAAGAAATTATATTTTGCAATAATTCCGCCATCTTCACGGCAGCAAAATATTATATAATTTGTCACCTCTCACGTCCTAATTAATATTACACCACACAAACTTAGTTGTTTTGCAAGCAACGTTTCAGCACGCTTTATTTTATTTTCACTGATACACCTTCCTCTCCCGTCGTTTATCAATAACTCTAGGTATGTGCTCTCGGGGCAAAAGCAATTGTTATGAATTATGTTTTAACATTAATAATACGTTTGTTCGCCACTAGCTTGAACATAATAAAAAATCCGGCCAAGTGCGAGTTGAACTCGCGCACCGAGGGTTCCTTATCGCCATGTCATGGTTAGCGCCAAGCGCTACTCACGCCATCTATGGCGTGTTATGAAATGCTTCATATTAGTTAAATCATGATTAGTTAAAATGCTTCACGCTCTATTCGGTAGATGGCGCGCATACACTTTTTGGTTTCTTCTATGGGAACCCCCGTGACGGGCTACCTATTACGGCTCACGAGATACAGCCCTCGGACAGACGGACGGACGGAAGGACGGACGGGCAGACAGATAGACAGGATTGAAATTTTCACACAATTTTACATTTATTATTTATGTACAGTTATTTATTATGGCCGATATAACAAGAAATAATAAAAATAAGAAAAAGTAAAAAATTCAGTGAATTTTTATAGAATTTTAATAGAAGAAACCAAAAAAGTGTATGCGCGCGCGCCATCTACCGAATATAGTGTGAAGCATTTTGACTAATCATGACATTTAACTAATATGAAGCATTTCATAACACGCCATAGATGGCGTGAGTGAGTGGCGCTAACCATGACATAGCGATAAGGAACCCTCGGTGCGCGAATTCGACTCGAACTTGGCTGGTTTTTCTATTTGTTCTTGAAATATCCAACATAATAACGCATTTGGGTGCACATTTCAACCAGCTACATGAACGGTTCAAAGGATAAAGCGACAGACGGACAGACGGACAGACGGAGGTTTAGTAATTGGTTCAGTTTTCACCTCTTTCACCCACTTTCTATGGCGCTTGACAAATGTAGTTGGATACCTGTCACAACTAGGTGTAGTGTGCGTGCGTTTTTTGCCGGCTATTTTGTATATTTTTTTCCAGCACTGTGTTTGTATATGTAAATTCTATGGACTTGTTTATTATCGTCAAGTGTAAGACACAGTGAGACAGGGGAGCTGAATAGTTAAATATTGCTACCCTGGAGGAGGACTTGTCATTCCACAGGGATATTTCGATCTATTATTCCGACTCAACGGAACTGGGACGAGACGCTCGTAAAGTACGTCAGAGGCAATCAGTGGTTTCGTACCGCTGAAGGCCGGGAGAACTGGAGACACATTTGTATACGCTGACTGACGTTCTCAGGGTTGAATTTTCAGCTTATAGGTCGATTAATATGCAACCAAAAAAATGTGTAGTGGATTACGAGCTTAATAATATTACTATAACTAGCTTTTGCCCGCGGCTTCGCTCGCGGTAAACGCGGTTTAATAGTAAATCCAATTTAAACGCAAATCAATATCATACATAACATACCTATATATGTATACATTCGACACTAAATTTTGTTCATACTATACTTTCTTTGATACTCCTATTTAATCTGATTTTTTTTTTTTTTTTTTTATGGAAACTGACACGGTTGGCTTACATCACCTACAACATCCGTGATGTCAGCCCATAACACCGGGTGAACTTGGTGCCACGTCAGTGCTTCCCTTCGGTCATGCCGGCTACACTGAACTGGACGGAAAACACAAACTATTTACATAGCCGTTTCGACCGACCTTTCATTCAGTGCGGTGGTACCAACCCGGGCGGGTTAAACCCTACCACCTAGTAATATAAGAAGGGAGTCATATCCCTTAGTCGCCTTTTACGACATACACGGGGAGAGATGCAGTGGGGCTATTCTTTTAAAGTACCGGCCCCACACGGTACAAAATGGTATATTGAGCCTCAAGAACTACTCTTTACATTGGTGCAAACAGCATCAAAATCTGTTCAGATATTGCGGAGTTTACCTAAAACATACATACATACAGACATACGTTCCCTTTTATATAGAGAGGTAGATATAGAGATAGAGATAGAGATAGAGATAGAGATAGAGATAGAGATAGAGATAGAGATAGAGACATGTAAGGTGTTTAATTTTAGCGGCCCGTACTCCTGTGTGACATATACTATCTAGTTTATGAAACAGTGATTATAAAGAGTGCTTGTTATTTATGAAATAAACTTGAGTATGCATTTAAAATCAATCACACTAGGTCAGAGGCAGTCTCAGATCAGTTTCCTTCCCTGATGTGAGGAGACAATAGTGCGTTACAGTGAGTAAGTTGTTTGTTGAGCGAAATGAGTTTCAATCGAATTTCGATCAACCTAATAGGCACGATTTAGGAAGGACCTGGAGAAAACAATTTTTAAATTCGTCCCTGACGTCGAATTCTCCTCTGATTCATATCCTGTCCGTGTGGACGTGCGTGAGACGGATCTGCTGCCACGATACTACTTGCTTTCCTGTGATCGTGAAAGGGTCTATGATTCTTTTCGACTTGTTATAATCTCTTGAGAAAATATTTTTTCAGTAACTGTGGGCAGTAATGTAAAAAATTGATAAATATAAATTAGTGTAAGGGAGGCCAAGACCAGTCTGTGTAGGTTAGTACAAATGCAGGAACGAGATAGAACAGTTACTTTATTTTCTTTATTTACACAGAAAACACAAGACGTCCGTACTCGGTGCGTGCTCCAACAAAAACATGGCCGTCCGTACCCGTCCATTTATACCCCCGAGTCACCGCTCATTTTTCGTGTTGCCAGTAAAATAAATAAATTCAATCGTCACCCGATTCTATTTATGTATTTGAAGAATTTAATGAAACCTAACATTAGTATAGATAATAAGTATACAATGATATTGTACTGGCTATCAGCCAGTGCATTTTACTTTTAAGTTGTCGATTCTATGTAATTTTGAATTGTATGACTATTGCTCGATGGCTTGTTTAATAGCCGTGCGTTGTATATTTGTGTGTCTCTCGCACAGAGCATCAAATGCGCGCGCCCGCCCCTCCTAGAGGCGCCCTGAGCGCGATTTCTCTACAACGCAGTTGAAGCCTGTGGGCGTGGCCTATGACTTACATATGTGTGTTGTGCGTGTGCATTTGTTTTGTGCGTGTGCCTAACTTGCTCCTCTTTGTGTGTAGTGTCGATACTAGCACACACACACACATACGAAGCGCTAGCAGCACTGCGTGTAGTTTTTGGGTTTCAAATATTATCGCTTAGGGCGTCTCTAGTAGGGGGCGCGCGCGGTAGGTATTTGATGCTCTGTGGTCTCTCGCTCTCGCAATGCAATCAGTGTAGTTTCCTTAAATTATTTTATTTATAGTGCTTTTCAAAGGAGGCTCTTCAGGCTCTCCAAGCGCTCTTCTTTAATCTGGAAGAAGAGTACCAGATATTGATTCGAATAATGTCTTGAAAGTAATCTTAAAATAATTATTTTAAAATTTTAAAACTCCACAATAACAATCAAAAACCACTTCGAAAATTGAATGACAATCGCATCATGAGAATATGCTTGCAAGCGAATATATGTGAACGGTGTGAACGATTCCGTCATCCGTTCACACCATTCACATAATATGTTCGCTTATAAGTCGACAACTATTCGACCAATTCACGTGGGGTTTTCATTGGCGTTTTCGGGCGCGTCTAAATATTGTTACAGGGGATGTGCCACTGCGAAGCGAAGCCGCGGGAGCAGATATAAGTTCTGAGCACGGAGTAGACAGCTGCAGGCTCGCGCGCCGGTCCGCCCCCGCTCCGCCCCCCGGCCCGCCCCCGCGGCCGGTTGACATAGGAGATGGAGTGCGCTGTTAACGGAAGTCGCCTCCGCCGTGTTTGCGCTGCGTGATAGCTAGCGCTGCTTGCATATGCGGACTCTCATATTATTTTCCATGCGGAATATTATATATAGGCATGTTTATATGTCGTAGATATGAATGTGTTACATATTTATGTGAGAGTTATCCATCTTGTAGATGAATTTTAGTGCTCTGCCAAAAGCTTGTCAGAAAAGTAGCGTTTATGAAAAAAAAATCATTGCTTTTGTGTTTTGCAGACATGTGCGATGTGAATGCTTTTAGTTATTTTCCATCTTTTTCCATATAAGACGTAATGTATAATTTAGAATAGTTTGTCAGCTCAAACATGATTTTCAGTTCAATCCCTCAGAATTTCTGGGTTTATGCAACGAAAAGACTTACGAAATAGCTCTCACAGTAAGGTGTTTGAGCGTGTTTGTTTTTGACAGAAATCTAAATATTTCATATTTTTACATTTATTATGTGCGATTGCTTACGTTTTCTATGTTTCCTCATATACTTACAAAACCAATATTTTCGATGTCTGCATTAAATATTATGTAAATAGTATTGTCGGTTTTTATTTTTATAGAGTAAATCTGTATGTGTTCACAAAGTGAACATTTGCAAAAAAAAATAAATCGGTCAAGCGTGAATTTTACTCGCGCGTCAAGGTTTCCGTGGATCCGCTATATAAAAAAAAAGATTTAAGTTATGACGTCGATATTCTTTGTGGACCTTATAAAATATTAATACTTTATAAATACCAAAATATTTATAAATATCAACAATTAGAATAGTTCTTATTAATTATAATTTAACTACAGGATATACACAATGTTCCAGACGATGCTTTTAAATCGTAGCCTAACTGACAAATAAATAAACTGTTGAGCAAAGTAGTTCAAAATGTTGATTTTTGTGGACCCCCACTTCGCCGATTGAAATTTCATAAAATTTCGTATGTCGTATTTTACTCAACAAGCTGTAAACAACGATATTTCAAGCGCCATAG
Source organism: Nematopogon swammerdamellus (assembly GCA_946902875.1). NCBI lineage: Eukaryota > Metazoa > Arthropoda > Insecta > Lepidoptera > Adelidae > Nematopogon > Nematopogon swammerdamellus. Next base: position 13,932,681 of record OX336346.1, read on the forward strand.
GTGAGTTTTCATTTCCGACCCCTTTTACACGTATGAAGAGCCCCCAGAAATAGACAATAAATTCAAGTCTTGACTAGTACACCCGGATTTGATTAAAATAAATGCATTTTTACATTGTCTGTCTCTCTGTCCGTCCGACAGACGGACGGACGGACGGAGAGACAGACACTGTAGCGAAACTAAATAGGATTCCTGGTTTTACCAAAAAGGAAAACAGAGAACATGCATATTTCCTCGCTTATCTTCATGCACGACTTCCGCCGCGCCGTGGGCCACTTACCAGAGCATACATATTTCGCTACTGCGATTAGGCCTCGCCTGAATCGAGGCGCTTCCTCTGTCGCCCTTTTATGAGGTTACTTTGCGCCCTTTTTACGAGATTTAGGGTAGTAAAGATAGTGGCGGCAACTATTTGGCGCTGGTGCCGTTTATCAGGGACGTTATGATTCAGGAGAGAAAAGTAATACTGCTAAAGTAAAATTCCCAAATTATAGTGTTCTCGGATTGTGTCAGTTTCTTCAGTATTTCGTTTCCTACTTTCTATTTCAATTTTTTTTATTTCTCACTAGGTATGTTCTTACGGCCGTGTACGGCGTGAATTTGAAATTGAGGTAAAATATTTTCATAACCTCCATACATTTTCACATTAGGATTTATGTATATGGAATTTTAAATTACAGTGGTTACAAAATTTTTAATAATGTTACGTAATATTTATATATAACATATTATATTATATGTAAGTTACCAAATCTTACTTAGATTTATCACTGCAATAACTCTATAAATAAAGTTGTATATCGGTGAAAAATATCCGAATCTGGTAGCGACTTTTAATTTGCGAGCCTCTAGTTCAGCGTTGCATTCTATGAACACATAAAACATTTGAACAAGTTCATATCCAGCCACGCCTAGCTTGGAGAAGAAACGAGTCTGTTTTAGCTTTATTACTCGTATTAGTCGGAATTATTGTGTGTGAAGTGTAATTGTTGTTGTATTTTGGTATAAAAAATAAACCACTTCCTTCATTATATTTCTTTTTATTCAGATTTAAAATTGATAATATTAAATAAAATAAAAGTATACTTTCTTGTTCATCATAAAAAAAAATTGACACAAAAGTGGAGTTTAATGCCAAGTTGGAATTCTTTTACTAATTTACTTGTGGGATGTGGACAAGCGCATATTGCGACATCATAATCCTAAATGGTATAAATTTCACTTCGAATCGTCAAAACGAAACCCAGACAGCAGCGACCGCCATTACACAAATCGGGGCACCTATCGCATCGATCAAAAACGAGGCATCGTCGGTTAGTTAATGTATTTTAGTAATGTCCGGGCAGTGCTCATTAGTCGTCCGGTAATGGGCGAGCTTTAGCTAATGGCACTGACCGGAACGTTGAGCTTAAATGAGAGAACGTCAACGTTTATCTGTCGGATGGACGAGAGACGAATTTAGCGGCGCCTGTCATGTAATTCCATCGTTTATTCCAGTAGGTACTTACGCAAACATGCAAGTTGACAACCATTTTGTGTTTAATGTTTATAGAACCTGACATAGTTCGCTTTTCCTTGCTAACAAAACAATATCTCTGAGCGTGGTTTCGTGTGGTGAGGTGGATTTGGTTGTTTCGGGTGACTCTGATACCTCGGCAGTCGGCACATCCACCCATACTGGTTTCGTAATGAAAGGAGAATATAAAAAAAAATTGGACAAACAGTTGAAGACAAGTGACAAAGCTGACGTATTTCGTGTAAAGTCTGCATGCAGTAACGGGAAGAAAGTACCACACCGCACAACTAAAACAACTTCAACTGTTAAGTTATAAGATCCTACAAAATGCTAACTGCCTCCAGACTCGGTTTACTTAGCCGAGTTAAGTCAAGCACAGGTTCCTCCACTAAAGTATATTTTTCAATAACAATTCCCAACAACGAGCTGGAAAGTCGTCGAGAAGTTTGCAGACTCATTCAGTTGGGGAGCCCGAGAGGCTGAGGACAAACCAAGCGAACTTGGCTCTTATTGGCTTCTCAACTCACACACTAATGGAATAAACTTTCCCTTCGTTTTATCACCCACTTCATGAGAATCTACTTCGCCGATTTGGAGATCGCTTTCATTTGTTCAAAGTTCATCACCACGATTGCCACTTAAGGTACAATCGCGAAAGCCAATACATTAAGAGATATTGTTTTTAAAATGTATTTGCTTTCTAACCTACTTCAAAGAGCAACCATCAAATGTATTTCGATTCTAAATTTATTTTTTTATTTTATTTTGTTACTCGGGAATACTTTTGAAGAATTGGTATTATTGAAACTTTTAAAATGAAGAGAAAATATCTTTATTGATACATGAATCTGAACATCGTTCTAGAATCTGAAGACGACGAAGATCTTTTTCGCTTTTACGCTTTAGATCTTTACAAAAATAAATGTATCACAATTTTCTTTTACATTAAAGATAAAAATACTTTTATTTAAAATAAATATTTGTGTACAGATTCAATAATTGAACTTCTTTGGATTGCTTCAGTTTAGACTCCTCTAACGACATTCAGTTGTAAGAAACTGCATTTCATGAAATATATTATATACAGGGTGTCCCAGAAACCGACGATAATCCTATAACAGGAGATAGGGCTGCTAATTACCTCTCAGAATATCTAATTTTAGGTTTAGTAAAAATGGCTTAGTTTTTGAGATATTGTCATTTTTGTAAAAATCCAAAATTTTCTCCCTCAGCTCATTTTTTGAAATGCCACAAGTACAAATGTAAGATTTTCTTAAATCTAGTGTTTGTCAAATATTCCTGAAAAACGACTTAAGAGCCACATGTTAAAAAAATTTCAGACTTACCCCTTGAGTTTGGCCCTTCGCGGTGAAAAAAAAATTACTACACTAAAGTGGCATTATGCAACAAAAATACGCCCATCTAATGTAGTTTTTAAAATGGTACATCACTTACCGATTTGCCCAATAATTTATGAGATATTGTTATTTAACTGCAAAAGGACCTCGGAATTTGATAACTGTTCTACCAAGTACGAATAGGAATAAAATAAACACTTGAAGTAATTGGTCTTTATTAACCTGTTTAAAGTAGATGTTCAAATTGTTTACCACCTGCACAAATGCTAGCTCGACATCTTCTCACAAATGCCTGGTTGATGCGTCGAGCAAGTACTCGATGCAAGTGCAGATACGTCCACCTATGCTAAGTAGTTTGTGTTTTCCGTCCAGTTGAGTGTAGCCGGCACGACCGAAGGCAAGCACTGACGTGGCACCAAGTTCACCCGGTGTTATGGGCTGACATCACGGATGTTGTAGGTGCTGTAGCCAACCATGTCAGTTTACATAAAAAAAAAACCTGAGCTACTGCCGTAATTCTTTCTTTGAGCTCTATCAAGTTTTCTACCGGTTTCCCGTAAACTTTTTCTTTTAAATAGCCCCAATAATAAAAATCTAACGGATTTAAATCCGGTGATCTAGACGTCCGGTCTATCCGTGGGGATGCAAGTGGCTAGGAGGTCACAAGACGTCCGTTGAATTGTAGAGACTTTAAACGGGCGAATTATCTTGAGTTTCTGCAACAGGAGCTTCAGAGCCTTTTAGAAGATGTACCATTGGCCATACGGAGGTGGTTGCAAAATGATGGCTGCCCAGCCCATTACGCTAGAGAAGTGCGTAATTTTTTAGACCAAGCATATCCCCACAGATAGACTGGACGTCTAGATCACCGGATTTAAATCCGTTAGATTTTTATTATTGGGGCTATTTAAAAGAAAAAGTTTACGGGAAACCGGTAGAAAACTTGATAGAGCTCAAAGAAAGAATTACGGCAGTAGCTCAGGTTTTTTTTTATGTAAACTGACATGGTTGGCTACATCACCTACAACATCCGTTATGTCAGCCCATAACACCGGGTGAACTTGGTGCCACGTCAGTGCTTGCCTTCGGTCGTGCCGGCTACACTCAACTGGACGGAAAACACAAACTACATAGCATAGGTGGACGTATCTGCACTTGCATCGAGTACTTGCTCGACGCATCAACCGGGCATTTGTGAGAAGATGTCGAGCTAGCATTTGTGCAGGTTGTAAACAATTTGAATATCTACTTTAACAGGTTAATAAAGACCAATTACTTCAAGTGTTTATTTTATTCCTATTCGTACTTGGTAGAACAGTTATCAAATTCCGAGGTCCTTTTGCAGTTAAATAACAATATCTCATAAATTATTGGGCAAATCGGTAAGTGATGTACCATTTTAAAAACTACATTAGATGGGCATATTTTTGTTGCATAATGCCACTTTCGTGTAGTAATTTTTTTTTTCACCGCGAAGGGCCAAACTCAAGGGATGAGGCTGAAATTTTTTTAACATGTGGCTCTTAAGTCGTTTTTCAGGTAAACAGGATTAAATATGAAAAAATAAATTATACCGTGTGAAAGCCTTACTTTTCAGGAGTATTTGACAAAAATTAGATTTAAGAAAATCTTACATTTGTACTTGTGGCATTTAAAAAAATGAGCTGAGGGAGAAAATTTTGGATTTTTACAAAAATGACAATATCTCAAAAACTAAGCCATTTTTACTAAACTTAAAATTAGATATTCTGAGAGGTAATTAGCAGCCTTATCTCTCGTTAAAGGATTATCGTCGGTTTCTCGGACACCCTGTATATATTAGCTAAGCATAAGCATACACTTTATTCTAGTTTCATAGTACGCATAGTAGATGTGAACCGGTATAACAGATGTAACATTTTATAATGTTTGTAACAGGAAAGCAGCATCTTCAGGTGTAGGTGAAAAAATTTCATTTTAACCTACGTCTGAAGCTTCCAGTCGGACGGCTCTCGCTCCCAACTCTCGCGAACATGTAAGGCGGTATAAAGCTGAAGAGATTTTCAGTCAGATGATATTTCACAGCAGTGGTTTGCTCGGTTGCGGCTAGTCGCACGAGCGCCGCCGCTTTCTACTCCGGTGGCGTGTGGAAAATGTTCGAGATTTTACCGTCTGAGCGGCAATTTATTTCACGTCCTGCAGTAATCAATAGGTGAACAGTTTCTACCGAATTGATGGCCCTGGCATTACCGACGCGCGTAAAGAATGAATTGAAAACCGGTGACGTGACTTGCACTATGTCAGATCTACAGTACCTGCTACCTACCGCATCTACAGGTATCCTTGGGTTCCAGGTTGTAAATCTTCTGAAAATTTCTACCACAAAACATGATATGGAAAGTTCTTTCGCAAACATTCGTTCCCTCACCGTCTTACAGCGCAATGTTTTATTTTCACAAAGTCGAGTGGGAATAGTCACTAGAAGCAGCTCTAAAGGAGCGGTTTGTACGAGGATCTCCGGCGTTATGACGCGCTTACTGGAAGACATCTTTATGGAGCACTCTTTCCTTCCCCTTCGCCGCCTAACCCCTGCGCCTCCTCCGCCGCTAACCTAGTCCTTTTGCAATTTTTGAACGAATTCGTAAGTAGTTTGTGCGAAAGAGGCACGTTGAGCGGAGAGTAGCTGTAGCTGATTACCTCTAGGCTGACTTCAACGATATTTGAGAAAGTTTTAAAATTTATGCACTAGTCTGCATACAAATTACAATATTTTTTCATAATAGTAAACTTTGTTTTTTTGCTTCTGAACTGGGTGGCTGTGCTCGAGGTCGAAACCTCGGCCGCAGCCAATTTCACCCCTGTGACGTCCGGCTTGGAGGCGGACTATAAATGTCGCTGGGGAAAGGCTATTAACCCGCGATTTGAAAATCCGTCGATTCTAGGAGTGGGGAAAGATATTCTCGGAAGCCCGTTCCACACCTTTGCAGTGCGACACAACGATTTAGAGAATCGTGCAGTTCGAAGAACTCTTCTTTCGACTACAAAGGGGTGTTCCGCGAGAGTATGGCGGGTTTGGCGAAGGCGACGACAGGAAGAGGAGGGATGAAGCAAGCAAGTTCATCAGAGCAGCGGATTGTTTCCCAATATGTCGTAGTTGCACTGAGATCCACCAATTCCTATTGTTGAACGAAGCTATGTAAGATCGTATGTAACTGTTAATAAACTATTTATTTTATCAGTTGAACCGTTCTCAAGTAACAAGCAAACAGACGGAGGGACAATCGGCACATTGCTATTGTGATTTGACATAATGTAGAGAACGGATGAGAGCGGCTTAATAGACATAGCTGTAATAAGCCCATTACGACTGCAGTGTTCTCTAATGCAATTGGTCACCGAGCTGTATTTTCGGTTTATTTTCACAGAATTCTTTTTTTAATGTATCGGATTCGAATAAAAAAATTAAAGTGTACGTACTGAATTCTTCGCAAAGCAATTTTCAGATAGAGGACTACCCGCAATCCGAACTCAACGAAGCAAAAAACTTGCAGAAAGACATTTTGGACGATTTTTATTTTGGCCGGTACGTGATTCGATTGCAGTACGTTTTTAGCGCACTCGTAACGAAGAATTTGAATGTTACGTTTTTTACGGTGCCGAAACAAGCTCCCGGCGGAATTTCGCAGGATGGGCGCAAAGAGTTTGTATTACGTCGCTGCGCTCCTTTATAGAGAGAATGTGAGCGTTGGTGAGGTGAAGCTTCGTTGGTGAGCGCCACGAACCGCGTTCGGGTCCGATCGGCAGTCATCGGCCGTGCTCCGTCGCGCGATGCAGAGGGATCAATTTCTTTGTTTTATTCCTAAAATTCAGCCAAAATGGTCAACTGTTGCGTTTTAATTTGCAAATCTGACTCAAAGAAGGAGACTAGAATCGTGAATGGTCTAAGATTCCACAGGGAATTGGTATTTTGGTGATATTTTAACCGGGAGCGACGGCGGTGGCGGATTTCCTATAGAACGTGCTAAGTCTAAATCATATTTTTTCCCGAATATTTATATAATAAATAATCCATGTGATTACGTATTTAATTTAAGTAGTACTAGCTTTTGCCTGCGGCTTCGCTCGCGTGAAATTCGAATTTAAAAAGAAGAAAGTAATTAAGCCCGCCCCCGTACCTTTTCGGTTTGTATGGCAGCCACATCATAGCGTAACCGGAACTGAATTTTATTTAGCCTATCCTATGTCTCGTATAGATAAATGTGCTTGTACTAAGTTTCATCGAATTCGGATGATCGGTTTAAGAGCTATGGTGGAATATACATAGTTACATACATACAGAAAATAGTTCTAAAAATCGTCAATTTAGTTTTAGTATCATACATAGAGTCTACAAACGCAATATCTCATAAAACAAAGTAACTTACTCCATGGCCATCCCTTACAGATTTATTATTAGTAGGCATTGATGATAAAGTTCCAAAATAGGAGGCAGATATGATCTTTCGTGTATTTTTTTTTTAAACCAAATAAAAGTCAATACTCTATGGAATGACTTTAGAGCTCGGTTACTTTATTAAACGACGTATGTTCACGTAGGTATCTTATGAAGCATTTTATTTTTTCAAAAAATGGCCGGCATTTCGAAACGAATGGAATGAGCTTAACGTAAATCACGCATACTTCGTTCTTAAGCAACCCTGAGCGCGGTCAGTACTGGATGAGTGACCGCTCGACCGTTGGAGCTGACCGTGGTTCGGATTCCACGTTAACCTGTAGGCCCCTTCTCTTCATACCTTACTAGGTGGTAGGGTTTATCCCGGCCGGGTTGATACCACTGCTCTGACGAAACGTCGGTCGAAACGGCTATGTAAATAGTTCGTGTTTTCCGACCAGTTCAGTGTAGCCGACATGAAATGAAGGGAAGCACCGACATGGCACCTAGCTCACCTGGTGTTATGGGCTGACATCACGGATGTTGTAGGTGACGTAGGTAGCCAACTGTGTCAGATTCCATAAAAAAAGCGCCCAAATATGGACTATTTAGTATGTATACTGGTTTCCGAGTAATTTTGTTTAGTGAAAGATGGCAATTAGGTAATTTTCAATTATTAGGTAATTTTCTGGTGCACACTCCTTCCACCCAAGACATCCTGCTACTGAAACCCGGCCGAGGAAAAACAAAAAAAAATTGTACTGTCCACCCAAGAGATGCAGCACCGTAGATTTGAACACATCCTGTTCTTACATTCATCTACCGGCTGCGACACAACATCCGCAACTTTCAGGAGAAGTAAAGTGGGCTTTTTATGAGGTCAGTGGCTAATATAAAGCCTGAAATTAGCTCGCTCCCACCGACTGAGAGCGCAGGTAAACAACACGCAGAGGCCCTTCATCAAGAACCACCCACCACTGAGGATGAAGATGCCATGGACGAAGAACCCTTACAAGGGCTCTCACGTCCAAAAAGGATGAAAACTTCTTGGAAGTAAAACAATGAATTATTAAAATAAAATAAAATTACTTACCTTATAACAAACTTTTATTTATCATCTATAAAATACAATTTTCCATTTTTTCAAGTGACAGGAATTCCATTTACTGCATTTAACCCGCTTTCAAGTGTGACATATTATTAGATGATACATAGGTGTAACAAACGATAGTTGTGGCTCAGGAATGATCAAAACAACTTTTTCTGAAAATGATGAAATTTTACAAAAAATCTTAAAATTGGTCTAACTGTTGACCGGCTGGAGATAAATTAGCATATGTATATACACAATTGAAGGGAATTGAATTCTCTATAACTTCTTGTTTCACAATATCTTTCTCAGGTGAATAGTTTAGACGATATGATGGAATTTTTTATGAGAAATATGAGGTAAAAACCAATTTTTCGGAAATTTTCACTTTTCCTAAGCGTGTAGCTCGAAAACGATTCGAAATTTGAAAAAAGTGAATAGGATAGAAGTTGTAGACAATTTTATGAGCTTTCATTCGGTATAAGAGAATTTTTCTCTACGGGGCACCGTTTTCGAGATCGTAGCGAAAAACCCAAAGGCAGGACCTTATTTGGGCCCCGCCCCCTCCGGCTCACCTCGTAGACGCCAGGACTTTTAGTATGTTTACTCCCTAAGCACCCCGAACAGGTTTCTGAAGAAATCGCATTTGACCCTGCTCATGCACTCTACACCTCCTTTATTGCCTGAACTACAAGGTTATCAGAAGAAAAAAAAATCCCCCTTTACAAAAGAGAAGAAAAAGAGTCCATGGAATTTTAAAGCCTTTATCTGTACATTTATTTTTAAAGTCCTAAACGAGTGATATTCAATATAAACTTGAATTTTTGGAGCATTTTACGAACAACATCATCTTTGCGTTTTCCTAGTATAGTAATGTAGACAAGATGATAAGATAGTATGATAGATAACTCATAATCCGCAACTTTTTGTGTGAGGTTTAGTTAAATTCCAAATAAAGACCTCAATCATGTTTTCATTCGAATGTTGCATTTTAAAAATTCATTAATTTTTATTTAAAAAACTTTTGTTATGTTATGTTTTTTTTCACTAATTTGTCGTAAATACGAAAGTACCTGAGCGATCGAGCTTTGCTCGGTGTCTACACCTATCTATGTAGATGAATAAACTTGAAAAAGTAACATTATCTAAATACAATTAAATTTCGTCGAAATCGTTAGAGCCGTTTCCGAGAAACAAATATATACATACAAGTTTAGCTCACTTAAAGTAATAGGATAAAGTAATAAAAGTAAGCACCGTAAGAATTCAATATATTAATGTACCTACAACCTCACTTACATACAAATTAAATTTTGCAAAATAAGAGATACATTGTTTCTACGCTTGGCCGCTTTCCGTTCGCGCATGCCCGAGTAGGAGCCGAACGTCGTTCCCCTGCCCGCACTACACCGCGCAGCGGGCTTCATTCTTTCTCGTAGCCGTGTGCCCATAGGGTCGCTCTATAAAGGAGCGCAGCGACGTAATACAAACTCTTTGGATGGGCGGAGTCTGTGAAGAAAAAATACATCGAAATAAAATTGATCGCCCTCTCCGTTTCGTGCCATTATTTTCTAGAATGAAATGATAAAATGGAGCTGCGGTGCGCAACTGTGACATAGTAACTTATTTAAAACTTCGTAGATCTAAGATACCTACTTAGCTACATTTATTATAACTTGGTATTGTCTGGTTATCAAAGACGGCCAAAATACAATCAGCATAGAGTAAACCTTACTAACACATGTTATTGAAATTTATAATAAAAGCGCACACAGTTATGATTTTGTACCAGGAGAAGTTTCTTAAAGTTTCCTCTTGAAATGGTGCACGAGTGGCTTGCTAGTGTCATATTATATTCTACCCTAGAGTGTCGCTTCAGCATGTCGACGAACGTAAGGTGTGTCTTTGTACTCGTTCTCTTTGTTTGTACTCTAGAGTGCATCCTACACAATCCTGGCTTACCCTCCAAACTGGCTCTCATACAAACCGAAATATATAGCTGGAACTCGCCCTAGCATAGTTAACTACACGGACTGTCATAACTAGGAATGTCTAGTAGTTTTCCGAGGCACAAAGTATTCGTCCTTGAATGTAAGCTGGTCTAATATGGCCCCGGTGTACCCGCAAGCGTCCGCGGTAATGAAAACGGCTGGAACGGCCCTCAAACGTCGGATTATCCTGGAAAGTCCTGTTTTGCTTAATTAAATAGAAGCGCGAGTTGAATTTATGAGCCTACTTTAATTAAGAATGTCTCAATTGTTGTACTTTTGCTTCATTATGGAGGGCATTATGAAAGTTTTAATATTGAGCGTGAATACGCGGCGAACACGTTTTTAAAGAGGGACCATATTTTACCTGGAAGTGCTGAAGGAGAGAAAAATTGTGAGAGAAAGTTCCTTTCTAAATTTGTATAGTCATTATGTAACGAATTAAAATTAAGTTTTAATTTACCATCTGCCATAATGATAATATAGATACTCTTAGTGCCCTGCGGCTGGGCTTGAGGCTTTATCATTGTGACGAGTGACGTTTTGACGACGTTTTGGCAAATAGTACATTTCCACAGTAACCAGCTTGGGAGTTGGAAACCGCTCCCATTCAAATTCAAATTTTGTGCAGTTTCTATAAGTACTGATTTATTAACAATTATAACGTAACGTATATAACAATTATAACGTAACGTACCGTGTGGGGTCGGTACTTAAAAAGAATAGCCCCACTGCATCTCTCCCCGTCGCATGTCGTAAAAGTCGACTAAGGGATAAGAAAATTCGTCAGCCTCGGTAGCTCAGTGGCGCGGTTGGTTGGTCAACTGTTATTAAGCAACGCTGAGCGCGGTCAGTGTTTGGATGGGTGACCGCTCGACCGTTGGAGGCTGACCGTGGTTCGGATTCCACGTTAAACTGTAGGTCCCTTCCCTTCTTACCTTACTAGGTGGTAGGGTTTATCCCGGTCGGGTAGGTACCACCGCACTGAACGAAACGTCGGTCGAAACGGCTATGTACGTAAATAGTTCGTGTTTTCCGTCCAGTTTAGTGTAGCCGACATGAAATGAAGGGAAGCACTGACATGGCACCTAGTTCACCCTGTGTTATGGGCTGACATCACGGATGTTGTAGGTGATGTAGCCAACCGTGTCAGGTTCCATAAAAAAAAAAAAAAAAAAAAAAAAAAAAAATTTAATTAGCTTGGGTGTGATTGAAAAAAAAAAGAAAAGAAATTATCTCGTGTTGAAAAGAGATTCGAGTAGTACTTAAATAAAATGTATAAAATTAGCTTCCAGACATACTATAATATACCACATACCACATATACATATGGACATAACACCATCGGTAAATATTATTAGCAATTTAATTTACCACACATTCGGCGCTAAAAAAGCAGCTGAAAATGGCTAAAACTCATCCAAAGGAAGTGTAAACATTTTTGCAAACAATCTGCATGTATAATGTAATCTCGCGCGCTGCAGTAACTATTGTTAACACAGTTAGTCGCTGAAAATGGAAACATTTACGTGTTAACATGCTTCGTTCGACATTCCGATATTCTATGTATATGCGATCGTCAATGAACTCAGAAGAGTAGAACTGCTAACGTCATTCACTGCACACAATTAGCTTTGTCCTCAACATAATCTGCTATGCAGATAATTTACATAGTACTGAGTCCCAAGGAAGGATCACGATGCTTCACGAACTTTAATATGTTAATTTAAAAATCTTGGATCACGGCATGAAATCAAATAAAAACAAAACAACGAAGGTCTATCCCTTCGAGGGCAGACTCGAAGTATCGAAAGAAAGCATTCTCAAAACTAGATCGAAACTAGCATGAGTTCTCTCTTCTTCATACAAACTCTAACCCTAAAAAACTAAAATAGGTAGGTACCGATTTGAACTTTCTTCGTAAGCATTTTTAGAGTTCGTACGGAACCCTATAACTAAGCTTAAGCTGCCTGTCTGATTAATAGCGTAAGTAAACTATAAAGTAAAACAAGAAGTAGGTAAAAAAATCTACTAAATGTGAGTATGGCTCGCGCTAAAGGATCCCGAATTGAATGAAAGAAAACACAATTGTTTTGATAAATACACAAAACAAATAATATTGTGTGGTGGTACGGAACCCTCTGTGCGCTAGCCCGACTCGCGCTTGGCCGGTATTTTACATTAGCGCATCTTTTTCCAAGGTATTTTTTCTTAGTTGGCTTTCAGTTCCGAATTGTGATATATCTGCCTTTTGTTTGTTGTAGGTGTTAATTTTAATTTTTGAATTTGCACTGTAGTTCTATAAGTGTATTTAGACTGATGATTATAATAACATACGAATGGTTTAAAAGAACGACTCAATATAGAATATAGATAAGGAGAGACTTGCTAGTAATAGTAGGGTTAAGTAAGCCAAGCGTTATCTTAAGCAATATGGGTTCCAGCTCAGCCTGTCGCTGACACGCGCTCGTCGCGTCTTACCCCGCGTCATGCTTGACCCGATGAATATTTATAAGCGAAAGTAATTTATCAACCCTCGAGATTCCTTGGCGCTCGGCCGTCACAAACAAATGCCCGAACCAAACTAAATTACACTTCTAACCACTTAGCGGTCTGAATTAATTTCGGAATTGGAATCTTGAAGTTTTGAATTAGTCACGAGGCGAAATATGAATATGGATAAGAGATGGCTGGATGAAATATGGAGTTAAATGGCTCGTAACATTGTCGAGCGAGGACTTTTAGATAGCTACTACATTGCATTGTGTACTCCGAAACTGATATCTCTCGATCCTATCGCTGATTTATTGTTTTTATTACCCGAGTGCGTCGAAGGAGGGTACCTAATGTTTTTCGAGCGTATGTATTTTTTTTATGACAACTGACACGGTTGGATGGATATATCACCTACTACATCCGTGATGTCAGCCCATAACCCCTTGGTGAACTAGGTGCCATGTCAGTGCTTCTATTCGGTCGTCCTGGGCGAACTGGATGGAAAACATATTTACATAGCCGTTTTTTCAACCGACCTTTCATTCAGAGCGGTGGTACCAACCCGGGCGGATTAAAGGTAACCTAGGAAGGTAAGAAAGGAAGGGATCTACAGTTTTACGTGGAATACGAACCACGGTCAACCTCCAATGGTCGAGCGGTCACCCATCCAAGTACACGGCGCCGGCGCCCAGGTGTGCTTATAATCACGACCTACAATGTTGACCGACCGCACTAAGTTTAAGCGGCGGGTTGCCGAGTGGTTTGAGCATCGGCTTCTCATGCGGGAGGTCCGCAGTTCGAATCCGGTCGCCGTGTACCAATGAGTTTTTCTGACGAAATTTACGTGAATACCTACACCTGCTGCTTCACCGTTCGGAACCGGTGTAAAACTGTAGGTCCCTTCCCTTGCCCCTTACTAGGTGATAGGCTCAAATTGTAGCCGACTGGGTTGGTACCACCGTGCTGGATATAAGATGGCCGCATAGCAGCCTCGGTTGTGTTCTTCTCTAGTCAAGTATAGCCAGCAATCCAAGGAAGTCTCCGGTATGGCACCTACCTTCTCGGAGGTGATATTGGCTAGTCAGAGCATTGCTTTGGCCCCTCTGACTCAGCCACCCATACCGGATTACATAAAAAAAGTGCTAAGCTGCCGTGGGCTGCCATTAAAATATGAAAAAATATTAAGGAAATTGAAAAGCCTGGAAGCTTCTGAAAGGGTAAAAAGACCGAAAAGTGACCTTTTACAGGCACAGACAAGAAACGAGCCGAGCTATGTTGCCTGTTCAGAATTCGTCACTTGCGAAATATGTTCCGTCTGCCTTCGTGCTCTGGCACAGGATTCCAACTTAGGCACCGAAGCTAGTCACTTGATAACATGTTAGGTTAGGTTAGAATGTATCGCTGTCTCCGTTCTTCACGCGTACTCCCCGCCAACGCAAGAGGGACAGCTGCACGCTCTCAGATAATATACCTACAAATTACGTCAAAATTTGTCTTTCGGGGCTTTTGTTTTCCCGACCCCCAAATCTTATCCGATTTATACCATTCTTCTATTCTTGTCATAAGTACAGTTCAATCTACGTACCGATCTTTTTAATTTTTTTTGTACCCAAAGTAATGATTCAATAACAGCGATATGCTAAAGTACAAGTACGCTATTAATATTATAAGTCGATTTTCAATAAAGTTTAAAGAACTTCATGACATCAGTAAATTAAAATTCATTCGTTTTCGTTCGAGAAGCAAATTTTTAACACAGACAATATTTAATCTAAACGAAAAACGGATACGTAGATTATACTGTCATTATTAAAAGAAAAAAGAATTATAAAAATCGGTAAAAGTTTAGGGGTTGGGTAAACATAAACCACGTGAGACGATTTTGTATGGAGAAAAATAATCACAATAAAAGGTTACAGTGCTTTATGTAAGTATAACTAATTAACTACAAACTGTTTCTAGACAGTCGCGAGCAGACTGCGTGGTTTGAACGATTCAAGTGTTTGGTGCATGTGGTGGTCATACATAACGTATAGTTCGCGAGGACGACCAATCACGTCACACCAAAGCTTTTTGCCTAGGCACATATTGCACGTTGCGTTCGTGAGATACGAGATGCCGTTATGTTTAACTTGGAATAGAGCTACTGGCGCCCGCGTCGCTCGCTTTGCTCTGACGAGCCGAGCGACAGGGCCCCCTCAGGCAATATCTGAAATGTTATCCGAAGTCAGACATCCATATTGATGCGTTGCTTATTGCAAACGCCTTTCCAATATCACGTGCACTCACAGCCGTATTCAGATCCGAGCGGGAAAGGATTCTCGCTGTGAAATATTAAGTGAAATTCTGTTTGTGAAATGAGTTTGAGAAACGGGTGCTCAATTTATTATAACAGGAGACTATTTTATTATATGTTAATGGCTTTGCTGACGCTGGAAAACCAATTTGAAATCACAGTCGATTGCGGAACTGAATAATTGGATGTTGATCTACATAGTTCAGATAGTTTACGCTCTACAGCTGTTAGTGCAGTTCTTTACCAGCAGCGGTTGCTCGTCTCCAGTGCGTTCGAAATTCCGTTTAATTCACGTTTAATTAGACCAACTGCAACGTAAACAGAACGTATAGGATAATTTTATACATTTTAGTATAGGGGTTTGGTGCAGATGACATTGAAGACTTAATAGATCTTTTATGCATGATCGTTGAGCCGTTCTTGTATGGTTGACTGGAAATTCGATATATTACTTGAAAGGGAATATAGGTTATAGAAATATAGGAAATACTAGAGGTTATTCGGAACAATTTAAGTCCCATCAACTGGGGGTCGGAAATGAGCGGTTTCCGAGATATCGGGGTTTAAGATTTTTTTTTTATTACTGACTTGTAATCGAACAAAAAGATGTAAAAAAATATCCTTGTTTTTGGGCACTCCATTGATATTTTACTGAAAGCTAACAATCATTTCAAATAAAAATATCGGCCCAAAATTCTCAATATCTCAGAAATAAAAGGTCTTAAATGAAATTTATTTTTATTTCCATGTAAATTTTTTTTCATGTAAAAAAAAAACCAGTTGATGGAGGTTAAATGGTTCCAAATAATCTCTAGTACAACCCCTTTCAAGGAATAGATAGAATTTCTAGTCAACCTTATACAGGTTGACTAGAAATTCTATTATGCACATACATGCATACATATATACCTACATACACACAGACGGCAGACTTTGACTCTTATAATAATGTATAGGGAAGAATGAATGAATGAGAAGACCGACAGGCTGAGATAAAATTTGCTGTTTTGTGGCCTCTTACAAACGTAGAATTAGTGAAATTTCGCGCTGGAAGTTGAAGAATTTTTCTAAGACATATTTCAAGGAATTCGCATTGTGCGGCGGCGGCGGCGGCGGCGGCGTCTCTGTGCCGAAGGAATGATCACAAAGGCGAGATTTACGAGAGCTCGCGGCTCCAACTTTTTAATTCACAAATGAGAAATTGCCTTTGTGTTTTCAGACTCATTTGTGTTTGTGTGACGAGTGCGGGCGGCTGGCTTTTTTCATTTCCAAGTTTCAGGAGGTCTCGTTGTTTCATCTCGCTAATGCGCGAGGAACAGTGCGCAAATTACTTTTCGACGGTTATAAAATAAGCACTATTAGCAAATAATTCAAATGGGTAGATGTAGCACACGTGTACTGATAAAGATACGGCAAGTCCACAAACATTTGGATTATCTTAACATAATTATGTATGTACATACATAAGTTTATACATTATACATGCGCATATATTCAAGCTTAATCATATACATATAAATATGCACACATTATATGTAGGAATTTTTTTTTATTATTTTTTTTTTATGTAACATATGGCCACAGTGGGGCGAGTTTTTTTTTATGGAAACTGACACGGTTGGCTACATCACCTAGAACATCCGTGATGTCACCCCATAACACCTGGTGAACTAGGTGCCACGTCAGTGCTTCCCTTCAGTCGTGCCGGCCACACTGAACTTGGCGGAAAACACAAACTATTTACATAGCCGTTTTGACCGACGTTTCATTCAGTGCGGTGGTACCAACTCCGGCGGGTTGAACCCTACCACCTAGGAAGAACTAAAAAAATATCATACTAACCTAACCTAACCTAACCTAACCTAACCTAACCTAACCATCAATAGCGACAGTCGACTGTCTGCACCACTGAGCTATCGAGGCTGACAAGTATACATAATAATATGTACATACCTACACTGTGCATGTGTTCATATTTTGTAATTTCGTACTTGTGCACTTAATAATAACCTGCTCAACGAGTAGCCTCTTCTATCCGTTAGAATTAACTGACTATGTCTATATGAGCCGACACTTTCGACGTCGCTAAATTTAGCTTATTGACATAACATTTTTCAACGAAATAATGCCCGCCCACCCTCACTCAACGTTTACACTCAACACGAGTGCAGTGTACACTTTTTGTATGAAACTTGACGCGCAGAGTTTTTCATAATAATGAAAGTTAAATTACAAATAAAAAAAAACCGACCCTTAAAAAGACAAAAATAATTTCCGTTTACTTACGTAATAAAAAAGGGGTCGGTGGACCCCTAAGTAAATTCCCGCGCAGCTCTGAGTTTTTATATTTTATTTACTTAACGGTCCCCCGACTCCTTTAAGTAAGAAAACGGAAATTACTTATGACTTTTTAAGGGTCGGGGTTTTTTTAAATTTGTAATTTAACTTATTTCAAGCTTTAAAAAACCAAATCGTTCCACTTTTTAAGATAATAAATTTTTTGATTCCTTAATTACTTGATTACTTGATTACAAACATAGCTAAGAACCACCCCGATTAAACAAATTTAATAAAATTCCAAAAAATCAGCGTTCTAATAAAAAAACCCGCATCGAAATTGTTCCATCCGTTTGGGAGCTACGATGTCACAACAAGACACACCCTTACACACATACAGACATATAATATACATACACACACACATTAAACTTAGAACACCCCTCTTTTTGCACCGGGTTAATAAAATAATAATAAAGTGGAAACCAGAATATAATTATTCGTTGTAATAGTCAAAGAGTTTGTGCGACGTAATACAAACTCTTTGGTAATAGTATTCCTTCAGTTACTTTTTAGGTTTCCGTACCACGTACGGAAGCTAACTAAGCCAAAAACGTCTGTCTGTTCGTCTGTCTGTCTGTCTGTATATCTGTCTGGCTGGCTGTATCTTTGGAACTGTAATTCCTAGCCAGTTGAAAGTGTTATTTTAGCGGATATAACTATAAAAAATTTAAAAAGTGAAAAATTAAGGGTGTTTTTCAAGGATTTTTTGTGGTGCGGAAACCTCGGTGCGCGAGTTCGACTCGCGCTTGGCCGGTTTTTTTATGTAAACGCTAAAATAAATGAGATTATGTAGGTACGCCTACGCGTCGATACAAATATATTACAATAAACTAGATACCTAAGCATTAAGAGTACCGGATAGATGATATTATGTGCGAGTACATAGAATACAAATAAGGAGATTATTATTACGTATTATATACATAGCTACCAATAGGATTGTTTGTCGAAGTTACCCCTCAGCTCAAGATACGTGAAATTTTCAATCCAGACGATCCATAATAACTGCCAATATTATGTTTCCCGCTAGGTATAAAACACATGTAGGGATTTCTTAAGAGGAATAGCCACCACAATATAATAGCGGTAGTTGAACAATAATTTATCATTATCATTCAGCACTACATCTTCTGCCTACAGGGAGTAAAATAATAAATTACTTTTTTTATGGAAAAGTAATTTCGTTTTTTTTTTTGCTCCAAATGATTTCGAGAATTGCTTTTTTAAATCCCTCGGGCACCTTAGCATCTTTGTACCTGTGTATGCATAGTAATTATAACTATTATCCAGAGGCATTGATTTTATAACCATGTCAATGTCCAGGTTCCAGCTGAAAATCAGCGCTTTTAACACCTTTTGGCGTAAATGGTATTTTTGTACCAATTTTTTTAAATAAGCAATTCTCTCACCGTAATAGGTAGCGAGTAAACAGTGGACTGGATTAAAATTTCTGCTTGTTAAATGTTTCCAAGTTTATAAATTATGCAGCGTTTTGTGTATACTAACAAATAATTTATACCTCTATGAAGCAGCGGTTAACACTCTTAACGTTGCGAAAAATAATAAATATTTGGAGGGTTTCTTCAGAATCATCTTTATCTACTCGATCCTTTCACGAGCTTGTCTTCTCTTGTCTTGTCAATACATACAAACATACGTATATTCTCGTATTTATAAGGGATTCGTCCTACGATAGGTTTATTCCGTAATCTGGTAATCTTGTCTTACTATTATAAAATAGTCTGCGTTCTTCTGTCTGTAACGAGTAAATGAAAAACCCGATTTAATGCAGTTTTCACTAATGTTACGTACACAATTTTGGGATAGTTTTAGGCTGTAATGTACAATCATATAATAGGATTTTATACAATAATTTTATTTTCAAATAATATAGGATTTTCTAAATTCCCAAATAGCGTAAAATATAATATTAAAAACCGGCCAAGTGCGAATCCAACTCGCGCACCGAGGGTTCCGTATCGCCATGTCATGGTCAGCGCCACTCACGCCATATATGGCGTGTTTATGAAATGCTTCATATTAGTTAAAATTCATGATTAGTTCAAATGCTTCATACTCTGTTCGGTAGATGACGTGCGCGCATACACTTTTTAGTTTCTTCTATCTATTCCGTGAATTTTTTACTTGTTATTATTTTTCTTATTTGTTGATAAATCGGCCATAATAAATAACACATATTCTGTGAAAATTTCAACGGGTTACCTATTACGGTTCAAGACATACAGCCCTCGGACAGATGTACGGATGGACAAACAGACAGACAGACGGCGTACGCTTAGTAATCGGGTCCCGTACCGGATGTGAAACCTAAAAAACCAAAGAAAAATAAAAATTATTACATAAAAAAGTGTGTGCGTGCGTGCGTGCGTGTGTGTGTGCGTGTGCGTGTGCGTGTGATTATGCGTGTGCGTGTGTATGTGTGTTTGCTCGATAAATATCACCTCTCGCAGGCAACAATACCCCCAGAAACCTTCATCCAAACCCGACAATGCGGCGAGCGGAGCTGCGCGCAAAAGCTATCTGTATTATTAGAGCACAGCACCGCACGAATCACTTTCATCCGTTGCTCTCATCCATCTCTTCTTTCCTTTTGTCCGCCCCCGCCCGCGCGCGCCGGCCAGAATAGTGTAATCAATTAGAATATTTTGTTTGTCTCGGGAGATTACTACAGTCGATAAATAAAGCAGTTGTTAATGAAGCTATTGGATTTATTTCATACCTATATATCAAAGTACATTCATATTTATTTGTTCACATAACGTGATTATTTTTATCATTATTTACCTTCTGTTATGTTCATATGTCAGTCGAACATACAGAGTGTTAAAACGGCGAGTACATTAATTTCGCCAGCGCAATCCTCATGTTTTTCCTAGACAAAAAAGCAAATAAAGTTTTTCTCTAAAGTGTCTAGTTTTCGAGATATGAATTTTTGAAATGTATTTTTTCGTCTAGTGTAATTTAACGCGTTGTTGCCGCTCCGCACCCTCCGCCGGCCGACCTCCAGTCCTCCACTCACAAAGCTAACCCCCGCCCCTCCCGCCAACACCTCCGTCCGAGGCGCTCACGTCTCACCCGCTCTTCCCCCCTCCACGCCGCCGTGTTGTCATTAGATCATTTTTACACTAAAATAATCAATTAGTTTGTATGAAAACTGTAACTTTTTATTTAAAGGGAATTCAGAAAAAAGTTCTTTGACTTTTTTGTTACTCTTGATCCCAATAATCATTTCCTAAATTTAATGTACTCGCCGTTTTTACACCCTGTATAATAGTGTAGCCCCGCTGGAACTATGCATATAGCTGCCACGCTTGTTTTTTTAATGACACGGCTGGCTACATCTCCTACAACATCCGTGATGAAAGCCCATAAAACCTTGGTGAAATAGGTGCCATGCCAGTGTTTCCCTTTGGTCGTGCCGGCTACACTGAATTGGACGGAAAACATAACTATTTACGTAACCATTGCTTTCTGCCGATGTACTTGATATTGCCACAGCATTTTGAATTTATTTAATCTTATTTAACGAAAATATATATTCCCCGCAAGATTATTCTTATCGTAAAATGTTACGAAGGATTCTCATTCAAACAGTTTTATCTAAAACTACTTGTGTCCTTTATACGAACGCTTTTGTTTTATTGCGCCGACATTGTATAAAATCCTTAGTAAAATTCCTCTTTAGATGAGACATTCCTCAACATTACGTCCTAATGGGATCTAGAGACACTCTTCTAAGGACTTTATTCTAAGGGAACAAAGCACATATTGCTATGACAGGATAATGTGATTAAATACTCAAACTTTAGAAAATTCTTATTCAAAATACTTACATAGTTTAATATCATTAAAATAATTTGGGTTTGATTTCATCAAATCCTTGGAGAAAATTAACTTTCTATTTTGAAAAGATTGTCTCCTATTGTAGACAATATTTCCAGAATATTTAGTAATTCATAGCGTTGTTTATTAAATTGAAATAGAATAACATTTTAGAATCGTCCATACAAGTGGACGATATCTAGCTATAATGAATGAAGTAAGCACTTGTTCTATCTAATTGAGGTTTTGCGGTCAGACGAAGCAAATCGGTGCGAAGTGGAACATGACTGCTCAATGAGCCGCCCCCTTTAATTAACTACCCTAGTTTTCGAATAAATGTGAGTCTCTTGAGTTTTTATATTTTATTTACTTAGCGTTCCCCCGACTCCTTTAAGTGAGTAAACGGAAATTATTTTTGACTCTTTAAGAGTTCGGGGTTTTTTTTAATTTGTAATTACACTTTTATTTTTTTTATAGAAAGCGCGACATGTTGCCCCTGGACATTCAGTTGCATCCTACTCCAACCGGCGAAAGCGGCGCCTTGAAAGAGGAGTACGGGTGAATACGGGTTGACAGGGCCTTAACAGGTTTTTTGACCATGCCGCCGGCACTTTCAAGGTGTTAATCTGCATCAAAAACTAAGTATTTTTTTTATGGAAACTGACACGGTTGGCTACATCACCTACAACATCCGCGATGTCAGCCCATAACACCGGGTGGACTAGGTGCCATGTCAGTGCTTCCCTTCGATCGTGCCGGCTACACTGAACTGGACGAAAAACAAAAACTATTTACATAGCCGTTTCGACCGACGTTTCATTCAGTGCGGTGGTACCAACCCGCACTGAATGAAACGTCGGTAGTTACCATATAGTACGAACCCATATAATACCCATGTCATACCATATAGTATATGTCAATAATAAAAAGGAACGGTGGGGGAATTGGATAAAAAATAATTGACGTTTTCCATATGTTTTGAGATTAGGTATTTTTAAAAAAGTATAGAAAAATTTGTTTTCTAATTTCGCCACAGATCTTTCTTGGAATCTACTTTTTTTTTATACAGTTTAATCCCCCGAAACGGACTGCATGGCCAAAAAAATCTGCCTGTATATACGAGTAGTATAATTATTATTATTTACATCTGCATGATGGCACGAGTCACACGTGCCGTAAAATTCGATTCCGCAATTGCGAGAGAGATAGACCTTTCACTTACTAAACTAGTCGATGTCCCGTCTATATCCCTTTCACTTCTTTAGGGTTGTCGTAATGGTGGAGGCGCAGCCAGCGTGCCCAAACTTAAACTCCGATAACGAGTTGAAATGAGTCGGCAACGAGGGGTTACGAGACCCTGGCTCTGCGGTCGGCGAGTTAAGTTAGAGGTGGATCAGTGTTAGCATAGCAGCAAGTGATAGGGAATGATACGGCTGTCTTTGTTGTGACGTACAATTATGAAAACATATTTAATTGTAGGTAGACATGATGTGGTTGAAATATCTTGCAAAAAAAAATAAAAAATACGCTCACAGTTACAAGTTAAAATTACATACTAAATTTATTAAAATTTACCAAAGAATTTTGTAAAACACCTTATGGGTGTTTCGGCGCCAATTGTCGCGCTTACTATAATAAAAAAAATAATCTTAAAAGCCATAGAATACACTTATGCGAACTATCTAAGCCATGTAATAAGGTCTAATAAAGATTACGTTAGGGTAGTGATAACTCAAAGTTGGGTTAGGTTAGCAACACTTTACTTACACAACTATACTAATAATAACACACACCCAACTAAATATTATATTCATCAGCTTCGAAGTATAATTTTTACTTCTGCTGGTTATTAGCAGATTGACAGCCTGCAGCAACAAGATCTAGAGGATATTTTGATTAAAAGCGTGAAGGTACCTTTCAAGAAAGTTTGAATAAAGGTAAAGTTATTCAGTAACAAAGGAGTATCGTCTGGGCTCGGTTGATTGCGAGAGAACAGTGCGGCGCGGCGGCGGCGGGTCGGGACGACGCGACGGGGCGGTGGGTAGTTTCGACGCGCCAAAGTACCTACTAACTAAAGCCTTGGATCCACTGGGGCGTGCAAATGTCCCGCGACTTCTACGGTGCATATTACGCCGCGTATAGACTGGTGCAATGTAACTTGCAATGTAACACACACGTGTTACACCAGTCTGGACGCATCGCGCGCACGTACTGCGCATTTACTACGAACCTCCTGCCCGCGTTTTGCCCCTTTGTGTTCGTCTGAAAAACCGACAATTGATGGATCAGTATGTGCGCACGATTTGTAATACTCGTATCGTGCGCGGCCATGGTTCGTGCGCGCAAGACGTCCAGACTAAGGTAATTTGTTACAAAGTGTGTTTACCTTGCATATTACATTGCAGCAATGTGTACAGAAATTATATTCATCTGTAATTCTAGGTGGAAAAACAAAACTAAACAAATGAGCATGTGAGTATGACACAGAACAACGATCGGGCCACACCGCCCGCTGGTTCGAAGCTCCTTGGGGCATGAGGAGCCGCAACACCGCGCGCGCCTTCGCCCCCCGCAGCCTTCCGCCTACAGTGATATTGTGAATTACATGCAAATGCTGCGTTTTCCAAATTATGCAAATGTGACTTTGTCGGGTCATAACTCTTGCGGAAAATCCTGAGAGAAAATGCAAGCTCAAATATTTTTCGCATCTCTCTACATTTTTGTTTACACACAGCACTCTAAATTAATTTAGCACCATTTTTTTGGGCAGCACTGTTTATAGCGCGACATGTGGCATCGCTTCATCTACTGGTAGGTGTCCAACGATGCCCATGGACATTCTGTGATGCACAGGGATTGCGAATGCCATGCCAGCCTGACAGGAGCCTTACACATTTCTAACTATACATTGTCGGGCTAGTGGCTCAAATAAAAAAATCAAGAATTTACTTGTGTAACAATCTAATCAAAGTTTACAAATATAGCTTATAATAAGGTATCAACTCTAAGAAATAACCTTCGAATAAAAGGCTAACATATCGCCATATCGCTCAATACGTACATCGTCACTTCAACAGCAACATGGAAGCGTGGAAACAAAATAGCATTGCAAAGTAGGCTATTTGTTTCTCAGGCACAAGCAATAATGTCCCTGCATTTACATGAACGCATTTCCGTGTCGCGCCAGCGCCCCACCCGCCCCAGGCGGCGGTGTAGGCGGCCCCGCATCGCCCGCCCAAGGCAATGTGGGCGCAGCGCCCGCCCTCGGCGTTGTAGGCACCGCGCCAGCCCCCAGTGGTGAATGAGCGTCGATGCGCTTCGTCACCGCGAACTGACAACAAATCGAATACAACGTTATAGTTCGAAATTTGAATTTTCTTATTCGGCCGAATATATTCGGATGCGAAGCAGCCTCGTCAACCATTGCGAAATTGCGTGTGTGAAGTAGGGTAGCCTGAATATTAGTGAAGTTTGAAATTCAAATTCAAATAGGTCAAAATGGCATCATGCATTAGTAGCGGTTATTCTTGTTGAAGATAATTATTTTTTATAAGGAGTGGACATGGGTGGCTTAGTGGAATGAAGACAGTCAGGCGTGAAATGAGGCGGGAAAAAAGATGATTTGATTAGGCAATTTCATAATAATATTACACTTTATGCCATTTATGTGGAAGGCAAGGGCGGACTTATTGCATTTTCTTCCAGTTAACCCGGTCAACCCATAGTTTTTACATGGAATTCTGACCATCGAGCAACTGGTGAAGGTATGAACGTACTTTTTTTTCAAATAAGAAAAAAACATTGTACTCATGGCCGAGCGGATTCGAACCTCGGACCTTTAGCAAGAGAAGTCGGCGTTCAGATCGCTCGGTCCACCCGCCGCACATCATCAGGCAAAAACATACTTATACGACTGCTTTTTATTCTCACTATGACGGAACCCTAAAGAGGAGAGTTACGGGCTAGTGTGCCAGATCCGGTGCAGGTATGGAAGCCTTCTGAATATCAATAGAGGTATGTTCAATCAGAACTTCTTTCCGGCTTCCTCCCACTATGAACGATGTCGATACTTACATTCTTGTTTGAGATAATATTTATCTACGTACCACACGCTGTATCCCGACAATTGGAGTAAGCAGAGTAGTCGGTGTTGTGCTGCAAGTACTCTTGTAAATTACAGCACAACACCGACCACAAAATTTAAGCGAAGTTTTAGGGCAAGAAAACTATCAAGCAGCAAGTAAGGCACGAAAACCGACCTGCTACATGACTCGGTGGAAGGACCGTGCCAAAGTGAGAGGTAGCGACCCTGTCGCTCTTATGCACGGCATCTTGTCCTTATCCCTTAGTCGCCTTGTACGACATGCACGGTGAGAGATGCAGTGTGCCTATTCTTTTTAAGTTCCTGGTACTAAAAATATTGTTTATTTAATTTTAGTACCTATTGAAAATATTAGTCATGGCGTACATAAAAATTTAAGAATAATTTTTTTTAAATTATTGTTTATATTTTTATTGATCATTCATATTATGGCAGTAAGACTGCACTCCAACTTGTCACAAGTTCTTCTATTTGTTCTATTTGTTCTATTCATATGTTGTGGAATCAACAGTCATTAACAGTTCATGTCGCAGTGTGGTGGGTATATAACTTCATTTAATTTCATAATAAAAAAATTCACTTTGTCATGAATTGCTGCATCTATCATACATTTTTCAATATGCAGTCTTTGGATGATTCGTTTATTACTGCCAGTATCCAGTGACGGCGCTGCACAAATAATAATTAATAATATATTTATATATAATTAATTACAGTCTTACGTCATTACATTTTATAAATTTTAATATATATTTTATAACATGGAAATTGTTAGTATACAGCATCGTTTGTATGTTAGTAGGGAGTTGAACTTTAAACAAATGTATGACAACCGAAGGGGATATGGTCCAGGGTTCCTTCGACCAGTCCGCACTCGCAGATTTATGAGTCAAGTATACGAAGTCGGGCTTGATGGACTGGAGTGCAGCAGTGTCGAATTCTCATTCGGCACAGAACTGAGGTTTCCTTTTTATTAGCCGAAATTTTAAAAAACCAAGGCTTTGCGGGTATGACCCGCTGAATGGTGGCATAGTGAGCCCCTCTCGTTCGACTGGACACGGACCATTCATCGGACAGGAATCATGAAGGTATGTTTTTGGGAGTGCCAACAAATCATAGGGAAAATTAATGAACGGAGCCCTTTCTCCACACACCATCGCCTCCTTGGCTAGAGCGTCTACATGCTCATTGCCTCGAATGGCGGTATGTGAAGGTATCCAGGCAAAGACAAGTTGTTTTTGACCTAAGGTGAGTAATGTATCTTTAATACATAGAACTATGGGCTTATGAATTTGGCTATGGAATGGGTTCTGTATTAATGCCTGAAGAGAACTGCGGGAATTTGAGAAAATGATGGTCCGTTCCAGTGTGTCGGAGAGGGACACAAATCTGACAGCCTCCAGTAGAGCCATACACTCGCGCGTATAGACCGAGGACTCGGGTGGGCACTGAGTGCGCATGTAGTCGTTGCTCCCGCTGGCGGGAACATACCTAAAGAAATGTATGAAAATTATGTACATATTAAGTAAACTTAGCTTTGGCAATGCCACGGGTAAAAACAGCCTCCGTACTCATATCAGGAACGCCATGTCAGTGCAAAATTACTAGTTGAATAATCGTCTTCAGGTATAAATATCACAAGCCATATGATTCTGAGGAGCGGTGGGTGACACAAGAAAGCTTTTATCTGTGCAGGAAACGGAAACGGAAGCAGGGAGATTGCGAGACGCAAGAATCTATACATACACATTCTAATATGTGCTTAAGAACACATACTTATGCATAATATAAATACGTACACACACACACACACACACCATCTCACATGAATCTGCTTAGAATATACAATCATTCATATTCTGATTTGTCAATGACTTTGCACGAGTTCCTGAAGCAGCGCATCCTATGGTCAATTTGGCCATCAAGAGACGAAACTCCGCCGCCGCTCGCGTCTTCGGTACGGTTCCCACATCATCGTCTCCCCTATGGGTGATTTTTAGTACCTATATGTTAGTTTTTTAAATCTTTAATTTTTATTAATAATTAGCTATATAGAGAAATGACCAAAACAAATGTCATACAGATGGGTAGAGACATAGAGACGTTTAGTTCGAGTACCAACATGATGGGTCTAGGACCAGCTGTTCTCGAGATATGACGAAAATAAATGTTCGTGTAATAAATGGGTAGATCTTATCGCGATGTCCAGTTTGAGTACCAACACGATGGGCCTAGGACCAGCGGTTCTCGAGATATGACCAAAACAAATTTTCATATGAAAGATGCGTAGACGGTTTGTATTTTAAATCGAATTATTAATTTAATTTCTATCGAGATAGCGCCATCTATACGATATTGCGTTCAACTTATACAATGCTTCTACTTCAAAAGACTCTCATACATGGCGCTCAGACAACGCTACGCGCTGCCCAGCCAATGAGGAGCGTTGCATATTCCGTTCGTACTTTCGTGACGTTTCACTTTTTCTAAGTTAGGTTCCCATAGAAAGCGTGCACTAAAAAGCTTCTATAGAGGATTCTTTCGGTCAACCTTACTATGTCATTCATTACTAAAGATGTAAAAATCACTCATTTGTGTTTCATCATGACGACTCAAGAATTTATTTAATGAATCACCAAAATAAAACATAAAACTAAACTAATAAAATTAAAACTAAAAAAAAACCTTATATTAAAGAAAAAAAAATCCTCCAATTCGACCGTCGACCCCCCAGCGGTACCCAGCACACTGGCTGCGTTGCCCCTCTGAATTTCGAGGCTAATTCGCCGTACGAGATGAGTCTTGGCACGTGGGTCACCAGACTTGTCGACTCATGAGTTTTATTTATTTTAGGAAAATCCTTATTACCCAATTAGATATATCGAAACGATACTTGCATTTTATCGAAAGTTTACTGGACAGTTTATAATTAAATCATAACACAACAATCAGATTAGCACCCTATTTCATCATCAATAAAGTCCAATCAGGTTAAACTAGCTGATCTTCAGACTAGGTGGCCGCCGCGGTCCCGAAACTTGCAGCTAGGATGAACTCTGAATCAATTAAAGTGCGCTAACAAGGTCAGAGGCGTAATCCATCATAACACCTTAACTGGCTGGTTGGAGCGCGGCGAAGCCTCCCGCCCGCCCTAAAGCCCCGCCCGCCCTCGGGCCACTAAGCCTGCTTCAAATCCGCTTGATACTCCACAGTGCCACCAACGCGCTTTGAGTAACAGTGTAGGCTAATCGGTACCTACTCTTGGCATATTTCGAGCAAACAGGGAATACGTAATGTATGTTTTTTTTTATGGAAACTGACACGGTTCTCCTACAACATCCGTGATGTCAGCTCATAACACCGGGTGAAATAGATGCCATGTCAGTGCTTCCCTTCATTTCCTGTCAGCTACACTGAACTGGACGGAAAACACAAACTATTTACATAGCCGTTTCGACCGACGTTTCATTCAGTGCGGTGGTACCAACCCGGGCGGGTTGAACCCTACCACCGAGTAAGGTAAGAAGGGAAGGGACCTACAGTTTTATATACATATGTACCGTGTGGGGCCGGTACTTTAAAAGAATAGCCCCACTGTATCTCTCCCCGTGTATGTCGTAAAAGGCGACTAAGGGATATGACTCAGTGCGTATGACTCAGTGAGACATTTGATTCAGTGCGTTGGTATCAATCCGGGCGGGTTAAACCCCATATGAAACTTAACCCTTATCACAGTTTGATCAAACTCCTACGAACGAGGATTTTAAACTACTATAATGGTCTGGAAGTGCAGATCTGTTTGGATACCCCTGATAGAACCTTCTCACATGCACAATTTTTTTATACTGCCCATAGAATTTTTTTTATATGTTATTCTAGCCGCTTTATATTTCTTCATTAAAAGAATTATGAACATTCAATATGGAATCGTGCAAGTTGACTGAACGCAGGAGATTGCGTCATGCCTACTATAGAAGATGCAACTGTGGGAAATTTAGAGAGAATACGTTATCGACCCGGTGGCAAAATGGTAACGCGCTGGCGGCTCAAGCTTTAAATCCTGGTTCCAGGTTTGAATCATGGCCAGGACGTATTTTTAGGTTTCCGTATCCCGTACGGAAGCCTATTACTAAGCCTACGCCGTCTGTCTGTCTGTCCGTCCGTCCGTCTGTCCGAGGCCTGTATCTCTTGAACCGTAATAGGTAGCCCCGTTGAAATTTTCACAGAATATGTGTTATTATGGCGGATATAACAACAATATAATAAAAATAAAAAAAAATTATGGAGATTCCCACACAAGAGACGTGTTTTTTTTTCAATGTTTTTTTTTGTGGTGCGGAAACCTCGGTGCGCGAGTCCGACTCGCACTTGGCCGGTTTTTTCTCTCCATCTCCATAGAATACTCCAACACCAAGAGTGAGTGTACGCGTGGCAAAGTTCTGAAGTCTTACTTATCTCAACTTTTAAAACTAACTATATACTATGGACACTATGGTACTCATAACTTGTGCGGTCTCAGCTCAGCTAGCCGACACTGGCGACGAGCGCGGACGCAATTTCCCTAGTAAATGATCCCTTAATAATGTCTTCAGTTTTCAGTTTTACGAGCTAAAGTAAACTTGAAACTTACAGCCATGAGCTCGACTCGAAGAAAATTAATTGGCTTATACTGGTCCCATTAATTATCTTCAACAATGAAGTATTCAACTTAGTTTGAGAGCGTGAACCTCGGAACTCATACTTTGAATATATTCACAGGTATAACTTGTGATAAGGGTGATTTTGTTACCATGCCGGGTATTTCAGTTGGTTAATGTGTATCGAAAATGAAAATTAAATTATATAATCATATTCCGGAAGAATTCACATCAATGCCTGTAAATGTTTTTAAATATAAAATCAAAATCTTTTTAACGAAACATATAATATAAATGAATTCTTTAATTTATCGCTTCTGCTACCGGACTGAATAATTTGTTCTAATTTTTTATTTTATTTTCACTATGTATTTTATTTGATTATTGTATATGACTATTGTGTAATAATAATTATTGAGCACATACTAAATGACGATTTCTATAGCGTACAGATACCATGTATCCGAATTTATGCTCGCTGAAATAAAAATATTTGACTTTTACTTTAACTTTGAAAACCATTTTGAGGTTGGGTACGTTAGGTATTTATGAAAATGTATTCAAATTTCTTTTTTTCCAATTTAGCCACCGTTATTTTTTGGAATCTACTTAATTTTCGATATAGATTAACCCCCTGAAATATCCGGCATACTTAGTAACAAAATCACCCTATATATATTATTATTCTTCATTGTACTCGTATTAATTTGATTTTTTTTTATGAAGGCGCGACACGTGGCTCCGAGCCACCTACAAGGTGTTGAACGACGCTCATGGATAATAATTCGGTCGTATGCGTATCGTGCCTATTCTTGAAAGACCCGAGATTACACTTGGGGGGAAATGTTGATTGAACAAGGAATATAATGTTATGTTAGTTGAAGTGTGATTTTCAGTTTTTTTTTAACCTGGCATGGTCAGCTCGTAACACCTTGGTGAACTCGGAAGATGCCATGTCAGTGCTTCCCTTTGTCCGTCCGGTAGAACGGAAAACACGAACTATTTACTAGATTTTAAAGATTGCCGCAAGGCATTAAACTCACCTTTTGAGACCTTTTTACATACTGGTGGACCATAAAGTATATTTTCATTTTCACTAAATGTATTTACATAAAGCCGCTTCGATCAACCTTTCATTCAGTGCGTTGTTACTATGTACATACTCAGGACGGGTTAAATCCTACCGCCTAGCAAAGGCCGCTTTCAGTCCTACGCGGCTGGCCGGCGCGGTTGACCGGCGCGGTTTGATATATACATGACCTTATATGGCTGTTTCATTGCTGCGCGGCTAGCTGCGTCACGGTTGCGGCTCCGGCCGTGGCTCGGTCGTGGACCAGCCGCGCCGCGCGACCGCGCGCCGGCAGCCGCGACGCGGTCAACCGCGCCGGCCAGCCGCGTAGGACTGAAAGGGGCCAAGGGAAGGGATCTATAGTTTTACGTGAAATCCTAAGTACGGCAGTGCTACGTATTTCTTAGATCTTGTGATTTAATTTGTCTCAATTGAAACGTTTGTGAATCTAGGATTTTTAAAAATATCTTTACAGTAGACTGAAACATTTTATTCGGTAAGCTACTCGTATGATGATAGTTTCATAAAATATATAATTTCAGTTTAGATCTTGACTAAGTACACACGAAACTTACAGAAGACTAAGTTTCACCCAATTAGAAGCAAGTTCTAAATACATATTTATTTAACCACACTTCCACAGGTATACGCCGACAACTATTAGATGAGACCTGTCGAAAACTTGACTAGAAGAGCCGGAAAGGGTCGCCCTAACTAAACTAACTAGGGAGGGTCGAGAGCGGTCGTCCTAGCTAGACACACCTACCGGTGAAAGAAAAAATCGGACATTTGCGCAAAAAATAGTCAAGTGTGTAGTATCCGAAACAGACCAGAATTTTAACTCGTATGAAATATAAATTATATTGAGTTTGGAAGAGGAGTAATGCCGGCCATACACCTTACTACATTCTTGATCATGTTTATACTTGTACAAGATGCATGACGTCCATTTGTATGGAGACTTGCGCAAACTCTTCCAACATACGTTTAAGTATATTTGCGCAAGTCTGAATTTGATCTGGCTGGCATTAGAGGTGTCAGGATCATGGCAGATGAAGATCCGTTGTCTCTGCCTACCCCGTTGAGAGACAAGCGTAACATTATGTACCTATGTAAATATGTTTAGTGAACCAGGATGACAGTTGACAGCGCCTCTCTTATAGTGGTCGATCTACACGGGCCTCGTCATTCTAATGAATAACCAGAGTCTTTCACGACTGCTCGACAAAGTGAGCCCCCTTCTCATGTTCGCCTCCAGAATGCCAAGCAGGACGCGAAGACCGACCGGGTCGACTCGGCAGGTAATTTAGGTTGGGCGTTAAGTAATGATTAGTTCGAGAGGCAGTCAACAGAGGTCGTCCCGGCCGTGGGCGTGCCTGGACTACAAGAGCGCCCTAGTTGCGTCGTCGCCTTGCCGGCCATCTAAATCTAGAGGTTATAAAGACATTTTTTCTTCCCAAAATTTTATGACAACCGTAACTACCTTGCAATTTAGTTAGACTACGACGTCAGAGGTATTTTTCGGTACGAATCTAATTAGGACTTAATTTCGGGAGTTTTCTTTACCGCCCTTTCTCTCTATGCGTGTAATAAAATAATTGACGTGTGTGATAGGATAGAT
Organism: Nematopogon swammerdamellus; assembly: GCA_946902875.1. Classification (NCBI taxonomy): domain Eukaryota; kingdom Metazoa; phylum Arthropoda; class Insecta; order Lepidoptera; family Adelidae; genus Nematopogon; species Nematopogon swammerdamellus. Next base: position 13,965,448 of record OX336346.1, read on the forward strand.
AATACAAATATTTGACGTATCTAATTGTATTAAACTAAAATCTGCGGTATTTCGAATTAGATTAACAATAAACTGAAACTTAACTGATAACATTTAGCTCTTAAAAACAAAGGTCTGTTATTTTTCAGGTTCAAAGGTAAACAGCACATTCAGTTTTTCAAAATAGACGAGGATATTATGCGTTATTAAAGGGAACGCACACTATAGTTAGGAAATCATACAAAATGTTAACGTGAAGCTTAGATTAAATGTACATTTGTGAAGGGAACAAAATCAATGAAGGGGTGTGTGACCTAATGGTAACTACAACTCTAATGGTAAACTATGACTAATGGTAAATGGACTGTCACTTTCTGGAGTTGAAAATGTGTTAATTTAACATGAAAGATTCAACCACCCACATACAATAAATGTATCTACTTTCCAATGACACATTGATAATACTAAGTATATATTATATCTTATTAGTGTATGCTAGTGGTTAGGTAGGGTATCACAACAAGGTAGGGTAGGTATCACAACATTCAAACAGTCGTATCTTGGCAAGTCAGTCTCGGTGTATGCTTAAGACTATAATCTATTACAGATTTGTATTTATTTATTAAATACTTATATATTATTGTGTGTCAAGTGCGTAGTAGAATGCGTTCCATGGAACTGCACGTGGACGAACTAGCGCTAGTTCGAACATGCTTGTGTTCAGTAATATATAATGTAATTGCTCAATTTAAGGGACAAGATCCGTGGAACGCTCTATACCCGTAACCGACGAGAATTCGAATCGCACCACCCAGCTACCGAGACTGACAAAATATATTTTATAGAATTTTGTCTTTCAAATATCAAATGTATCTTTTATTATAAGAATGTGTATAAGTAGTGGTTGATGGTAAACAGTGTCTGTGGTCAGTTGTGCCTGTTCCTTTCAAGCTTGTTCATAAAATGAAACTAAAACATTGTCTAGTAGCTTTTGCCCGCGGCTTCGCTTCGCGTGTTTATGGTTTTACCTTTTTACTCACGGCTCAGGCCGCCGATGACGCACCGTTATGATTTTAAATATACAGGGTGTCCCGGGACTGGTGTTAAGTAGGCTATTCTATGCATTGTAACAAAAGCACTGGTGAAATATTTTTTTAAATATGTGCTTTCATTAAAATTTTAGTATTTCCTAACAAACTAAATGCGTACTACAATGTGTGGGCGCCTTTAGCGGCGGGCGGTACGCGGGCGGAGCAGCCGGCGGCGGCGGCGTGGCGGGACGCGGCCGGTACGCGGGCCGGGTGGGCTATCTGTTTGCTTGCGTTCACTCGCGTGACGCGTCGCGTCCGTCAGTATTCCCGCTGCCCGCTGCCCCGCGCCCCGCGCGCGCCCGATTAGAGCACTACAACATTACACTACATTAATTACTTTAAAAATGTATATCTCCGCAACGGCCGTACCTAGAACCCTACCTCTTTTACTAATTATGTTTGTTACAAATCGTAGAATAGCCTCCTTAAAGGAACTACATCTGTCCGGGGACACCCCTGTATATGAGCCTACGATGTAGATGATGAGAAGTGATAGAATGTAACAGTGAAAACCGTATTTAAATGGATAAAGTGGTTCTCGAGTCATATATTGACGTAATACGGCCAATCGCCCGTAGAAACTTCGCTTTATTATTACTTATTTATAAGGATACTTAACTTTAACTTCCATAGGTCTGCATCAATCTTGCGGTTCTGATTACCCGGTCGAGAATGGAAAATATTATTGTATCTTAGCCACGTGTGACAAGAAGACTAATAAATAACATCTCATGTTAGGGCATCTTAAGATACAATATTATACTATCTTTATCGTCTGTGACGAGCTTTACAGTATTATACATATACGAGGCCCCACACCGCACGTATATCGTCTTCTAGCGCTGTACATCACGTTTAACCTACCTACGTTCATGCCAGAACGTAGCGCAGCCGACTAAATACATTTGCAAAATAAACCAAATTCGTACTTCCAAACGGAATAATGCCGAACGGAACATGAAAGAGAATGTCGGCAAGTTAAATTAACTCACTAATTGGAGTCGGTTGCCGTTAACTCGCTGCTCCTCGCATTTCGTCAATAAACATGCGAAGGAAACGGCGCTACTGACTGACTCACCACTCGGGGTCTAACTTAATGCCAACAATTCAAAAGGACAGAACTTTACTCCGTCCACACAATTATCTACAAATGCATACAATTTGAAAGATATTGCATTGTCTTGAGATTACAAGTGAAATGGAGTTGGGGTTTGTCGAACTAAAATTTTAACTACCGAGCTGTAATGCATTTCAGTCGAGTTATCTCCTTTGAAGTGTCTAACATTCTTATAATTAATGAGGGATATAAAAAAAAAACCAAAAGAAAAAAAAATTCTAAAAAGATCTTCGCAACAAAACACAAACCTGGCAATAAAACACTTTTTCAAATATCAAATACCAAAATGAGCTAACATACACTGAAATGAAAGTCAACCAACAAACACAATTAATTGCGCTTGATACTGGCGCCGAAGGCGTCCTCAAAAATTTATGAGAAACCCGTTGAAACGGATCATAAGAAATTGCTAGTCGCGATGAATTGAAACCGAAGACCTTAAGAGAAACCGCAACGATATAGAGACTTTTTCCAAGATTAATAAAATTGACAACATTCACTTGTTATTTTGTAACTTCAAAGTTTTACTGTTAAGGAAAATGTAAATTTTTCCTGGCACATTAAAATTGGGATCAGAAAGTTTTACATGATGCGGTAGAGAAGACAATTCTATGTCAATGTAAGTAGATGGTAATTGCATAGTAATTTTATTCACAATCAAACATTTAGCAAGTACTGAAAAATCCGAAGTATTCGACAAAATATCAATTATTATGGAATCATAGACCTTTGTATTTAGATCATTTAACATTAGAATATTTATAATTTCTTCACCTCTTTCAAAACCTAACTTCTCAGCCAACTCCTCAGTTACAAAAATATTTTGGCTGCCGCTGTCAATCAGTGCCCTCACAACGTATGCTATATTATTTTTAGATGTAACCTTTACTTTTTTTTTTTTTTTTTTTTTTTTTTTTTTTTATGGAAACTTGACACGGTTGGCTACATCACCTACAACGTCCGTGATGTCAGCCCATAACACCGGGTGAACTAGGTGCCATGTCAGTGCTTCCCTTCATTTCGCGCCGGCTACACTGAACTGGACGGAAAACACGAACTATTTACATAGCCGTTTCGACCGACGTTTCGTTCAGTGCGGTGGTACCAACCCGGCCGGGATAAACCCTACCACCTAGTAAGGTAAGAAGGGAAGGGACCTACAGTTTAACGTGGTATCCGAACCACGGTCAGCCTCCAACAGTCGGGCGGTCATCCATCCAATAACTGACCGCACCATTAAGCTGCCGAGGCTGACGATCCCTTAGTCGACTTTTACGACATGCGACGGGGAGAGATGCAGTGGGACTATTCTTTTTAAGTACCGACCCCACACGGTACAACTACTTCCACAGTAGGAAGAACAACGTTGGGGTCTTGTCTGCCTGACAACAGAGCCGCATCGCGTCAGATGAAACCTGCCGACGACGTTGCAGTCGGTTGGGTTATTGGAAGAGCTGGTGGAGAGGTCTTCTCGGTAACATGTATCAACGTGTGGTCATTATCACCACACACGTTGCACCTGTAATGATTCACGCATAAGTTTGGAAGATGAGAATTTAAGCACATAGGACAGATTCTGGTATTGTCTTTTATAAAAGCTAGTCTTTTCAATTCATCAGTCGCATGAAATTTCGAGCAATTCTTAAGGGAATGTAGATGGCTATTACAAAACGAACATTTCAATTTAAATTGTCGATTACGGCTGTTATAGAAAATTCTACTAGAAGTAGATGATTCAGTCTGTCTTACTGAATCGAGCGCGGACGATTTCTTAGCTTCAGTAGTCAAACTCACGTGGACAATGCCTTGCTTGCTGATGTCGTCACTGGTAGTCTTGGAAGTTTCTGTGCGTAGACTGATGTGGACAATGCTTGTTTTCCACACCAGTCACAATAATGAAACGATTACAATCCAGGCTAGGCACATATATTTATGGTTCTGTTATTATTATTCTCCCTTTGGGCGTTTACAGCACATAATAGAAGACTTGCTTAGAAAAACACAAACATCCGAGGAATGATTGTCACACAATCTCAAAAAAAATTATATACCTATGCAAATCTCAAAGAGACTAGAATCTAAATTGTAATATAGACAGTAATCGTGACTAAGAATAGAGGATGCGAATAAGTAAGGAAAGCTTGTCGATCCAGTAATTCGATATAGTCGGGGAAGGTTGTTGCCAGGGCATGAAAATATATACGCAGAAACGGCATGGTCACACAAAGAAGTTATATAGGCAATTTTATGTGCAACGACTAACTAATTTTACAATTCAACTTAACGGAAGTAGCCACTTCGTTTATTCCATCTATATCAATGTACCCAAACTCGGATTAAAAAAAATTGGGTTGTCTTATTCGCAACAAGCAGTGATGGCCAGAATCTAGAGTTGGGATATATTTTTTTAATTTGGTTTTTGTGCGCATTCTTTCATTTCCTCGACAAGTTGTCCATTAATCAGTCTACTGAACATTTAACAAATTTTTCTTTGGCCGCCTTCCAGATTTTTCATCCCTACGTTGCCATTGCCACTTAAACGGTGAACAGATATTTAAATTATCATTGGCCGGAGGCTTCTGACCCGCGTCGAATAATTCTGCGCTACCATTGCTTATTTATTTTTACTCTCATGATACTCTCATGACCAGAACATTTGATTGGAAGAAAATACTCCTAGTTATCACTTGTCCAAGATTGTTTTCTTTATTTTCTTCTTATGCATTTTTGTTATTATATTATACTAGCTGTGCCCGCGGCTCCTCCAGCTCTCATATTTGACTTTTCTGCTAACCTCATAAGCCATTTAACGTGATGAAATGTAGCCTATAATTGATGGGAAGAACCAAGCTATTCGTAGAAGCAAACTGTATTAAAATCGGTTCAGTGGTTCTCGAGTTATAAGCGGACAGACAGACATACATACATACATTCAGAAAGCAGATACAGACAGAAAGCAGACGTTGGATTTTATTAAAGGTAAGGAAGGATGTGGGCAATAAATAATTTATATTCTAAGTTGCCGCCTCTTCTAGGTATTACATTCCAAGCCCCTCGTAGATAATGAAACATCAGATCCCGCCCTTAAGCCGATTTCACTCCAACTTAAACTTAACCTCAGGGCCGCGGCCGCGAGGCTCGCCTTTCTTGAGATTTAAGTTCACTTTAGGTGACGGTGCGTTACATGATATGTTTCAAAGGCTTAGGCAGAATTTGAAACAATTTAGGTAAATCTATTCTACGTAGGGCTTAGATACTTACATACCTGCGAACTACAATGGTTTCGGTAGTTCACTTAAGAACCAAATTACCGAAATAGCTCAGTGTTCAGTTCATGCTTTTAGCAAAATATTTACGCAATTTTCGTTCGACTGCAGAGCACAGGAATTCCTCAATGTTAAGAGGGGTATTTAGTGGTAGTTAAAATAACCTTAACTAATTAATTTAAAAAATTTCCAGTTCAGAAAAATTGTGCGCTTCTGCGCTTTGATCTCCTGACCAGCATTGATGAGAAACTAATAAACCAGTAAAATAACTACCGCTACCAACTAGTAAAATAAGAACATTGATTGGCCTAATGCTTGTGTACCTATGACGTCTAGCGATGTAGAAGTAGTCTCAAAAATTCGTTATTAAAAAAAATCACACTTTCAGAAGTTCAAGCCGAGAACATGAATAGTTCTAGAATCTTTGGCTCAGACAATGGCTGCCATCTGACTAGAATAGACGATATAACGATAGGTCACGTCGCGTCAAGCCAGCACAGGAGACAAACGCAATATATAAAGATACTAGCTTTTGCGCGCGGCTTCGCTAGCGTGAAATTCGTATTTAAAAAGAAGAAAGTAAGTGAGCCCGCTACCGTGCCTTTATTTTGGCGCGCGGAACAATTCGGTTTGTATGAGAGCCACATCTTAGCGTAACCGGAACAAAATTTTATTTAGCTTATCCTGTGTCCCGTCCCGTATAGTTAAATGTGCTTATATTAAGTTTCATCGAATTCGGATGATCGGTATATGAGTTATGGAGGAACATACACACAGAAAAGATTTCTAAAAATCGTCAATTTTGTTTTAGTATCATACATAGATAGAGCCTACAAACGCAATAGCGCATAAAATAAAGTAACTTACTCCATGACCATCCCTTACAGATTTATTATTAGTAAGTACTGATAAAGTAATTCATATATGAGGAGGTTAAGAACAAAAGGTCACAAATCCACTTTAGGTATTTTTTTCAGAAAACACAAAACACATAATGGTCCCTAAACCATTACAGAAATATTTATTTTAATTTCATATAAAAATACTATTATTAGAGATCATTCGTATCATACAAAGATTAAAAACAATTGTGCAGTAGAATAAGGAATACATGTATTTGAATTTTATATTTGTGCCTTTTTGTGCTGGAGTAATAATTTGTACATGGATTTGTTACTTTTTGTTCACAAGTATACGGATATTTGCCCCATAAAATTACAAAATAATTGAAAATGTTACTTTTAGAACCCCAGGGCGGCATTATGAACCGAAATTGGTTTGGATTTGTTGCCCTTTTGATGTAAAGTGATCTAAGAGGAATAATTTAGTGTCGATTTTTTCGGATTTGTTACCTTTTGAACTAAATGTCACTTTTTCGTAGCTAAAATCAATCGGATTTGAGTACATTTTGATAATTACAAGGTGTGGAATCGATGCAATTCAGCATTTTAAATAAAAAAAATAAAAAAATGAAAACTGTCTAAAGTGGATTTGTGACCTTTTGTTCTTAACCTCCTCATATAAGATAAAAATTAATTTATTTTAGCAAATATTTATTTTTAATGCTAAACTTACTACGAGTAAATTCTATCGGCCAAATATTGTCCTAATCTGGTCTATAATTTTGAGTGCAAGTCTATTTCTTCAATGATTCAAAATTATTTTTCAATCAAACGTCCCTTTTTAAAGATTTTGCAACATTAACAGTGTTTTGTTTGTCACAAAATTCGTAGGAAATTCGCCAGATCTGGCGACAAAGTCGCTAACTCGGAAACCCTGGCGCAAGGTTATATCGTACCGTGCCGTGATCGTCGTCGTGGTGCCGTTGTAGTGAGATAGCGCCCTATGAATAGAAAGTCATATCATCGCCAGTTCTCAAGCTGTAATTAAATTCTCCAGCCATTTACTTATTTATGCCAAAATAGGTCCGATAGAAATGTCGCATAGAGTTAACGATTCATTACATATGATTACATATTTAAGGAGCCGTGGTACGAGTCGGCGACGGGAGCCGACGCGTAAACGACTAAATGATTAATATGTTTGTTCAAATGGGCGAACTTTCGTCGTATCGATAATTCAACGTTGTGCCACCGAACTATGCGGTACGCGGTATGTAGTACGTTACTAACTCAGGTTACTAAGCAAGGTTTCGTTGAAGGGGTTTTCAAGAAAGCGTATGAAAAACTGTTTTAAATTAGCTTTTTAGGCTAGACTTTAAGTGAAGATGGTTATTGTATTTAGTTTTCAATCAATTAAATAATATTGAAAGTACTCTTAAGAGTGCAATACAACAATGTTTATGCGACTATTATTAAAATTATGCAGAATAACATTTTTCGAAAGTTTTTTCCTATTGCTTGTTTGTTTGTAATGCTTGAGCGAACATAATATAATGTTCGTCGTGAGTAAATTTTGACGACCTGATGTCTTAAACGATTTTCGTTCGATTGTATTGCTGACTAAAACTTTCTCAATCTGGCATATCTTCGGAAGATCACAGGCTATATAACGTCATGCTAATGTTAATGCGGGCGGAGCCGCTTGCATTGCCTAGCCAAGAAAACATTTTAAATTAATTGTATACACATGTAGAGTGTTGTATAAAACGTGTGATTAACAGGAGATGTTGGTTCGCTTGTGGAAGCACGTACGATTTTAAATATTAAACAAAAAGAGGCAGACTCCCCGGATCCCTTTCGCCCCCTCGACCTTTTGGGACCCAGCGGGATGTATGCTCTCGTACAAAACCACGTTTGCAAAGAATTATAATGGATAGAACCGCTTTTCCCATACGTTGCATACAATTTACCATAAGGAAAAACTGACAACATGTAACTGTGTATTGGGCTGATATCATGGTAGTAACAGGCGATGTTGCCAACTATGTCAGTTTCCAAAAGAAAATTTCCTTCGCAGGCCGGACGCGCCGCCCCGCTGTACTACACTCTATGTTCGCTTATGTATGAGTCGAGAACTATTCATTCAATTTACACATTGCTTTTAGAAATCGTTCCTGTCGTGCGGCGAAAATATCCGTCTTTCGGTGAGCGTGTTTCCTACTAGGTACCTAATAGCTTGGGGATCTTAAAAAGGCGTGTCAAAATATTATACGACGACCTTTTTCTCCGCCTTATAGCTGGCATGGCGCGTCGCTTGAGTGAGGAGAGAAGGGTATTGGCTGTGCCTGATCTTCCGTCGCGCTTTTGGGTACGGCTACACGTGACGGCTGCTTATAAAAAAATAAATTTATTCGTAAGTTGAATATTAGCTTTCGCTATGAGTAAAATATAAGACGCATACCTGATCGAAATATATTGTTTCAAGGTTAGAAACGACCATCATTTGAATTGCTAATTACCTTGATAAGAAAACAAGAAATGTATAGGCACCTACTGGCATGCCACCGACTTCCGGCAGGAATGTCGTGCAATTGGGTGATAGATCATGAAGGGGATGTAAAAAAGTTGTTATAGAAACGCAATATTAGAGTATTGGTTTTCTCTACAAACACACAGGCCGACAATACAGCAAGGAGAGAAGGGTGAAGGGGATACGCGCGGAGGGAGCTAATATGTCAACAGTTGCTCGGACCCCTCTCTTGGAGACGGGAGGGTATAGGGGCGAAGGGGAAGATACACGAGGGGGTCGCTAACAGGTTGCCGAGGTCGACACACCTAATGCTTTGTGGGATGCACTGATATATGTCTGGGGTGCGAGAGAGACCGGTAAATGGGAAACCGTAGAGTTTAAAATGGAAAACCGGAAAAGATTTGTTGAAAACTCTCCAATCCAGTGGTATACATACGCCTGTTTCCCGATGGCGTATTTCCTTTTCCGTGTTCTATAGGAGGCAGCCTTGAACTGCGCACGGGTTTGTTGAGATAACTGCCTTTTCAAACTCGTGTTCAATAATTGAACCTGTTTATTTTTATTTTTTGCTTGGAATCAAGTTAAATAGTACATTTTCACTGTAAATTATTTAATATTAAAATTATATATTATTGAATTATTCAAGGCGTACTTCCGATAATAATTTTTGTTTATGTGGTTATAAAAAAATAACCATAATATATTTTTAATAACCTAATAATGTTTGTCATAAAAAAGTTAAAAAGATAAATCTTGGACTAGGGGAACTCGAACCAACGACCGTGAGATCGAACAATTTATACAGTCCTCTATCACTCTACCAATGAACAACCAAAGCTCATAAGTGACTAGACGAATATTCGATTCAGTTAACAGACAGGCCTTGAATTGAACACGAGTTTGGAAAGGGAGTTAGCTTAGCAGACCCGTGCGCGATACAGGGCAGTACTGCCTCCTATTGAACACGGAAAAGGAAATACGCTTCCCGGTGGGGTAGGCACAGACAACGATTCTCCACGTGCCACAATCCCGACATACTTCTGCCGCCTCTTCCACTCTCATAATGTTCTTCATGCATGGTCGTCGGTTACGGTTACTACATACTTGACTCTTTTTGAGCACATGCCCGATCTGGCCCAGGTACGTGCGTCTAGGGCGACCTTTCCCGACTCCACCACTCACATTCGCTCTATAAATTTCTGCGTCGTTAGTCTCCTATCCTAGTATATTGTATAACAATTTTCTGTTTCAACCTTTTTAGTCCAATTATTACTAATGCAGTGAAAAAACAAACCTTCGAAGAGTACCTTTGCCCAGTTGGAGACAATAATCCGGAAAATATTATGTATGTAAACATACCTACATATGAGTCGCTTTCTACTTAAGTAATAAGATCTTACAGCTACATATACCTACCTTGTTACTGCTTCTTTTTAAGGAACCTGACATGTCGCCCTATCACGTACCTAACTATAACCGTGATATCAGCCCATAACACCGGTGAAGTAGATGTCATGCCAGTACTTCCATTTGATCGTGCCGTCTACAGTGAATTGGGCGAAAAAAACGAACTATTTACATAGCCTCTCCGACAGACCGACCTTTCATTCAGTGAGGTGGTATCAACCCGGGCAGCTTAAGCCCTACCACCTAGGCCCATAGTTTTATTTAAGTGGAATCCGAACTTCGGCGGCCTTAACGGTCGAACGGTTACCCATTCAAGTTCTGATACTTCTCGAGTGTACTTAATTTTACGTACGGTCTATTGATCACACCACCGAGCTCCCGAGGCTAACGAAAATAGGAATTTAAAGAGAGAAATATGTATATTTCAAAGCTTAATTATTGTTATATTTCATTTTTTATATACATTATATCATTTTCTATATTACAGATTTAGGTATATTATTTTCTAGCGACTTCCAAAAAGGAGGACGTTCTCAATTCGTCTGTATGTTTTTTTTTTGTGTGTGTGTTACTCGATTTCTCCGCCAATTCTCGACCGATTTTGATGATTCTTTTTTTTATGAGTAGGCTATATCTCAAGCACCGAGCACGGATATCTCAAGGGTGGTCCTTTCATAATTTTGAAAGAATACCACCCAGTGGGAAATTAAGAGATGTACACTTTCATACTAAGGAATTTTTCAATCACCTACTTCCCGTCAACTTATTTTTTAATAATATTATGCGATATTACCTACTAAAAATAGTGAAATTAAAAACAGTTTAAAAAAAAACATTGACCCGACTTCAAACCCTAAAAAGTATTCAATCATATTTTGATCTTGAGTAGAAGGTGGTACAAAAGCACACCTGAAAATTTATAGATGGGCCCTTTTGTGCTTTCTACTAAAGATCAAAATATTATTTAATAGTTTTTAGGGTTTCAAGTCGGTTCAATGTTTTTTTTTTAAAACAGTATTTATCATATGTTTACAATATTATTTTCAATGCTCAAAGCGTACAGGAATGTGATGTAATGTAAGAGTACAGAAGTTGGGACTCGCAGAGAAGCCCGAGGCAAAACGTACCTACAGTGTAAATGTAATATTAATATCTTGTTATTAAGCAAGTAAAAGTTATGCGTTCCGCGAAACGTAAATTGCAATTCGCTCCACATTTACCGACAACATTTTTCGGATTTTATTTCCGAAAGTTATGAGCTTTCAAACCCTAATAAAATTAACGAAACTTTCCGCTTTTAATCCTTGAGACGAGTTCTTTTGCTCTCGGGTCGGAATTACTCGGGATGTTGTCATGGCTAAACTAAACACGTGCGAGTTGGACTCGTGAACCAAGATTTCCGCACCTCAAAAAAAAGTTGAAAAAACACGTTTCTTGTATCGTATCCTGTATATAGTACCCCCTTAATTTTTTACTTTAGTTTTTTTTACTATTTCTTGTTATATCCGCTAAAATAGCACATACTCTGTGAAAATTTCAACCGGCTAGCTATTACGGTTCCAAAGATACAACCTTCGGACGGACGGACGGACGGACAGACGTTGTAGGTTTAGTAATAAGATTCCGTACGGTGTACGGAAACCTACAAACCAGTCAAGTGAACCGTGTTCACGTGCCGAGGGTCCCGTCATCGCTGCTTTGCTCTCATGTAATTATAATTTCTACGAGGTCGCGGTCAGACTTTGAACAGGTGGGCGTCCGACCGTTGAAGTTGGCCGAAGTCCCCTTACCTTACTATGTACAAATGTAGCTTAGAAAAGGGCTCAACCCATCCGGATTGGTACAACCGCACTGAAGAAGGTTGGTCGAAACGGTTATGAAAAGAAAATAGTTAATGTTTTTCGTCCAGGTCCAATGTAGCCCACCAAAGGGAAGCACTGACATGGTTGACATGGATGAAGAATGAGTAACAGAATACATTCAAGAACGGCTCGAGCGATTCGCTTGCGGTTTTTGCTTATGTAAAGTGACATATTTCCAGCAGGTTATAGGCTATATAACATCACGCCACTAATCATATGAGCTGAGCAGTAAGAGTCAAAAGTGAACGCAGTTGGAAAAATCAACCAATAAAATTGACTTAGCTTTAATGTCATTTACTGCAAAACTACTCAAACGATTCACATAGAGTTTTCACCGACTTAACCGCGAGCGGAGCCGCCGGTATAGTAAATAATATATACATGTCAACTGATCCAACCATAATGGCTGTATCGACGCTATATTTCTGCAGGTACCCTTCCTCGTGGAGGGACGAGGCGTTAGGGAAATAATGTCATGTTTTTAAATTTCTTATTTATTGCACCCGAACTGAGTGGCTTTGCTCGAGGTAAGGTATAACATAGGTGAGTAAGTCAAACTGTCTCATGCAATATCGAGTCATATTCACATGTTCATGCATACGAGTATTTACACGAAGCACTTATAGTACATTCGTTAGTCATATCACCGCCGTATTGCCGCCAGAAGACGGTGGTTTTAATTAAACTTTTGTATTTATCGCTCATTTCCTCGAGAAAGCACTCGCACTGCGCGCGTTACAATGTAATAAACGTCTTGGAGGGCTGTTAATGTTTTACGGTACCATCTCGAACCCTTTCACGCCACTAAACAGGGCTTAGGCGCGCAGACAAATCACCGATGTGTCCGAAAGTGAGTCGGATCGACGGAATGCCCGTACGTGAGGTTGTTTGCCCACCCGGCGTATTTATGTTGTAAACATGGGACAAGTGACAGTAAAGGATGGCATAATATACTATTCCGAATCTATATGATAAAGAAAATTTAGTGGTCTCTCTCTCCTATCACTCTCTCTCTTTCATCCGCTATTTATCTCTGTTTTAAGTAATTCTGGAACTTTTCAAAAGAAAAGCTAAAAAATTAGTCATATTTCTTGATCAAAATATATCCGCCACAACTTCTTTACCCGACTATTTGTACCGAGGTTTGTTATTACATATATGTATTCTTATTTCAGGGATATTATTTCATAAAAATCCACATAATATTATTTTTAGAATAAAAAAAAAACAATGTGGTATTGTTATCACCATGACCCTTTTCGTCGTTTCACTAATGTTTTATTTACTTGTTTATTTGGCGACAGTCCACTATTCCCCTCTTGAATATGAATATACCTGATTTTAACATAGCCTAAACAAAATAATTTTACTTTGGATGTAATTTATTAGTTACTAATAGGTAATATATGTATTACGTGTATGCTCGTATTTTGTGCCGCGTAACTTGCGTCGAGTTACGCGCATACATTGCGCTACATACGCGCGCCTCACCCTGCGCAAAATACGTCGTTACGTCGAAGCCCAAATTTTTATGTAGTCCATTATTCGACGCAAGTTACGCTGTGAATAATACGATCAGTGTTCGTTGGTACATTTTGTAAACGGCCTACTCCCAAATGCCTGAGGACAGTGATACATAATATGTACAGTAGAACACCTAGAAACTCTAAAACATTCTTGGAAGCGTTGCACACTGAATCTGCATGTCTGTGCGGAATGTGTGTAGTAGCGGAATCTCGGCAGAGACGTGGACAAATGTAACAAACGAGCACCGCCTGTTGTTCTCTGCTCATCTATGTTATTCTCTGCTCGTCTGTGTCGCTGTTCAGGATAGGCTTACATAGGTTATATTTTTTTTTATGGAAACTGACACGGTTGGCTACATCACCTACAACGTCCGTGGTGCCAGCCCATAACACCGGGTGAACTAGGTGCCATGTCAGTGCTTCCCCCTTTGATCGTGCCGGCTACACTGAATTGGTCGGAAAACACAAACTATTTACATGGCCGTTTCAACCGACGTTTCATTCAGTGCGGTGGTACCAACCCGGGCGGGTTAAACCCTACCACCAAGTTGGATTAGGAGGGAAGGGACCTACAGTTTTACGAGGAATCCGAACCTCGGTCAGCCTCCAACGGTCAGCGGTCACCCATCCAAGTACTGACCGCACCCAGCGTTGCTTAACATTCAATAGCGACATGTGACTGTCTGCACCACTGAGCTATCGAGGCTGACCAAATATTACGCGATGATCCGTTGTCCCTGACATTGAAAAATAGATGTTCTTTTATGTATACCTGCATGGGGGAATTTGAGATTATTAATGTCAGATGCTCTGTAATAGACGAAGTACGTACATAACTTCAGCATATCACATTGAACACAGCTTTCGGAAAGCCTATTTAGTGTTTTTTATTATTTCTGTTTTTTTTTCAATGCTGCTTCAGAACTCCGTCGGTCTTCACTTCATCGGAACACACAGAGCATTCGCTTCATATTCCAATTTAGATGTCGTTCAAAAAATGGTGGGTACATAGACAAACAGATCATTTGTATAATTTTGGAACAGAAACCAAAAAACACACTAACTCTCAACACAAGAGTATTATCCTTTCAAATTGATCTATGTATGTCTCATCCAAAGCATTGGCGGCGGCGGCGGAGGCTCGAGGCCTGCGAGGATTTGTAGAAACGTTGTAGGACAATGGCGGAACATTTAGTCGTGAAACGGAGCGTGAACTGAAATGAGCGAATGAATTGTTCAGGCCATTGTGTCTGCAACGTGCGCCCTTGGACCGCATGTGCAAAGATCGAGAACTCTAAAGAAACTACACGATAACTTGCGTTGCTTGCGATACTGCAAAATACTTTGTCGACTTGTAGCTAGTTCCGCTTGATTTGACGTAAACATGACAAAACGTTGGTTTCAATGACGTTCCTCCTGTATATATAGGATTACAGAATTCCTCTCATCGTCAATTTTGAAATTTCATCGCTGGATAAGGGCCCGAGACTCAAGATTCATAACCCACAGTACCAAAGTTGACAGTCGAACTAATTGGCAGGATACTTCAGTCAATTATCGTCGTGCGTGTGTCGACATTTCTTCTAGCAATTTTATGAATTTGAGAGGTGTACATAAAGAAAGTTAATAATATAGTTGTTGTTTCTTTTACTTTCTGGCCCCGGGATGGCTCTCTGATATCTGAAATCCACTAAAGTAAATGTGAAGCATGGATACTACAAACGTTTTGCTTGTGCGACTTGAGGTTATCCCACTTTTGCAAATTATGTTTAGACAAGATGTGCCCGCGGCTCCGCCCGCTCTCATATTTCACTTCACTGCTAACCTCATAAGACATTTAGCGTGATAGTAAGTAGCCTATAGTTGACGGGAAGAATCAAGCTATCCGTAGAATTTTGTTTTATTAAAATCGGTTCAGTCGTTCTCGAGTTATAAGCGGACAGACAGACACTCAGACAGAAAACAGACGTTGGATTTTATTATTATGTTTAGATAGCATGTATGCGTTCTGTACGCATAAATGCGTATAGTGACGGAACTTGGCAGCACAGTTTTGTGGTACTGAGTACTGTCAAATGCTGTCACCGCCAACTTGACAGTTGACACACCCACCTTAATGCCTAGGCACTAGGCCGCTTCGTGTTTATGACACCAGATGGAGTTTTCGTCGGCCTGCTATGTCCCTATAGAACGTGCGTTTTCAGATGCATATACGTATGCAGATGAAAGTCGACCCACTAGTTAGTAGTAAGATACTCTCTCTATATCACTCTTTGGTGTGAAGCAGTGTCGTGTCTTCCCGCAACCGGGGTCTGTCTATCCACCGCACGCCGCACATCCGCGGAGCACGTAATGGTCGCACTAATCGTAGCCGCCTCATTATACCGCCACTTGCTGTCCGCTAATCGCCTCCTACTCTACTCCTACCCTCCCTTCTCCCCCCTTCCACCCTTCCTCCTTCATTCCTCCTCAACATTATCTCTAGAGTCGGGAGTGCGACAGTGTATCGACCTACGCATCTTATTACTATGTACAATAGCATGTACAGTAGCTATGTACAGAAATAAACACACATAGTAACTATATGCCTTAGTTCCACAAGGCTTTGTGTATCCTAGACGTGTTCTGAGCAAATTGTGTACTAACAGCTGACAAGTGAACAACGTGCTCTGACTTTGAGCGGCATTACTAAGGAAATTGGCACTGAGAGGGATGTTGAGGAGTATTTAGAGAGTATTCGATATTTAAATATCGTTTGAAAATAAGAAGTACAATAAAGAAGGTGCTATTTAAATTCAGCTAAGTTGTGGAATGCACATACTTTTAAATGAATAAAACTAGGAAACCTGAACTTTTTCGCTATTTTGTACAGTGGTTATTCACGAGCGCAACGAGTTGGGCTTTGTAAAATTGCGTCCAGACTAAAAACGTTTTTCCAGTCGTAATGTTTGGGAAATGAACGGGCGAAATGACTCCACGTCCAGAATAAATTAATCGCCAATCGCACTCTGAAATCTCCGCCGTCAATAGTTTAACTTTTTTTTTCATTCCAACTCTTTCCTTCGGGAGCATTTGTTTCCCTCTGAAGGTTGGAATGGCAGTCGTGCGCGAACTTTCTAAGAAGATTTCAGGCTTAACGCCCCCCCTACTGAAACTCCCTGCAAGCAGCGGACGAAGGAAAATATCTTTTGTTACGTGCAGTCTACTTAGGTTGCGTTGGGTGAAAGTTCTCCGCGGCTTGGAAGAAAATGAGACGGCGACGCTGCGCTCGCTAGTGTTACAGGTAATTCACTATTTTTAATATATTTGCTACTATTGCAAAATATACAATTATTAAATATTTACGGTAGTACTTTCTAGTTTCATGAATAGAATAGAAACACTTCATTGCACACAATTCACAGAAAAACAGTGCATGAAGAAACAAAAGAAAATATGTGACAATGAGTGCAGATAATAAGTTTCGCATGAATGTTAGAGTATGTCGAAATGTTTACTCATTATATAATAGCTATAGAGATATAAAAATAACATGCCCGGCACAAGACGAGGTACATGAATGAGAAACTACTTACTGTCGCTTCAAAGTTGAGATTAGCTGAAAGTCCTGAGTCCTTCTCCATACCCAAAATATTCGGTAAAACCATACTACTGATCCATAGTACTAAACCATAATTTAGAAAGTAGTTACTGAAATATTTCACTAAGCTCAGTAGTAGGTAAGATAAACAAGTATTTTCACAGATAAATTCCGTCGAAAGTTTTTTTTTATATAAAGTGCTTGATGTGGCACCTATCTGAACCTCGAGCGACGTAATACACACTCTTTGATTGTATTGTAATATTCTAATATAATTTATTATATTTAATTTTGAAGTGTGTACATTCACAGACAAACAGAAAATAGAGTCCACCATAATGATTCCTTGTACCGTTTTGGTAACCTGAACTGAACTAAAAATAATGTATTTCTTCATTGGGCATACTTTCATTGTTCCACTTCTGCAAAGGATATTTCCTCTCAGTGCTTTCTAAAATGATTGATGATATTATCATACAGTTATAAAATAATTGATTTTCAATTTAATTAACTTAGTTCACGAACATTCAATCATTTCAGGAGGGAGTTGTTTAGAAGTTGTCGAAAGAAGTCTTCGTTTGCGGTGGACAATGCGGGCGGCAGAGAATTCAAAAGGATGGGACTGCGATGAACAGCATATTACATTGCATCAGATTACAGCTGCTGAGTGTCGTGTGGAGTGCTGACATGATGCAATATGTAATGGTCTGACATCACTAATGAATGTACAATGCAACATGTACATGGACCATGTACATGTACAGCTGTAAATAGGTCAAGTGTCATAAAAAAAGCGTCAAGTGCGAGTCGAACTCGCGTGGAGAGACTTAGGATTTTCCTTCATGTTTTCTTGTAAGCTATAGATAAGAGAGGCCCCATTTTTTTCCTTATATTTTTCAAAATATTAGACTCAATCGTTAAAATGTGGAAAATTGTTTATTATCTTTTAAACTATGCATTTTAGAATTGTAAAACAAATATATGTGTATTTCCTGTAACGAACCATTTCCATTGATATGACACATGATGCACTTGAAAAAAAACTTTCTAACTCGTCCCCCAAAATTCCATGTCCCGCGACATTTGTCCTTGAGTGAATTTCACTTTTGGCTTGTCACTAGCTGAAAGTACCTATGTAATGTATTTTATAGGTACTACCATGGCCGGTGCTCTAATGAATTGGCTTCCCTCATCTTTTATATATATCTTTAGATAATTCAACGTTGTGCCACCGAACTATGCGGTACGCGGTATGTAGTACGTTACTAACTCAGGTTACTAAGCAAGGTTTCGTTGAAGGGGTTTTCAAGAAAGCGTATGAAAAACTGTTTTAAATTAGCTTTTTAGGCTAGACTTTAAGTGAAGATGGTTATTGTATTTAGTTTTCAATCAATTAAATAATATTGAAAGTACTCTTAAGAGTGCAATACAACAATGTTTATGCGACTATTATTAAAATTATGCAGAATAACATTTTTCGAAAGTTTTTTCCTATTGCTTGTTTGTTTGTAATGCTTGAGCGAACATAATATAATGTTCGTCGTGAGTAAATTTTGACGACCTGATGTCTTAAACGATTTTCGTTCGATTGTATTGCTGACTAAAACTTTCTCAATCTGGCATATCTTCGGAAGATCACAGGCTATATAACGTCATGCTAATGTTAATGCGGGCGGAGCCGCTTGCATTGCCTAGCCAAGAAAACATTTTAAATTAATTGTATACACATGTAGAGTGTTGTATAAAACGTGTGATTAACAGGAGATGTTGGTTCGCTTGTGGAAGCACGTACGATTTTAAATATTAAACAAAAAGAGGCAGACTCCCCGGATCCCTTTCGCCCCCTCGACCTTTTGGGACCCAGCGGGATGTATGCTCTCGTACAAAACCACGTTTGCAAAGAATTATAATGGATAGAACCGCTTTTCCCATACGTTGCATACAATTTACCATAAGGAAAAACTGACAACATGTAACTGTGTATTGGGCTGATATCATGGTAGTAACAGGCGATGTTGCCAACTATGTCAGTTTCCAAAAGAAAATTTCCTTCGCAGGCCGGACGCGCCGCCCCGCTGTACTACACTCTATGTTCGCTTATGTATGAGTCGAGAACTATTCATTCAATTTACACATTGCTTTTAGAAATCGTTCCTGTCGTGCGGCGAAAATATCCGTCTTTCGGTGAGCGTGTTTCCTACTAGGTACCTAATAGCTTGGGGATCTTAAAAAGGCGTGTCAAAATATTATACGACGACCTTTTTCTCCGCCTTATAGCTGGCATGGCGCGTCGCTTGAGTGAGGAGAGAAGGGTATTGGCTGTGCCTGATCTTCCGTCGCGCTTTTGGGTACGGCTACACGTGACGGCTGCTTATAAAAAAATAAATTTATTCGTAAGTTGAATATTAGCTTTCGCTATGAGTAAAATATAAGACGCATACCTGATCGAAATATATTGTTTCAAGGTTAGAAACGACCATCATTTGAATTGCTAATTACCTTGATAAGAAAACAAGAAATGTATAGGCACCTACTGGCATGCCACCGACTTCCGGCAGGAATGTCGTGCAATTGGGTGATAGATCATGAAGGGGATGTAAAAAAGTTGTTATAGAAACGCAATATTAGAGTATTGGTTTTCTCTACAAACACACAGGCCGACAATACAGCAAGGAGAGAAGGGTGAAGGGGATACGCGCGGAGGGAGCTAATATGTCAACAGTTGCTCGGACCCCTCTCTTGGAGACGGGAGGGTATAGGGGCGAAGGGGAAGATACACGAGGGGGTCGCTAACAGGTTGCCGAGGTCGACACACCTAATGCTTTGTGGGATGCACTGATATATGTCTGGGGTGCGAGAGAGACCGGTAAATGGGAAACCGTAGAGTTTAAAATGGAAAACCGGAAAAGATTTGTTGAAAACTCTCCAATCCAGTGGTATACATACGCCTGTTTCCCGATGGCGTATTTCCTTTTCCGTGTTCTATAGGAGGCAGCCTTGAACTGCGCACGGGTTTGTTGAGATAACTGCCTTTTCAAACTCGTGTTCAATAATTGAACCTGTTTATTTTTATTTTTTGCTTGGAATCAAGTTAAATAGTACATTTTCACTGTAAATTATTTAATATTAAAATTATATATTATTGAATTATTCAAGGCGTACTTCCGATAATAATTTTTGTTTATGTGGTTATAAAAAAATAACCATAATATATTTTTAATAACCTAATAATGTTTGTCATAAAAAAGTTAAAAAGATAAATCTTGGACTAGGGGAACTCGAACCAACGACCGTGAGATCGAACAATTTATACAGTCCTCTATCACTCTACCAATGAACAACCAAAGCTCATAAGTGACTAGACGAATATTCGATTCAGTTAACAGACAGGCCTTGAATTGAACACGAGTTTGGAAAGGGAGTTAGCTTAGCAGACCCGTGCGCGATACAGGGCAGTACTGCCTCCTATTGAACACGGAAAAGGAAATACGCTTCCCGGTGGGGTAGGCACAGACAACGATTCTCCACGTGCCACAATCCCGACATACTTCTGCCGCCTCTTCCACTCTCATAATGTTCTTCATGCATGGTCGTCGGTTACGGTTACTACATACTTGACTCTTTTTGAGCACATGCCCGATCTGGCCCAGGTACGTGCGTCTAGGGCGACCTTTCCCGACTCCACCACTCACATTCGCTCTATAAATTTCTGCGTCGTTAGTCTCCTATCCTAGTATATTGTATAACAATTTTCTGTTTCAACCTTTTTAGTCCAATTATTACTAATGCAGTGAAAAAACAAACCTTCGAAGAGTACCTTTGCCCAGTTGGAGACAATAATCCGGAAAATATTATGTATGTAAACATACCTACATATGAGTCGCTTTCTACTTAAGTAATAAGATCTTACAGCTACATATACCTACCTTGTTACTGCTTCTTTTTAAGGAACCTGACATGTCGCCCTATCACGTACCTAACTATAACCGTGATATCAGCCCATAACACCGGTGAAGTAGATGTCATGCCAGTACTTCCATTTGATCGTGCCGTCTACAGTGAATTGGGCGAAAAAAACGAACTATTTACATAGCCTCTCCGACAGACCGACCTTTCATTCAGTGAGGTGGTATCAACCCGGGCAGCTTAAGCCCTACCACCTAGGCCCATAGTTTTATTTAAGTGGAATCCGAACTTCGGCGGCCTTAACGGTCGAACGGTTACCCATTCAAGTTCTGATACTTCTCGAGTGTACTTAATTTTACGTACGGTCTATTGATCACACCACCGAGCTCCCGAGGCTAACGAAAATAGGAATTTAAAGAGAGAAATATGTATATTTCAAAGCTTAATTATTGTTATATTTCATTTTTTATATACATTATATCATTTTCTATATTACAGATTTAGGTATATTATTTTCTAGCGACTTCCAAAAAGGAGGACGTTCTCAATTCGTCTGTATGTTTTTTTTTTGTGTGTGTGTTACTCGATTTCTCCGCCAATTCTCGACCGATTTTGATGATTCTTTTTTTTATGAGTAGGCTATATCTCAAGCACCGAGCACGGATATCTCAAGGGTGGTCCTTTCATAATTTTGAAAGAATACCACCCAGTGGGAAATTAAGAGATGTACACTTTCATACTAAGGAATTTTTCAATCACCTACTTCCCGTCAACTTATTTTTTAATAATATTATGCGATATTACCTACTAAAAATAGTGAAATTAAAAACAGTTTAAAAAAAAACATTGACCCGACTTCAAACCCTAAAAAGTATTCAATCATATTTTGATCTTGAGTAGAAGGTGGTACAAAAGCACACCTGAAAATTTATAGATGGGCCCTTTTGTGCTTTCTACTAAAGATCAAAATATTATTTAATAGTTTTTAGGGTTTCAAGTCGGTTCAATGTTTTTTTTTTAAAACAGTATTTATCATATGTTTACAATATTATTTTCAATGCTCAAAGCGTACAGGAATGTGATGTAATGTAAGAGTACAGAAGTTGGGACTCGCAGAGAAGCCCGAGGCAAAACGTACCTACAGTGTAAATGTAATATTAATATCTTGTTATTAAGCAAGTAAAAGTTATGCGTTCCGCGAAACGTAAATTGCAATTCGCTCCACATTTACCGACAACATTTTTCGGATTTTATTTCCGAAAGTTATGAGCTTTCAAACCCTAATAAAATTAACGAAACTTTCCGCTTTTAATCCTTGAGACGAGTTCTTTTGCTCTCGGGTCGGAATTACTCGGGATGTTGTCATGGCTAAACTAAACACGTGCGAGTTGGACTCGTGAACCAAGATTTCCGCACCTCAAAAAAAAGTTGAAAAAACACGTTTCTTGTATCGTATCCTGTATATAGTACCCCCTTAATTTTTTACTTTAGTTTTTTTTACTATTTCTTGTTATATCCGCTAAAATAGCACATACTCTGTGAAAATTTCAACCGGCTAGCTATTACGGTTCCAAAGATACAACCTTCGGACGGACGGACGGACGGACAGACGTTGTAGGTTTAGTAATAAGATTCCGTACGGTGTACGGAAACCTACAAACCAGTCAAGTGAACCGTGTTCACGTGCCGAGGGTCCCGTCATCGCTGCTTTGCTCTCATGTAATTATAATTTCTACGAGGTCGCGGTCAGACTTTGAACAGGTGGGCGTCCGACCGTTGAAGTTGGCCGAAGTCCCCTTACCTTACTATGTACAAATGTAGCTTAGAAAAGGGCTCAACCCATCCGGATTGGTACAACCGCACTGAAGAAGGTTGGTCGAAACGGTTATGAAAAGAAAATAGTTAATGTTTTTCGTCCAGGTCCAATGTAGCCCACCAAAGGGAAGCACTGACATGGTTGACATGGATGAAGAATGAGTAACAGAATACATTCAAGAACGGCTCGAGCGATTCGCTTGCGGTTTTTGCTTATGTAAAGTGACATATTTCCAGCAGGTTATAGGCTATATAACATCACGCCACTAATCATATGAGCTGAGCAGTAAGAGTCAAAAGTGAACGCAGTTGGAAAAATCAACCAATAAAATTGACTTAGCTTTAATGTCATTTACTGCAAAACTACTCAAACGATTCACATAGAGTTTTCACCGACTTAACCGCGAGCGGAGCCGCCGGTATAGTAAATAATATATACATGTCAACTGATCCAACCATAATGGCTGTATCGACGCTATATTTCTGCAGGTACCCTTCCTCGTGGAGGGACGAGGCGTTAGGGAAATAATGTCATGTTTTTAAATTTCTTATTTATTGCACCCGAACTGAGTGGCTTTGCTCGAGGTAAGGTATAACATAGGTGAGTAAGTCAAACTGTCTCATGCAATATCGAGTCATATTCACATGTTCATGCATACGAGTATTTACACGAAGCACTTATAGTACATTCGTTAGTCATATCACCGCCGTATTGCCGCCAGAAGACGGTGGTTTTAATTAAACTTTTGTATTTATCGCTCATTTCCTCGAGAAAGCACTCGCACTGCGCGCGTTACAATGTAATAAACGTCTTGGAGGGCTGTTAATGTTTTACGGTACCATCTCGAACCCTTTCACGCCACTAAACAGGGCTTAGGCGCGCAGACAAATCACCGATGTGTCCGAAAGTGAGTCGGATCGACGGAATGCCCGTACGTGAGGTTGTTTGCCCACCCGGCGTATTTATGTTGTAAACATGGGACAAGTGACAGTAAAGGATGGCATAATATACTATTCCGAATCTATATGATAAAGAAAATTTAGTGGTCTCTCTCTCCTATCACTCTCTCTCTTTCATCCGCTATTTATCTCTGTTTTAAGTAATTCTGGAACTTTTCAAAAGAAAAGCTAAAAAATTAGTCATATTTCTTGATCAAAATATATCCGCCACAACTTCTTTACCCGACTATTTGTACCGAGGTTTGTTATTACATATATGTATTCTTATTTCAGGGATATTATTTCATAAAAATCCACATAATATTATTTTTAGAATAAAAAAAAAACAATGTGGTATTGTTATCACCATGACCCTTTTCGTCGTTTCACTAATGTTTTATTTACTTGTTTATTTGGCGACAGTCCACTATTCCCCTCTTGAATATGAATATACCTGATTTTAACATAGCCTAAACAAAATAATTTTACTTTGGATGTAATTTATTAGTTACTAATAGGTAATATATGTATTACGTGTATGCTCGTATTTTGTGCCGCGTAACTTGCGTCGAGTTACGCGCATACATTGCGCTACATACGCGCGCCTCACCCTGCGCAAAATACGTCGTTACGTCGAAGCCCAAATTTTTATGTAGTCCATTATTCGACGCAAGTTACGCTGTGAATAATACGATCAGTGTTCGTTGGTACATTTTGTAAACGGCCTACTCCCAAATGCCTGAGGACAGTGATACATAATATGTACAGTAGAACACCTAGAAACTCTAAAACATTCTTGGAAGCGTTGCACACTGAATCTGCATGTCTGTGCGGAATGTGTGTAGTAGCGGAATCTCGGCAGAGACGTGGACAAATGTAACAAACGAGCACCGCCTGTTGTTCTCTGCTCATCTATGTTATTCTCTGCTCGTCTGTGTCGCTGTTCAGGATAGGCTTACATAGGTTATATTTTTTTTTATGGAAACTGACACGGTTGGCTACATCACCTACAACGTCCGTGGTGCCAGCCCATAACACCGGGTGAACTAGGTGCCATGTCAGTGCTTCCCCCTTTGATCGTGCCGGCTACACTGAATTGGTCGGAAAACACAAACTATTTACATGGCCGTTTCAACCGACGTTTCATTCAGTGCGGTGGTACCAACCCGGGCGGGTTAAACCCTACCACCAAGTTGGATTAGGAGGGAAGGGACCTACAGTTTTACGAGGAATCCGAACCTCGGTCAGCCTCCAACGGTCAGCGGTCACCCATCCAAGTACTGACCGCACCCAGCGTTGCTTAACATTCAATAGCGACATGTGACTGTCTGCACCACTGAGCTATCGAGGCTGACCAAATATTACGCGATGATCCGTTGTCCCTGACATTGAAAAATAGATGTTCTTTTATGTATACCTGCATGGGGGAATTTGAGATTATTAATGTCAGATGCTCTGTAATAGACGAAGTACGTACATAACTTCAGCATATCACATTGAACACAGCTTTCGGAAAGCCTATTTAGTGTTTTTTATTATTTCTGTTTTTTTTTCAATGCTGCTTCAGAACTCCGTCGGTCTTCACTTCATCGGAACACACAGAGCATTCGCTTCATATTCCAATTTAGATGTCGTTCAAAAAATGGTGGGTACATAGACAAACAGATCATTTGTATAATTTTGGAACAGAAACCAAAAAACACACTAACTCTCAACACAAGAGTATTATCCTTTCAAATTGATCTATGTATGTCTCATCCAAAGCATTGGCGGCGGCGGCGGAGGCTCGAGGCCTGCGAGGATTTGTAGAAACGTTGTAGGACAATGGCGGAACATTTAGTCGTGAAACGGAGCGTGAACTGAAATGAGCGAATGAATTGTTCAGGCCATTGTGTCTGCAACGTGCGCCCTTGGACCGCATGTGCAAAGATCGAGAACTCTAAAGAAACTACACGATAACTTGCGTTGCTTGCGATACTGCAAAATACTTTGTCGACTTGTAGCTAGTTCCGCTTGATTTGACGTAAACATGACAAAACGTTGGTTTCAATGACGTTCCTCCTGTATATATAGGATTACAGAATTCCTCTCATCGTCAATTTTGAAATTTCATCGCTGGATAAGGGCCCGAGACTCAAGATTCATAACCCACAGTACCAAAGTTGACAGTCGAACTAATTGGCAGGATACTTCAGTCAATTATCGTCGTGCGTGTGTCGACATTTCTTCTAGCAATTTTATGAATTTGAGAGGTGTACATAAAGAAAGTTAATAATATAGTTGTTGTTTCTTTTACTTTCTGGCCCCGGGATGGCTCTCTGATATCTGAAATCCACTAAAGTAAATGTGAAGCATGGATACTACAAACGTTTTGCTTGTGCGACTTGAGGTTATCCCACTTTTGCAAATTATGTTTAGACAAGATGTGCCCGCGGCTCCGCCCGCTCTCATATTTCACTTCACTGCTAACCTCATAAGACATTTAGCGTGATAGTAAGTAGCCTATAGTTGACGGGAAGAATCAAGCTATCCGTAGAATTTTGTTTTATTAAAATCGGTTCAGTCGTTCTCGAGTTATAAGCGGACAGACAGACACTCAGACAGAAAACAGACGTTGGATTTTATTATTATGTTTAGATAGCATGTATGCGTTCTGTACGCATAAATGCGTATAGTGACGGAACTTGGCAGCACAGTTTTGTGGTACTGAGTACTGTCAAATGCTGTCACCGCCAACTTGACAGTTGACACACCCACCTTAATGCCTAGGCACTAGGCCGCTTCGTGTTTATGACACCAGATGGAGTTTTCGTCGGCCTGCTATGTCCCTATAGAACGTGCGTTTTCAGATGCATATACGTATGCAGATGAAAGTCGACCCACTAGTTAGTAGTAAGATACTCTCTCTATATCACTCTTTGGTGTGAAGCAGTGTCGTGTCTTCCCGCAACCGGGGTCTGTCTATCCACCGCACGCCGCACATCCGCGGAGCACGTAATGGTCGCACTAATCGTAGCCGCCTCATTATACCGCCACTTGCTGTCCGCTAATCGCCTCCTACTCTACTCCTACCCTCCCTTCTCCCCCCTTCCACCCTTCCTCCTTCATTCCTCCTCAACATTATCTCTAGAGTCGGGAGTGCGACAGTGTATCGACCTACGCATCTTATTACTATGTACAATAGCATGTACAGTAGCTATGTACAGAAATAAACACACATAGTAACTATATGCCTTAGTTCCACAAGGCTTTGTGTATCCTAGACGTGTTCTGAGCAAATTGTGTACTAACAGCTGACAAGTGAACAACGTGCTCTGACTTTGAGCGGCATTACTAAGGAAATTGGCACTGAGAGGGATGTTGAGGAGTATTTAGAGAGTATTCGATATTTAAATATCGTTTGAAAATAAGAAGTACAATAAAGAAGGTGCTATTTAAATTCAGCTAAGTTGTGGAATGCACATACTTTTAAATGAATAAAACTAGGAAACCTGAACTTTTTCGCTATTTTGTACAGTGGTTATTCACGAGCGCAACGAGTTGGGCTTTGTAAAATTGCGTCCAGACTAAAAACGTTTTTCCAGTCGTAATGTTTGGGAAATGAACGGGCGAAATGACTCCACGTCCAGAATAAATTAATCGCCAATCGCACTCTGAAATCTCCGCCGTCAATAGTTTAACTTTTTTTTTCATTCCAACTCTTTCCTTCGGGAGCATTTGTTTCCCTCTGAAGGTTGGAATGGCAGTCGTGCGCGAACTTTCTAAGAAGATTTCAGGCTTAACGCCCCCCCTACTGAAACTCCCTGCAAGCAGCGGACGAAGGAAAATATCTTTTGTTACGTGCAGTCTACTTAGGTTGCGTTGGGTGAAAGTTCTCCGCGGCTTGGAAGAAAATGAGACGGCGACGCTGCGCTCGCTAGTGTTACAGGTAATTCACTATTTTTAATATATTTGCTACTATTGCAAAATATACAATTATTAAATATTTACGGTAGTACTTTCTAGTTTCATGAATAGAATAGAAACACTTCATTGCACACAATTCACAGAAAAACAGTGCATGAAGAAACAAAAGAAAATATGTGACAATGAGTGCAGATAATAAGTTTCGCATGAATGTTAGAGTATGTCGAAATGTTTACTCATTATATAATAGCTATAGAGATATAAAAATAACATGCCCGGCACAAGACGAGGTACATGAATGAGAAACTACTTACTGTCGCTTCAAAGTTGAGATTAGCTGAAAGTCCTGAGTCCTTCTCCATACCCAAAATATTCGGTAAAACCATACTACTGATCCATAGTACTAAACCATAATTTAGAAAGTAGTTACTGAAATATTTCACTAAGCTCAGTAGTAGGTAAGATAAACAAGTATTTTCACAGATAAATTCCGTCGAAAGTTTTTTTTTATATAAAGTGCTTGATGTGGCACCTATCTGAACCTCGAGCGACGTAATACACACTCTTTGATTGTATTGTAATATTCTAATATAATTTATTATATTTAATTTTGAAGTGTGTACATTCACAGACAAACAGAAAATAGAGTCCACCATAATGATTCCTTGTACCGTTTTGGTAACCTGAACTGAACTAAAAATAATGTATTTCTTCATTGGGCATACTTTCATTGTTCCACTTCTGCAAAGGATATTTCCTCTCAGTGCTTTCTAAAATGATTGATGATATTATCATACAGTTATAAAATAATTGATTTTCAATTTAATTAACTTAGTTCACGAACATTCAATCATTTCAGGAGGGAGTTGTTTAGAAGTTGTCGAAAGAAGTCTTCGTTTGCGGTGGACAATGCGGGCGGCAGAGAATTCAAAAGGATGGGACTGCGATGAACAGCATATTACATTGCATCAGATTACAGCTGCTGAGTGTCGTGTGGAGTGCTGACATGATGCAATATGTAATGGTCTGACATCACTAATGAATGTACAATGCAACATGTACATGGACCATGTACATGTACAGCTGTAAATAGGTCAAGTGTCATAAAAAAAGCGTCAAGTGCGAGTCGAACTCGCGTGGAGAGACTTAGGATTTTCCTTCATGTTTTCTTGTAAGCTATAGATAAGAGAGGCCCCATTTTTTTCCTTATATTTTTCAAAATATTAGACTCAATCGTTAAAATGTGGAAAATTGTTTATTATCTTTTAAACTATGCATTTTAGAATTGTAAAACAAATATATGTGTATTTCCTGTAACGAACCATTTCCATTGATATGACACATGATGCACTTGAAAAAAAACTTTCTAACTCGTCCCCCAAAATTCCATGTCCCGCGACATTTGTCCTTGAGTGAATTTCACTTTTGGCTTGTCACTAGCTGAAAGTACCTATGTAATGTATTTTATAGGTACTACCATGGCCGGTGCTCTAATGAATTGGCTTCCCTCATCTTTCCTGCCCTATTCGTCTCCGCCACACCAACCGGACTCACTCGGAACATCCATATGTTGTTGACACCTAACTTCTAAGAACATATCGCTTTTCGAAATCGTACCTGGGGATCTTCAAAAGGCGTCTCTATAAATTAGACGACGACCTTCGCCTTATAGCTGACATGGCGCCTCTTTGAGCGTGGTTTCGCGAGGAGTAGGTAGTGTTATTGGCTGTGTCTGATATTCCGTTGAAGTTTTGAGCATAGACACAATATGTCGGCACCAGGGTAACTTTGATAATTGTTTAATATTAGATTTGGCCCGCGGCTTCGCTGGCTTGAAATTCTTATTTAAAAAGAAGAAAGTAAGCAACCGGAACTGAATTTTATTTAGACTATCCTGTGTCACGTATAGTTAAATGTGTGCTTGTGTGTACTAAGTTTCATCGAATTTGGATGATCGGTTTAAGAGTTATGGTGGAACATACATACATACATAAAAAAAATGTTTCTAAAAATAGTAAGTTTAGTTTTAGTGTCATACATAGAGTCTACAAACGCAGTATCTCATAAAACAAAATAACTTACTCCATGACCATACCTTACAAATTTATTATTAGTATTGATGATCATTTTTAGGTTTCCGTATCCCGTACGGAAGCCTATTACTAAGCCTCCGCCGTCTGTCTGTCCGTGCGTCCGTCCGTCCGTCCGTCCGTCCGAGGGCTGTATCTCTTGAACCGTAATAGGTAGCCGGTTGAAACTTTCACAGAATATGTGTTACTATGGCGGATGAAACAACAATAAGAAAAATAAGAAAAAGTTAAAAATTAAGGGGGGTCCCCCATACAAGAAACGTTTCATTAAAATATATTAGTCACACTATTGAATAATAGATGGCGCCACAAGCTTTTATACATTGCATTGTTATAGCCGCTAAAGTGCCAACGACCTCATTGAGGTGCTGTCATTTTCCCACCGTAAATTGCTATCGACCTCATTGAGGCTTCTCTCCGATCGTCCTACATATCTTCGAAATTAAAATTCGAAGTCCACCATGCCACCTGAGCGGATAGGCGGATATTATTGATAGCGGATAGATACGGAAACCCCTGTGCGCGAGAGACATTATTATTCTTGTTAGACTGGTTGCTATTAGTTACTTTATTTTAAATGTCGAACACGTGCCGTCTGTCTATTAAAATACGTGAAAGACACATGAGTTCACAAATGTGACAGTTGTAATTTAGCCTTTGTGCACTTAATTTACGCCTGCTCCATGAGTTAATGCCACTTCTACGAGTATCCTCTTTAATTGTTTGCGTGCGGATGTGCTGGGGCAACTTGTTCTGAATGAGCCCCGGCGAACTTCGCTGTTCTGCGAGCAGCGTGTCTTGTGCCTAATTAGCTGGTCCCAATTACCTGTTTCGTCCGTACTTATACTTGTATGTAGACAATTATCAGAGTTGGCAATATGCGTTGAGTGAAAATAAGCGAAGGAAGAAAAAAAAAAAATCAATGTTTTACAGAATCGTTCAAGTGCGAGTGCGAGTTTTACTCGCGCACGGAAAGTTCCGTAGATCCGCTATACCATACCTGTCAGAAAACCATATCCGTCTATCTTTTGTCTTCTATAATGCAAAATGTAAATACCTGTGGCGCCATCTATTATTCAGCGTAGCGTGAATATGTCTACGGTACTAAACGATTCCTTAGCACGTTTCTTGTATGGGGACATTCCTTAATTTTAAATTTTTAGTTTTTTTTATTTGTTGGCGTGATTAGTATCTGATAAGCGTAAAGTTACCTACTAATGAAAGATCTTATATATATATATATATATACATACATAGATACAGTCCTCGGACGGACGGACGGACGGACGGACGAACAGACAGACAGACAGATAGGGTTTAGGGTTCTGTATGGATACGGAACCCTAAAAATGGGCAGTTCTATATGGTAGCCTCAGAATAACATAATATTACGGTCTATCATCATCAGCAACTTGAAAATGAATAAGTACAACTTTTTCATTTAATTCTTACAATATTTGAACGTTTTTATCAGGTTTTTATTAATAGTTTGTCGTACAAGATACAATTTGTACCGAAGGGAACGCAGAATATTTATGAGATTTGCTCAGCATTAGGTACCGAGACTAAATCCTTAAGATTTGTTTTCTTTCTTCTGCGTTTCTCAAACAAGTCCTTTTATTTTCAACCTTGTATTGAAATTCCTCAAATGGATTTTCCCGGTTTATGGTCCAGTTCTTTGAGAAAAGAAGGATTTCTGTTATCTATCTTCAAGGTTATTATCGAAATGCTTGACATATTTATCTCTGAATTGAATCTGTTTCTTAGGTTTCCGTAGCTAGTGGTGCTGGCAGGGACCTTTATAAATTCCGTGTCTGCCCGTCCATCCGTCTGTCTGTCACAGCCGGTGGCTCCTAAACGGTTCTTCTTGAAACTTGGAATGTTTATAGATTCCCGGGAGGTAACAAACTTGCACGTGCTAATAATGTGAGGGTCCTCAACTTTAATTAATAGGGATCGCAAAAACTGAGTTTAAAATAAAACAATTTCGAAGAATATTAAATTTTTTCCTTAATTATATATTTTGGTCTTTGTACTTTATATTGCTTGCCTCGTATTATCATTGATATACATTTAGAAAGCTACAAACATGGTGACATGTGATGATCTGTACCTTAAATTATTATGCTACCTATACTAAACCATTAGTTTACAAATGAATACATTAAGTATAAAATTAATTAATTTATTTTTTGACATTGTATTACAACGTGGTATAAAGATTACTAATTCTCATGGTTTTATATACGATATGTATCATTATTTCTGACAAAGGCCGTATACCACACCTGATTTATTTTTACTTTCACTTAGCGATTTTATGTGGACCGAATGACGAGCAAGCTTAAACTATACGCAGTGACTATACGGGTACTGGATAAATAATTTATAATTAATTGTCCGGCTATCTGGACAAATAATTTATGATTAATTGTCCGGATACCCGTATAAATAATAATAAATTATTTGTACGGTACCCGTATGAATATATGCAGCCTAAACTATATAGTGGTCTCGACGCCACATGCCGCGCGTTCAATAAACTTATTCTACTTCTCAAACTTTGTTGTGAAGTTTCTTATCGGCTTTACTTTGTAGGTGTAATTGAACCGGACTGTAAAAACAAAACATGACAGGTTCAAGTGTAATTTACATGAATGATTAATAAAGAATAAAATAGAAACGACTCACGCGCGGCGCGGGGCGGCGGCACCGCGCACTCGTTATGCGTTCAAGAAGGTAGTAGCTACGGAACCCTCTACGTGACAACAAGATTCGAATTTGACAAGCTTGTTGGGGTACGCAGACTAATCGTTGTTGTGCTGCAAGGACTCTGGTTGACAGCACAACACCTATAAAATCTTCAATACATTATTGTTTGCGTTCAAACAGCACTTTCACTTTTTGTTGAATTACTTACTGAGTTTCTCAGTCTATTTGGTATAGGCAACTTTAGTTTATACTCGTTTAATTCTAAATTGTTCCCAACTCCCTCCGGATATACTTAAGGAAACCAAACAAAGAATTTGGACTGAGCAAAGAAGCCAACGTCCATCTAAGAAGATTATAAAGAAATTGTTTTCAGAAAATATTTCATTTGACTTTTTCGAGGAATTCAAATCAGATTTTCCTTAAATTTTTCGTAACGCTGAGAATCCTGTGCGCGTATAAAT
The DNA here is from genome assembly GCA_946902875.1 of Nematopogon swammerdamellus. Lineage (NCBI taxonomy): Eukaryota > Metazoa > Arthropoda > Insecta > Lepidoptera > Adelidae > Nematopogon > Nematopogon swammerdamellus. Next base: position 13,998,477 of record OX336346.1, read on the forward strand.
TTCTAATGTAAAATACATACAATTCTTATATTTGAAATTGGAATTTAAAAATTAAAGCCCCGTCGAATTTTGTAGATATTTCATAGATTGTTCCTGCACCCATACCCCTTGGTACCTTAATCGAAACCAATCAGATCGCAGCACAATCAGTCAACGCTATATGTCTGTCTTCCTCCGACAAACGTAATACGCTCACTCTTCTCGTTCGCACAATCCGAATCGAGTTTCGGTCGATTACAAGGATGTAACGAGAACCTGTTCCCGTCGGGCATATTAATATCTGCGGGCTCGATTGACAAGCTGTTGCGTTGGGATTGCTTAGGCCATTCATGTTATTGATGACTTTGAGACCCGGAAGCGATTTACCGGCCTCGTTCCAATTTCTTTGAGAACATGCCCTGGCACGATTATTTGAAATGTTGCCTGTCAAAAGTAAAATATAATGTAACGATTACTCTAATTACCTCGATACATTTTAACATTGAAAATGTTTTTTCGATCGCTTCAGTATAGCCCCCCATTTTCGCTGAGAGTGTGAAATCGTCGTGGTGTCGCCAGTTTTGGGGCTACGCGAGTGGTTGAGAGCTCAAAAGACGCGTGTTTTTGAAAAAAAAAAAAAAAAATATATAAATGTAATACTTACTTTTTTTTATTTTGTTGAGTTCATTTTCAATGTACCTCGAAGGTCGTATAATGCACGAGATCTGTGATTTTTTTGTATTTTGTATTTTTAGTTCTGTGTTTACTTTGTTGTGTGTACTTTTATAGCTGTGCTGAGGGACCGAAGGAACTCGAAATAGTCAATTTCACCACCCCTCGCGAAATCACGCTCAGTGCTGTACCGTAGCAGCTGGCTTTCCAGCCTGTTGATGCGTTAGAAGAAGAAACAGAGGGCTGAAGGAGTCGGGGTTGGGCATTGTCGGGATACAGCGAGTGTGTGAGTATGTATGTAAAAATCTATCAAGTGCGAGTTTTACTCGCGCGGATTCCGTAGATCCGCTATATAATACCTGTCAAAAAAGCAATAATGTTCTATGTTTTGTCTTTCTATAATGCAAAATATAAATACATGTGACACCATCTATTATTCAGTAGCGTGAAAACTACAACAAACCGATTCTTAGCACGTTTCTTTTATGGTGACCCCCCCTTAACTATTTACTTTTTGCTTTTTTATTTATTATTTGTTGGCATGTCTGCCATAATAAATAACACATATTCTGTGAACATTTAAAATGGCTACTTATTACGGTGTTCAAACGATACAGCCCTAGGATGGATGGACAGACAGATAGACAAGGCGTAGGCTTCGGTGGTTCCACATTCGCCAACTAGTAATATGCTTCCATATATATATTTTTTTATGGAAACTGACACGGTTGGCTACATCACCTACACAAGTTACAACATCCGTGATGTCAGCCCGTAACACCGGGCGAACTAGGTGCCATGCCAGTGCATACGAACTCTAAAAATTATTGTGACATGTGACATATTCGTCCTCACCGTTCGCGATTTCGAATACTCAATCATTCTGACGTCACTTGCAATCGATCGGAACGAGGTTATGCGCAGCGAGCACTACTTAGCTCGGTTTGCCTCTAGAGGATTTCTTCCAATTTTGCCTAATGCATTGACCGCAGACGACATCTGATTATTGCACGGAGAAGCGAAGTGCACTAGTGTGTCTGACGTTGCATAACTGCGTTAGGTGTTGCGGTAGTGAGGTGATGTGTAGTGATCGCTGTTGGTTTGGCGAACACAGCGTAAAGTTTGCACTAAGACTGGAGATGCCGAGAACTGAAAACTGAACGTCGAAGATCAACATCGTGAACAACTAGCATTTAATCTGCTGCGTATGTACGCTTTTTTTTATGGAAACTGACACGGTTGGCTACATCACCTACAACATCCGTGATGCCAGCCCGTAACACCGGGCGAACTGGGTGCCATGTCAGTGCATACGAACGCTAAAATTATGGTGACAGGTGACATTTATTCGTCCCCACCGTTCGCGATTTCGAATACTCAATCATTCTAACGTCACTTGCAATCGATCGGAACGAGGTTATGCGCAGCGAGCACTACTTAGCTCGGTTTGCCTCTAGAGGATTTATTCCAATTTTGCCTAATGCATTGACCGCAGACGATATCTGATTAGTGCAGGGAGAAGCGAAGTGCACTAGTGTGTGTGACGTTGCATAACTGCGTTAGGTGTTGCGGTAGTGAGGCGATGTGTAGCGATCGCTGTTGGTTTGGCGAACTCAGCGTAAAGTTTGCACTGAGACTGGAGACGCCGAGAACTGAAAACTGAACGTCGAAGATCAACATCGTGAACAACTAGCATTTAATTTGCTGCGTATGTACGCTTTTTTTTTATGGAAACTGACACGGTTGGCTACATCACCTACAACATCCGTGATGTCAGCCCGTAACACCGGGCGAACTGGGTGCCATGTCAGTGCATACGAACGCTAAAATTATGGTGACAGGTGACATTTATTCGTCCCCACCGTTCGCGATTTCGAATACTCAATCATTCTAACGTCACTTGCAATCGATCGGAACGAGGTTATGCGCAGCGAGCACTACTTAGCTCGGTTTGCCTCTAGAGGATTTATTCCAATTTTGCCTAATGCATTGACCGCAGACGATATCTGATTAGTGCAGGGAGAAGCGAAGTGCACTAGTGTGTGTGACGTTGCATAACTGCGTTAGGTGTTGCGGTAGTGAGGCGATGTGTAGCGATCGCTGTTGGTTTGGCGAACTCAGCGTAAAGTTTGCACTGAGACTGGAGATGCCGAGAACTGAAAACTGAACTTCGAAGATCAACGTCGTAAACAACTAGCATTAAATGTCTGCGTTTATATGCTTGTCTCCCACAAGGTAGATAAAGGCCACAGTTCAGGCTCACATACTTCTTGACGTCTATTTCTGTCTATTATCAATATCAATACTCAATACTCATAGATAAATCTGTAAGGCATAGCCATTTTTTTTTTTTTATGGAAACTGACACGCTTGGCTACATCACCTACAACATCTGTGATGTCAGCCCATAACACCAGGTGAACTAGGTGCCATGTCAGTTCTTCCCCTCATTTCGCGCCGTCTACACTGAACTGGACGGAAAACACGAACTTTTTACATAGCCGTTTCGACTATATAGGTATGTTTTTATGGAAACTGACACGGCTGGCTACATCACCTACAACATCCTTGATGTCAACCCGTAATACCTTGGCGAACTAGGTGCCATGTATGTATATGCCTGCCTTTACATCTGATACGCACGCTTTGCATCATGTAAAATGTTTTTGGAGCAATAAAGTGTTTTTATCTATGTCTTTCCTTAGCCGCCTATTAGGCATCATTATTTCAACTTAAGTAGGTACTACTAAAAAGCAAGGGTCCAAACTTGGAATAATGCAGCTATTTTCACTGTACACATTTACGCTACAGTCAGCGCTTGTACCGTGTAGTGTATAGCTGCTGGTATTGCGCTGGGATTGCTTACTAATTTGGCGTATTGTTCCGAATGGTAACGACGTTATCAGACGTGCTTCAGGCGTCGGATTGGCAGCACGCACGCAACAAAGCGCGCTTATCGACTGAACAGCCGCGGTCGGATATCCGATTATGACACAGTTGATTTAACCCTTTAAACACGATTGAAACATTGGCACTTTCATAGTGCCTTTTCGTAATACCCCTATTTGCTCTAACAACCTGTCATGTAACAACGAACGATTAGCTAAATCAAGAAAACTTATTTTCTCCCATAGAGAATAGTGAGGTTTCTTACGAGGTTTTTTTAATTTTGTTTTTTTTTTATGGAATGGTGCGTGAAAAGACCTGTCGAGCCAGTGTGGCATTAGCAATCTCCGTGTGTTACCGAATACACACCAGGTGTCACATATTTTAAAAAGTGAAATGACATATAAAAAAAAACCGCCGACACATCAATACCCTTAAAAAGTCTAAAGTCATTTCCGTTCAGTTACTTAAAGGCGTTGGAGGATCGCTAAGTAAATAAAATAAAAACTCGGAGCCGCGGGGTTTTTGGTCGATTTTATTTACTTAGCGATAGCCCGACTTCTTTAAGTAACTAAACGCATATTATTTACTATTTTTTATGGGTTGTTGATGAGTCAGGTTTTTTTTTATTTGTGTTTTAACTTTTATTTCAACCTTTTTAAAAGATGTAATTTTTTATTACTTGATTACTAGAATACTTGATCACAACAAATAGAGCTAAGAACCATCCCGATTAAACCAGCTTGGTAATAAAAAAAAATCGCATCCAAATCGGTCCATCCTTCTAGTGGCTAAGACGCCACAGACAGACGGCAGACACACAGACAGCAGACATAGGCGTCAAACTTGTAACATCCTTACTTTTGCGTCGGGGGTTAAAAACTCTATACAACAGCTCGAAAGTTACTCTGCCTACCTTTATGAGTTCTATATAATATGGGGAATACAACATTTTTCACCTTATAATTTTACGATTTTAACGTTTTGCTACCTTCTAATGCAATGCCATTTATATTAAGAGGGAAATAAAAGGAATATTATGCTCCGATCTATACTAACTTCTTTTGCAACTTCTCGGCACAAAGTCACGTATAGGGACCGTCCTACGTGAAAAATAAAACATACAAGACAGTCAACTTGAGAAAGTTTGAATATTCTGTTTCGAGAAGTTTTAAAATTGCATCCTCGCCTCGGGGAAATCACGGTCTTCCCGTTGCCTTACACAGCACATTCCACCTCCCTCGGGGATGACAGATTAATGTAACTGACTTAAATCCAGTGGGCGTCTCAGAGTCTTCATCATAAGATGATACTTTATTTCTGTAGGCTTATGAACAATAATTCAATATAATTTTGAGATATTTTTAGGATTCCGCACCTCAAAAGAGAAAAATCCTTATTGAATCAATCTGATGTATTTTTTGACATTGAAAATGTCTTTTCGATCTACAGACCTCGAATTTTACGCTGTATCTATGTTTTGATCACTTAATTCTTTAGCGATGGAAAACATCTTGAGAAGACTTATATACTTACTAGCATTAAGATTAGAGGCGAGGTAATAAGATGAATTTTGCGTGGCTCCCTGGCGACCGCATGTTCAAATCAAAGCTGCATGATCCTTCGAGGCGCGAGGCCCCTCGGACGCAGAGGCCACAGGCGCCATCTTACCCAGCTTCTGAATACGATAATGCACTTGTGTTTACCGGTCTCAAGTCTATAGTTCATCTAGGGATTAAATACTCTTATGAAGAAAAATCTATCCAGTCAGTACGGGACAATCTGGATATGAAATAAATGGTAGGGTAATACCCCACTGACTTTCTCGCTTGTTTGGCGAACTGAACGTTTGTATGTTCGAAATTCAAAATGTACTGACAGGACAGTTCCGTTCAATTAGTTAGGTGTTCGCAACAAATATTTTGTATGCAATATTTAATAGAAAGAAATCTTCGTTCGTATGGCAGCCACCTTTTTTTGAGTTTGCTGGAAAAACTGATAACGGTATCTTTTTAGACTAGTAATAAGGTTTCTATGTGGAAAATGCAATAAGAATCGTTAGAGCCATTTTTGAGAAAATCGACCTTATCGAAATAATTTGTATGACAGCTACCCTTATTTTTTCCAATTAAAAAAAACTAATAAAAGGTACGCCTAGATAATAGTTTCAAACTACTAAATACGAATTTTGAACGAAATCGGTTGAGCGGTTGAGGCGCAAGGTTGCATTACACACACACACACCCTCACCCTCTCTCACACATACACACACCCTCACACACATATATGTTTTTCAAAACCACTTTTTTGGGATCGTTGAATGCTATATAGCCCAAATCAATCGAAATCTCAACTTCGACATTTTGGACGATCACAATACTTCCTTTCTCCTTACAGTCGCTTGAAAGTAAAAATACAACAAAGCTCCGGGACTAAAAATATCTATTTCGATAAGTTGTTAAAATAACCAGTCAATCCATAAAATTATCGCCTCAATAAACTGTTGCGAAAAGAAAATTTTTAAAAGAATTCTCAAAAGCTTGATTACAAGGGAACTTGACGATCTTAGCGTTTGATCTAAAAATTTAATTTAACTTGGTTTAAGTAAATGAAGAAACATTTTGCTCGCGATTTTTCAGGCGATAATCAAGAAGTAAAAGTAAGTTTTCGTCGGCGTAAGGCGAGTGAGAACTCGCAAAAAGTTAGAAAGCGCGACCGGGAATCTCCACTAAGGAAATCCTCGGAGAGCCGGTCACCACGAACCATAATAAATATTTTAGATTTGTCTGGTCAACATCGCAGACTTTGTATTTTGGTCTCAATATGTGTCTAGGGAAGCAGTTGGCATTGAAATTAATAATTTTATTTGAGATGGCTCTTACTTAAAACTCTAATCTAAATTATGGTATTTTTAAGAATGCCGAAGATGGTGTGTTAAGGTATAATAGAGGGTGTTAAATATTCGATTGGGAACATTAAGTTATCATTACTAACTGATAAGCGTAAAATGGATGAAAAACATTTAAACCCGAAACGAGGGCGCATTTTTTGAAGGCCCTTTGAAAAGGGAAGCAATCCGATTGCTCAAAATGCACAATGAATGCGATTTTTTTCGCCAGAAATGTTGCTCAGCTCAATACTCGGCTCGGTGCCAAATCATAAATTGTATCAACTCGTAACTAGAATACACGGACTTCGAACAAAACGAGGCTTCCGGTTCCGTCGCCTATGCGAATACTGTTACCTAGCCCACTAGCTAGCTAGGCCTTTCTGGTCGATAGAGAAACTAGGCTGAACATTTCAGATTCAGCTATGAACTATTCAAAAATGCATGGAACAAATCCAAATTAATTCAGAGATATTATTAGAACTTATAAAATTACTTCCTCATGGAAACTAACGTATTTTAGGAAACACCGACCCTTAGAATGTCTGTTCGTATATTAGCTTTTTATTAATTAATTTCATAAGTTTATTGAGTGTTACAATACTTTGGACAATCGAATATGTCAAAGTTAACTTCTCTTCGGGGACCAAATTATTCTCTTGATTTGCTTTTATATAAAATGATATATTTGTTTTTATAATATTACCTGCAATTAATGCTTTCAGAGCGACACGACATTTCCTTGAACCCCTTCCCCCCTCACACCCTTCTCTGTTACTCGTTACGTGACATCCAGAAATTCTCTAAACTTTAAAATTTCGCATGGATCTAGACAGCGGATAGGCTCCAAATTTTGCGCGAGCGAAGCCACCGACAAAAGCTAGCGCCAATAAAGTAACATAACACAGCACTATTGAGACAAGCTGTTCTTGTTATCATTCCCCGCGTCGTGTAGGGGGTGCTCCTAGTTTTGGCCGGCTACACACAGAATTAAATTAGGAATCAGAGGCAGCTTGCGAGCGGAGAGGCGACAGGTTCCACTTTGTGCCCCTTTGTCTTTGCTGCAATCGGAAATACGAGCGCTGCATCTACGACGGAGAGTTCAGAAACTACTGCGTTGTGCGAAACTGGATGAGTCCTGAGGCTCTGTACAAAGCCAATATTATAGACCACAAAATCATTTCAGAGGAATATTTTGTATTTCACTTCATTCAAACACCACAACCACAACATTCAAGGCGGAAACAAGACTCAAACCGTGCTACCCGAGCACTGATGATTGAAACACGAACCGTGTGCCGATGTAAATAGGTGCGAGATTCATTCTACTCGTGCGGTGGCTGATACGTCGCGCCGACGATGAACGTTTGCGCGAAAATCACACTATGTATTAATTTTCACGTGTTGAAAAGATGGAAAAATATTTTTTTTTAGCTACGATTGTAGAGAAAAATATTATCTATATTTCAATTAGGGCCTTGTATTGAAACAATTTAATATGTTTCTCAAGAGAATTTAACTTTAAAGTACATTATCGTACTTTTTTGGAGATTAATTTAAGACCTTTCCAAAGTAGTAAAATATAATTTTTTTTTATCTATGTTTGTTAACTACAGACCAATACATAACATAATATATTTTTTACATATTTTTTTATCTTTACCAATAGCTCAACAATTTCGGTTGAAGTTGACTTTTTGAGTCTTATTTGCGCCTTAAAAGATATAAATAGGTGCATGTTAAAAGTATTTTCAAATTTATTCACTGCACTAAAAATACCTTCGAAAAGAATCGGGGTGCCTTACGGTTTTTTTTTCTAAGCAACAGTAACAGCAATGTCTATGAGAAAACCTGTTGGCTTTGTACACAGCTTTAAGAAGAATGTCGTCAGTCAGCGTGTATGCGTCCACTGCTGGACATACACCTCTCGAATTTTCCTCTAGTCCTCCTGGGCTTTAGCGGTATGGAACCATTAAGAAGCAAGTACTTCTAACTGAAGCATTTCTTCTGAGAAGTTAGTACCATACTGGCCATCAAAGGATATCTTAATCTTAATCTCTCGACTAAGACCTCAGTTAGAATAAATCCGAGATAATATTTGTTTTCTTTTTAAAGAATTTTTATATATTAATATTATTTATAAAACACAATTAATACAGATATTTCGACTGTGTTGTCGTCATCAGTGAAAAATATAACATATTATGTATGATGTTGATATATGACATATGAGTGGTTGATATGGTTTTTTTTTTTTTTTTTTTTAAAGAAACTCTTTTGCAAGTTACCAAGGTAGTATCTACCTGTCTATTGACTTGCAAGTTTACATGCTAGATTTCGCCAGTATCGATCTTAGCTATTGTTTCGTATGTACATACATAGGTTGAATTGCAGGGCGCAGTTTGGCTTATCATGGTGCTTTGATTAATGGTCACCAGGTAGGTCGTGATTACATCGTTGACTCAATTAGCAGTGGAACATAATTTGGTAGAGTGACAATGAACTTGCATTCGTGTACGCTGTCATGTCTTTGTACTTAACTTGTAAATTGGTTTAGTCTGATTTGGATTGGGCATAAATAAGCTTGAACACAGTGCGCAGTGGAAATTGTACTTTTTGTTTAAATTGTAAAACATTACGTAGACAGTAGGCGAAATACATTCATAAAAATTGCATAAGGTGTTCTAGGTACCTACTTACACATTTATATGCAGAAAAAGTAACGTTTGTCTTGTGATGATTTTTTCCCGACTAAGTCGAAGCCAAAGAAGGGTTATGATTTTGACAGCGTAAATATGTATGTATGGATGTATGTATTTGTTTCGTCCCTCATAGAGCCTAAACTACTTAACCGATTTAAAAATATCAGGCATTGTTGAATTTGTTTTGATTACCCGCTTGTCATAGCTGGATTTTTTTATGCCAGGCGTAATTTTGTTAAAATTTAATGTTTGTTTTTTCTTCAATCAAACCCCTTCGAGTAGTCACTTTCCTTATTATTTGATTAGTTCATCAAACTCAAAACTAATGCCAAACCAGATATCGCAGACCTCAAAGATTTACCCAATTTACTTGAAAAAATTATCACAAAACCATGAAAATTTGTACTCGTTCATAAAATCTGTTCAACAAATAATATATACATATTCAATTTAAAAATAGACATACATACACATACATAACACACGCTGTATCCCGACAATCAGGGTAAGCAGAGTAATCGGTGTTGTGCTATAAGCACTCTGGTAAATTACAGCACAACACCGACCACCACGTTTAGCATAGTATACGGACAAGACAACTATCAAGCAGCAAGTAAGACACGAAGAACCCACCTGCTGCATGACTAGGTGGAAGGGCTGCGCCAAGGTGAGAAGTGGCTAGCCTGTCGCCCTTTAGCGCAGTATCTTGTCCTTTTCCCTTAGTCGCCTCTTACGACATGCACGGGGAGAGATGCAGTGGGGCTATTCTTTTTAAGTACCGGCCCCACACGGTAAAAATAGAGTCCTGTTTTATCGAATATGTCTATGAAATACCTCATACTCGCAGTAGTAGGCTTATACAATACTTATACTTACAGCATTTCGTCACTGTGTCGCAACTCCCCCAGGCTCACCTACCCTGCTGCGTCAATCTTTGATCGCGCTTCTGACACCGCTATTGTGATGGAGAGTGCACTCGCTGCCTTCTTGAGACTCCTTCGGTATCGAGTTACCTTGTGTGGGCTGCACGTGTTCTCTTACAGGCAAGGCGTTCAACAGGAAGAAGGGGCATTAAGTCGCTGAACAGGTGAAACGTCATTATGTGTGCAAAAAGGCGATTTTTCTATTATATTATAATCTATTGTCAGACTCTGTCAATCAGTAATCGTTTATTTGTCCAGTGCAGGATATACGCCTCTCCAATCTTTCTCCAGTCCTCCCGGTCTTCAGTGCTACGGAACTACTGATTCCTTCCGACGTACTTAATGTCGTCGTCCCACCTGTCGGGTGGTCTTCCCACACTCCGTTTCCCTGTCCACGGCCGCCAGTGCAGGACAAGTTTGCTCCAATGGTCGTCTTCTCGTCGGCTGACGTGACTTGTAGACTCACTTATTTAAAAACATTGTATTCACCAGGGGGTGATACCATACTCATACCCTTGCATCGCAACATGGCGCGCAACATATACGGAGGTTACACGCTAGGTTTTTCATCAGTTCAGTCCGTGACAATCAGATTGACGCCAGACTGACGCCAGACGTAAAATGCATTCGCACTATCAGTCTGCCATCAGTCTAATATCAAAATATTTTAAAATCCATCAGTCTGGTCCATCATTCCAAACCATCCATCCATCAAAGTAGATTAAACAGTCAGTCTGGACTATGGTTTAACCAGACTGATGGAGATGAACTGATGCCAAACCTAGCGTGTAACCTCTGTCATAGAGTCTACGTCCCGTGTGCAACGTTGAGGGAACGTAACACAGCGCGGTACATGTTGCCGGATATATCTCAGAACATGTCCCGCAGCATGTTCCAAAATGTTTCTCGTAACATATACCGTTAAAGTCGAGGGTCTTGTACCGCGACCTTTGCCCCCTAGTGAATTAGTAAATAGAAAAGGAAGACATAGGCTTTATCAACACGTGTGTTACCAATTGTGTGCACTTGTAGATTAAGTACGGGAAATAAATTATATGGAACGTGTGACAATATCAGGTCTATACCTCTGAATTCTCTGTTTGCAGGTAATAACGTTCAGGTACCATTGTAGTACCCTGTCGCAGTCGCTCTAATTCCTTTGTGGTGTAGCTAGTTGGGCGGAGACAGCTTGTGAGGGTGACAAGGTAATTCACGTCTATGTCTACATTTTGAGATGATCGTACATGACTCGAGAGCGTGTAGAGAAAGAAAGTGGGCACTGCCAAGTATACATATTTTGTGTAGAATGATTTCACAGCTGCTTTATCAAATTACTTTGTATGCCATTTAGATTGCAGCTCCACAGGAACAAATGGAATCTTGAAAAATAAGAAAACGATGATATATAGGTAAATTTCAGGTAGATTCGTACATTCAGTTTTATGGTATAGGCATTCTTTATGATTTCCTTTGCAAATTTACCTGGCAACTAAAACTGTGTGCCTAAAAATTTATAATGGAGGATAGTCGGTAAAATAAGGTATGTAACACTAATTAAAATATAACAAAAGAGTTACATTTTAATAATTTTTGTAATAAATAAATTATTTAGGTGCAATTTTTTTTTCAAATTTAACTTTTTGTTTTATGTTATTTTGTTATTTTTATTATTGCATCTAAATTATTGACGATGACCCTATTATATACACTATACTATATTGTAATGTAAATAGGCAGAGTGGTCAGATTCTCAGGTATTCAATTTTATGCTAAAAATAATAATGTTCTCGTGAGGAGTAAATAGTACAGGTTAAACTTTGTACCTACTAACGAAACATTGCGACTTGCGAAGTTTGTCAGTTTTCCTTCGCATTGAAATATATCTGGCGGACTTTTGGCCGTACCCAATTGTAGTTTACCTATCTATGGATGAATTTTTACAATAAAGAATAATTATTTTAGCCTAATTTTCATTGTATCAACCCAACAATTTATTAAATAATCAACCTAAATACTTTCAAAATTAAATTGCTAACAATTTCAGAATACTTTTAAAATGTTGAATCTGAGTGAAGCGTGACATTAAATTTCAAAAATTGAGAGAAAAGAGCCTGCGAAACTATGAAAAGTGAAACATTGTTAACAATGATTAATAATACACTATCCAAGTTACATAGTGTTTTTTTAACTGTACAACAATTTTCGATTGACGTTCGAGAAATGAGTTTGTGCGGTAGTCACGTCGCGTTATTTAGCCACATATCAATAACAACTGTTGTGGCGTGACTCGGCATATTTTCACGCTATGAAAATAGGCTTCAGTGAAAACATCGATGTAATTGGAGGGAGGTACCTATAGCTATGGTGAAATGAAATTATGTGTTTCTCATTCAAATTATTATTGAACCCTATGTTTCAAGTTTGACGTAGATTGATGTTTTTGTAGCTTTTAGTACGACTCCATTTGCGGATAAAGATTAGCTATAAGAAAGATATTCATGCCCATATCTCTCCGTACTTTGCCTATAGGCAAACATACGGTGTATAGTAGGTATATAGCATACAGTTTTAAATAGGTTTAACTTATTTTAGATTTAGTTAGATTTTTTTTATTATAAGATTTAGGGTAGTTCATATTTAATATCGTTTCGATACTATAAAATGTAAGTAAAATATATTTACAGTGCCATTAGTTGAAATTAGGAGTGCGAGTATTGCATACTTATTTATAGATAAAAAATTACGCTAATTACTTTGAAAAAAAAAATTACGTAATGATATCCGTGATTATGCTAAGAACTGTTTGCTAGGGAAACATAAGGCGGGTTTTCAATAAATATAAATATGAAAATATTGTACCGAAAACGAAACTGTAGCAAATAAATGTGTAATGTACACATTTATTTGCTACAGTTTCGTTTTAGTGAATAAATGAAATGAATGGATGAAAATAAAATTATTTAATCCGCTATAAAGTCTAGGCTAAAGTTATTAGGTTGAAAGCAAATTCGCGCGAATACTGGCTTTATGATAAATTGCACGATTCAATAGTCGGATTATATTTTCGGTAATGAAATATTTCACTGTTGAAATAAATTTATTCTCTTTGTCATGCTTTGGACGGGAGTAACTATTGTGACAGCGCGCGGTTGCGCGAGCCGAAATTTGCCGTTCTATCTATTAGCATAAATAATATTAATCAAGGATTCAGGCTAGGAATAACATACTTTTTCTTTTAATAAAAAATAACATATGGAAGACAGGTAGTAGTTCCACACTACAAACTTAAGTAGTATTTATATTTCAGAAAAAAATATTATTGGAACAAAATAAATAAATCTAATACTTTATTAGTTTATTTAGTTTATTCTAGTTAATTAGGGAGGTAGAGATCAGTTTTCGGACTAACGGTAAAAGCCGTGCTAATTAATTCAAGTTCTATTTGTAATGTTCGATATACTCGTATTCTCCTCTATCCAGAAAACACTTTTCATAACGTTTTTTTTTCAATACTTCGATTCCTTAAAAAAAACCGTTTTGAATGTTGTTGTTGAACCTTTGTTCTCAATAACGGCGGTATGGACCTCTGGAAATAGTCACTTGGGGCTAGGTCTGGAGTATAGGATGGGTGGGATGAGAGTACTTCGAAGCCGCAATCCCTCAGTGCACCCATTGCAGCATGTGACTTGTGAACGGATGCTTTGTCTTGAAGGAAAGGGACACCGCGACTGAGAATCCTTTCCTCAAGTCGGATTAATTTTTTGGTATGCTGGTAATTTACTAAACGATATAACCGATGTTGATTTGTTTTGCACAAGCTACTGGACTAAACGTTCTTTCAATATGCTGTAGCGATATATATTTTGTTTGTTTAGAAATGTTGGTTCAGAATTATTTTCAGTTGTCAAATTGTTTCTGTTGCCTTGAATTATGCTATGTTCCATTTGTTGCTTTTTCTACCTTTACGTGTAAACTTGTGTAAATTGGTGTCTAGTGAGTATATTTTTATGTAGATATTATATTATGTAATAGCACTATAAGTTTACTTGAATAAAATAAATAAAATAAAAGTCTGCGTCGTGTTACCCAGCCATCGTAGACACCTAGAAGGGTCATCGAATTGTCGAGGAGGTGCAAAAGAGAAGGGTATAGGCACCTTTAAAAACAAAGTCGTCGAAGAAAAGTTGTTCAGTTTCAGTTGTAGAATCAGCCCCTTTGAGTCAGTCACTTCTGGACATACGCCTCTCGAAGTTTGAGTACTTTGAGTACTTTTGAATACTTAACACCAATTAATGTAACAAAGTGTTATATGGCCTTCTCTGTCACAGTTGTATACTCAAGTATATTTTTCTGTCGTTTGAAAATAAAGAATATACCGACAAATGTTGGTAGCAAGGAAACGGTAAAATGAAATGAAATGAAACGGTTATTTGTCACCATTTCGAATAACATTTACAATACACCCCAATCATTCACTAATATTGGTGACAAGTTGGGCCCAACTCAGCGTGTGCAATAGACAACGTATTGCGCTGATTTTCAGTTGAACCCATTTTGCCGGGAAATACGATGTATGCAATGTATAGCAAAACAATTTCTAAGTATATACTTCCATGCAAGCCATGCACTCCCAACCGCTCGGCTCCTCCGACCGGCTAATTATCCAAATAGCTAATTATCCCGGACGAGCGAGATCCCGCCAGACAGCTCTCATCCAATTACCTGGCGGTCTACGGTGGCCTCACGGTCGTGGCGGTCTCGGAATAGAACTTGGCGGTTCATGTGACATATACATACATTTGTCATTCCGTCTTTGTACATAGCGTGTATAGCTTTCCTCCTGATCGATTAGTTCATCATTTCCAATCCTTTGCAAGCCATATTCGTCCTGCCGACGACTGGCTCCAAATAGCTAATTATCTGACGAGCGGGATCCAGCCAGACAGCTCTCTTCCAATTACCTACCTGGCGGTCTATACGCTGGCTGCCTGCTCACCGCTTCTGAATAGAACCAGCCTGGAGGTAGCAGCCTGCCTGGATATTTACACACTGGTAAACCTGTAGGTAGATGCGTTTTACCATTTTGTTGGTATAATTTGATGTTGTGGGTATATTTCTGAATTATAAGTACATCTGCTACAATTTCAGTGCGTGCACCGGTGCACCGCTGCCGGCAGTGCAGTGTAGTGCAATCCGGCGCGGCCGCTGCACGGCGCGGCACTAATTCGTTCATACGAATGCTTACTGCGCCACACAGCCCGCTACCGCATAGTGCGGATTGCTTCATATTATAATTTCATACAAGACTATTTTGAAGCGCCGCGCCGTGTACGAGAGTGCGGTCTCACCTTTAGAAGTAAATTGCATTATAATTCAATACATATGTATTATGAGGGGTGATGCATATATTATGTATATATTTTTATATGTAATCCGGTATGGTTGGCTGCGCTTCAGAGGTGCCAAAGCACATGCTCAGACCACTCGGCTAACCACCGCTTGATTATTGAATATATGTATTTTACTGAATGCTGAGTACGTGCCTATATGTATGTATATCTTTAAAAAAATACATGCCATCTTTAAAAAATTCGAATACTTGAATTCAACACTAAGGAAATGAAATTCACCAGTAACGTAAAAAAATAACTTTAATAGTCATATTTTCATTGCGAAAACTGTATACAAATCCGGTAGAAGGACCAGCTCACACGACATTAACCACTTGCACTGAACGAGCGTTTACTCTGTAACAGTCGAAATACTCTATTTTACATTTTGTACAATTGTCACATGTTTAACAGTTTATTTTCTGTACATTTTTCAATAGTCTTGTTGCATTCACGAGTGTCTAACAACGCTTAGGTTCTGTGCCGCAAGTGATGGTGCAGGCCGTTGTGGCGGACGTGCCACGCGGTCTCCTCCTTCAACTTGTGACTCCGCAGCTTCTCGATGAAGTCCTCGTCGGGAGCGAGCCGGTTCCTGCGCGGCGCCTCCTCCCGCCGCTCCCCCTCCTTGAACAGGATGCACCACAGCGACTTGTCCTTATTGTCCCAAAGCAGCGACCGCGTGTACTCCTTCAGTCGCCTGCTATTCTCCTCCACGCGCCGTATCGATATCTCCATCTTGACGAGCGTCTGAGACGCGTTCGACGCCACCTCACTGTCGCTACCATTGTCTTTACCTGCCGCGCTCAAGTTGAGTCTAGAAAGTTGATAGTTTTCGTAGTAGAGCCCGCCGCCGTGAGTCCGCAGCATCCACGCGAGGCTCGCGACGAACGCGCACGACACGAGTAGCGTGGATAGTATTAGAGTCAGTCGTAGCACTGTCTTCGTGGACGCACAACTCATAGCAACGCCTCGGGCGTGCGCGAGCGTAGAGGCATAGTCCGTCGGTCGGTCTACGGCGGCGTAGCGGCGGCGCGTAGCGGGCGCGAGCAGTCGCTACGAGCGCTGTCTACGAACTGAGCTCCGCGTAGCGCGTGCGGAGGAGGCGGCACCGAGCGGAGCGGAGCGGCGGCGACGACGCACAGCGCGCAGCTAGCTACGCTCCGCTGGATAGCGTAGCGTAGGGTGTTGGAGCGTAGGGAGTTACTTAGGTGTTGCATAGCGTAATGTGACGGGAGGCAATTGAGGGGGGCATTAGGTGAAACATAGAATGTTGCACGGCGTGAACGATGTTCCGTCGACGTTACTTCAGTCGCTCACTTTGTAAACAGTAAATCAGCAGGTGCGCTAATTTAATTCTGACGTATGGAAGCGCACAATTACGAAGTGTATGAAGATATCGGTAAGTATTCATAGAACGTTGGAGGCGAGGTAATAAAAATTTGTAAAGACGTAAGAGAGTTAAGACTTGATATAAGGGGATAAGAATGGACAGTCGGTTACAATGCAACACCGAGGAGTGATCGGCAACATTTTCAATAATAACTTTTTGATATAAAAATTTGCGCGAAAAATCAGCGCGTCGACTGGCGAACGCTCTCTCTGATTCGCCAATCCTTTCAGCCAATAAAATGAGTTGCAACACCACGAGATCGCAACTGCCTCTCTTTTTGTTCGGTCAACACCCCAAGATCGACTATTGTCTGTTCAAAAGAAGCCTGGATAAAAAGTCATTGACATGAGTGTTAGCTCCCTTGCACAAACATGAAACGCTAAGCGCCGCCGTCTCTCTCCTGCGCCGGTGTCGTGGCACAAGAGAGAGACGGCGCTAGCGGCGCAGCGGGAGCTAGCACTCAAAGGTCAAAGACTTTTTTATCCACGCTTATTTGTAACAGACTATAGTTGTGAAGCCATACTAGGAACTGGCTGACGCGCGTGCCTCTGCTAATATGTGGGAAATATTTTATATTATAACTTTTCATGTGTATATTGAGTGTTATGGTTATAAGTGATTTATACGTTCTGCACTTGTAAATAAATTTGACATTATTAAATCAAACCAAAATTTTACAACTTCAAAAATCCATCAAAAACTCAGTGTAAATGTTGTCATATGAAAAATATATTATTTAATTCGCTATTTTTAGGTATATTTCTTATGTTGTTCATTTATGTGATGTATTTACAATTTATGAGATGTATTTACAATTTATTTCATTGTTTTAGGATTAATTAAGCAAATCGAAACAATGAAGATTTTTTTTTTTTTTTTTTATTGAAACTGACACGGTTGGCTACATCACCTACAACATCCGTGATGTCAGCCCATAACACCGGGTGAACTTGGTGCCACGTCAGTGCTTCCCTTCGGTCGTGGATGATGAAGACGGAGCCCGAGGACTCAGACAGCAGCGATGGAGGGCTCTTTTTAACAATTAGTATTTTAAGAAACTTTGGTGTTCGGAATTAATTAATAGAACAAACGAAGAATGACAAAATCTTGAAAAATCTTTGCAAGAGCGTTTCATCAGATGTTATAGATTATATTGAATGTGTTGATAATGAAATGGAAGAAAATGAGTTCCTGTCCAATACTGGGGGCCAGTGGCGGCTGGTGACTTCAGTGACCGGTAGTGCGCTAAGTACCTACCTACTTAAATTCCAAACAAATTCCCGTCATGTTATTTTATGATGGGGACTTCCGAATTTTTTAAACGCCTGCGTTTTATTATGTACATGAATATTCTCAAGACACTCAATGAGCTGCAAAAAACAAGAAAAAAAAATAAACCAAACAAGTTTTAACTCATTTTTAGTACCTTTATGAACACACCCATAGACCACAACACTACTGCAGCTTTCAAAAAGAAAAAGTAGTAATATCCCAAAAATAATTCAAAAAAATTTATAAAAATAAAAGCATTTGGAAAGTAGGAATTGAACCCGGGATCACCTGATTGTAAAGCCTTACCTTTAACCAACTCTTAGGCAAATATCGGCACCATTTAATTCACAATATCACGTGACAGAAGTCAGAAAGCACAAAATCTACCATATCCCATTTTAAATATTCGCGCGCTAACGGGTATGTGACATCACATGACAGCGCGCTGACTCTAGCTAGCTCCTGGCACGTACACAGTACTCACACCAATGCAATTGTGCAAGTGCGAGTGAGACAGATCGGGCGTATACAGTGCGACGTCACCCGTGCCCTTAAACACAGACACTACGCGATAGTGTTAGTACGTGCCAGCTTTGATTAACAGATCTGTAGACGGACTCGTGCAAAACGAATCGCTCGCGACGTGTCGCACGCGCGGCTATTCACGATATAGCGTCCTTGTTTGGCTCTCGTGCGCCGCACGCAGAACTCCATTTCCGTCCATATTATTTCTATGAAGTATCTTTTGTCTCACGCGCCAGCGGTGTTTTACCGATCCCCATACATTCAGTTTGGGAGACCCGCGCGCGTTTCGATTCCGCACGGGGCGCGCGTTTACTCGCAAAAAAGTGCCTTGTGGTCTATAAAATAAGGTCGAATTCACATTCTTATTTATTTGGAGTACGATCTTTATGGTTTTAATGTAGGTATGTTGTAAGATATTATTTATTTTGAGTGAAGTGAAGACTTCTCGTGGTACGGTAGTGCGGCGCACGAGCGCACTTTAGGACCAGCCGCCAGTGCTGGGGGCATCAACGTTGAGACCGTTGCAGAAATACACAACAACCTTCAAGCAAATATCACGATGTTACTTGAATGTGTGGGTACTGTACTGGAAAATTCATTGCAAACTGTAGCTAAAGAAATAACTATATCCACCAGTGCCAGTGTAAATCATGCTATTTTGGACGAAAACAATGCCTTTCGAAAGTGAGCGACTGCAGACTGCAGTTGCCCAAGATAGTGAAGATAATGCTGAAAATGTTGTTCCTAAAAGAAAAATTAATTCTGAAACTGAATGGCAGAATGGCAGAGGAACGTAAAAAAGTTCAATAGAATGCTGGGACAACCTTTTAAAGTAAAACGATAAAATAAAAGGAAAACTGACAGGATTGGTAACGACGTACTCAAAGCGGTAGGTCAATGGGCCACCCTAGGGGCCACCGCGCCATTCCGACATGCGCTCAAGTAAAAACCAGAAAATGCAATGACATTTTAGAACGCGAAAGAGAGAAAATCTTCCAAGATTTCTGAAAAAATGACTGGTAGACTAAGAAAGCTTATTATCTAGCGCATATCTACTGTATTTGTTTGTAAAATTGTATCATTTTCTATACAAACTAAGTATACGGTAAACCAAATGCCGATATTTCTTCCGCTTGAGCTTTAAAGACTTGATCTCAGAAAGTAAAGAAAATTTTAATCGAATTTTTATAGAAAAATGACGCCATTTGTTATAAGTATCGATCACACGCTTTTCAAAGTTATAATGCGAAGGATCGCAATTTACGAGAAAAAAAAACCTTATGAAAAAGATACTGCAATACTTATGTGCATGCGATCGATGCGCTACGCTGTTGGCGTTACTACGCGCCTTAAGCATAATCAAGTTTCAAAAATGAATTCCAGTCACATCGGATATTGCAGTAGGGAAGTTGAATAGAATCGCAGACTCCCCGGGGACTGAAGCAGTAGATAGAATCAAAACACGTCATTCTCTGTCGCACTGATCCTTTACAACTTGTACAAAAGGGTTCACTTCGTGGCTGGCAGTTGTAAATCAGTTAATGCTCTGGCAAGACCCTTATTTTAGAGGATTTTCTCGCCTTCGCACCGCTCGCTCCAAGCTGAAGTTTTGGGTCGTTCTAAATTCAAAGCTACGGGTATGTATATTCATTTGTAAACTTTTCAGATGTACAGCGATGAGCGATCGTTGAGATGACGTTAATTTTGAAATAATCATTGGCCATGAAATTAAATTTGGAATGCTGATGTAAATGTAATTCAAAGTCAATACGATAACCAAGTTTCAGCGTACGGTACACGACATTGGGCAAATAAGACGAAAATTTAGTTTTATCTTTCTTCAACTATGCAATTTGCTTTAGGAGTACCAATAATAATTACGTAAGCACGCACTTCACAACTGTGCTCGAAATTTCATAGGTATTATGGAAATGAAAATTCATTTGCAAAATAAGCGTTAATTTGTGATTTCTGATTGCACCGAATGAGGGTAGATTGAAATGTCAACCACAATTTGAACGTGATCAAAACAAACATTGAAAAATTCATGTTCACTGCAATAACCTCAATTGTCAGCCTCGATAGCTCAGTAGTGTAGACAGTCGACTGTTGCTATTGATTGTCAGTACTTGGATGGGTGACCGCTCGACCGTTGGAGGCTGTCGGTGGTTCGGATTTCACGTAAAATTGTAGGACCTTTCCCTTCCTACCTTACGCGGTGGTAGGGTTCAACCCGCCCGGGTTGGTACCACCGCACTGAAAGAAACGCCGGTCGAAACGGCTATGTAAATAGTTAGTGTTTTCCGTCCAGTTCAGTGTAGCCAGCACGATCGAAGGGAAGCACTGGCGCCTAGTTCACCCGGTGTTATGGGCTGACATCACGGATGTTGTAGGTGATGTAGCCAACCGTGTCAGTTTCCATAAAAAAATAATAACACAATTTCATATAAAAAAAAAATAAGAAAAAGTAACCGGACGTGGTTGGTTACATTATCTAAGTAGATGCATTATTCCTTAATTAAAAGCATTCTGAGCTTTTAAGTTTAAATAAATAAATATGAAAATACCGACCTTTAGCCTTAAACATTAAACTAAATTAAATCAAGGAGGCCTTGCGAGTTCAATTAGATATGTTAGTACACGAACTAATATTATCTTGGGATCTTTGATCACAGATCCTTTTGTCTTTTGTTAATAATATATGTAGTTGATGCCTATATAATTTACGAGTATGTTTGTGCTCGGTATCGAGACTCAATCTCGTCGGTATTCCTTAACGAACATGAAAGCCCATGAAACTATAAAGTATTAATGAAAGTATTTTTTGATGATTAACATTTAAAATAGTTATTCTAACTTTAAGATCGCTGATACAAGATTATGTAAACTTAAACAACAAGCTAAAATATTTGCATAAAAGAAACGTTTAAAAATTACTTAACTAGCCATTATTTTTGTTTTAATTACTTCCTATCCATTATTTAAAAAACATTTTTCATGACTGCAATAAAAAAAAATCACAGATTTCGTGCCTTACACAACTATCGTGCACATTTAAATTAAATGAATCTACGGAATTCGAAAAATATTGTCGCTGAGCGACACGAGAAAGTCGGGATAAGGAAAAGGTTAGTTGGGTTCTGATGATGGAGCCGGAAGGAAGCCATAGGAACTCCTAAACTACACATGATGATAAGCCTATCGTGTTTGGGCTCGTTGGATTTGTCTTCGCAAGTACTCTAGTCATATGTTATTTCCAGGGTCCTGATGATGGAGCCGGAAGGAAGCCATAGGAACTCCTAAACTACACATGATAAATCCACCATATTTGGGCTCGTTGGATATAGGAATATAGGTTAGGTTAGGTTCTTATCTATATTCTTGTCTTCTATACCCTTATATTATAGATAGATAGATAGAAATACTTTATTGCTCCAAAAAACATTTAACATAAACACACAATAAGAAATTTACATGAGGGGCAAAGGCGGACTTATCCCTTACAGGGATTTCTCCCAGTCAACCTTTGGATGTTTGAGAGTCGTATGTTGCGAGATATAAGTAGGTAGTAGCAACAGACTTGAGTGTGGGAATGTAAAATATAATATAAGGAAAATAACTATAATATACTATAATATACACTACATATAAGTACATATTAGTTAATTAAACGTATAAATTACTATTTATAGATTAAATTAAATACATATGAATTACAATTTAAATAATACATAATACCTAAATATATACATACATATTTGTCCATTCAGAATTAAATGATTTTTTAGCTTTTGACTTCACACTGACGGAGATAGTACAACTTTAAGTGTTTTTTGAATAACGGAAGCGACTTGCAGTGCCGTATACAGTGAGGTAGTAGATTCCACAGCTATTATATTTTTATATTTGATATTTATTAATTGGTTACTTTAGTTAGAAATAATGTCAAGCTTATCTCTTTTTCTGTCTAAATTTTAGTTTAAATTTTTTAAGCTGCTTGTGTTTTTGAAAAATAATAAAAAATATATAAATGTAATATTTTTGATTTATTTTGTTGAATTCATTTTCAATGCGACGCATCTTCTAACCTAACCTTGCGTGTGCGAGAAGTAATGATAGTTTCATTAGATCTCGCACAGGAGTAAAGTTAAATTGTATGACATTAAATAAATTCTCAATAGATTACCTATAATTTGAGTGCTTTACAAGGGCCTTCATGTTATGCTTTTACACCATTTATGTGACCTTCATATTATTTACCAAGGTTGAGTCATATTATTTACTCGTGATATTATTTTTGACTGTTTATTGAGGCAAGCTTATCGACTAACAAAATTTGACAATTTCCCTACGCGCCGCCGCGCCGCCGCCCCTTTGTCTTCGACTCGACCAAGTTTTGTCCCGCCTTGTAACGACTGAACAATTTTAATGTCGGAAAGAATGAAAAAGAGGATTGTCCTCCGAGCTATTATTTGGATGTCTCTTTCAAATTGCAAGGAAAAAAATAATTTTGCAATATTCCTCCTCGCGTGAGATCGGCTTAAATTCAAATTGGACTACCTAGTCATATTTTTTCCGAGCTCAGTCTTGAGGCCGCTGGAAAAATTATTATATTTTAGTTCATAATTTAAAGCACAATTTTTCCTTTGTCCATTTTCCTTAGAAACTTTTAACATCAACATCAAAAGCTCTGAATAAATTTAGTTTAGGTAGTTTTTGACAGATTTATATATATTTATGATATGGGTATCTACTTACAGCGACCACCTAGGGAGTCGGGGTCCTCGAGGCCCACTTTGGGGGCAAGGCCAACCTGGGCGTATTCAACAAAGTGCGGCTGTACTTCACGCCGCACATACAGGTATTAGCACAATCTGGGCGGACATTAGTGCGAAAACTAAATTGCACGTATAGTTATAAAAACTGATTTCAGGTAGAGAGAACAAACCGATGAACAATGTTCAGGGGCGCCCTCTCTCTCTGGCCGCCCGCTCGCGTAACATCAGCCGGAATTCTATCGTTTCACCCTTTCACGTATCACTTCTCGCGGCGCGCTCATAAAAATCATCAAATTCGAAGTATTTTTTTATGTTTTTAAGTTCACATTGCAATTTGAAAGTGGTGGATTCTGATAAAGCAGGTATAAGGGGCTTAATAAGTGTTTTCAAAGAGTAACGATAAACTATTCACTATAACTTTTTTTTAACTTATAAAAATAACTCTGATTTATCCTTGATACATTTTATCCTTAGCTAAAGTTTTTGTTTGTGTATCGGGATATATCGGGCTATGATTTTTATTTTGAGTTATTCTAGGCTCTATTTCCTTTTAAATAACAAAGAAAACATGTCCGGACAAGTCCGGATAAATGACTTTTTTAACTAAACAAGATGTTAATCAATAAAATGTAGAATCTTCGTCAGAAAGTGATAACGAAGAATAAAGACAATGAAGGGGTTGACTACGAGTACCTTTACCTAGTCTTAATTGCATACCCTATTACCTACATATTATTGCAGAAGTTAATAAATGTCTTTAGTTGTTGATAAAATGTCTTAAAAGTAAATTAATTTTTATTTTTTTATTTTTGTGTGTAAATATCTAAAATAGTACTTTAAAGTTTGAAATACAGGGTCCGTCACTCGAACTGTTACTAACTTCACAATGCTTTTCCTGTCAAAATAATAATGACAGCGCGCCAAATTTTGGTGAAACAGCAATTTGTTTTATTGTTTTAAAGTGGGCGAAAAGAGCGGGTAAAACATTTTAATTTTAAAGTAAGTTTTCGACATGGACATTAAACGTAACAACGTTATCCTTGCACGAATGTGGCGAGCTGGCAAATATCGTTTTTTTCGATGAAATTTTTTTTACTGTCCAACAGTATGTATTCAAACAAAATGATCGTGTTTGGCTGCGGGGTAAGTCTAACGAGAATTTGGACGATAGAATTGCCTTTCGAAAGCAAGCGCCTACTTCTGTTATGGTCTGGGCTGCAGTGACCGCAAATGGTCGCTCTCCACTTGTGTTTATCGAGCAGGGCGTCAAAGTCAACCAGCAAGTGTACGAACAAAAGGTGTTAAATGATGCGCTCATACCGTGGGCACGCAAGCAATTCGGTACAAACAGCTGGACGTTCCAACAAGACTCTGCACCGTCCCACAAAGCTCGCCTGACACAACATTTTTTATAGAACCACGTTCCACGGTTCATTTCTTCACAACAGTGGCCTCCCTACTCTCCAGACTTGAATCCAATGGACTTCTCGGTATGGTCCATTTTGGAGGCAGCCGTGTCAACAAAAATATATGAAAGTGTGGATACGCTGAAGGCACCTCTCCGTCGGGAATGGAACAGAATACTGCAAACCCATCTTCGTGCAGCCTGCGATGCCTTTGTCGGAAGACTTGGTGCCATCATCCGTGCCAAAGGAGGCTATATTGAACAATAACAATGATTTTCTTAAATTTCTATGTTTTTTTGGCATGTTGTCACAATTTTTAAATAAATCGTACGTTAATTAACCAAATAACGTGATTTTTAATTGGTAACAGTTCGAGTGACGGACTCTGTATATAAATACAATTTTTAAAATGTGCTGTTATTTTATTGGAGCTATTTAAATTCAAATTAGACACAAAAATAATTTTGTCCGCCCAGATTTTGAAAATACCTGTATGTGCGCTGGCCCAAAAACTATTGTTGAATAAACGCTAAATTAAGTCTTGCTTAGAGTGCCTACTGCTCGCACTTGTGCGACAGGTCAGTCAACTACCGGCGTGCGCCGCTAGACTCGTGTCTCATGCATGGTATGCAGCGTCGTGCCGTGCGACTGGTGGTTGACCCTGAGGTGTCTCGCGATTTAGAACCGCTGCAACTCCGTGGGGAGCTCGGCTCCTCCCGAGTGTTCGGAGGAGCTGTTCAACGCGACGCCGCCGTCCCCATTCACCACGTCCTCCTCTGCACTACGCGTACGGGAACAAAATGCACCCCTACATACAATAAATCCACCGCGTCCGGTTCTGTAAATAATGTATTCACAGAATGGAGAATACTTTTGTACCGTGTGGGGCCGGCACTTTAAAAGAATAGCCCCACTGCATCTCTCCCCGTGTATGTCGTAAAAGGCGACTAAGGGATATGACTCCCTTCTTATATTACTAGGTGGTAGGGTTTAACCCGCCCGGGTTGGTACCACCGCACTGAATGAAAGGTCGGTCGAAACGGCTATGTAAATAGTTTTTGTTTTCCGTCCAGTTCAGTGTAACCGGCACGACCGAAGGGTAGCACTGACGTGGCACCAAGTTCACCCGGTGTCGTGTGCGGACATCACGGATGTTGTAGGTGATGTAGCCAACCGTGTCAGTCTCCATAAAAAAAAACGCACTCCCTGTCTATTTATTTCTTCGCAAGTACAACCTAGGGTTTTTCAAAAGGTGCGTGAAAAGCCTCCTGCCAGGTTGGCATGCCATCCGCAATTCCCATTTATCACAGAATGTCCATGGGCATCGTTAGACACGTACTCGTAGGTGCAATGTGGCCACGGAATGGGCCCTTTCCCCGCGGCCGTCTCGACCCCGCCGACTGACCCCCGCCGAGCCGCCGCGCGGTCCTTTCAAATTTGGCCCAATTTACTTTGGGGACTTTTCACCGCGAAGTACAGCTCGACGCGAGGACATCTTAAAGCAAGTCATCTGGACCCCGGTACTACTGATCGCGACACACCCCCTGGGGTGCGAGCTGTATGCAGCGAGTCACACGCATAGCAAGGGCTTTATTTTTTGTGTGGGCCCAAGTTAAATTTATGAGGTTCGGTTTACAATGCAATGTTATTATGAGTAGCTCGTGGATAAGTGGTAACGGCCTTACTTATTAAGCGGAAGGTCGCGCGTTCAGTGCCCATATTGTGCGTGCAACACTTTATTTTTCTTTCCGAGTTTGATAAGTGCATTTCTTGAACAAGAGTTTGCTCCATGGTTCGCATTCCATGTAAAATTATAGTATCATAATATTAAAATATTAAGATACTATAATTTTACATGGATATTAATTTTTATTTTTTGACAATTATACTACATGGTATTATGTTTAATGTACGAACATAATTAAGTTGATACAAATTACGAAGGTACCTATCACAGTTTGGCAAAAGGCTCTTTGAAAGACACTTATATAATAATTAATAAGTCTTGTCACTAAAATACTTGTATGAATGAATGTATGTATGAAAATACCCTGCGAAGGTTTTGCCGGTTCTTCTTCGCGGGTGTAATCCCATGGTGTAATGGAACCGGATAGAACAAATTGTGACAAGTTCGAGTGCAGTCTAACTGCCATAAGAATGATCAATAAACAAACAATAGCTCCATTCCCTTACCCTACTAGGCTAGGTAGATGGTAGGGTTTCACCCTGCCGGATTGGTGAATAGAATGAATGAATGTCGGTCGAAGCGGCTATGTAAATAGTTTGTGTTTTCGGTCCAGTTCAGTGTAGCCGGCACTGGTAGTTCACTAAGGTGTTAAATAGAAATAGAAAATACTTTATTGCTCCAAAACATTGTGATAAGCACAATGTAACATTTACATGTGGTGCAAAGACGGACTTATTTCTTACATAATTTTTTACAGTCAACCTTTGGATGTTGAGAGTAGATTCATATAGTGAAATTTAAGCAGGTAAAATGGCAAGTAAGCAAAACGCTTGAGTGTTAAGGGCTGAAACCATGGATGTTGCAGATGATGTAGCCCACCGTATCAGTTTACATCAAAAATATTAACAAATCTCCCGCCTGCAAAAACACTACACTGAAAATAAACTGCATATAAAATTATGAACTGAAAAGAGAAAAATAAGCTGTATAATCTATGTAATCTTTTTTCAGCAATGTTACGGTATTTGTTGTATAATAATTTTGGTTCGATACCTACGGCGGGTAGCCGAGTGGTTTGGGCATA
Organism: Nematopogon swammerdamellus; assembly: GCA_946902875.1. Classification (NCBI taxonomy): domain Eukaryota; kingdom Metazoa; phylum Arthropoda; class Insecta; order Lepidoptera; family Adelidae; genus Nematopogon; species Nematopogon swammerdamellus. The sequence continues at coordinate 14,026,058 of OX336346.1, forward strand.
AGCGGCGGGTGGCCGAGTGTTTTTGGCATCGGCTTCTCATGCGAGAGGTACGCGGTTCGAATCCGGTCGGCGTGTACCAATGAGTTTTTCTGACGAAAAAATTTACGTGCATAACTACACCTGCTGCTTCACCGTTCGGAACCGGTGTAAAACTGTAGGTCCCTTCCCTTACCCCTTACTAGGTGGTAGACTCAAATTGTAGCCGACTGGGTTGGTACCACCGTACTGGATGTAAGATGGCGGCATAGCAGCTTCGATTGTGTTCTCCTCTAGTCCAGTATAGCCGGCAATCCAGGGAAGTCTCCGGTATGGCACCTACCTTCTCGGAGGTGATATTGGCTAGTCGAAGCATGTGCTTTGGCCCCTCTGACTCAGCCACCCATACAGGATTACATAAAAAAAACTTTTTTAGTTTTTTTTTTATTTATTTTTGGGACAACAAACAGTTATACAAGATAACATTATGGATAATCTAATCTAAAAGATACCGAAACCAGTGAAGTGTCCACATATGGAATTTGGACATATGCTACTTAATATTAACCTACCTATTCTAAAGCTAATCACAAAATTTATAAATGAAGAGAAAAAAATGAATGTTATAATACATATTTTAAAACACTGCTCAGGAAATTATTATTTGTGAAAAATTAATTAATTGTGTACCTATACACCCAATTTAAGAGAGGTATACCTACTTGAGGTAACATCTTTACAAGTTAACAGTTTCCGATTCCTCAAACTTAATTCCGATTCTTAAACATATATGTAAGTAATAAAGTATACTATAATATAATAATACTATAACTTGAATGTTATAAGATATTACAGACGAGTGCAAACAAAAGTAAAATAAATGTTCACTAAAAACAACCACCAAACATATTTTGGTTATTGACCCTTTTTTCAGTATGTTCAGTACCTATAAAATATTATAGAACGCTTTTAGGGGCCGTAACCAGCTTCAGTAACCAGCGACGCTGGCAGGTACAAAAATGAGAAATTCGGTCAGGTGTCTTTCTGTCCGTCCGTCCGTCCATATTTCCACCAATAATGCTACCTATATGATGTGATTGGGGTTACTTTCTTTGAGAGAGTAGGTATACATATTTCATTTACGTGAACTCAGCTCGGTCTTCCACCTGGCTCTTCATGACTACATATTTGTGCTTCAATCAGATTTATTATTAAACCAATTTCACGCGAGCGGAGCCGCGTGCACAGCTAGTAATAAAATAAAATGCTACGTTGTCGTTTGTGTGTATGTTGACTGGAAGAAATATATCTAAGGGATAAGTCCACACTTTTTTATGCATACTGAGGTGCAAAGGAGGAGAGATTTCTTACCGCCAACCTTTAGATGTATGAAGTGTTTTTTTTATGGAAACTGACACGGTTGGCTACATCACCGACAACATCCGTGATGTCAGCCCATAACACCGGGTGAACTAGGTGCCATGTCAGTGCTTCCCTTTGGTTATGAAAATAATATTTAATAAAATATATAAAAATAAGAAATATTTGCATAGCCGCTTCGCAATCGACGTAGGCGGTGCTACCAATTTACCAAACCTACCACCTACTAAGATAAGGTAAGCGACAGTTTTCCACTCCACCTAATAAAATAACCCGTCTAAGTTAAAACCGCGCCCGGGTATGCTTCACTTTCCGACCGGACGTCTATCCGTAGCACCACCAATTATTGAGTGTAGCCAAAGGTCAGAAGTATTATGGTCCAACAAAAAAAAATTTAATATCTACTACTTCCAGTCACTATGAAAATGCGCCTAGGTACGTATAATATAAACACAAACAGATATGTGGACAGAAATACCACATTGCTCCAAAACAAATTTTGAAACGACCACGATTCACTAATTTGCATGAGGTGCAAAGGCGGACTGGACTTATCATATAATACATTTGTTTAAAGAAAATACGCATATTTCCATGAGAGCTCTCTTTCACATTATATAAAAAATATTCAGGGGGCACATTTCAGCCACATAGCAAGAAACCGTGACACCCGGTCTAGGGGTGGCGCGGGCTACCGGCTGAGGGATGACGGTCGCCGATCGCTGTTCTGTTCTGTGATGTTAGCTTAATTGTTTTGCTATAAATTGACTCCTAACTATTATATAGCGGTAGCTGGTCGGCGCGGTTTCACAAGTTCTAATCGGCCGACGTGCATAAATGAGTTTTAATGAAAACTTTACCTAACCTACACCGTCTGCTTCACCGTACGTAAATCGGAACGAATTTGTTAGAATGAAGTTTTTGAAATAAACAAATCGAGTAAAAACAGTATCTTTGGATAGGGGCTAGGGGTTGACGCTTTTGAGCAATGGTTGCATTGTACCTACGTTCTAAAAACAATACCGGCCATCTGGACTCTGGACCCGGCCTTAACATGTGGCTGTTCTGTTCGACTATACCACGGAAAAAAATAGTAGAGGAGTTAGTCTAAGTAGACAGGGTACTGGGTGGTTTCACCATCGTACCGTGTGGGGCCGGTACTTTAAAAGAATAGCCCCACTGAATCTCTCCCCGTGTATGTCATAAAAGGCGACTAAGGGATATGACTCCCTTCTTAATATTTATATTACTAGGTGGTAGGGTTTAATCCGCCCGGGTTGGTACCACCACACTGAATGTAAGGTCGGTCGAAACGGCTGTGTAAATAGTTTGTGTTTTCCGTCCAGTTCAGTGTAGCCGGCACGACCGAAGGGAAGCACTGACGTGGCACCAAGTTCACCCGGTGTTAAAGGCTGACATCACGGATGTTGTAGGATGTAGCCATTAGCCAACCGTGTCAGTTTCCATAAAAAAAACTGGGTGCTCACACAATAAAAGTAGGCTTGTCAATTTAACAGCCTCGTCTACTTCATACAAATAGAATCCGATCGCAGACTGACTGCGAACATAATAACAAGAAGCGACGCTAGAACGATCGATTAGTACAAAAGGACGAAGTGCCGGATTGATTAATCTTTAATGAACTTTTTTTATCTCTCCCCGTGCATGTCGTAAAAGGCGACTAAGGGATAAGGACAAGATGCCGTGCTAAAGGGCGACAGGCTCGCCACCTCTCACCTTTGCACGGTACTTCCACCGAGACATGCAGCAGGTGGATCTTCGTGCCTTACTTGCTGCTTGATCGATTGAATCTTGTTCGAATACTTTGCGAAACGTAGATAGTTTTGGTGTGATTAGTGGAAAAAAGTTGTGCCTCAGGCTACTCCCCGCACTTACTGTTTTACTAGGAATTAGATGGGATGCTACAACTTCCCTCTACTAACTTCCTCCGTTAGCCTACATCCTACGAACGAACGTTGATGTCGTTGTCGCCGGCGGCGCCGCGCCGCCGCCGCCGCCGCCCGCTCCGCTGCCGCCGCGCCGCCCCCGCCGCCGCCGCGCCCGTAGCGAATTACTTTTTTGCGGTGCGAATTGTTTAACAACAATTTAGAGAAAATAAATTGTTATTGAACTGATATCAAAATTAACGATGTCACTATTAAACCAGATGTAGATAATGTAAATAGGCAGAGCGGTAAGTATTCATGTTTATGCTGTAAATAATGATGCTCTTGTGAGCGGTTGTATGGGTAATTTTATTTTTAAGTTACTATAATTTCCCGTGAAAAAAAATCTAGTGAAGTTTCTTGTCAGTTCTTCTTCGCTGTGATAATCGAATTGGCGGACTGTTACCATGTACATTATGTATGACATCGTATGACAAATCTGAGCGCAGCGTACTATCAAGAGATGATAAATAAACAATAAATAATAATACTTATATAAGGTACTAATAAAACATTGTAACTTGGGATGTTGGTTTGAAGGGAGAAGTTGACAGGACACACGACTTTGCTACCTCATTTTAAGAGCAGTCAACGCTTTAAAATAATTATTTGAATAGTACACATGTTGGATTTGCTAACTAAAAAAAATTTGTTGACTATAAATATCTAAGTATTAAACAAAAGCTCTCGATACTACTAATAGATACTAAAAATACTAAAGATACAAAAGCCTAAGCGCGCCGCGAGTGTAGGACTACAATAAATCGTCGTGTTGTTTATACCAATAAAATAATACAATAATCTAATACTCGTAAAAACTTCACCAGGTAATATGGTTCAAAATTCTACCACTTTATTCACGGTCCCATACTAAATAAATAGTTTAGTAGGTACCTATCTAAGTATGTACTTGGAAATGTAGTCAATCCCTGTGATCATATTATTTTCTCCCGAAGAAGAACCATATTGTTAATAACCATATGTACCTGTTGTCCAAGAACATTAGAGAAATGTTCTTGCTGTTGCCATATCATATATGACAACAAATGACGCGTAGACCATAAATATATATTTACAGGTCTAATATTATAATGTCTAACACAAAACTGCGGTGAACATTGCATCCTCCCTCGCATCCTCAAGTAACTCGTCTACAAAGACGAATATCAACAGCAAACGTTATCTAAATGCATACACCACATAATAGGGTACATCCGATTTTTTTTCTAAAACCCTCGAACACAATCCAGGTACCTACTTCGGCCCCTCTCCGAGAAATAACCAACAATTTACACAATTGATTGATTTATGCACTTTTCGCGTCGAGTTGGCTCGCTTCGGGTCGGCGGTGGCGGCTTGGACCCTGCGACAAATAGTACCCGGGGTCGAATATGCTCGAAGTGAATCGTCAAGGCGGGGAACTGGCTCCGCGGTGACTCGCCGAAGGCGGCTTGTCTGGCGACAAACCGGCGGGGCGGAAAAGTCCTAGACCGATGTGGCCACGTGTAGCGCATACCATAAAAGTAAATTATCGTGGAAGGGAAGAAAACGTTGTGAATATTATGACGAATACAAAATTTGTTATCATAGGGATATCATTAATTATCATTATTCGTTTAATTGTAGTTTATCATATTGCTTTTCTTCTTAATACATTGCCACATACTGTTCTTGTTCGCCTGCATATACTTCTCGTACATCCCAAAGGTTTGGTTAGAATAGAATGCCTCACGGCATTAAGCTCACCTATTGTGCCTATTTTGTATAAATTGGTGTTAAATAAAGATATATACATATAAATATACAATTAGATCTGTGTTGCTTAATTACTTTTCAGAAAGTAGAACAATCAATCTAAATTCGATACTGCATATTGAAGTTCTCTAACGTAGTTAAAAAGGTAAAGTTGAAAAGGAAACGAACAGTCTTGCGCATGACAAAACGTTAAAATAACTTATCTTTCACGGGCAAAAAGCGAGTGAAGTCAACCGTTGATAACTCAATAAGGGCAGTAAGCCTTTGCTTCAGGTGTAGCGCCGGGCCCGGGCGCGCACACACGAGCCACTTTATTGAACTTTACTGACCTGTCGTCAAGTTTAGTGTCCGTTTTTTGTTTCACTTAAAACTTTGATGTTTGTATATTTTACCCGACTGTGGCGAAGCATAAATGAGGGAAAAATGTGTTCAGCCTGAATGTTTGTATATATGAATGTTTCGATGTATGTAACTCCTAAACGACTTTTCTGATTTTGATAATTCTGTTGTAATTCGGTTGGTTTCAATTAGACGGGTGACACTGGGTACCAGATATTTAGAAAATTCAAAATGGCGGCTGCTATTCGCCATATTATCCAAGTGGAATAAATAAAATCTCTTCAAACCCTATAGAGTGGGCTATCATATGGAGTTTTAAAATGATTTCAAAAATGTACTACACTTTATGATATAGAATTAAAAATAATATAAGAAATTAGTATAAAAACCGGCTAAGTGCGAATCGAACTCGCGCACCGAGGGTTCCGTATCGCCATGTCATGGTTAGCGCCACTCACGCCATCTTTATGAAATGCTGAAGCATTATTAGTTAAAATGCTTCATAGTCTTTTCGGTAGATGGTGCGCATACACTTGTTAGTTTCTCCTATGGGGACCCCGTAAATTTTTTACTTTTTCTTATTTTTCTTATTTCTTGTTATATCGGCAATAATAACACATATTCTGTGAAAATTTCAACGGGCTACGTATGTATTACGGTTCAAGAGATATAGCCCTCGGACAGATAGACAGACAGACAGACGGCGTAGGCTTAATAGGGCGGCGTAGCTAGTAATAGGGTCCCGTACCGAATACGGAACCCTAAAAATGGTATAAAACTAGACTCTTAAAAACAAAGAAAACAAGGCAACTTGATATTTTAAAGACCAGTAGAAAATTCTAAAATGAAAATTGATTAAACGTTACTACAAGGGTAATAAAAATATTTAAATTACAATGGCAGGAAATACTATTTTCATTATGGTTAAGGTTATGTGTTGTTGTGTAAAACAACTGGTTGACTGTTAGAAATCACATCGTGTAACAATTTCGCTTTTTAAAACGCAATAGTTTGTTTTCAAAGATATACTTCGCGTGTGATCTGATAATGTTTGGAAAATAATACAGAATTGTAAAAATCAACCGAAAAATAAGAAATATTGCCCCTAAGCACTTGCATTTGAATTGTAATCACTTTTGATTACAATTACCCTGATAATTCCGATATATATTTTCAAATGTGAGAAAATTATTATTCCGTTAAGCTTCTCCTAAAAGGGTTCAACCCTTGAATACACTTCGAAAGCGAAGAAAACCAATAAAACGGCGACCGTTGAAGGAGCTCGTATGCTATTCGCCTTACGCAAATACCGAGCCCATATAACTTCGTGAAAGAGAATGCTCCGGGCTTTAAATGCAATTACGCGAGCGTACAGCTGTCAAAGCAAAAAAAAAAATAAAAATATTCACTCGCTAAAGAGAGAAGTTCGCGAAAGGTTATAAAAACTCTCGGAATAAAGATGAGGCGTGCCACCGGCTCCGGAATTGTGTTAAATATAGTCAAAGAGAGCAAAAAGGTGAGGGCGAGCCCGCCCGCCTCACCTAGTATGATGTCGCCATGGATATAACTACCTAGAAGCGACACACGAAATTACAAAATATGTCTGTGTTACACTCCTTTACTAACGAATCTTCTGTCAGATGCGGGTCGAGCTCATGCTGACCAAATTTTAGTAATAGGCTAAATTATCATTAGTATGCAATAATATGACAATATAGTTTCTGGCTATTTCATTTCAAGGACGTCTCTCTAAGTTTAGTAGGAGTTCTGTCTTGTAAGATTACTGTTTTCTTTTACTGTAGCTTTAGTAACTATAGTTCACGATTCCAGTTCGAAATTCAAACTTGAATGTAGTTCCACTTTATCGTATTTACTCTAATTAGTGGCAAGGAAATATTTCATATTCCAACTCAAATGCCTTGAAAGTTCTTAGTGGCTGAGTTAATTTCCGCACTGCGCTGGCACAGTACTTTGTTCCTCCAAGGTACTGAGGTCTTGCTGCATACAGAGCGTGATAATATAACCTATCGACTATATCAGGTCACATATATTATGCTATATATATATATGTAAAAACGTATGCGTATGCTATCTACATGGTGTCCCAAAATTCAACGTCAAGCGGGAATCAGGGAGTGGGCCAGTTTATGATTACCTATATTACCCAGGGAAAAATAGGAAAAAAATAGGAGTAATTTTTTTTAAATTAATTAATAAACTGGCCCACTCCCTGGTTCTCGCTTGACGTTTAATTTTGGGACACGTTGTATATACGGGTTGTTCGGCATATCGACCGACAAAAATTTTTTGTGGGTAGGTGAGGTCATTTCCAAGGTTTTACCCCACGATTTTGTTAGGTGGCCTGGTTGAATTTTGGCCACATAGTGAATTATTTGCATGAAATATGTTATACCGTTGGAAAGGGCGTAAACTAGCAAACTTTTTAAAGGAAAATAAAGCTCTCAATTACTGTCAGTTTTTTTTTAATTAATTGAGAAATTAATATTCTGTCACATTTTTACTCGTCCTCGGAACTTTGGGAGGGCATAAGTCCTTTTTAACCGACTTCCAAAAAAGGAGGAGGTTCTCAATTCGTCTGTATGTTTTTTTTTTTTATTTTTTATTTTATTTTTTTGTATGTTTGTAACACGATTTCTCCGTCAATTGAGGGCCGATTTAGAAAATTCTTTTTTTGTTAGTTAGGTCATACTTCCGAGGTGGTCCCATTTCAATTTTATCGAAATTGGTTCAGTGGTTTTCGAAAAATCAGCATAATACTATGGTGTGTGGTTACCTTCAGCAAAACTTGTGATGTGGTCGTTTTCGGCAATTTTCAGTTTGATAAATTAGTATGGTGTGTGGTTACCTTCAGCAAAACATTTGTGATGTGGACTTATTCAGCAATTTGCAGTCTGACACATATGGCGAATAATTCTGTACCACTTCAATCGATTTCGATTATTCGATTTCGATTATTCTTTTTTATGTAATATTACTAAAAAGAATGAAATAAAAACTGTTTTAAAAAATATTAAACCGATTTCCAAAAAACAAAAAAAAAAAAACTAAAAAAGTATTAAATACCTAATATTTTGAAATTTTCTCTGTCCTGTTGAAATACATGAATCGATATACTAGTGATACATATTCGGACCCTTGTTTCATGAATATTCTAAATTTGAAATTTTTTATCTTTTCCGACCGGCGCTTAATTTATTATGGTACCTGGCCAGTACCTACTGTACCGAGTACCATCGAGCTGGTTTGATGATGGAGACAGAAGGTGGCCATAGGAACTCCTAAACTACACATGATAAACCCATCGTGTTTGGGCTCGTTGCATTTGTCTTCACGAGAAATTTACTTTAGACCTAAAAGATTCTCAATTCGACGGTATGTTTTCTTTTTTTGGATGTTTGTTACGCGATTACTCCGTCAATTGTGGGCCGATTTTGAAAATTCTTTTTTTTTTATTTGAAAGGGGATAACCCTGAGGTTTTTGAAGTGAAAACTTCTTTAGCGGCTCTTGGCACTTTTTTAGGTGGGTAAAAATGTATAACTCGCGACATCGCGTCAGCGTCATTTTTAAAATGAAACCTTAAGTCATTGCGTTAAGGGTTAAGTTAGAGTGGCACGGGATCTGCCGGCACTCCCGGAGTGCAACTGTTAAGTAGGGTTTCGTAACACGTTTATGTCTGTCCATTCTACTAAGTTCTGCAAAATGAATGTAGGGTTCCGTAACATATGCATGTCTATCCGTTCTACTAAATTTTACAATTTTCAACCAAGGTCCTCCGACGGTTATTTTATAATAAAAGTAGGCTTCCGTAACACGTTTATGTCTGTCCATTCTACTAAGTTCTGCAACATCACCTACAACGTCCGTGATGTCAGCCCATAACACCAGTGCCATGTCAGTGCTTCCCCCTTTGATCGTGCTGACTACACTGAACTGGTCGGAAAACACAAACTATTTACATAGCCGTTTCGACCGACGTTTAATTCAGTGCGGTGGTACCAACCCGGGAAGGTTAAACCCTACCACCAAGTAAGATTACGAGGGAAGGGACTTACAGTTTTACGAGGAATCCGAACCTTGGTCAGCCTCCAACGGTCAGCGGTCACCCATCTAAGTACTGACCGCACCCAGCGTTGCTTAAAATTCAATAGCGACAGTTGACTGTCTGCACCACTGAGCTATCGAAGCTGACGTGGTCCTATTTTAATTGGGTCAAGATCGGATTGGAAAGCGAGGCGGAATCGCGAGGCCGAAGGCCGAGCGATTCCGCCGAGTACATTAATAGCAAAAATTACTAAAAAAAACTGTGAAATAAAAAAAAAGTTTTAAAAAACATAAAACCGACTTCCTAAAAAAAGTAGAACTAAAAAACTATTTAAAATAAAAATATAAAAACCGCCTTCAAAAATATATGAAATAAAAACCTAAAAAAAAAAAAACGAACCCTAGAGTTGAAGGCGGTGCTAAAGCAAGCAAAAATGATGCATGAAAGAAAACATGAGCGGATGATAATATCCTTTGTGATTTGTGTAGCCTTTTTAGCACCGCATTCAACTCTAGGGTTCGTTTTTTTTTTTTAGGTTTTTATTTCATATATTTTTGAAGGCGGTTTTTATATTTTTATTTTAAATAGTTTTTTAGTTCTACTTTTTTTTAATGGTATTAACTTAATCAAATGATATTTTTTCTAGAAGAAGGATAAATCTTAAAATCCAATACATTTTATTTTGTGCTAAATCAATCATAAACAAAAATTTTGGTAATTTTCAAAAATAAAGAAAAAAATCGTATCTCGACACCACGTAACAACTGACAAAAGGTATCATGGGTCAAAACCTAGCAAATGACTCCACTTACCTACAAAAAATGTTTGTCGGTCAATGTGTCGAACACTCTGTATACTGATTACAAATTATTAAATGTCTAAAATTAAAATATCTTTAAAAAACTCTTGTCTATGATACACATATTACAAAAAGGAGCTTGTCATATTAATTTCTTCTCCAGACATAAAAAAAATGTGCACATGTGTAGGTGAAGGCATATCAATAAGTCACAATGATTTATATTAAATACCTGACTTTTTTCTGACTGGGGATTTTTTCTGCGCATGCGCCTTATGCAAATGCTAGCGTATATTTTCAAGAGCCATCCGGCAATATTAGCTACGGTTTAGCCCATAGGAGGCTGTGTGTGGCGCCGAGCGTACACGTTGGTGAACGCTTGCGAACGTTTGCGAACGATCGCGAGAGTTTGCACAGAAGCTCGAGGGTACTCAGGACCGGAACTAGACTGAGTGCTGTTTGCAGACCTAAAAGTACCCTCACTGTCGCTATTCCTGTCCCTGAGGCTAATGTCGAGGCTTGAGAAGCAGGGCCGAATATTTATGTAAAACAAGACAAAACTATGAATCACACTAGGTAATTTTTGTGACCTGCAAACTAGCACTCAGATGTAGATTTCGCTTTCTAAAAATATTGCAGTTGAATACCGATTTTCATATCGTAATCATTAATGGAATATGGCATATCTCACTAATATCATAAATGTGAAAGTATGTTTGTTTGTTTGTTTGTTTGTTTGTTTGTTCCTCTTTCACGCCTGCACGGCTGGACGGATTTTGACGAAACTTCGTATAGGGGTAGTGTATATCCCGGAGTAACATAATTTTGAAAAAAAGTGGTCAAGTTCGAGTCGAGCTCGCGTAAAGAGGGTTCCGTACCATCGCGTTTTCTGTGAGAACTAGAAGGGTTGGGATTTCGTTTACGTTTTCCTGTAAATTAAGTGTATGTCCCATGTTAACATAATTATTTTTTTAATGTGGTCAAATTCGAGTCGAGCTCGCGTAAAGAGGGTTCCGTACCATCGAGTTTTCTATGAGAACTTAAATGATTGGAATTTTCGTTTACGTTTTCACGTAAATTAAGTGTATATCCCATGGTAACATATATTTTTTTTAAAGTGGTCAAGTTCGAGTCGAGCTCGCGTAAAGAGGGTTCCGTACCATCCAGTTTTCAGGATTCAGGGGGAGGAAAAGGAAGACGGAGAGGGAGAGGGAGAGGGAGAGGGAGAGGGAGAGGGAGAGGGAGAGGGAGAGGGAGAGCGAGAGGGAGAGCGAGGGAGAGCGAGGGAGAGGTAGAGGGAGAGGGAGAGGGAGAGGGAGAGGGAGAGGGAGAGGGAGAGGGAGAGAGGGAGAGGGAGAGGGAGAGGGAGAGGGAGAGGGAGAGAGGGAGAGGGAGAGGGAGAGGGAGAGGGAGAGGGAGAGGGAGAGGGAGAGGGAGAGGGAGAGGGAGAGGGAGAGGGAGAGGGAGAGGGAGAGGGAGAGGGAGAGGGAGAGGGAGAGGGAGAGGGAGAGGGAGAGGGAGAGGGAGAGGGAGAGGGAGAGGGAGAGGGAGAGGGAGAGGGAGAGGGAGAGGGAGAGGGAGAGGGAGAGGGAGAGGGAGAGGGAGAGGGAGAGGGAGAATATAAGATAAACGATAGTTTATTATCATATTTGCGTTTAAATCGGATTTGCTGTTAAATCGAGTCTACAGCGAGCCATGCCGCTCCTCCATAAAATGTAAGCCGATCGTCTAAATTCGATTAAAATTAGTACACGCACATTTAGCTATACGAGACACAGGGTAGACTAAATAAAATTAAGTTCCGGTTACGCTAATTTATGTGGAGTATTTTACTTAGTTAGGTATCTAAAGTATTTGATTTATTTTACCTGAAGTTTTTTATTTATTTTACCTGAAGTTTTTTATTTGAATATCGATAGCTTTTTCCCACGGATTCGCTCGCATGAAATTCGTATTTCAAAATAAGAAAGTAAGTAACTTAGGCCGGGGTCCGGCCCCGGGGTGAACTGGATTCAGATAAACAATAGACATTCTCAAAGAAAGTAAGTGACATACTAAAGGCGAGGCCGAAGGCCGAGCTGCGTTCAGGAAGACGATAACTTTTTCGAAGAAAGTAAGAACAGAGGGCGAGGCCGAAGGTCGAGCTGCGTTCAGGAAGATCTTCAACCTTCTCGAAGAAAGTAAGTAACTGAGGGCGAGGCCTAAGGTCGAGCTGCGTTCAGGAAGACTATAATCCTTCTCGAAGAAAGTAACTAAACGCTAAACCTAAAAAAGACGGAAAGACCTAAGGAAGACGCTAAACCTTCTCGATAACAGTCAGTAACTATGGACGATAGTTACTTACTTTCTATAAGACGGTTTATAGTCTTCCTGAACGCAGCTCGGCCTTCGGCCTCGCCCTCAATTACTTAATTTCTTCGAGAAGGTTTATAGTCTTTCTGAACGAAGCTCGGCCTTCGGCCTCGCCCTTAGTTACTTGCTTTCTTCGAGAAGGTTTATGGTCTTCCTGAACGCAGCTCGGCCTACGGCCTCGCCCTTTGTTACTTACTTTCTTCGAAAAGGTTATCGTCTTCCTGAACGCAGCTCGGCCTTCGGCCTCGCCCTCAGTTGCTTACCTTCATCAAGAAGGTTTATAGTCTTCCTGAACGCAGCTCGGCCTTCGGCCTCGCCCTCAATTACTTAATTTCTTCGAGAAGGTTTATAGTCTTCCTGAACGCAGCTCGGCCTTCGGCCTCACCCTCTTACTTTCTTTCTTCGAAAAGGTTATCGTCTTCCTGAACGCAGCTCGGCCTTCGGCCTCGCCCTCAATTACTTTCTTCGAGAAGGTTTATGGTCTCCTGAACGCAGCTCGGCCTTCGGCCTCGCCCTCTGTTGCTTACTTTCTTCGAAAAAGTTATCGTCTTCCTGAACGAAGCTCGGCCTTCGGCCTCGCCCTCATTTACTTACTTTCATCGAGAAGGTTTATGGTCTTCCTGAACGCAGCTCGGCCTTCGGCCTCGCCCTCTGTTACTTACTTTCTTCGAAAAGGTTATCGTCTTCCTGAACGCAGCTCGGCCTTCGGCCTCGCCCTCAATTACTTACTTTCTTCGAGAAGGTTTATTCTCTTCCAGAATGCAGCACAGCCTGAAGCTTCACCGTTAGTTACTTACTTTAGTTGAGAAGGTTTATCGTTTACCTTAACGCAGATCGGCCTTAGTTACTTACTTTCTTTCTTTGAAATACGAATTCACGCGAGCGAAGCCGCGGGCAAAAGCTAGTATATTATATGTAATCGAACCTTTCCATTGAACCATGCATATCAAAGACCTGCCCAACCAATGGACTCGCGATAGAGCGAGACACTAGAATGACTGGTGGGCGGGTATCAATGCCCGTGAGTACCTGTAAAACGGAATAAGTGAATCTGCAAATCGTTTGTAACTCAGAGACTTCAGACTATACTATGTAAGTTTCGGGAAACCAACAAAGCGGATGGTTTGGAGCGACATGGAATCCAAGGACGCAGCCAGGTTTTGGAGACTGCCTTCCCTGATGTAGCTGTAGTACTCTATCATCGGCTTAATAGGTGTGCCGGCATAAGAACCACCTATTACGTTAAAGTATACCCAACTTATTTTATGCTGTTTTAGCCTTGGAGTCAATTATTTGCTGAACACCTACGTCTTTGGAAGTGGTGGTGCCCAGAAGGTCAAGACGCTACACTGGAAACTATTTTGGAAAGTAAAGGGATCCACCTTAGCAGATAACGCGCACTACATGTCTTGCTAACGTTGAAAGCGACAAGGTTCTCCCATATGGTTACTTTTCCCAGAAAAGTATGTTTTCCGAGAGCGTTGTCAACTTTTTCTAACACCGAACGCTGAACTTCACTATGCCGCGAATCCCTACTCTTTCAGTCCTGTACATAGCAGTCGAGCTCCGTGCTCTCGTCTGCATAGCTGTGTATCATACCCAAGGACAGTTGATCGTTTATAAAGATAAGAATAGCGTAGGTGACACCACAGAGCCCTGCGGAACACCAGCGTTGATGGGAAAGTCTTTCGATTTCGAACCAACAACGGCATGCCAAAAAGCCGGTGATCCAGGTGCAAAGTTTGGGCCTTTGAACGCGTTTGGTGACTTCCCAGAATTGTCCAGTCTTTCTGCCCAAGTATTCGTAACGTAGGTACGTTGAAAGATCATTCAGGAGTTTATTCGCTTCTAAGTACGTAAGGAGCTGAGTGACGTATAATATGTCTTATATGCACTTCCCCACTTAAAAAAATTCACTAGATTTGAAAGCCTCGTGGGGCATTAAGCTCGCCTATTGCACCGACATTTTTATGAAATTGTTGTTCGTTAAAGAATATTATACGTACATACTTATTTTGGCATGATATTCACAAAACATATAAAACATAAAATTACTTGTTCAAATAAAGAAATCCCTTGGAAATTCTAAGTATTCGTTCGTTCGTTTAGCTGTTCGTTTAATTTAATTTGTAAATAAAAGAAGCATTATTCTGCCGGAAGCCACTGCTCAGTAGCGTAATAAACCGAGAAAGAATTGTTGGTTTACAGCTCAGGGAGAGAGTGACCATCCCGAAGTAGAAGGCGAACCATTTTTTTTTAAATAATTTCTCAAAATGAAAACAAGAATTGTATCTCTGTGATTTGGATTTTACCGCATTTTCTGTTATTCTTCTTGCAGTTTATGTCTTGAAACATGGTTGTACTTAAGTTTACCTAAATTGACCTTTTTGAGTTTACATGGCCTTCGTTTTGGGTGAAAGAAAATATAGTCTATCACTATTTTTAAATTGGAATGTGTCTATCTATTATATTTTATCAACTTTCTATCCATCAAGACTTATAATGAATGGGGAAAATCTGATGCAGCCAATAAATGTGGACATGAATGATAATAACATATATTTTTTTATTTTACCTACTATGTTATTTCAAATGTCACTTCTATGTATTTTTTATTTTCTATTCTAGTGTACTCCAAGCAAAGGCGTTCCGCTGGCGGCTCTGGAGAGGGGAGAGGGTGATGAGGCACAGAGGATATTAATTGGTCTGTTTGTCCGACTTTAGTGCTCGCTCACTGCAAGGAAGTTAAGGTAAATATTTTAATAATTCATAATTTTTAGTATAACATATGCAAAATTAATATAAAACTTTGAAAATGTGAAATAAACGGCATAAACTATAATTAAATCAGCGAAAACAATACGTTCATGTAGAATATATATGTGCATTTAATTGTAAATAATAAAATATGTACCTATGAAAAAAATTCTGAAAAACATAATGGGGAAAATATATTATGCCATTAGTAACCAGATTAGACATGAGTGTACTTGGTGATGAAATTTGCGAATTAGAATTACGTTAATTAAAATTAAGGTTGTCTGAAATGTAATTCCTCCCACGAATCCTAACGCCCACATTTCATAACATATGCTGGCTGGGTTACATTAAGCTCTTCACTAAATTATAATTTAGGAAATAATAACAAATGGTCGCCAGCGGTGCTGGTGGGACCCTTATAAAATCTGTCGTTTGTCTGTTCATCCGTCCGTCCCTTCGTCCGTCCGCCTGTCTGCGTCCGTCTGTCGTCATATGCGCTGTGCGAGGTGATTACTCCGGAACGTAGAGCTCAATAAATCTAAAATTGTTAAAATTTAAAATGTATAAAGTAGTAGTTATTGTTAGGAGCACGCACAGTTTATTTTTCTACAGCACAGTCTACGGACTAGGGCAGAGGACAGTGTACATTGTGTTAATTACTATGGAATAAAGAAATTTTTGACTTTTGACTTGACTTTGACTTTTTTTAAAAAATGTGGATCACCAATTAGAGTTTAGACGGTTGGCGCGGCGCTGGATAGACGCCAACAAGTAAAGATCATTCCCACAGATGACTGCACTACTCCAACACCCAGCGAACTTGAGCTTTAAATAGCACTAGCTTTTGCACGCGGCTTCGCTCGCGGTAGACACGCAAATATAAGATAATAAACGATCGCTTCTCTTATATTCTCTCTCTCTCTCTTCTCTCTCACGTCCATACTATGCTTTCTTTGATACTGTTCAGCCCTAAGGCTATTTAGTGTGATGGTATAGCCTATAGTGAGCCTCAAGAACTACTCTTTGCATTGGCGCAAACCGCATCAAAATCTGTTCACTGGTTCCGGATTTTACGACAAACATACATACAGACAGACAGACGGAACGTCTGTCTGTCTGTTTTATAAGAAGTAGAGAGTAGAGATAGAGATATGGAGTTGCACCGGCGAGAAGAACCGTGCTGCGCTAAAGGAGGCACAATTTCTTGGAGGTAAAGGTAGCTTTGAACTCTATTAAACTCCTAAAACCCACACAGGTCAGTTTGGTCAGTTTCACGCCCTGGAGGTCTAATTTTATCATTGTTAGGTAGGTGGTGGTAGGTGGTAAGAAACCGGTTTTCTTTAGTAGAGAAGACGCAAGCTTAGGTAGGTGGTGGTAGGTGGTAAGAAACCGGTTGGCTTTGGTAGAGAAGACGCAAGTTTGAGTTTATAGGCACCGGTCAGGCCGGCATGGCATTTGCAACCCCCGCGTACCACCGAATGTCCGTCGAATGGGCGTCGTTAGACACCTTGTGGGTGGCTCGGCGAAACATGTCGCGCTTTTGTAGCCGACTGGGTTAGTACCATCGTACTGGACGTAAGGTGATCGCATAACAGCCGCGGCTGTATTCTCTAGTGAAGTATAGCTAGAAATCCAATGTGAATTCTCCGATATGGCACATTCATTTAGGTTAGGCTGGTCGTAGCATTGTGATCTGCCTCTCCGGCTCAGCCACATAAACGGGATTACACGAATAAAAATTCAACAGATGAAGGAAGTTTCATGTACGCGTTTGTAGCAATTTTACCTTCCGGAAAAGATGCAAATTAATAACAAACTGCCTGCAAACAGAGCAACAGCGGTTTTTCCTTGTTTTGTTTTCTTTTTTAATCTAGTTTGCTTTTTTAGCCTTTTCGTATATCTTTACTAACGGATTTTGAAAAAAAAAAAACAGTCATGCTTGTTTCTCTTGCACATATTTGTTTCAGTTAAGTTTAATTTGATATGAATAACAAGTAAAAAAATAAGAATAAAGAAACTTGAGCGACTTTTTTGGATTTAATAAAGAACATTGCATGTAGGTGCCTATTAAACGCAAGCAGTTCTACATTTTATTTCCTTCAATAAAATTATTTAAAACGTACCACCGCACTGAATGAAAGGTCGGTCGAAACGGCTGTGTAAATAGTTTGTGTTTTCCGTCCAGTTCAGTGTAGCCGGCACGACTGAAGGGAAGCACTGTCGTGGCACCAAGTTCACCCGGTGTTATGGGCTGACTTCACGGATGTTTTAGGTGATGTAGCCAACCGTGTCAGTTTCCATAAAAAAAATATATATATATTAGAAAAATCATTATTGATCAAATAAAAAAATATATTTCGATATCAATATTAAGCATCCGACTAGATTATTTTAAATATAATTTCTCGCGAAATTATTTAAACTATCTAATCCGACATAAACTTCTAAAATTGATGTATGAGTTAACGTTATTTAAGTAAACTTAATCGGAATTAAAATACACTGTTTAAGACAATTATTAATGTTTTCTGTTAGTAACTTCGTGCATCCAAGTTGCTAAAATAAAATTTATAATCGGAAGCGCTAAAACTTCTCCGGGTGACTCGGCTTTTCGGCTGAAATTTTCATGCGTGATGGATATGCGCAACTGTAACAGAAATTAATGGACTATACCTTTTTCGGAAAATAAAAAAAAAAAATTTCCACACGAACGCGGGCAGCGCGCCGCCCGACGCCGCCGATGGTTAAATTGCGTCCGCGCTTTTGTGAAAATCCGCTGAAAAAAACTTTCGGCAGCCTGCCAAAGGAGGAAGAGTTTTGGAGAATTTCGCAAAAGTTTTACTCATTTTTTATTCATCCTTCTCGCATCATGTGGATAGGTCTCAAAACTCGTTATACCAGTGTGCAGCGACGTGCAGTGTGAATTATTTAAATCATTGTTACCTAAACATTGCACTGAAGGAGCAGGCAGTGTATAATCATGTAATTTCATCCACATTCATTTTTTTGATGGAGATTCTATCTACGCTTGCACTGCTTGGAATAAATTAAAAGTACCTAATGTATTTACATAACGAGACCTGTAACAAGGGAATTTGATTGTAACTGATTTTTTGACTAAATCTAACGACGAATCCAGTCAGAGCAGAAACTACTCCAAGAAAATCCTTAAATTCAGTCTTTACGGGCTTTCTAGAAGCTTTATCGGCTATTGTTTAAGCCAATTAAAATATCCCTCGCAACCGGTTCCTAAAAATAGGATAAAACCTTTTGTAATAGTTAGATTTCGCTATCGGCCTTAAATGGACGCTTGGAATTCTAAATTGTACGCGATGTGCCAAAGGTCAAAGCTAACATTCAGCTGATCCTGGATTAAACACCTAGAAAGGCATCAACATGTTGAGGAGGTGAACTTTAATGCACAAAAACGAACATTCACTCACTCACGTATACGGGTGTTCGGCACATCGACCGACAAAATTTTTTTGTAGGTAAGTGGGGTCATTTGCAACGTTTTGATCCATGATACATTTTGTCAGATGTCACGTGGTATAAAGATACGATTTTTTTTTCTTTATTTTTGAAAATTACCAAAATCCCAGCTTTAAACTCTTGCAACTTTTTTTTTTTTTTTTTTTATTGTTTCTGAACTAGCTGGCTGTGTCCGAGGTCGAAGCCTCAGGCGCAGCCAATATCACCCCCGAGGAGGTGCCAGTCCGGCTTGGAGGTGGACTAATGATTATGATTTTGTTTATGATTGTATCAGAACGAAATAAATTTTATTGAATTTTACAATGTATCCTTGTTCTGGAAAAAAATATTATTTGATGAAGTTAATACCATGAAAAGGTTTTATGACCTCCCAAAGTCCCGAGAACGAGTAAAAATGTGACAGAATCTTAATAACTTAATTTATTTAAAAAACAACCGACAGAAATTGAGCACTTCATTTTCTTTTAAAAAGTTCGCTAGTTTACGCCCTTTCCAACGGTGTATTTGGTCTATTTGACTATGTGGTCAAAATTGGGCACAGAGACAGAACAGAACGACAACACGGCCACTCGCATCACGTATTGAGAGCTTTTACGGGAGCATTTTCAAATTTAGAATATGTACCGGTCGCGCGGACACTCTTGCAAATTAACCCTAATCTTGTCGTTCTGTTCTGTCTCTGTGCCTAATTTTGACAACATAGTGAATTATTTGTAGGGCATGTGGTATACCGTTGGAAAGGGCGTAAACTAGCGAACTTTGTAAAAGAAAATGAAGCTATCAATTGCTGTCAGATTTTTTAAAAACGAATTAAGAAATTAAGATTCTGTCATATTTTTACTCGTTCTCGGGACTTTGGGAGGTCATAAGACCTTTTCGTGGTATTAACTTCATCAAATAATATTTTTTCTAGAACAAGGATACATCGTAAAATTCAATAAATTTTATTTCGTGCTAATAAAATCATAAACAAAAAAGTTACAAGGGTTTTAAGCTGGGATTTTGGTAATTTTCAAAAATAAAGAAAAAAAAACGTATCTCGATACCACGTGACATCTGACAAAAGGTATCATGGGTCAAAACGTTGCAAATGACCCCACTTACCTTCAAAAAAAATTTGTCAGTCGATGTGCCGAACACCCTGTATATTGTATGTAACGTACTTGGTGGGGGGGGGATTGACGGAATCGTCCGGCGATCTGATCCGCATGGAGACTATATCGTCTATACCTACAGTTTTACACAATAAGCATACAAATGAAGCTAATTAATTATGCGCGATTGTAGATTACGTCAAGCATGAAGTAAATTGTATGCAATATTGACACATAGCAAGTCTATCCTTTTGAATAGTTGTTTGCGCACCTTGGTGCATCGTAATCACAACGAGCACGTATGCTTCATTGTCGTCGCCGTTGTGTCAGCTGAAGCGTTGTACCTAACTACAAATATGTATGTGTCATATGCACACACGTTTGTGCACACAGTACAGCCAAAAAGAGTCGATTCTTGCAATATTTGCGACGATGAATCTGAAAATATATGAAGCTAGCTTTTGCTTGCGGCTTCGCTCATGCAACTTTATTTATCTTAGTGATTGGTACTTTTGACATATACTGGGTGATTTTATTACTATGGCGGATGTTTCAGAGGGTTAATCTGTAACGAAAACTAAGTATCTTCCAAAAAAAGAACGGTGGAAAATTAAAAAATAAAATTTAGTTCTCCATACGTTTTGAGGTTAGTTAATAACAAAAATATATAGAAACGAAAATTTTTCTTTCGATTTCGTCATCGTAATTTTTTTAATCTACTTAGTTTTCGATACAGATTAACCCCTTGAAATATCATGAAATATATTCATAGTTACATACAACTTTACTAACTGTACTGCCATGAACCATTTACACTCATGATTAGACAATCTTCATGACATGATTTCGCATAGGCCGACCGAAATAGGTAGTTGGGTCACAAACCGATCGCGTCCGGCTTCTTCTTGCCGTAAAGGAAGTAAATTGCGCAGAATTGTATAGCCATCAACGTTCTCGATTGCGGTTTGATCCCAAAGAGATGCGAGAACGAAACCGAAGGTGAACGATTTAGCGGTTTTCCTCACCGTGGTGCGGCCTGGGCGCTTTTCCGACTTAGTGGGTTCAATGTATATGGCCGTTTGGTTTCTCAACCGACTCATTATTATTATACTCAAACATGATTTCCTCCATAAGGAAACACGGTCGGGAAGTGGTGAGTACAATCGCAAGTAAATTGGTCGTTAAGGGTTCTTACCACTCGAAGAATCACGAGCCGTAATATAAAAAAACCTCAAATAAAATAACTCAAAAATTAAATTAAGGCCTACCGATATTAAAATTAGCAAATGTTAGGTATCGTCACAAGCTCTTTGAAAACACATCGAAACAGCTTATTTTAATCGTTTTACTACATTGCTTAAATAAAAGCATATTTTTAGAAAGGTGTTTTTATTTATCATATTTTATTCATTACCTCGCCTCGGTGCAAAGCCACAATTTTTAGCATACAAATAATTAGTATAGTTGCATAAAATGTGAAAACTCCCAACAAACTAAAGATATATAAAACTAAACACCTCGAAATATGACTTGTATGTAATCAAAGCAAGTCACCGGTAAATACCGATAAATATCAGCATTAAATTCAGTCACATCCCCTTTGTTTTAATAAGGCGAATGTTTCAAGCAGATAAGGGGGAAGCTTAAGAAGTACAAAAAAGTAGCAAAGTCATCAATTTCTTCCCCCAGTTTATTCATCCCGCGGAACTTGCATACGGTGACAAAACGCTCGTGGGTTAGTAAGGTATTGCCACACTATATTGACACGTATTTTCATGTATTAATGTGTGTTAGGAACAATTTTATTAAACTTTAAAGTAATGGAACGTGCCGTGACAATTTTGGCTATTCCATAAGGGGAATGACGATAAATGTAACTTTGGTATTTTACATCAAAGTTATCAATGAGTAAATAAATTAAATTATTCTTTTTATAAATATTACTTCCTTATTTGCTTTCGTTACTCCCTAATACCGAATACATTTATTGTGTTTTATTGTATAGTAAGGTGCTTGTTGTTGTTGTCCAATGCGGGCCTTTTGCGTGTCCTACGGCCTTACTCCAACCAGCCGAGTTCTTCCAGGAGGCGGCACACTCTCTTTGGGTCTTGGCACGCCTCTCGAATAACAGCTCTTTCGCCCTTACGTCTGCCAACTCCTCGCACTCCAGCAGCATGTGGGTGGGTGTCCCGTCCGCCTGCAGGCATGCTCTGCACAGTGGACTGTCCGTTACTCCAATTACATAGAGGTGTCTGTTAAGTATGCAGTGACCAGTAAGCATACCTATCACTATACGTAGAGTCAGGTGCTTATGCCATTTTAATAACCGAACACTTTGTAGGTTCATACTGAACTTTATTATAATGTTCATAATGAATACCGCATTTTTGTTCTTGACGGTGACATTGGAAATAAGGAGTAATATTTAGGATTTATTTTTTATTTTTTCTTTATATAAAGAGTGACACATGGCGCCGAGCGATTTAGGATAATACTCGTCACCCCAAAAGCTTGTTCTAACTCGTCATGCGCCAAAAATGTAATAAATTAGTAATAATTTGTCACGTCTCAAAAAGATTACCACTGTCTAATATTTAGGATACACAAATAATTGTTTTCATTTTGTATCTTCTATGACTCGTTTGCATAATGCCTTTCTATTCTATTCTAATACAACACGAAACTCTTCAAACGGCATAAAATATAGTTTTCTCTCCATACATACAGCTCACTCACGACGACGCGATGCGACCGAGTATGCCACGCTACACAGCACACTTTCGCTCCAACGATCTCCGTATGTATGCGCTCAACGACCGGACGGGCATCGTACCGCTGCTCGGCACAAACATCTCTGGGCGCACAATTTCTTGGGCATGTTACATATTCACAACAGGTTTCTTAGTTTGTCGGTTTTCCTCACATCCCATATGAATTAATTTATTTTCCCAAAAGTTGGGCACTGTTGCATGACATTTTTCGCAACATTTGCAACATTATTATTTTTTCGGTCTTCCTCACATGAAAATAAAAATATATTTAGGAGAATAACTTTACAACTTACTTATATTTTAGAGTACCAATTATGTTGTCAATCTTTCTATACTCGTACAAGACTTACACACCGTGGAACACCGATAATCCTTTGAAGAATGTTTTCCATAAACACACGTTAGTTTGGGTACTTACAACCTTACTTGGATTCTATCTATGTATATTTATTTTAACATTATGTATTATTATTTTTTTTTTATTTTTATAGTATAATGGTTTTTTTGTTTGAATATCTTTTGTTGCACCTACCCTGGTATGAATAGGTTAAAAAGGGTAAATACCATCATACTGAAAGGAATAAGGAAAAATACCATAGGCATTAAGAACTACCCTATGCACGTTTTTAGGTGCAATAAAGGTTGATTTGATTTGATATACTACTTCCCTCGCCCCTTAACTAGGTGGTAGGTTCAAATTGAAGCCGAGTTAGTTGATACCATCATACTGGACGTAAGATGGCCACACAGCAGCCTCGACTGTGTTCTATTCTAGTCCAGTATAGCCAGCAATCCAAAGGAAAGTCTCCGGTAAGGCACCTACCTTCTCGGAGGTAATAAATTGGCTATTCGGAGCATACGCTCCAGCCCCTCTGATGCAGTCACCCATATGGAATAACATAAAATAATTCAATTAAAATATGAGCTTTTGAGAGTCATATCATCATTGAGTTTATACTGTAATTACAGATCAATTACTTTACAGGTGCGCGGGAGTGTTGTCACTTAATTTTTTTATTTCACAAATTCTCAGGTCAAACGACTAGAAAATATACAAAGAAAATATATGGTGAACGAAGAGGCTAGTCAAATAATTAAAAACCTAGAAATGCTGTTCTCGCGAGATATAGTTTCATACGAAATAATTTACAAACTCGGACACTGATTGATTGGACAATTGATGCCAGTTACATACAAAACTACGTATGGAGTACAACACTTGGTAACACTTTCATGCGACAAATTTGATTCCCGCCTCTTTATTTGTTCCTTGAAGCTGCCGTTTATAAAATTTACTTCGTGCTTGAGATAAAATAAAAAGAGCACACAATTTACATTAGACACTCTTGATGAAGGTGCATGAAAATATATACACAGACTTATAGTTCATTATCTCTCCGCGTGCCGTAAAAGGCGACTAAGGGATAAGGACAAGATGCCGTGCTAAAGGGCGACTGGATAGCCACCTTTCACCTTGGCACAGTCCTTCCACCGACTCATGTAGCAGGTCTTCGTGCCTTACTTGCTGTTTGATAGTTATCTTATCCTAATACATTGCTAAACGTGGTGGTTAGTGTTGTGCTGTAATTTACGAGAGTACTTGCGGCACATCAACGATTACTCTGCTTACCCCGATTGCCGGGATACAGCGTGTGGTACGTACATATTATGTATTTATAATTTCGCCATTATGCACACCATTTTGTAATGCCTTTTCAACTGTTTGACAAGTTAATACCCCGTCCACCTCTCTAAACTCTTTGTTTAAAGCCATGTAGAGTCACGCCTCGTAATTTCTCCGTTAAGGAAAATTAAACTCGTAAACACGTTGTGTTCTTTGTAAACACTTTTAGTTATTTTTTCTTCAGGCAGTTTAATATTTACCTCTATAATTTAACAGGGTATTATAGTGTAAACTAGAACATTTTTTGTGCATCTTGTTGAGTAAAGAAAGCTTTTTGTGCACTTTTGAATTATGTTGCTCACATTGTTTTGCGTTTAAAAATTACAATAACAAATGTATATTCTTTATTGGATAATTGTTTACTGGTGTAAATTTATAATATTGATAAAATTAACCTAATAAATCAATAAAAAACTAATTACAAATATAACATATCTTACTTTATATTATATATTATTATTATTGATTCACTTATTGGAAAATCACAATAACAATGAAAAAAAAAACTAAAACTAAAATTAACACCTATTAAATAAAAAAAAAATCATCCATCTCCGCCGACTCCTCCACCTACCCAAAACACTAGCCGCGTTGCCCCTTTGAATCTCCAGCCCTATTCGCTGGAGAAAAAAAGATTTGGCGCGGAGGTCGCCCGACTTTTCTATTAATAACTTTCCGAGCTGATCAGAAAAGCATTTTGCGTCGGACGACCACACGCCAAGGGTTTCCACGGCGAAGGCTAAAAACTCAAAGGAGCAACACAGCGTAGAATATTTGCTCTTCTTCAAATTTTGGGCCCCGAGAGCAGCAGACCCGGCAGAGATGGAGGAACCGACTTGTAAGTAAAAAATTTCGTCCAACTCCTCCGACTCCGCCACAGTATCCAATACGCCGGCTGCGTTGCCCCTTTGAATGGCTAGTTAATACTAATAAAATTACAATTGTTTTGCCATCTACGAAATCAAGTTTTTATGAATTATTACTATCCCTATTGTTGCCTAAACATAACTATGTTTGTCTCTTAGGGGACAACTACTTACAGCGGATTATACTATGAGAATAGTTGAAAATGAAAATTTTAAATGTAAATACATAGGACACATATCCTACGTATAAATGTATAGGTACATAATATGCAGTAAATTAATGTCCTACCTAGGTACCTACGTACGTTTCCTTACATTATGTCCTCTTCTTCTTCCTCCTCCTCAGATGTCCCTTCTTCTTTCGTAGGAAATCTGGAATAAAATACAGGAAAACTGAAATTAGTTATCAATGTAATTTTATCAGGCGCACTCGGCCTGAGAGGCCAAGGTCAGAATAACAAACGTAACCTAAAAGCAAACGTAGCGTGGGACGCCCCCCGGCTAGGTTACACAGACAGATGTTAGGACACATGACCTAAAAAAGGTAGCCGGGAGTGGATGGATGAGAAGAGCGGAAGTCCGCGTGTGGTGGCGTGCCTTGGGAGAGGCCTATGTTCAGCAGTGGACCGATACAGGCTGATGATGATAATGTGCTAGGTACCTACGTATGTAAATACATTTAATGAGGTATGTAAATATTATTATTATTTATCATTTTATTCGCTAGCTCTCGATCTTCCTTCTGCAACAATGATTTAATTTTACTTTTTACATTTTGAGTTACTTCTTAATTAAATAAATGTTAATTTGGTTAAGGGTATCGTTTTATTTTATTTCAATAACCCAGGCAGAGCTAACAAAGTCAGACTAAAATGGCAACACGGAAATAATAAAATTTAAACTACGGACAGGGCTCTTTCACAGCAGGACGAAAACATTCCTTCAAGACCTTTCCTAACCATAAAAAGTGACGGTAGTACTAAGGTACTTCATTTAATGGTGACTCGGTTTGGCTTTCGTGTATTCTCTATAAAAAAAACTTTACGACGAAATCCACTTTGTCGAGTTTTACGTCTATACCGCATTAAGTCGCCAAATGATGTTCATAATGCTCTAAAAATATATGAAAAATAAAAAACCTTTTTTCGTAGCTTTGTACTTTATATCATCCGGTTTTTTATTGACTCTTGGAGAGTGAGCAAATGAATTGTATCTACTAATAGAACTACATGCTGGTCTTCTCCGCAACCATTTATTTAAACTGAAACTAAACGCAGCAATATCGAAATAAAACAAAATATTATACTAACAAAATATTGTGTCTTGCGAAGTTTGTCAGTTCTTCTTAGCATTGAATTTGAACTGGCGGAACTTTCGATTTACCGAAGAGTATTATCCTTCCTTATCCTTCCTTATCCTTATTCCTTATTCCTTATTCCTTATTTCCTTATTTCCTTATTTCCTTATTTCCTTTTTCCTTACCTATTATAAAATCCAACGTCTGCTTTCTGTCTGAGTGTCTGAGTGTCTGTCTGTCCGCTTATAACTCGAGAACCACTGAACCGATTTTAATAAAACAAAATTCTACGGATAGCTTGATTCTTCCCATCAACTATAGGCTACTTACTATCACGCTAAATAGCTTATGAGGTTAGCAGTGAAGTGAAATATGAGAGCGGGCGGAGCCGCGGGCACAGCTAGTGTAATATATAAGGTAATAATATTAGGCAAGAGATTACCTAAATGATATGTAGGTAATCTACTCTAGGGTACGTCGAAAATATTATTGTACCGTGTGGGGCCGGTACTTAAAAAGAATAGCCCCACTGCATCTCTCCCCGTGTATGTCGTAAAAGGCGACTAAGGGATATATATGACTCCCTTCTTATATTACTAGGTTTAACCCGCCTGGGTTGGTAACACTGCACTGAATGAAAGGTCGGTCGAAACGGCAATGTAAATAGTTTTTGTTTTCCGTCCAGTTCAGTGTAGCCGGCACGAGGAAGCACTGACGTGGCACCAAGTTCACCCGGTGTTATGGGCTGACATCACGGATGTTGTAGGTGACGTAGCCAACCGTGTCAGTTTCCATAAAAATAAATGGTAAATTTTCATCCATATTATGGAAATTCAGCAGTCATCAATTATTCGATCCACCGATCTTAAAATCGCGGGTAAAGCTATTATTAGCCTTTCCCCAGCGAGTTCAGTCCGCCTTGATGCCAGACTGGCACTTCAGTGGTGACCTTGGCAGTGCCTGAGGCTTCGATCTTGAGCACAGCCACCCAGTACGGGTGCAACAAAAAAACGGTACCCAACC
This sequence comes from Nematopogon swammerdamellus, assembly GCA_946902875.1. Classification (NCBI taxonomy): domain Eukaryota; kingdom Metazoa; phylum Arthropoda; class Insecta; order Lepidoptera; family Adelidae; genus Nematopogon; species Nematopogon swammerdamellus. The sequence goes on from OX336346.1 coordinate 14,053,656, forward strand.
CTTAACAACTTCCCTTGCCCCTATGTAGGTGGTAGGTTCAAATTGTAGCCAACTGGCTAGGTACCACCGTACTGAATGTAAGATGGCCGCAAAGCAGCCTCGGCTGTGTTCTCCTCTAGTCCAGTATAGCTAGCAATCCAAAGGGGTATCCGATATGGCACCTAACTTTTCGGAGGTGATATTGGCTGGTCGGAGCATATCCTCTGACTGAGCCATAATAGTAATCCGTACCGGATTATATAAACAAAACCGGCCAAGTGCGAGTCAAACTCGCGCACCGACGGTTCCGTATCGCCATGTCATAGTCAGCGCCACTCACGCCATCTTTGGCGTGTTTTATGAAATGCTTCATATTAGTTAAAATTCCTGATTAGTTAAAATGCTTCATACGGTTTTCGGTAGATGGTGCGCATAGACTTTTTAGTTACTTGTATGGGAACCCCGTGATTTTTTTTTACTTTTTCTTATTTGTGGTTATATCGGCCATAATAACACATATTCCGTGAAAATTTCAACGGGCTACCTATTATGATTCAAGAGACAGACAGACGGACAGACAGACATACAGACGGATGGACGCCCGCCACACGTGATTGGTTGCATCCCGTTGGTGTGCGTCATGTCCGTATTGTATGTTGTGTTGGTATCCAATTTGACACTCTTGATTTCCATAGTAAGCGAATTTCTTGACCGTTCTAGCTATTTATTCAGATTTCTGTGACACAGACAGACGGCGTAGGCTTAGTAATAGGCTTCCGTATGGATACGGAACCCTAAAAAAACACAGCCTTGTCAGCCTCGATAGCTCAGTGGTGCAGACGGTCGACTGTTGCTATTGATTGTTAAGCAACGCTGGGCGCGGTCAGTACTTTGATGGGTGACCGCTCGATCGTTGGAGGCTGACCGTGGTTCGGATTCCACGTAAAATTGTAGGTCCCTTCCCTTCTTACCTTACTAGGTGGTAAGACCTTTGGAAAATTACTCTCTGCGATTGAACATCGAGCTGCCTATTTCAAGAAGAAAATTTATCGAAAATCATCGTTTTCCACGCCTATTTTCGCCACGGTGCGCCTCGACGAAGGAGGGCATCATCAGGGACGTCCCTAAGAAGAAAAGCGCGATTATTTGGCTACGCACCAACAGCACATGAACACCAGCAAGCAACGCATCACGGAATTCAAGGTTGGAGAAGCTCCGTCTGCGATCGTGAGTACCCAAAACTCCCAACCTATTCCACATTTTGGTAAGCGATATAAGTAAAATAATACTTGTTTCATAGGACGGTCGCGCGCTGACCCGTCAGTCTGTCATCGGCTGCGTTCGCAAAAACCTGTTTAAAATGTCCGCATGCTCTGTGTTTACGTGTAAAACACTAAAACCGAGTTTAGTGTGCACAATAGTGGAATACTTAGTGGAATATAGTACACTCCGCTCCCCGCAACTCGGCGACGCTAGTTCTCATACAAGCATTTGACAGTCCGGCGTCCATACCTTTTTTATCGTTCTAGCTACACCGTATTCAGGACCACATTGTGCAATATCACGTCCACACGTTGATTTACTGAAATAAAACGTCCGTTACACCTCCTATAAATCCTGCGTCTAGTGACACATGAAACTATATTGTTTCTGGATGCAAATCACCTTTGTGTTGCGTTCACGTTGGTTCCAGACAGCTTAGAGAAGCTTGGGGGGAAATCGAGATGGAGGTTTTTTTTTGTGATATATGCACTTAGGTTTCGCGAGATGCTCTGTGACATTTGGGAGCTATATTTCAATAGAATGTCCTATGCAGTGACATAATTGTATAGAAAAGCTGGCCAAGTTCGAGTCGGACTCGCGCACCGAGGGTTTCGTACCACCACCGTGTAAACGGGCTAGTTTTTATTATTTGTTTTTTTTTTACTTTAGAGTTTTCACTATAATTACACCACGTTTAATGTTTGTATATATTACCGTTTTTACGATAGAGCCAACACAAAACAAAAAAATTGCCACCAGCAATTTTTAATACCCTAACAATACTTAAAAAAGAATAAGAAAATAAAGATTGGTATTCGAACCCACGACCATTGGGTCAAAACTCCATAAATACTACCGCGCGCTGGGCTAATTTCTTCCTTTGAAATATGAATTTTATGCGAGCGAAGCCGCGGACAAAAGCTAGTATATAATATGATGCATGTGATAAATCAATGTAATACAATACCGCATACATAGGAATTTTTGCACTTTAATAATAATCTTAAGATCTATTTTTAGGGTTCCGTACCCGGTACGGAAACCTATTACTAATCCTACGTCGTCTGTCTGTCTGTCTGTCCGTCCGAGGGCTGTATCTCTTGAACCGTAAGAGTTAGTCTGTTGATTTTTTCACAGAATATGTGTTATTATGGCCGATATAACAATAAATAATAAAAATAAGAAAAAGTAAAAAAATCACGGGGGTTCCCATAGAAGAAACCAAATAGTGTATGCGCGCGCGCCATCTACCGAATAGATTATGAAGCATTTTAACTAATCATGAAATTTAACTAATATGAAGCATTTCATAACACGCCATAGATGGCGTGAGTGGCGCTAGCCATGACATGGCGATACGGAACCCTCGGTGCGCGAGTTCGACTCGCACTTGGCCGGTTTTTTATATCATCCACACAGTATTTTTTTTATAATTTTTTTATACTAAGCGCGACTTGTGGCGCCGAGCCACCCATAAGGTGTCTAGCGACGCCCATGGACATTCGGTCGCACGCGGGGGTTGCAAATGCCATGCCGGCCTGACAGGTGACCATTCAAGCCTCTCTTGAAACCACTGTAACCGTTCAGCCGTTTATAAAATCGCCTCCAAAAGTGAACACACACCAGTATAACCTTGTAAAACTCATAACTTCGCTGCGTATCCCACCATAAAATTTCACCCGGCAGAGAGTGTCAAAGGTTTTCTAAATATAATAGAAAATAGCATAGAAAAATTGTCCGTTAACGGATAGTTTCAGTTGAGGGGTAGCCCTTCAACTGAAACTGTCCGTTAACGGACAATTTTTCTATGCCGTCAACTGGAGCTGTCCGCTAACGGACACAGAGTTTCGACTACACACAATTATTAAAATTGAACTATGGAATGCATTACATCTCGCTTTGACTTATTGGATTATGATAATGAAAGAATGAGAACAAATAAAAAGTTTCACTCCTTCCTGACGCTCGGTAGATGCGTATTCTGTCGACAAATGTCACCGCTCAAATCAATGGGCATATTTGTCAATATTTGTAGCTGTGATAATGAAAAATATTGTATTTTAGAATGTGTATTTTTAATTGGATATAGTGGAGTGCCTAATCCTAATATGATACAACTCAAATTTATGCACATATATTTATTTCATAATGAGATATGAATTTTTTTTGCAAAAACGAGGAATTTTCTCATTTTCTGTCTTTAACCTAGAATAAGTCATCTGAAATGAAGGTAGATACCCATTTAATAGTATAGGCGCTTAGGATATGTTATGTAAATTTCAAAAATATTAGGCTTTATTGAATGTTTCATACAAAACTTTGGATAAATGCAGCATGGAACATCGCTAGGTAGAGTAAGGCGCGCGCCGCCATATTGCCCCTACAGTCTAGCCATATTGGCGAATTATAGACCGACGGGTGAGGGGAAGACCACAATCGTGCGCGAGATGAAGCAGATGAAGTGTCGTCTCCCTTGCTTGATATACAGTTGCTATAAATCTGTGGACGTCGTGGACATCGGGGACAAGAACACGGTTGTCCGTGTCGTGCGATGAGATCGGTGAAGGGTAGCTTTGACAAATGCGTACACATGTGTAGGTAGGTATATAGCGATTGCAATTTACTCAATGCGTCAAACTTTTATTGCCGCTCGCACGATGTTCACTCCATAAACTTTTCGGATGTAATTCTGACATTAAAAATTTTACTTCTGCGCAGTAGTGTGAACATCGTACGAGCTATCAGTTTAGCAGCAAGCGGCGCGGCGGGTGGCCGAGTTGCTCGGGCATCGGCTTCTCATGCGAGATGTTCGAAGTTCGAATCAGGTCGGCGTGTACCAATGAGTTTTATCTGACGAAAAAAATTACGTGCATACCTACACCAGCTGCTTCACCGTTCGGAGCCGGTGTAAAACTGTAGGTGCCTTCGAGGGTCCCTTCCCTTGCGCCTTACTAGGTGGTAGGCTCAAATTGTAGCCGACTGGGTTAGTACCACCGTACTGGATGTAAGATGGCCGCATAGCAGCCTCGGCTGTGTTCTCCTCTAGTCCAGTATAGCCAGCAATCCAGGGAAGTCTCCGGTATGGCATCTACCTTCTCGGAGGTGATATTGGCTGGTCGGAGCATGCCCTTTGGCCCCTCCGACTCAGCCACTCATACCGGATTACATAAAATAAAAAACACAATTTTACGTTGTATGTTTTCATTTTATACGTCTTGTATTTTGGTAGCTGCAACACGAATTTATTAGTATTAGGCACAGAGCACGGAGCGATCCCCGCCCGCGGGCGGGGGGCTTTCCGTGCTCTGTGGTATTAGGTAATTAATTACACTTATCTGCTGCGCAGTCGTCGGACTTATTGCGGAATTAAAGTAGTTTCAGTCACACTGGACTATTCAAACATCGTACACTGGGGTATTCAAACATCGTATTAACAGAGTAGATAAAAATCCCGACAACATGCAACGGTCTGAAAATCCGCTGGCATGGTACCCACTAGGCGTGGTTTCACGAAGAGGGTGAATTTGGCTGTGTCGATGTCTCAGGGTGTTTCCCTTTAGCTGCAAATGTTTATTCATCTCGGTTATAACGAATATGAACAGTAAAGGAAACATCCCCATCTTTGAATAATGAATGGTGGCAAATCCCTTAGCGAGGAAATGATGACGGCTTATTGCGTTTAATAATTAATTCCAGCAGCTGCTGCGAAGTGCTAACTGCGGTCATCCAACACAATTAGAATTGAAAATTGAAAAACGATCGTTCCTTTTCTTTGTTGATTTGCCGAGGTGAGGATCATGAAGGCTGTACTCGCTTTAATTGAGTCGCGGTCGTATTTTTGCCGCACTTCGCGCAAAATTTCATTTTCTACGCAGTGCTTTGAAGAAATGTCGCAATGACATGATATTTATGCGGCGTAATATTTCTGTGGAATTATTTTTATTTCACATATATTTATTTTGGTTCTGCAAGAAAAACTGAAAAAAAGAGATATATAACATTTTAAATGAGTAATAAGAAATAGGAAAAAGAAAGTAAAATATTTTTTTTTTTTTTAAAGATAAAATCGAGGAACAAAATTTGTTCTGTTGAATATATTCGTTGGTATATAATCAATCACCCACTTTCGGGTACTACCACATACATAGGGTGTTCCGAAAATTGTTAGTGAAATGAAAAATTGTTAGAATATGAAAAAAAAATTATTTACAGCTTTTCAAAATATTTCCCTCCAATCCCTATGCACTTATGCATTCGGGTGAACCAGGTTTCAAAACATTTAAAAAACGTATCTTGCGGGAGGTCGAAAAATAACCACCGAAATTCTTCGACGGCCTCGTCTGCAGTGTTGAATTTTCGCCCGCGAAGCATTTTTTTTACCGTGGGAAATAAAAAAACATCGCATGGAGCTAAATCTGGGCTGTACGGAGGATGGGATAACCTTTGTACCCCCGAAGTGTCAAATAGTCCATGTTTCTACCGGTGTGTGAGCGGGCGCGTTATCTTGGTGAAAAAGCAGCCACGGACGCCGCTCCTTGGGCGCTCGCTATTCAACTCCCCGAAAGCTTGAGGCAGACAAACTTCGCAATATCAATCTTCAGTTCAGCCTGAATCTCCCGATGTGTAATGTGCCCATTCTCCCGCAATAGCCACTCTACCCTGATGACGTTTTCATGAGTGACTGCAGTTGATGGTCGGCCGGGTCTGGGGTCATCGTTTAGGTTCTCTCGACCACGTTTAAATTCACGAAATCAATAAGTAACTGTTGCTAACGCAGGAGCAGACTCCCCAAAAGCAGCTTGCAAATTTTCGTGAGATTCCTTGAAGGTTAACCCTAGTTTTTAAGCATAGAAAATCATAACACGAAAAGCTTCTCGCGAGACGTCCATTGTTGCAAATAAAATATGAGTGACGGATAACCGTTAAAAATATTTAAAAAAAGAACTACACATAGGTGGCCAATAATTTTCATCAAGGAGATTTGTATTTAAATTAGCCGTCAAATCAAAATAGTTTCAGGAAAAAAAATTTTATTTATTCTGTGGCTAACAATTTTCGGAACAGCCCACGTATTAATGTAAGATCACGTGTAGCCTAAAAACATCCCTAATATGCCAGATTCTAATAGTGGAGATTACTTGAAAATCGGCTTAGCCGTTTTCGAGTTTACTCCTGGACTTAACGCGGATGCGTACCAATCAGTTCTGCAGACCTTTCCTACACAGAACTGGTAAATTCTGGAACGCTCTAGCCACATATTTCCCCCCAAGTATAGTCTCGGGTCCTTCAAGAGAGGCGCGAATAGGCACGTCAGGCCGGCATGGCCCCGCGTGCGACCGTATGTCCATGGGCGTCGGGCAAACCCTATGGATGTTTCGGCGCCAGAAATATCGCGGTTTCTATAAAAAATTTAATACCGTTAGAGGCGGACGTAATATTTGCATTTTAATAGTAGATAGAAGAACGGGTAGCAGGGAATAGTGCGGTGTACTGGTTTGTAGATTCACGTCGCTTCAGCTCGTTGAATGCTCTTCAGACAATCATTATGCGGGTCTGCGAGACTCCACGCTCCTCCCTCACGATGTGCATACATCCTCCGAGAGCATTACCATTCTGTGACATGGCCACATTTTCCAGTCGTGATGGTATACCGCTGGACACCGTTTGTAAAGCCGGCTTTAAATAATTATGCTAACTCCATAGTGACAACACAATTTCGTTTTGTATCTACTGGCATGCCTAACTGAGAGTGATTTCGCGAGGAGAGGTGATTCGCTCTGTCTACTGCATCATTGGTCCCTCGGCACAGCCACCCATGTTGGTTACCATAAAAAAATCAGATAGACGAACATTTTGTCAGGCTTCTAGAGCCTTGGAAAATGACATTTTACTAAAGCCTGACTGCAAAAGTTAATATATCCAGCTACTTATATTGATGTGTGCTATATTTTTCTGACATTACATTATTAGGAGCTACTCGCTATATTTCTAGGTCGTTCATCTGATGGTGACACGTGGAACGAATACCTTCTGTTTGTATGAAGAAATATTGCCGAAATAAGATCCAATTTACATATAGAACTCACTAACAGCCCGCGTGACTACAAAGAAATACGGCAACACGTGCAAGTTAATACAATACGTTTCGTCGAAGTCTTATTGCAAACGTGCCCCAAAATTTTTTCATCAGCCTTGTCGAATACTCTATGACGCCGAAGTTACATTTGTGAAAATTCCTTAGACGACGCGACGGCTAATCTAGTTGCGCGACGCAACATGTATCCATATTTTTAACCGACTTCCAAAAAAGAAGGAGGTTCTCAATTCGTCTGTATGTTTTTTTTTTTTTTTTTGTATGTTTGTTACGCGATTTCTCCGTCAATTGAGGGCCGATTTAGAAAATTATTTTTTTGTTAGTTAGGTCATACTTCCGAGGTGGTCCCATTTCAATTTTATCTAAATTGGTTCAGTGATTTTCGAAAAATCAGCATAATACTATGGTGTGTGGTTACCTTCAGCAAAACTTGTGATGTGGTCGTTTTCGGCAATTTTCAGTTTGATAAATTAGTATGGTGTGTGGTTACCTTCAGCAAAACTTTTGTGATGTGGACTTATTCAGCAATTTGCAGTCTGACACATATGGCGAATAATTCTGTACCACTTCAATCGATTTCGATTATTCTTTTTTATGTAATATTAATATTAATATTACTAAAAAGAATGAAATAAAAACTGTTTTAAAAAATATTAAACCGATTTCCAAAAAACAAAAAAAAAAGAACTAAAAAGTATTAAATACCTAATATTTTGAAATTTTCTCTGTCCTGTTGAAATACATGAATCGATATATACTAGTGATACATATTCGGACCCTTGTTTCATGAATATTCTAAATTTGAAATTTTTTATCTTTTCCGACCGGCCAGGTGCGCTTAATTTATTATGGTACGAGTACCATCGAGCTGGTCTGATGATGGATACAGAAGGTGGCCATAGGAACTCCTAAACTACACATGATAAACCCATCGTGTTTGGGCTCGTTGCATTTGTCTTCACGAGCAATTTACTTTAGACCTAAGAGATTCTCAATTCGACGGTATATTTTCTTTTTTTGGATGTTTGTTACGCGATTACTCCGTCAATTGTGGGCCGATTTTGAAAATTCTTTTTTTTTTTATTTGAAAGGGGATAACCCTGAGGTTGTTGAAGTGAAAACTTCTTTAGCGGCGCTTGGTGGGTACTTTTTAGGTGGGTAAAAAATGTATAATTCGCGACATCGCGTCAGCGTCATTTTAAAAATGAAACCTTAAGTCATTGCATTAAGGGTTAAGTTAGAGTGGCACGGGATCTGCCGGCACTCCCGGAGTGCAACTGTTAAGTAGGGTTCGGTAACACGTTTATGTCTGTCCATTCTACTAAGTTCTGCAAAATGAATGTAGGGTTCCGTAACAAATGCATGTCTGTCTTTTCTACTAAATTTAACATTTATTTCAAAATGAATGTAGGGTTCCGTAACAAATGCATGTCTATCCGTTCTACTAAATTTTACAATTTTCAACCAAGGTGCTCCGACGGTTATTTTATAATAAAAGTAGGGTTCCGTAACACGTTTATGTCTGTCCATTCTACTAAGTTCTGCAAGATGAATGTAGGGTTCCGTAACAAATGCATGTCTGTCCGTTCTACAAAATTTAACATTTATTTCAAAATGAATGTAGGGTTCCGTAACAAATGTATGTCTGTCCGTTCTACAAAATTTTACAATTTTCAACCAAGGCCCTCCGACGGTTATTTATAATAAAAGTAGGGTTCCGTAACAAATGTATGTCTGTCCGTTCTACTAAATTTCACAATTTTCAACCAAGGTCCTCCGACGATTATTTTATAATAAAAGTAGGGTTCCGTAACACGTTTATGTCTGTCCATTCTACTAAGTTCTGCAACATCACCTACAACGTCCGTGATGTCAGCCCATAACACCGGGTAAACTAAGTGCCATGTCAGTGCTTCCCCCTTTGATCGTGCTGACTACACTGAACTGGTCGGAAAACACAAACTATTTACATAGCCGTTTCGACCGACGTTTAATTCAGTGCGGTGGTACCAACCCGGGCAGGTTAAACCCTACCACCAAGTAAGATTAGGAGGGAAGGGACTTACAGTATTACGAGGAATCCGAACCTCGGTCAGCCTCCAACGGTCAGCGGTCACCCATCCAAGTACTGACCGCACCCAGTGTTGCTTAACATTCAATAGCGACAGTTGACTGTCTGCACCACTGAGCTATCGAAGCTGACGTGGTCCTATTTTAATTGGGTCAAGATCGGATTGGAAAGCGAGGCCGAAGGCCGAGCGATTCCGCCGAGTACATTAATAGCAAAAAATTACTAAAAAAAACTGTGAAAAAAAAAAGTTTTAAAAAACATAAAACCGACTTCCTAAAAAAAGTTAAACTAAAAAACTATTTAAAATAAAAATAAGGCTACACAAATCACAAAGGATATTATCATCCACTCATGTTTTCTTTCATGCATCATTTTTGCTTGCTTTAGCACCGCCTTCAACTCTAGGGTTCGTTTTTTTTTTAGGTTTTTAATTCGTATATTTTTGAAGGCGGTTTTTATAATTTTATTTTAAATAGTTTTTTAGTTTTACTTTTTTTAGGAAGTCGGTTCTATGTTTTTTAAAACTTTTTTTTTACGATTTATTAAGCGGGAGCTCGCGCGCAGAGACGCGCCCAAGTGAGCGTTTGGCTTGGAACTTGGTTAGGTTAGGTTAGGTTAGGTTAGGTTAGGTTAGTTTAGGTTAGGTTAGGTTAGGTTAGGTTAGGTTAGGTTAGGTTAGGTTAGGTTAGATTTTTTTTTTATTGAACCTGACACGGATGGCTACATCACCTACAACATCCGTGATGTCAGCCCATAACACCGGGTGAACTTGGTGCCACGTCAGTGCATCCCTTCGGTCGTGCCGGCTACACTGAACTGGACGGAAAACACAAACTATTTACATAGCCGTTTCGACCGACCTTTCATTCAGTGCGGTGGTACCAACCCGGGCGGGTTAAACCCTACCACCTAGTAATATAAGAAGGGAGTCATACCCCATAGTCGCCTTTTACGACATACACGGGGAGAGATGCAGTGGGTTAGTTTAGGTAAGGTCGGGTCGGGTCGGGTCGGGTCGGGTCGGGTCGGGTCGGTTAGGGTCGGGTAGGGTCGGGTCGGGTCGGGTCGGGTCGGGTCGGGTCGGGTCGGGTTAGGATAGGTTAGGTTAGGTTAGGTTAGGTTAGGGTTAGGTTAGGATAGGTTAGGTTAGGTTAGGTATCTTTATCTTTATCTTTATCTTTATCGTTACCTTTATCTTTATCTTTATCTTTATCTTTATCTTTATCTTTATCTTTATCTTTATCTTTATCTTTATCTTTATCTTTATCTTTATCTTTATCTTTATCTTTATCTTTATCTTTATCTTTATCTTTATCTTTATCTTTATCTTTATCTTTGTCTTTATCTTTATCTTTATCTTTATCTTTATCTTTATCTTTATCTTTATCTTTATCTTTATCTTTATCTTTATCTTTATCTTTATCTTTATCTTTATCTTTATCTTTATCTTTATCTTTATCTTTATCTTTATCTTTATCTTTATCTTTATCTTTATCTTTATCTTTATCTTTATCTTTATCTTTATCTTTATCTTTATCTTTATCTTTATATTTATATTTATCTTTATCTTTATCTTTATCTTTATCTTTATCTTTATCTTTATCTTTATCTTTATCTTTATATAGTTATGGTTATAGTTATAGTTATGGTTATAGTTATAGGCATAGTTATAGGTATAGTTATAGTTATAGTGATAGTTATAGTTATGGTTATAGTTATGGTTATAGTTATGGTTATAGTTCTATGAAATGAAATGAAAATGAAATGAAATGAAATGAAAATATACTTTATTGCACAAAAAGTGACAAAAGGCGGACTTAAAGCCTAAGGGCATTATCTGCCAGTCATACCTGGGATTGTGAGTAGGGTAGATGGGTAGTGCGGAAAATTAAATGAGATTTTTTTTTTTAAGGTTACAAAACTAAACAATAAAACATAGATAATAGTAATAACATACAACTAAATACATTCGTGATTTACATACATACAAGTTCAAAAGTACATATACATATACGCAATTTAAACAAATACATACATATATACCTAATGCAGTTTCTAAACAAGCTAGTTTTAGTTAAGTTTCTAGTTCTAGTTATAGTTGTGGTTGTGTTTGTAGTTGTAGTTGTAGTTATAGGTATAGTTGTAGTTGTAGTTGTAGTTATAGTTGTGGTTGTGGTTGTAATTGTAGTTGTAGTTATAATTATAGGTATAGTTATAGTTATAGGTATTGTTATAGTTGTAGTTATAGTTATAGTTATCGTTATCGTTATCGTTATCGTTATCGTTATCGTTATCGTTATCGTTATCCTATCCTATCGTATCCTATCGTATCCAATATTATCTAATCGTGAAATCTAACCCCCTTATTGAAATCTTGACCTGACCTGACCTGACCTGACCTGACCTGACCTGACCTGACCTGACCTGACCTGACCTGACCTGGGCTGGCCTGGCCTGGCCTGGCTTGGCCTGGCCTGGCCTGGCCTGGCCTGACCTGGCCTGACCTGACCTGACCTGACCTGACCTTACGTTACCTTACGTTACCTTACGTTACCTTACGTTACCTTACGTCACCTCACCTCGCCTCGCCTCGCCTCGCCTCGCCTCGCCTCGCCTCGCCTCGCCTCGCCTCACTCACCTCACCTTACCTTACCTTACCTTACCTTGACCACATCACAAGTTTTGCGGAAGGTAAGATTTTTCAAAAACCGCTGAATCAATTTCGATAAAATTTAAATGGGACCACATCTGAATTATGACCTACCAAATAAAAAAAGAATTTTTGACCCACAATTGACGGAGTAATCGCGTAACAAAAAAAATAATCACAGATCTCGTGCTCTACACGACTTGAAGGGACATTGAAAATCAACCTAGCTATTATAGATTATCCGCTACGAATAAATGATAAAAAAATGTTTGTAATATAAAAAAAAAAATGTTTGTAATATTTTTACGGCATCTTGTAGCCCTTCGAATTCCACCGTCTTTTGAGCCCTGGTGGGCCCTCGTACCTCGAACCTGCGACGCCATAGGTTGTAGAGGTACCTAGGCGGCGCATGAGCGCCACCTAGGTACCTCTACAACCTAAGGCGTCGTACCATCTTAAACCCCGCGAAGAACGCGTAATTTTTCGATCGAAATTTTTTTTTAATTTCCAAAAAAAAAAATCAAAACAAAAAAAAAAACTATTTAAAAAATCTAAACTAAAATTTAGACCGAAAAAGATTTAGATTTAGGTTAAGTTTGATGACCTAAATCTTAAGATTTAAATTTAGGTTAGGTTAGAACAGCGGTTCTCAAACTTTTTTGGTGACGGAACCCTTTTGGAAAGCGAAATATTTGACGGAGCCCTAAAATAAACAAAAATTCGTTTTTGTGCATTATTTATTAATAATCATATTACAATGTAACAGTTACATAATATTATAATAAAAGAGGAAAACAATAATTAAATATCTAATGAGAGGTATGAAACTGTTACTTATTTTTCATCAATGGGTTGAGTTGAGTTGAGTTCGTCTGCGCAGCCGAGCTGAATCTAGCCAGAGAGGAGAGGTGTATTTTATCTCTCGTACTCTCACGGAGCCCCCACAGAGGCTCCGCGGAGCCCTAGGGCTGCGCGGAGCACACTTTGAGTATGGCTTTAGAAGATGCGTCGCTATTATAAAAGCGTAGATTTTTTGGAGTTTTTTTAAATTTTCGAAAAAACTTTTCGACTTTTCCAAATTTGAATTATAGGATCTAAAACCTCTTAAAATTCCGCGTCTTTCAAGTCCCTAATACACCCTCGTATCTCAAACCTGCCAAGTTCCACGGGGCTACGACACCCGAGTTACCGCGAAAATCAATAAAAAGGTGCCGCTCCAGGTACACCCACCGCCTCCCCTATCAATCCCACGAAAAAAGTGTAATGACATAAAATGATCCCCGTCTCAATATCTCTAGGCTATTTTTTTTTTCGATTTTCGACCTCGTTCACGAGATATCGCAGAATTTCGGAGGTGTTAAAAAATCATGGTATTTTTTTGGTTTTTTTCAATTAAAAAAAAGTTTTCGACATTTCCAATATTAATCTGTAGGTGGTTTTTAACATTTTTGTTTTTCGATTTTCAACCTCATTCACGAAATATCATTGATATTCTAATCACGAAATATCATTGATATTCTAAAAAAAATATGTTAAAAACATAGGTTTATGGTTTTTTTTTTATTATCGACTTTTCCAAAATTTGTTTATATTATCCTAAAGCCCTTAATTTTCCACGTCTATTAAGTCCTAATAGATATTCGTATCTCAAAGTTGCGAAGTTCCACAGGGCATGACGCCCGAGTACCGCACGGCGACGCTCCACGCGCCGCCAAGGGCATGCATACCGCCGCCCTATCACTCCCACAAAAAAAGTATAATACATAAAATGTTCCCCGTCTCAATATCTCTAGGCGAGTCTCTCAGTTTTTCGATTTTCGTGTTAAAAAATCAAGGTTTTTTTTTGTTTTTTTTTTAATTTTCGAAAAAAGTTTTCGACTTTTCCAAAGAAAAATTTACCATCTGAAAGCCGTATTTTGAGCCCTCATACGTCCTCGTGGCCCTAAACCACTATATACCACGGGGCAAAGACACTTTCGGCGAAAATGGGGCCCTACCGGAGCGATCGACAAAACATTTTCAATGTTAAAAACATACAGTCGAATTGAGTACCTCCTCCTTTTCCCTCCCTCCTCCTCCACAGACAGACTGCCCACCCTTACGGGTCTCCACGCACGGCGATACACACGCGGGTGGCCAATAGCACCGCCATCCAGCATATCTTAGGGATGGCGGGGTCGTCGCAGCGACTTGACCACAGCATCGCATGCGTCCTGTAGGATGAGGGGCAGCCAAAGCAGTGTGTTGCACTCCCGCGAGGTCCGCCAGGTGTGTACCCCGGGATCGGAGGTGCTCAACTGCCTGACTCCCCCCACCCGAGAGAGGGCTAGATGGGATTGGGTAAGATAGGTAGCCGGTGAGGGTTGGGTTCTGGGGTGTGAGGATGGGCTGGATTGAGACCGCGGCTTTGTTGCCCGTTACAATGCTCGCAGGAGAAGCTCTTGGTAAAGTGTCCGGCTACGTTATCCACTCACGAGCCAGTCACCGGACCTGGTCGGGAGTGGTTGATAAACTCGACACTCGCAAGCCACCACGCCCCGACAAGGCGCCTTCTCTTCGTGATGGAAAAAAAATACTACCCCATCGCGAGAGTACCTATATGAGTACATTTTCGCGATGGTTTGTCCTAAATGTGATTTCGGCGTAAGCGGCGGCAGATGTCTTGCGATCGGCCTCCGCTCCCGGATCAAGTTTTCCTATTATAGGCGAAGTTCCAAGCATTTGATTGGCGATAAAAGTTATGATCGATCCTCGTTACTAGAGGCATGCGGGGAGCTATAGATAGCTACTGGCGCGCACGTGATATGAATATGTTGGAGGGACGCCCCTACCTGTTCATGCCCCTACTCATTCTGTTTGAGGACTTATGTGAACATCATGTTGTGAAAGTAGTGTATTATTTTCAGCCTTACGTCTAGCGTGTTTTTAGAGCTAAGGGTATGTGCCTGCTAAAATGCAAATACAGAATGTGTGAAAATTTGATTTTTGTAGCTTTTTTATTTATAATTTTTAGCGCGACATGTGGCATCGTTTCACGTAAAAGTAGGTGTCTAACGATGCCTTCTGTGATACACGGGGATAGGGAATGCCATGCCGGCCTTAGTAACCTTTTCACGCCCCCATTGAAAAACTCCAGGTTGAACTTGGGAGGAAATTAATAGGAGCGCGTCCCACCTTTTGGTTTATAATATTATAACTTATATACGCATAAAAATGAGCTGGTACCCATTTATTTTGATTAAAGGTTTGTATTTTACCCGACTACGGCGAAGCCAAAAGGAGGGTAATGCGTTTAGTGTGTATGTATGTGTTAGGGTAACATTAAAAAAAACTTTCCGAAATCCATCGACTGGGGTATCACTGTCTAGAGCTTGAAACCATTTCAAAAATATATCACACATGCTTTAGTCGGGCGGGCGTGTAGAAGGATACGAATATACAGGTCGCCCGACTACAGCATTTTCGATTTTGTAGTTTTAGGTTTAGTTTTTTTTTTTCTTTATTTTGAGTATACTAGATTATATTGTCACAAGCACGAAATGTTTGTGCAAAATTTCAGCTCAATCGGTGGTTTAAACTGGGTTAAAATTCAGTTGCAAGATTTGACCCACACGCTCAAACAGGTGAAATTAAATAAAAGCTTACAAAATACAAAACAAATTCGTGCAAACGTGTTTCTCCAAAATGTACACATAGAACTGAAATTAGTTTTAAATTGAATATTATATTTATTTTGGAATGGGTTTGAGAGGTGACTCGAATGAAAAGTTAGAAGAAAGTTTCCCTCCCTGCAGTTTGCCCGGCAGCGAATTAAAATAAATAAACTCCTCAGACGCCCTCCTCTGGCGAATTATCTTTCTTCGAACTTTCGCTCTATTGAAAGTTTTAAAACGGAAATCTGATGCTAACTACCCACTCAAGTTGCAGAAATTGCGAAATGTGAAGAGGAATAATTTGAGAAATATTTGCGGAAATATTTTGCATTTTAGGTCCAATGATCCGAATAATCAGTTGGTAGGTTATTTCGCGTCTATTTCGAAACTCTATAATTCAGTAAACAATAAAGTGAAAACGTATTACTGGTTCGTGTATAGAATTTGAATCAAATTGTCGAATCTAAATACTATTGTAATATGGGTAAGGTTTTATAATGACATGTATCTTAATCATTAAGAATTAAAGCAATGTACAAGCACTCATTGAATATTTCCCGAGAGATCTGGAATCTGCATAATTTTTTTATTTTTTTATTTCACACGAAAATTCAACAGGGTGAATACAATGTTTAAAAAAATTACACAAATTATAAAACTAGTTTTCTTATGGATAGCGCGACATGTGGCATCGTTTCGCCTACAAGTAGGTTTCTAACTATGTATCCTAAAGAATTCCTGCAAATTAAATACCTTACGTAACAGCGCATAAATCACATACTTAGAGAAAGAAAGAAATTTATGAAATATTGAAGAATAAAAAAAATCTAAAAATAAATAAAAAATTACAGAAAATAAGCATAGACAGGATATTGGAGTAGCCCCATTCCCACACATGGCTTGTATCGTACCTTCGAACGTCGTAATTGGACGGAAAAATACATTTTTTTAACCGTACCGTACAAGATACATACTTTTGAACCGTAATAGATAGCCGGTTGAAATTTTCACAGAATAACGATTTTTTCTTATCTATCGTGAAAACGGTAATACATACAAGCGTCAATCTTGGTGTGGTTATAGTGCAAACTCTAAGTAAAAAATAACAAATAACAAAAAAAACCGGCCTATTACGTGGTGGGACGGAGCCCTCGGTCACAGCCTCGGTGCGCGAGTCCGACTCGCAATTGGTCGGCTTCTTAAGCGACTTAAAAAAGGAGGTTATCAATTCGTCACATATGTATGTAATATCGTTGAAATTTCACAATATTCGTATAAGTTAATCAATGTGGGCTTCTAAACAGGAGTGCCAAATTTCATAAGCTTATGTTTGCATGTGTGTTTGTATCAAATAATGTATGTATCAAATCAAATAAAACCAAAATTATTTATTTTTCAATTCTCTTAATAATAACATATACAATCTTTATAAAATATACAGAATTACTTAGTATGTGCTGATGAGTATGTATGTAATGTATGTACGTATGTTTGTCCACGCATTTCTCGGTATTAATCGGACTGTGAGTGAACATTCTTTTTTATTGGCTTACATTTACTTCTAATTAGGCAACAGTGCAAGTTTCGTCAAAATCGGTTCAGTAGTTTTCAAGATATGGACTTTTAAGTGTGTACTAATCACTGGAAAAACACATCGACGGGTCGGTTTACCGCCCAATTCTACGCAGAACTTGTTATGTACTCGTAATATAACTAAACATAGTGCAATAAAAAACTGTTTTAAAAAAGATTGCACCGAGTTCAAAAACCAACTAGAACTGAAAAGTGTTCAATAATATTTTGACTCATATTCGGACACTTGAGTTGAGCGCGGTACAAAAGCATACCTGAAAATTGATAGGTGGACCCCTTTTGTGCTTTTTTACCCTCTTCAACTCAAGGGTCCGAATATGAATCAAAATATTATTTAATACTTTTCAGTTCTAGTTGTTTTTTGAAGTCGGTGCAATGTTTCTTTTATGTTGTCTAAAATCGGACCATAAATGCGTCATTGTAAGGCAGTGCCCTGACCTGTCAAGTGGGTGCCTTAAAGGCACCCACTTGACAGGTCATTGCACTGCACTTTATCATAATATAAACTTAGTTCCAACTTCCAAGTCAAAGATGTACGGTTGGCTCAAAAAGTCAATACATAGAACCTTGTCACCTATTTCAATTTGACCTCCTGAAGAGTTTATTGAAAGCCGCAGCGAAACTTGTTAGTGTGCCAAGATTCTAATTGAATCTCTACTGTCGTAGTTGAATGCACGTACGTTGCGAAATTACTGATGAAAGGAACATGATTATGACGTCGTCGGGCAGGATTGCACCATTTCATCGTTGATCGAGGTTATGTGATGGTTATGTGAACTTCGATTTAATGGGAAATTATTTCTGCATAGCACAACCAAAAGATAATGTCTGTAGGTATTTTATAAGGTGGGTAATTATAATTAAATGAATTAAAACATTTATTTAAATACAAACTATTAGTAACATAATACTTAGATAAGGAAAATTAAATTTTGTTAAATTAAAAACTTCCCATTTTACTGGAACAATAACAGTATACTGAAAATGATGCTAACAACCTGTATAAGTAGGTACTGTATATCACAAATATACTGACGCTTTTTAATATCAACATAGAACAAACAATTTATTATGGTGATGTATTTGTAGTAGCTAATAAACACCTATCTAAAAATAATTATATTACAAGAACACAGGAATGAATGTTAAAATGTGTATGCCATCATAATATTGACTATACGGGTACATACATACATGTATATTTATCAGGTATGTACAACAGACATTTTGCCGTTAGAGCGAACGGCCGAGCGTGCGATATTGATGAAATTAGACTTTCATGAGAGCGAAGCCTGCTATGGCTACGTAACCTTACCTCTTCGCCGTTCTTTATAGGGGAGCGGTAAATTATTTCAGAGTTTCGTATGCACATAATTTAAGTAGCTGTAAAGGTAGCTGATATCGTCTTCGATTTTGAATATAAGCACACGTTGCTCAATTACATCGCTGCGAAACATTTAAATAGCCCAATGACGCAAAAATAAAGAGACAACAGAGCGACAGAGAATCGGTTCGGTCAGAGAATGAAAGGGATAGACGCACTTGATAATTTCATCGTAAGTAATATTTGTTTTGTTTTGAATGAAAAAAATCGCGAAATGAATTTATAAACACGGTGAGAATGTAATATGTACCTCATATGTAATTTCGTGGCTTTGTAATGCGGACCAATTAGTAGAAATATCTAAACATCAGATCAAATCAAATTGACCGATTTTGAGATTTTTTTTCTCTCCAACAAAGTTAATACTATTCTAACACAAATCATAAATATGATACAGATGTACTCGAAATTCATTGAATTATAGCTTGTTTAGGTGAACACTTTCTGAGAAATTAAACATAACCTAGCGTCATCTAGCGTCATGCGCAGCTTTAACGTCATCTTAAATAGATTTAATAAAAACGTAATTACAAATACCTACATGACCATCTCTGTCACACTCGTGGAATTATGTACCTACACGAACACGCGTGTTACGAGCCGCCTGATGCATATATTGTGTATTTGTAGATTTTGCTGAAGATGAAGTAAATTATATCAAATTAAATAGTAACAATTCCACCCTTTCAAGTCAATGCAAATAGCACAGTTTAAACGTACCGGTCTTTCGCGTGAGACTTCTAGATTCAAATCCTAGATGTGCATCAACGGATTTTTTCGAATTCATGTGCCCACATTATTTTGTTGTTGTGCACAGGGTTGACTGTACAACAACGTACAACCGCTGCTAAATCTACTAAAAAAATGTTACTCTTAACTACATAAAGTCAATGACAACGAACGTCTGATGATGACTTTAGAAAATAAGAAACATTTCCACCCGATGATTCAAACCACGAACGCATTCATACGGAACATTATATACCTATAACGCAAATTAGTTTGAGAAGAAGCGCGTGGCATAAAGGATGTTCTTAGGAAATATTTCTACGACAACACACTCGCGCCCTCTCGCCTCAATAAATATCCACAGATGGATATTCCGGTGCACTGAGCCTCAATATCTCATGCAGTGTCTCCGAGACACGAGCGCTCGCACTGCCTGCGTTAGATAGAACCACAGTGCAGTCTTTGGCAGTCATCGTGTCGTCCCACGCGGTATTTCTTGCTCTGTGAATAGAACATTGCGCGCATTTGGAGTTGCTGAAAGTTGCTGCATGTTATTATTCCAGGTTGTGCTATCTGTTCATCTGTCGGTATATTTAGCTTTATGTTTGTCTTTATGTATGTCTGTATGTATATTTGCCAGTGCCCGTTCTTACAGCCCCCTTGATCTAAAATTGTAAACAGACGTGGCAGTAAGGAAAATGAAATGAAAAGGATTAACTTTACCGAAAACATCTAAGGCTTAAGTTATTTTCCAGTTCTTTAGTGTTTCAGATGGCCTAAGTATTTCTAGATAACAGCTGTCGACCTAGCGTGGTCGAGTCGGAGGGAAATATCTCGAGGATTTCCTTCCGCAAACTCATCGCTAGTTTGTGGATTTCAGTATTGGAAAACTGAGGAGCGTACGTAAGTTTCCCTACGCCTGGAACAAAAGAATTTATTTATGTGTTTCTTACTCGGCGAACTGGCGAAACTTGTCACTTTGCGGAGCTCGCAGTAACAAGCGAACAGACAGGAGACGGGCGGGTGCACCGTCGCAGTGGTACTTGTTTTAAAGTCGCATCCCTACTTATTTTTAAGTACCTCGTACAGTTTTGCATTTTATAGGAATTTGTTATTATTTTCGGTTTCAAACTTCTGTACTTGGTTACATAGATTAGTATTTAGTTTCGAGGATGTTGATTATATTTTACGGACACAATTATATGTTTAGGTTTCTGTACCCCGTAGGGAAGCCTATTACTAAGCCTACGCAATCTGTCTGTCTGCCTATCTGTTCTGCTCTGCTGTGTATCTTTAGAACCGTAATAGCTAGCCCGTTGAAATTTTCACAGAAAATGTGTTATTATGGTGGATATAACAAACAATAATAAAAAATATAAAAGTTAAAATTAGGTGTGCCCCATCCCATGCAAATATCTGATTTTTTACTGGATAACCAATGAATAACTACATTTTTTTTGTCACCTCAAAAATATCTAAAGAATTTGCCGACTGTGCATCCCGCACCCGGTAGCTCTCGCGCCATCAAATACCCTCACATGTAACTCTCTGTAAGACCTATCGGTGCAACATTTCCACATGACTAGTGTCCGTTATCAGTGCGTTTGCTTTCAGTAGTTTTTGCCCCGGTTTGTTCGCTCTATAGTGGGGTTGGCGTCGGTGTTATATTGTGTTGATTTTTCTCACTCGACTTAAGGCTGCATACAAGGTAAAATTCCGCTCTTTCGAAGAGATATACATTTAATATTACTCATATAACAACTTCCGTTTTATTATATGTAAAATTTCATCTATACTATCATCTATCTAGGGCAGGCGTAGACGGAAAAAATCGAAGAGGGCAGGTTGATAGATTTTTGAAAACACGATTTGATTAACTTCGCTCCATAGAAAAAAAAAAGCCCCAGTTGCACGCCGGCAGAAGTGAAAACTTTATGTATTTCCGAAAATAATTCTTAGGTGGTTATAAAAAAAAATTAACACCCTAAAAAAATTTAAACACCGTAATATTGCTTAAAAAAGTAAACAAAAGAAAAAAAAACAAAAAAAAAATTCGAGGGATTCGAACCCATGGTCAAAAAATACAAATCCTACACTTTCCATTGAGACACGAAATCACATAAACGACCAAACGAATATCGGATTCCCTTGATTCGCTTTCGGCTTTACTGTCACTGAGACGAACAGAATTGATCCCGAGGCACTCGTAACTTAACCCTTAATGCAATGACTTAAGGTTACATTTTAAATAATAAAAATAAATCTGACGCTTTTCGAGATCTGACGCGAGTTTAACATTTTTTACCCACCTAAAAAAGTGCCAAGCGCCGCTAAAGAAGTTTTCACTTCAAAAACTTTAAAATGTCTCTGAATTTACCTATAAAAACGTATTTGACGTAACGTGACCCAGGTAAGGTTTTTGAAAAAAATATATTTTATTCCTTAATTATATGCTACCGAATTACATAATTATTATTATAATCAAGAATACAATGTATTTTTTCCAAAACCTTACTTTGGTAACGTTACATCCAAGAGTTTTTTAATAAGTACATTCAGAGACATATTCATGATTTTTTTCTATTGAGCGAAGTTAATAAAATCGGGTTTTCAAAAATCTATCCGTCTGCCTGATAGATGAAGTTGAACATATATTAAAACAACATTAAAACAGTGCAAGTTTCATCCAAATCGGTTTAGTAGGACTGTTAAGTGTATCAAATGGGCGAATAATTATATAAGGTCTTTCATTAGTAGGTAACTTTACGCTAAGGGGTGTATGTGTTTCAGATACTGATCACGTTCCTATACCCATTTTGACGTGATGATGTCACGTCTTATAAATTGATGAACACCGGCTGCACGCACGAAGAAGTGTAACGTTCCATCTAAACCTGTGTGTGCAAGCGAGAGCGCGATAGAGACCTGTGTGTGCAAGCGAGAGCGCGATAGAGAGGCATATACAATAGTAGGAAATACAAAATATATTTCTCCGTCTTTTGCGAGCCTCGAACCCGCGGTTCCTGCCACCATCACTGAACGTGTTATCCACGCGGGCTATCGACCGTCTACTGATCGCTGCAAATTTTCTCAACAGTATGTGAATTTCATGGAGCGACATCTAGCGTCCACATCTAGCGTCAATATTAAATTAAATACTTCAGCCAGCGGTATACTTGATTTAGCAGTTAGGTAATTGTTGCAACGTTGAACATGTAGATGGTGTTATGTAGGTTTTTTAAATATAAATTAAAAAAAAATTAATAGTCGTTATTTTCTCATATTTTTTATTAGTTATTATCACATCTTTATCATGTACTTAAATTAATTTTACATGGTAAATATCCGCCGGAACTGATTTACTTTATGACATGATCACGTAAAACTATCGTCCGTAAACCAACTTTACAGACAACCAATTTTTTTTTACGATATCAAATACCTACCCATGCTATGAAATCATAACTATTATGTTAGTAGGATGGGTAGGTATTTGATATCCGAAAAAAATCGGTTCAAAAATTTTTTTTTAAAGTTTTTTTTCATCAAATCATTTCTATAGTGTCAACTCTATCTTTCAATAATTATAAGAAGACAGAGATGGCACTACATTTTTGTGAAATAAATTCATAATAGTCCTTAAAACAAATTGCTTGACAGACAGCTGACGCTATTATTCTCTATGCATGGCAGATGTCAATTCGACTTTTCCTAAGTGCGTGTTAGGAATATATTGGTCTAACACTCGAGACTTAACTTTAAGTCAGCTTAGGATTAGGACTTTTATCGTGTCTTTAAGATCATAAGTGGACTTAATTGTTAAGTCTTTGTTGGCGCAAATATACTTATATTATGAAGGACGATAGGTGACGGTCACATCAGAGAAGTAGCTTACAACACAATATGTTCTACACCGCGTGTATTTCGTACCTAACAAAGATCATGTAGGTACACAACAACGCCAGCAGAAAAACAAAAACCCAATCCCCATATCTATGTTTGTTCATACAATCCCGCATTTTGTTTTTGTTATCCGATCGAGAGCAAGTTGTTTTTTGCCAACACGGCCAAAATTAACAAAGGCTCTGAAGCCGTGAGCCTGCCCGCGGGAATAGCATTCATTTGATTTTCACCGTATATTCCATATTATTAATGGAAGGGACAGAAGTCGCGTGTGAGCGATAAGCAGGCGGGTTCTGTTTATTTTCTTATTAAAAGCCCGGTGAAATGGCACGCGAGATATTTTTGGCAGAAAAGAATATGTATGTAGATAAATTATTTGTGAGTATTACTGTTCAGTTCTATATTCAAATATTTGACATTTGTGCGTTTTTATTTCTGTTTGTTGTCGTGTTTTGTTTTTTCTTGTCTTCGCAAAGCGACCGCCCTGCCGTGTTGGAAAATAAAATATTTCTACATAATTTAGAGTTTTCTTCATGAACAAATTGGTCCTCCAGAGCCACACGGTAGGGTAAAGTCACCGCCACCGCCCGGAAGAAGGAACCACGCCACAACATCGCCGCATCTCGAGTTTCGCTTCGCCCAATGGCCTGCGCCTGTTCGACAAGGATGCGTCTCGCGCTCGCGGCGAGTTATCTGCGCTCTTCAAGGACGGCGAGCTGTGACTTCAGCGCGCGGCGATCAGACCGCTAGCAAGAAATAAGTGAACCTAATGCATGATGAAGAGTGTACTGCTCCCGCGGCCTGAGGACTGCGGAAGGAGTTTGCGCCCGGCAATACTACACGCCGCTACCTATGGGCGACGTGCGCCGGTGTCGCAGTGCATGAGTGCAACATTCTATCTGCAACGGTCCAGCCAGGCGTGGTAGCTGACATCGCGACCCGGGTGCTGCGTCGTCGTCACCTATGTGCTGCGACGCGCATCCTATTCGGTGTGCCGCCTTCGTCCGCTTCGCGCAAACTGTGCTGCAAGTTCTTACACTACGCGCTGTCGCCGCTTCGTGTGATGCGCGTTGGGACCGCGACGTGTTTCGTGGTGCCCCTGCCTGCAACTGCTAGCTACAGCGACATATATATAGGAGTGCAGCCTACACTACAGTCGTCCGGATCTGCGCGCCGTTACCAACGTGCGACGCGCGCCGACGCTGCGGCTTGCATTTCAAGTCTCCGTACTACTGAGTCTAGTTTCTACTATTGCTAGTGTGCCGTCTTATATATATATATATAGTGCGTGCAGCTATTCGCCACTATGGCGGACGTTCAAGTTAAAGAACTTGTGAGGAAACGGGCTTCAGTAAAGGGTAGACTAACGTTATTCAAGAAATATATATCTCCGCTGGAGAGTAAAATTCTAACTTTGTTACAGTCCACAGATTTGAAAATTCGTGTTAAAAAATTAGAAGAGCTATTCGTAGAATTCAATGTAATTCAATCCCAACTAGAATACATTTGTGAATGTTTGGAGAGTGAATTGAGTGAAAGGGAAGATTTTGAGAATGCGTATTGTGCCGCTCTCTCTAGTGCTAAGATACTACTGAGTAGGTCCGAGCTGGCCGCTGAGGAGGTTCAGCACACGAGGTCCCTCGCCGAGGCTAATGTTAAGCAAAATGCACACATAAAGTTACCTGTAATTAATTTACCTAAATTTTCAGGCTCATACGAGGGGTGGCTGGAGTTCAGAGATAGTTTTGACTCCCTAATTCACCAAAACGAGTCAATTGGTAGTATCCAGAAGTTTCACTACCTGCGTGCAGCACTGGAGGGAGGTGCAGCTCAGGTCATCCGCTCTCTTGAGTTCTCTGCTGCGAATTACGCAGCCGCCTGGGACTTACTGTGTGACAGGTATGACAACACACGCATGCTGGTGCACAATCACGTTAAATCTATTTTCAATCTGCCGCGCTTGCAGAAGGAATCGTCGGTGCTCATACGTAAAATGATCGACGATGTCGCTAAAGCCCTACGCTCATTAGAGAGTCTGAAAGAACCCGTACACTACTGGGATACACTACTTATTTACATAGTCACCTCCAAGCTAGATGAACACACATTTGTAAAATGGGAAGAATGTAAATCGAAAATTAGCGAGGTTACGTACAAAGAGTTCGTACAGTTTTTGAAGGATAGGGCCGATTTATTAGAGAGTGTAGAGCCGTCTACATCCAAATCAGGCAAATCCTACGAAGGAAAGAAAACTCAATCTTTTCTTAACACTAACTCAAGACCAGTCTGCCCTATGTGCAGTGGCAATCATTTGTTATACAAATGTGAAGTGTTTGCGAACCTTCCAGTACAAGGTAGACTAAATAAAGTCAAACAATTAAAACTATGTAGTGTCTGCTTGAAGGCAGGTCACTACGCTGCTGTGTGCAGATTAAAAGCTAGCTGTGAATATTGTAAAAGGAGACACAATAGCCTCCTGCACGTTGACGAAACACCTGCTTTAGTTTCTGAAGCAGTAAGTCTGTTGTCGTCGCGGGCGGGCGCCGCCGCTGGCGGCCGTGTGTTGTTGTGTACGGCTGTAGTCACCGCGCATGACGCTAGAGGGCGTCCGCTCCAGCTCCGCGCGCTACTCGACTGCGGGAGCCAATCGTCGTTCGTCACGGAGCAAGTGTGCTGTAAGTTAGGTATAAAAACTGTTCCAACTAATATTCATGTCGTAGGAATCAATGGATTAACCTGCGGTAGTACGTCGAAGTCATGCCAAGTTAAAATATCTTCACGAGTTGGTTCGTTCGAACTGAAAATGAATTGTTTGGTTTTACCTGAAATAACTGACATACAAGGTTTTGTGTTCGATCATAATATTTGCCCGTTACCAGATCATCTGCAGTATGCCGATGAGCACTTCTGGGTGCCATCGTCCATAGATCTACTATTAGGAGCTGATGTTTTCTGGGATGTACTGAGTACTGGTCAAATAAAATTGGGTCGGAACAAACCTGTTCTTCAAAATTCCATGTTTGGCTGGCTAGTGTCTGGCCCAGTGCCGGCTGCCACTGACAAGAAGGTTCGTTGTAATTTTACTCGCAGTATTGACGACCAACTCGCGAAGTTCTGGGAGTTAGAAGAAGTTCCTCAGACTAAACTTCTTACGGAGGAGGAGAAGAAATGTCAGTCGCACTTTGTTGAGAATACTAAAAGGCTTGACAGTGGCAGATTCTCAGTTCAGTTACCTCTAAAGTATTTACCATCAGAACTAGGAGACTCGTACGGTACAGCTAAGTCCAGATTCCTATCGCTAGAACGAAGGTTGGAAAAACAACCTGAAGTGAAAACTATGTACAAGGCCTTTCTAAAAGAATATGAGGAATTAAAGCACATGTCAGAAATAGAGCGACCCGAAGTAGGTTATTACTTGCCGCATCATTCTGTAATTCGTGAAAAAAGTACTACCACCAAATTGCGGGTCGTGTTTGATGCGTCCTGCAAAACTACGTCTGGTGTTTCCTTAAATGATCTTCAGATGGTGGGACCTGCCGTACAAGATGATTTATTCTCGATTTTAGTACGTTTTCGACAACATAAGTTTGTGTTATGCGCAGATATCGAGAAAATGTATCGGCAGGTAGCAGTAGACGAGTCCCAGCGCAACCTGCAGCTTATCTTGTGGAGGGATCGTCCCGCTGACGCCTTGAAGATATTTCAACTAAATACGGTGACGTACGGGACGGCCGCGGCCTCTTTTCTGTGTACTAGGTGTTTGGTCGAGCTGGGACTCGGCTGCGGCGACCCGGCGGTCAAGCAAATTATTTTGCACGATTTCTATATGGACGACCTGCTAACCGGTACTGACAATGTGGATGATTTAATCTCTTTGAAATCTAAAATTTCTCAAACTTTACAGTCGGGGTGCTTTCACCTGCGCAAATGGAAATCCAATGTACAAGTTGGCGATTTGTGTGAGTCACAGTCGTCTGAAATAAAATTTGACCTATGTTCAAATGAAACAACATCCACCATTCTGGGTTTGGATTGTATGTTTAAACAAGACTTTCTGTTTTTTCCCTCCGAGATTAACAATGTTTTTCCGGAAGGTGATAAATTCACAAAGCGATACATGTTGTCCACCATATCAAAGATTTTTGATCCTCTAGGTCTACTCAGTATGTTCATAATAAAAGCGAAAATTATGTTGCAAGGTCTATGGCTGTTGAAGTTAGCATGGGACGACGTCGTACCCGAAAATATTCAAAGGGCTTGGTGTGAATTTATGAAACAACTGAAGGCGATCGCGGAGCTGCGTGTACCGAGGAGAGTTATTTGTGACTCACCTATCCGAATAGAGTTTCATATGTTTTCAGATGCTTCTCAGGATGCCTATGCAGCATGCATTTATGTTCGCTCGACAAATATGTCGGGCAATTTTGAGGTGAAACTATTGTGCGCTAAATCGAAGGTGTCACCAATAAAATCTGTTACAATTCCAAGATTAGAACTTTGTGGAGCCTTACTAGCAGCTAAATTGGCTCAAAAATGCAAAGAAGCATTTAGATGCGAAGTAAATCGCTTTGTATACTGGACGGACTCAACTATAGTCCTAAGTTGGCTTAAATGTTGCCCTCGTAAGTTAAAAACTTTTGTGACCAATCGCGTCTCTGATATTTTGGAGCTTACGAAAGATGGTTTGTGGAAATATGTACCTACCAAACTGAACCCGGCTGATCTTGCCTCCAGAGGTGTTCGTCCGGAACAGGTGAGTTCAGAAAGTATTTGGTGGAATGGCCCGCCTTTCCTCTCTAATGACGAATCTGTATGGCCTGGCGAGCCTGTGCCCACCTCTGACGAGGAATTGCCTGAACTAAAGGAGGTAAAGGTGCATCTTGCTCTCAAAAATGAACTTTGGTTTCCTTTTGAAAGGTACTCAAATTTCGTAAGAATGAGACGCGCTATGGCTTACTTGCTTCGCTTCATTTACAATTGTAAGAATAAGTATAATAAACGAACATGTTTTCTCACTGTTGAAGAGTTGAGATTAGCTTCAAATGTTTTAATTAAACTGTCTCAAAGTGAATCTTTTCCGAGTGAAGTTCACATTCTAAAAAATAATAGAGTTCTAAATACAAAAAATCCCATCTTACAGTTAAGTCCGTTTGTCGATGAAAATGGAATGCTAAGAGTTGGAGGTCGTTTAAAGAATTCAGAGTTTAGCTTTGATAAAAAACATCCCATACTGTTAAGTGCTAAACACCATTTTACTAAATTGTTATTTTTGTATGAGCACCGGCAATTGCTGCATGCGGGTCCACAACTCCTGCTTTACACGATTCTCGAACGTTTCTGGCCAGTGGGTGGTCGAAATTTAGCACGGAGTATTGTGCATCAGTGTGTCGTGTGCAGTCGTATGAGAAGCAAAACCATGCAACCCATTATGGGCGACTTGCCTGAGCAGCGACTCTCTCCAGGACTTCCGTTCATGGTGACAGGATGTGACTTTGCAGGTCCATTCCTTGTAGCTGACCGCAAAGGTAGAGGTTGTAAAATAACAAAATGTTATATGTGTCTGTTTGTGTGTTTTAGTACTAAGGCCGTACATTTGGAACTACCAAGCGATCTATAAACCAAGGGATGTATTCTTTCATTACGGAGATTTATATCCAGAAGGGGAAAACCAAATCAGGTATTTTGTGATAACGGGACTAATTTTGTGGGTGCCGCTAAAGAAATAGGTAAATTTTTTAAATCCATTAATAAAGGATGATCGGTTGCCTCCGTTGAAGTGGCAACTGGGCCGTATTGACAGGATGTTCCCGGGGATAGACGGGGTTTCTCGTGTAGCAGATCTTTCTACAAGTCGGGGTATTATAAGGAGAGCTTATAATAAAATATGTCCATTATTAGAAGTAGGTAGAACTGCTAATGAAATGAATGAAAATGTACAAAAAAAGAGTTTTTGCAATATGTCTTGAAACTGATGGTTCAAGGGGCGGGAGTATGTTCAGTTCTATATTCAAATATTTGACAGTTGTGCGTTTTTATTCCTGTTTGTTTGTTCTGTGTTTTGTTTTTCTTGTCTTCGCAAAGCGACCGCCCTGCCGTGTTGGAAAATAAAATATTTCTACATAATTTAGAGTTTTCTTCATGAACAATTACAATGCTGCTTGTATAATGAAATAATGTCCAAGCAACATTGGACATTTATTCCATTCTATTGTTGTAAAAGTTGGCTTAGTGAGTGAACTTCATTTTCTGAAAATGCATTGCTGCAAATATATTTCGTACCACACACGAAGTTGAGATGCATCTTTTTTTAGGTCACCGGTATAGCTGAATGTGATGGGGCCAGAGAACACGCTCCGACCAGCCAATGACACCTCGGAAAAGGTGTCATATACCAGAGATTTTACTTTGCATTGCTGGCTATTACTAGACTAGAGAAGATCGAAACCGAGGTGTGCGGTCATCTTATGTACAGTATGGTGGTATCAACCCAGTCGGCTACAATTTGAGCCTACCACCTAATAAAGGGTAAGGGAATGAAACTACAGTTATACACCGGTTCCGAACGGTGAAGCAGCAGGTGTAGGTACGCATGTAAATTTTTCCGTCAGAAAAATCTCATTGGTGTATCAGCCAGATTGGAACCTTGTGAAAAACTTGAAAAAAAAATGCGGGTTGCAAATGACAGGCCGGCTTGACGGGTCCCTTTTTCCGCCCCTTTTAAAAGACCCCAAATCGTACTTGACGGGAAATAGACGAGTAGGGATTGCGTTCCAGATTTTTCCGGTTTGTGTAAATATGTATTTCACAACAATTCCTCCCAACATCGGGAGCTAAAGTTCCATCTGCTAAGCCACCCGTAAAAATGCGCCGGGGCTAATGAGTTCTCGCGTTTTCACCTCGTTAACTTCCTTTACGTGCTCCGTGACGTCTGACTGTCATATTTCACAGACCGACAAAGAGAACGCTTCCTCTCCTCTTCTTTTGCCAAATTGCCTCAGAAATTAATCAACGAATAATTTAATTAAGCCACTAGCGAGCCGGGAATTATCTCCGAATTAACTCCTTTTATCGCGACATTTCAGCTTTCACAGCTAATTATTGTAATCTGTTTAAATAGCTTCCTATACGCAAGCGCGGGTGAGTAGTTGATGAAATTGAACTTTTCACTTATTACAAGCGACTACTGTCTACTTTCATAGTATTTGAAAACTTATTACAGATTAAAAATTTATAAAACCCGACTACGAAAAACGAAGGAAATAACAAGGAAATTTGTTAAAAAATCCTGTAGTCGGGCTAGCTATTCGAATCCTGCTACACGCCCGACTACAGTATTTTCGATAGAATCTCCTTCTTATTTCCTTCCATTTTCGTAGTCGGATTTTATAAGTTTTTTTTTCATTAAGTCTGAACTACCTCACATTGCTTTGCATGATCCTCTGTTATATGAACAATACTGCAACAATCACTCTGCAATAAATATATGGTTAAGTTGAGTACTAACACTAGGTTCTTAAAGGTAGGGAAAACATGATTGGATTAAATTTTATAGATAGAAAAAAATTTCAACGTTACCGCCAAACTCAATGTATGTATGTATTTAATAAATACTTTAAATTATACCACGAAGCTTTCCATAATAACAGACCTCAATATAAAGCAGTTTTTATAGGTCTTACTTAAATTTTATTTTTTTTTTAATTCAAAACTCCTAAGACATTACTAAATTTAGACTTACGATTACATCATCCAGTACTACTGTCCCTTTCGTTCATTGACCGATTCTCTATTGCCCTATCCCGCCCTTTCTCCGAGGTAGTATAGACTCGCCGGAAGCGGACAAAGCGGCGCGGGCGTATTGCCGTTTCATTCAAATTTCACAGAACCAAGGAGCTTTGAACCAGACCAGGGGGACGCGTGGGCGGGCGGTGCACACCGCGGTGTGGCCCGATCGTTGTTCTGTGCACAGAACCAACAGAACAGTAATCCAACCGGATAGAACTAATTGTGACAAGTTTGAGTGGCAGTTTTACTGCCTGGAGTATGCTCAATAAACAATAAACAACAGCAATAAACAAAAGCCCCACTATCCATATAAACCCAGCACCTGGTACCTAGTCAGTTTCTAGCGTACATGTTACTGGCGTAAAAGAACACAGAATCAACGATGTGCTAAACAAACTTTGACGGCGAAGCAGAACGTAAAGCAGTGAATGATATCATAACAGATGAATCCTCCTGCGTATACACAATGAAATGTTCTTACATATCTCAATAGGCAGATGGAAATACCATGTATTATTTTATTATTCATATTAACATTTACGCTCTTCACTAAGCGAACAGAAGAGTTTAATTAAAACGTATGGTCTCGGAAGTGGAAAGGCGTACTGTAGGTTGAATTTTGGAAATAGAACATATTTCCATTTGCACACGTGTCATGCCGTACGGCGACTGACGCCGACTGAGTGCAGGTGTGTGGCAATCGCACACTTTATGGAGCCACGGGAACATAGTACTTAACCTATTTAGGTCGTGTGTTGTATCCATGGGTTTTAGTACATAAATAGTTCGCCAGAAGCACTCCATCTTTTGTTTTATGGCCAATTTTATCACTTTCGGTTAAGTTTCGGTCAACATTTATCTCACGATTAAAGTTACTTTTTCATACAATTGGCAAGAGTTAAGTTTCAGACTTTGGACCGTGCAATGGATACCAAAGTCGACCTAAGAGATCGAAGTCGACTTGAATGGAAGAGTCGACTTTAAAGATCCGAGACGACTTTGGAGATCCGAGTCCGCCTTGGAGACTACAGTCGATCTATCATAGGTACTTTATTTTGCTGCTTCGTAATTTGCGCTCGTAATTCGAGTTGGAATAAAAAAAGTGGGACAGGAGCTGCTGGAGTGTCTGCTAACGAACGCTGTCAGAATTAAAAGTACAAAAACGCGATCTGCCTATGAAATATTGGGTGCTCTTGCGTAACCTTATTTATTTTCATTGTTGTGCGACGCAGTTCAGGTAAAGTTAAAGTGATCTCTCTGGTCCGAGTCTGATGAAAGTGTCTTGCTTTTCTTTTAACAAAATAAGAGGCGGACCTTTTTCCGTCTGTACCTATAAAATATTATAATTTATCTGAATATTTCTTACCTACCTTATTATTTATCTTAAGTTAGGGCTAGGCTAGGATTAGGGCGGTCTAGGTTGATTGCAGTGACGTCTAGAGTACCTCGGTCTGTAGATAGGGATGTGATATTTTGTATTGATGAGTGATAATTGCGATCAATCCTTTCAGAACGATAGCTGACGTTAATTACACATCACAGATGTCGCTAGTCATTAGATGGTGTTAATTACACCATATAGATGACGCTAGTTGTGCCTCTTATATGGCGTTAGTTACACATCATAATATATGTCGCTAGTTATTGGATGCTGCTAATTACTCCATAATAGATCGCTAGTTGTGCCTCGTATATGGCGTTAGTTACACATCATAGTATATGTCGCTAGTTATTGGATGCTGCTAATTACACCATATAGAAGATGCTAGTTGTGCCTCGTATATGGCGTTAGTTACACATCATAGTATATGTCGCTAGTTATTGGATGCTGCTAATTACTCCATAATAGATCGCTAGTTGTGCCTCGTATATGGCGTTAGTTACACATCATAGTATATGTCGCTAGTTATTGGATGCTGCTAATTACTCCATAATAGATCGCTAGTTGTGCCTCGTATATGGCCTTAGTTACACTTAATATATGTCGATAATTATTAGACGCTGCTAATTACACCATATAGATGGCGCTAGTTGTGCCTCGTATATGGCGTTAGTTACACATCATAGTATATGTCGCTAGTTATTGGATGCTGCTAATTACACCATATAGAAGATGCTAGTTGTGCCTCGTATATGGCGTTAGTTACACATCATAGTATATGTCGCTAGTTATTGGATGCTGCTAATTACTCCATAATAGATCGCTAGTTGTGCCTCGTATATGGCGTTAGTTACACTTAATATATGTCGATAATTATTAGACGCTGCTAATTACACCATATAGATGGCGCTAGTTGTGCCTCGTATATGGCGTTAGATGCACATCCCAGATGGCGCTAGTTTCATCTTGTAGATGGCTCTTCCTTCGCATATTATTTTCTTTAAAAATTTCACTTCTAAAATTTTCACTTTTTATACCTCAATAATGTTTTCTTAGCAGGAAAAGCTCAACGGAACCGCAATGAAGATACATCGAACCGATGAGCCCTGTTTATTTCAATAGAAGCCACAGCAGTAACGTTGCTTCCACCTCTTCCGAGTGGCCTTTATTTAGGGCCGGCGGAACGGTCTGTTTTATGAGGCTCCATGGTCTGTTTCTTGAGCCGTTTGAACAGTTTCACGGGCTGCTGTTTCGACCGTTACGACCGCCTCGCACGACCACGGGGCGCATACGACCGGCCTAGACGCGTTTGCGAGAGCGACAAATGACATGTGACAAGTGGACAAATATAGTGAAATAATATCGATGTTGAAAACTAAAAAAATATATAATAACAAAATTGCGACCAAATTACTTGTACAGTATAGTTAGTACGTTGGTGTAGAAAAGTTGTGTATTTTGTAATGATGTAGGTACTAGAAAAAAAATACGTACGCGGTCCGCCTTGCGAGGGGTTTGCTAATTGTAAATTTCTGTATTCGTATGTGGTACCTATGTATAATAAGTTATTGTATTGTAATAATAATGAAGTTAAATTAACATGAACTGAAAATATACTTTATTAAAAAAGTGACAAATGGCGGACTTTATGCCTAAAGCCATTATGAATTTACATAGGGTTTTCAGTTTTATGTTAATTCACTTCTGAAGATGGTTTTAGGCTATAAATAAATCATACATAACTATACGTCATCGGCGGCCTGAACTGTGAGCAACAAGTAACTCGAAGCGATGCCGCGGGCAAATGGTAGTCTGCCATAAAATAACTTGTGTCGTCATCACGGTTTTTCTTTCAAATGAGAGGAAGCGCCAGCGTACAATTAATTTATTAGAAATCGTAACCAATTAAAGCATTCGTAAATTAGTATAAGTATAGTTTCGTATTCTAAGCCTAGAGCCACACTTGACATAATTTCTACCGCGTAAATTGATTATTTTGCACAGCGCAGTAGTTATTTGTATGTCCAAATCCAAATCCAAATGTTTATTTGTGTAATAATGGGAAAATAATGTACAGAAAATACAGTCACAGGCACCATTACACTTAGAATATAAATAGTACAGTTTGGAATTGGAGTTGCAACCTGTTTTCATTTTCAATTTCCCTATATTTTTATTATTTCTTTATTTAACATTTTTACAGATATATTTATATTAATTTTACATACCTATATTATTACTTTTAATATTTTTTTTTGTAGTTCGAGCTAACAATAGACTTTTGTCTGTGTTGCTTCACATTGGTTCCCTTGGTGTAGCAGGAATTGTCGAAAATCTATCTCGTCCAAGTCGTATGTTGAGCAAATTTTTCGCGTTACGCGACGCAATTTACGCTGCAGATATTACGCCCAGTGTGGTGCTAGGCTAAATCTCCGTGAAACAGAAGCAAAGGTCTCAGTGGGTAATTCTAAAGTACTCTCATGAAGCAGCTCTTATATACCTATGTATAGAACCTGTGGCTTACGTATTGAATTTGCGAAGTTTTACAACTTTTTTCAGTACTGGCTATAACGCGGGTAAAGGTCTAAAAGCGACAGACCAACCAATGGGTAATTTGGCAAATATATTTTCATTTATTGACTGTATATACAAAGAGATAAATACCAAAGGTTGGCTGTTGTATCAAAGGTCGGGAAAGGTGAAACGAAAAATGGAGGCCGTTGCCAATCGGCTAACGGATACATTTTTTATGTAATAATTTTATACTTATCGACAATTCAATCAGAGATGAAATTGAAACATTGCTTCAATACTTACGTTCCTGGAGATTTATAAATA
This sequence comes from Nematopogon swammerdamellus, assembly GCA_946902875.1. Classification (NCBI taxonomy): domain Eukaryota; kingdom Metazoa; phylum Arthropoda; class Insecta; order Lepidoptera; family Adelidae; genus Nematopogon; species Nematopogon swammerdamellus. Next base: position 14,088,979 of record OX336346.1, read on the forward strand.
GAAGTTGTAGATTATGCGAGTATAATGATATTTTCCATAGTATAGACATATTTAACACAAAATTCGGAAGCTTTATATAAACAGTGTTCAACTTTGGCCACACAAATTAATTTGTTCTAGGTGCTTAAAATTTTATTAATAATTACAGACTCCTATCAGGCCGGCATGGCATTCGCTGTGCATCACAGACTGTTCATGGGCATAGTTAGACACCTACTTGTAGGTGAAACGATGCCACATGTCGCGCTATCCATAAAAAAAAAACTCAAATATATTTATTTATCTAATCTTAAAGAGCATTCAATAAACAAGTTAATACGGTGCCTATTAATCATCATCAGCCCGTATCGGTCCACTGCTGGCAATAGGCCTCTCTCAAGGCACGCCAACACACGCGGTCTTCCAGTTTTCTCATCCATCTACTCCCTGGCTGCCTTTTTTAGATCGTCTGTCTAAAAATATATGTAAAGATATAGGATTAAAATATTTTTAGAAGTGATCAGCTGTACCGTGTGGGGCCGGTACTTGATTAGAAGAGTTCCACTGCATCTCTCTCCGTGCGTGTCGTAAAAGTCAACTAAGTGATAAGGACAAGGAGACTGACACGGTTGGCTACATCACCTACAACGTTCGTGATGTCAGCCCATAGCACCGGGTGAACTAGGTGCCATGTCAGTGCTTCCCCCTTTGATCGTGCCGGCTACACTGAACTGGTCGGAAAACACAAACTATTTACATAGCCGTTTTGACCGACGTTTCATTCAGTGCGGTGGTACCAATCCGGGCGGGTTAAACCCTACGACCAAGTAATATTAGGAGGGAAGGGACCTACAGTTTTTACGAGGAATCCGAACCTCGGTCAGCCTCCAACGGTCAGCGGTCACCCATCCAAATACTGACCGCACCCAGCGTTGCTTAACATTCAATAGCGACAGTTGACTGTCTGCACCACTGAGCTATCGAGGCTGACACTACTTGCCGCTTGATAGGTTATCTTGTCCTAATACTTTGCTAAACGTGGTGGTCGGTGTTGTGCTGTAATTTACAAGAGTACTTACAGCACAACACCGATTGCGCACTCCCTGAGGCGGCTGCAGAACCTTCTTCCGACCTCCACAATGACAATTCTAGCACAATCGCTGCTTCTCCCCATCCTTGATTATGCGGATGTGTGTTGCCTGGACGTTACTGAGGAACTCCTGGACAAGCTTGAGCGTCTGCAAAACATGTGTATACGCTTCATTTTCGGTTTACGTAAGTACGACCATGTTTCACAATACCGCAGACGTCTCAAGTGGCTTCCAATCCGTCTCCGCAGAAATTCCCACATTCTTGGCCTTCTTTATTCTTGTATCAACAACCCTTCTGCTCCCGAGTACCTATCTTCGCGTTTTCAGTACTTATCTTCCCACGGTGTAACGCTTCGGTCAAGTGATGATAATATCTTAGCCATTTCCACTCATAAAACTGGATATTACACAAACTCCTTTTCTGTGCACGCAGCTCGGCTGTGGAATCTACTACCTCACTGTATACGGCACTGCAAGTCGCTTCCGTTATTCAAATCCGTCAGTGTGAAGTCAAAAGCTAAAAAATCCTGTACAAATGGACAAGTATGTATGTATATATTTAGGTATTATGTATTATATAAATTGTAATTCATATGTATTTAATTTAATCTATAAATACTAATTTATACGTTTAATTAACTAGTATGTACTTATATGTAGTGTATATTATAGTTATTTTCCTTATATTATATTTTACATTCCCACACTCAAGTCTTTTGCTACTACCTACTTATATCTCGCAACATACGACTCTCAAACATCCAAAGGTTGACTGGGAGAAATCCCTGTAAGGGATAAGTCCGCCTTTGCCCCTCATGTAAATTTCTTATTGTGTGTTTATGTTAAATGTTTTTTGGAGCAATAAAGTATTTCTATCTATCTATCTATCTACTATACTTACCCCGATTGGCGTGGTACAGCGTGTGCTATATAAGTATTCAGCATAATGCGTCTCATTTGGAAACGTTTATTCTTTTTTTTTTTTTTTTTTTTTATGGAAACTGACACGGTTGGCTACATCACCCACAACAACCGTGATGTCAGCCCATAACACCGGGTGAACTGGTGCCACGTCAGCGCTTCCCTTCGGTCGTGCCGGCTACACTGAACTGGACGGAAAACACAAACTATTTACATAACCGTTTCGACCGACCTTTCATTCAGTGCGGTGGTACCAACCCGGGCGGGTTAAACCCTACCACCTAGTAATATAAGAAGGGAGTCTTATCCCTTAGTCGCCTTTTACGACATGCACGGGGAGAGATGCAGTGGGGCTATTCTTTTAAAGTACCGGCCCCACACGGTACAATTCTTGCCTTTATTATCCTATTTTGGTTCAAAACTTTCACTTGTAGTCACAAATCTGCGCAAAACACGACTTAATTGCCTTATTACAAACATATTCAACAATACATTATAGTTAAGCGTGGAAGCAGGCAATGTAATGTACTTACTTACGTTTCAATTATTAATTACTTATAAAATACTCTTTTCTTTGGCAATATTTCACCGTGAGTATATAATAAATAACGAAATAATATTAACAAGTACTTTACTTTTAGGGCTTACGTTACGTACACATAGAGGGTTACCAAACAATTCAAAATTGTAGAACTGCTATTTACGTCGTCGTTCATACTCGTTCGTTCTTTGTTGTCAGCGTCGTCGTCGTCGGTAGCTCGGTGTTGCAATGGATCGACGTGCGGGCGCGGCCAAAACTTTGATGGGTCACCGTCCGACCGTTGATGCTGACCGTGATTGGGATTGTACGTAAAACTGTTGCTAGGTGGTAGGGTTAACCCGACGAAATGGATACCACCGCACTGAATGAAAGATCGGTCGAAGCGGCTATGTAAATACTTCGCTGTTGAGATGGTACCGTGGGGATCCGAGGCCAAACATTTCGTAAAAAGCTAGAAATAAAAGTTAAATTACAAATTTAAAAAACCCCGAACCTTAAAAAATCTAAAATAATTTCCGTTTACTTAAAGGAGTCGGAGGACCGCTAAGTTAATTCCCGCGCAGCTCTGAGTTTTCATATTTTATTTACTGAGTGGTCCCCCGACTCCTTTAAGTAAGTAATCGGAAATTATTTTTGACGTTTCATAGTTTGGGGGCTTTTTAAATTTGTAATTTAACTTTTATTTCTAGCTCTTTTTTAAAAACCGCATGCAAATCGGTTCAATTTTTAAGATAATTAATTGTTTTATTACTTAATTACTTGATTACTTGATTGCAAACATAGCTAACAACCATGCCAATTAAATCAGCTTTCTAATAAAAAATTAAACCGCATTAAAATCGGTCCATCCGTTTGGGAGCTACGATGCCACAGACAGACACCCATACACACAAACATACACACGTTAAACTTATAACAACCCTCTTTTTTCGTCGGGGGTTAAAAAACAGTAGGCCGCAAACTGGTCGGGGCATCTGGATAACGACACACGTGTGGCGCATTCCTTAAACAACGGTTGTATCTCGCCATCCAGAGGAGGAATGCCGCCAGCGTGCTGGACACCATGTCCAGCGAAGCTTTGGAACATCTTTTTTTGCATTTGAATAGGTTTTAATATATATATTTTTAAGGTTATATTTTAAGTTTATTTGGTTTAGTTTTCAATTTATCGTTCAAATATGTGTTTCTATGTGGTTATAATATTTGTTTGTTTATATTTTTTATATTATGTGATGACAACAACCAATTTATAAACCTGAAACAAACAAAACAAAAAAAAAAAAGACGAAAAATAAGAAAAAACATTTATTTCGTTTTTATTAATAGGAAGTGTTTTATTTTTTAATCATCATGGAAATAAATGTCTCCCACTCCCACCCATGTATTTGTAATTCCGTTTTTGTGTAACTTACCATACAACATACGATATGTTACGATATAGGTAAACAGTTGTTCCGTGCTCCGGAGAGGCATATGTCCAGAAGTGGAGACTAAAACGCCGACTGATGTACCATTTAAATATTTAGGCTTTCACCTCTCGACGACTACTATCCTTGTTCCATCCTTTTCAATTCGTTGGGCGGTAATTCTACGCTAACCGAGTATTTTACATACAACTCTGTACATTACTCGACGCCTTTAATTATGTGAACACGGTAATAAAGCTTCGTTTCGGGTTCCCTCAAGGGGGCAATGAATTAATAGTGTTTCATTAACCACCCGCCACGAGAAATTAGGACATTTTCACTAAGGCTTTATAACGTCTGCAAAATGTTACATCCAACGTGATTATAAAATGGCCCAATTCGTTGAAGATAATGTTACATTAATGTGTGTCTTTGATAGAAAAATCAACGTTAGTTTGACTTGGAATTCATTGTATTATTTTTATTGTTAGACGCTTATTATTTTGAAACTAGCTGAGCCCGCGGCTCCGCTCGCGTGAAATTCGTATTTCAAAGAAGACATTAAGTAACTGAGGGCGAGGCCGAAGGCCGAGCTGCGTTCAGGAAGACTATAAACTTTCTGGAAGAAAGTAAGTAACTAAGGGCGAGGCCGAAGGCCGAGCTGCGTTCAGGAAGACTATAAACCTTCTCGAAGAAAGTAAGTAATTAAGGGCGAGGCCGAAGGCCGAGCTGCGTTCAGGAAGACTATAAACCTTCTCGAAGAAAGTAAGTAACTAAGGGCGAGGCCGAAGGCCGAGCTGCGTTCAGGAAGACGATAAACCTTCTCGAAGAAAGTAAGTAATTAAGGGCGAGGCCGAAGGCCGAGCTGCGTTCAGGAAGACTATAAACCTTCTCGAAGAAAGTAAGTAACTAAGGGCGAGGCCGAAGGCCGAGCTGCGTTCAGGAAGACGATAAACCTTATCTAAGAAAGTAAGTAATTAAGGGCGAGGCCGAAGGCCGAGCTGCGTTCAGGAAAACTATAAACCTTCCCGAAGAAAGTAAGTAACAAAGAGCGAGGCCGAAGGCCGAGCTTCGTTCAAGAAGACTATAAACCTTCTTGAAGAAAGTAAGAAACAAAGGGCGAGGCCGAAAGCCGAGCTGCGTTCAGGAAGACGATAAACCTTCTGGAAGAAAGTAAGTAACTAAGGGCGAGGCCGAAGGCCGAGCTGCGTTCAGGAAGACTATAAACCTTCTCGAAGAAAGTAAGTAATTAAGGGCGAGGCCGAAGGCCGAGCTGCGTTCAGGAAGACTATAAACCTTCTCGAAGAAAGTAAGTAACTAAGGGCAAGGCCGAAGGCCGAGCTGCGTTCAGGAAGACGATAAACCTTATCTAAGAAAGTAAGTAATTAAGGGCGAGGCCGAAGGCCGAGCTGCGTTCAGGAAAACTATAAACCTTCCCGAAGAAAGTAAGTAACAAAGAGCGAGGCCGAAGGCCGAGCTTCGTTCAAGAAGACTATAAACCTTCTTGAAGAAAGTAAGAAACAAAGGGCGAGGCCGAAAGCCGAGCTGCGTTCAGGAAGACGATAAACCTTATCTAAGAAAGTAAGTAATTAAGGGCGAGGCCGAAGGCCGAGCTACATTCAGGAAGACCATAAATATTCTCGAAGAAATTACGCAACTGAGGGCGAGACCGAAGGCCGAGCTGCGTTCAGGAAGACTATAAACCTTCTCGAAGAAAGCAAGTAACAAACGGCGAAGCCGAAGGCCGAGCTGCGTTTAGGAAGACGATATACATTCTCGAAGACAGTAAGTAACTATGGGCGAAGCCGAAGGCCGAGCTGCGTTCAGGAAGAGGATAAACCTTCTCGAAGAAAGTAAGTAACTGAGGGCGAGGCCCAAGGCCGAGCTGCGTTCAGGAAGACCATAAACCTTCTCGAAGAAAGTAAGTAACTGAGGGCGAGGCCAAAGGCCGAGCTGTGTTCAGGAAGACGATAAACCATCTCTAAGAAAGAAAGTAATTAAGGGCGAGGCCGAAGGCCGAGCTGCCTTCAGGAAGAGGATAAACTTTTTCGATGAAAGTAAGTAACAAAGAGCGAGGCCGAAGGCCGAGCTGCCTTTAGGAAGACTATAAACCTTCTCGAAGAAAGTAAGTAACTGAGGGCGAGGCCGAAGGCCGAGCTCCGTTTAGGAAGAGGATAAACCATGGGTCAGGCCGAAGGCCGAGCTGCGTTAAGGAAGAGGATTAACCTTCTTGATGTAAGTAAGTAACTATGGGCGAGGCCGAAGGCCGAGCTGTATTCTGGAAGACGATAAAAAAGTAAGTAACTAACGGCGAGGCTTCAGGCTAAGCTGCATTCTGGAATACAATAAACCTCCACGAAGAAAGTAAGTAACTAAGGGCGAGGCCACCGTCACACCCATCCCCCCTCCCCCCCCCCCCCCCCCCCCATTTATTTGTTTTGAGTAGCTATAATTATGATTTTCCTTTTAAAAAAAACGATATTCCCATACAATCTTTAACACTCCGTTTCCTCCCCTTATATGTGAAAATCCAACAATCCTGGACCTTAAGAAACCGATACTCCCATACAAACTTTCGCATCTCCTATTTCACTCCCTTAAGGGTTGTTTTTTGAGACTATGTCCTTCCTCAGGATGCAATTCATCTCTGTACAAAATTTTATAAACTCCTAAAATCTAATTTTGAAATCATTCCCTATTTTAATCTCCCTCTCCCTCTCCCTCTCCCTCTCCCTCCATCTCCCTGCCTCTCCCTCCCTTCCGTTGAGTCTCGCTATCATCGATACTTCGAGTAAATATGGCAACCCCAAAGATGGTAAACAGACAGACATACATACAGACAGACAGAAAGCAGACGTTGGATTTTATTAGAGGTAAGGAAGAAAGGTCCATCGCTCTACCTCCACCTCCCCTCCCGCCCCTCCCTCACCCCCCTCCCTATATGCCTCTACTTATCCCCCCACCTCCCCCCCCCCCCCCCCTTCAGGATATTGTAATGTCATCGGTTCTTACTCGGGTGAATGATTCCGTATCCGTTACATACAAATATTGCCAAGTGCTCTCATATTTCACTTCACTGCTAACCTCATAAGCCATTTAGCGTGATAGTAAGTAGCCTATAGGTGATGGGAAGAATCAAGCTATCCGTAGAATTTTGTTTTATTAAAATCGGTTCAGTGGTTCTCGAGTTATAAGCGGACAGACAGACACTCAGACATTCAGACAGAAAGCAGACGTTGGATTTTATTATAGGTAAGGAAGGAAAATATGGCAACCCCAAAGATGGTAAACAGACAGACATACATACAGACAGACAGAAAGCAGACGTTGGATTTTATTAGAGGTAAGGAAGAAAGGTCCATCGCTCTACCTCCACCTCCCCTCTCGCCCCTCCCTCACCCCCCTCCCTATATGCCTCTACTTATCCCCCCACCCCCCCCCCCCCCCCCCCCTTCAGGATATTGTAATGTCATCGGTTCTTACTCGGGTGAATGATTCCGTGTCCGTTACATACAAATATTGCCAAGTGCTCTCATATTTCACTTCACTGCTAACCTCATAAGCCATTTAGCGTGATAGTAAGTAGCCTATAGTTGATGGGAAGAATCAAGCTATCCGTAGAATTTTGTTTTATTAAAATCGGTTCAGTGGTTCTCGAGTTATAAGCGGACAGACAGACACTCAGACATACAGAAAGCAGACGTTGGATTTTATTATAGGTAAGGATATGAACTCGGCTGCGGGCAGTTTCGCGTGTTAGTATCTATTTAAATGATCGTAAGTGATTGAGGGCTCAGAGACAATATTTACGATTTGTTATACTTGAGGCCCTTCTCTTTCGGATTTTTTTTGTTCATTAGTGAATGTTTGTATTGTCGAAGATTGTATCTATGCGTACATATGCACGTACGAAACTCGATCCGCTAGTTAGTACTCGTAAGATTCCCTCTCTAGTATAACCACAGAGCAGCGATCGGAAGCCAACTTCCCACGTGATTTCTTGCTTTCTGACTGACTGTATTATCGATTCTAATACTTTTTTGGTTTCCGTATCCATACAGAAGCATGTTATTATGGCAGATATATTAACAAATAATAATACAACCGGCCAAGTGCGAGTCGAATTCGCGCACCGAGGTTTCTGCACCACAAAAAAACCCCTTTAAAAACACGTTTCTTGAATGTGGACACCTCTTAATTTTTTACTCTTTCTACTTGAATTGTTTGGTGTTATATCCTTTATAATACCACATATTCTGTGAAAATTAAAACCGGCCAGTTATTACGGTACGGTCCCAAAGATACAGCATTAGGACAGACAGACAGACATTCGGCGTAGCCTTAGTAATAGACTTCCGTACGGGGTACGAAAACCTAAAAAACTAAATGTGAAAAATAAAGGGGTGCCCCGTACAAGAAAGCTGTTTTTTTTAATGTTTTTAGTTTTTGCTCTATCGTAAAAACGGTATTACATACAAGGGTCATATTTGGTGTAATTATAGTGCAACTCTAAAGTATGATAACAAAGTATAAAATAAAACCGGCTAATTTTGTAGTGGTATGGAGGCCTCTGTGCGCGAGTCCGACTCGCACTTGGCCGTCTTTGTTTATTCTACCCGCACATTACACTGGTACATAAGTAAAATTACGGCAACTCACGTAATACGGAAACAGAAAGCTTAAATTAAGGTATTCAGTTTATGATGAGGGTGCTTTGAAAACATGTTTTCTTCAATGTGGGAGTAAACAGTTATTGTAATATATTGGGACTCTTGCAAAACTTATAGCATAAAATTAAATTATTCTATTTAAAATGCAACATTTATTTTACATTTGTTTTCAACTTACTGTAACCAGTTCTAGAAAAACTTTAAAAGTGTAAATATGTTTTTTGTTTGACCTCTGCATTTTTTAATATCTAATCAATACAAAAATGAACAATTAACAAATACAATATACGAGTAGGTATATAAAATACGCGATCGTTGTTCGGTGATGACATTAAACACGAAGTCTACACATTGTTCACTCCAAAATACACTAGGTCAAAAGTCTCTTTTTTTTGACTAAATAGAAGCGTAGACTACACACGATATGTATTATTGAACAGTGGGTACCTTATATAACAGAAACATAGCTACTCGTAGATGAAAAAAATAATTAAATTATGGAAGTTGGACATGGAGGTTTTCTTCTATGAATATTTTAAATTCAAATTGATATGTAAAAATTTTAAAAGAATTATACATCCATACATTCATCCATCCTCACAAACTTTCCGTTTATAATATTAGTAGGATTGATAAGTCACGTCACGCCATCTATCGATCACATCTGACATTGTAGTTAAAATGTTAGTTTAATACATTCGGTATATGGCGCTGTTCTACCGAATCCGATTTTTTACCTACCTATTTGCTTTTTTTTATTATTTGTTAAGAGATCCGAATAATTTACCAAATATTCTGTGAAATATTTACCTACATACAATTTTCACTGTTACATTCTGTCATTCTCAAGATAACTTTAGTTAGGCCATATAAGTCATACATAAAGCTACGTCACCGGCGGCCTGAGATGTGTGAAAAAAGTCACGCGATCCGAGGCCGCGGGCAAAGGCCAGTTGTGTATATTATGTATGTCTTTGTCCGTTATGGCCAAAGAGTTTGTATTACGTCGCAGCGCAGCGACGTAATACAAACTCTTTGGTTATGGCATCCAATCCTCCACGTTGCGTTTCGTGGTGGTCAGAGTGAAATAAATTCATAGCGGGTGGCGTATGCAAATGAAGCGTTGTTAAAGTGCCGCATCATTATGAAGCATTGTGTCTGAATTATTTCCCCCCAGTGTAAAACCGGCCTAATGAAGAGAAGTCGCCTGTGCTCGTGATTTGGTTGCGAATGCTCAGAAAATTATGTTGTTTTTTTTTTTCTATCTAGTGGGAAATTGGGATATAATAACGAATCTGTTAAAATTATTGCAAATTTTATATTACCGATATTGTTGTGTACAAAATGTAAGTATTACAAAAGAGAAAATTGGGAAATAGTTTTAATGGGTAAATTTTACAGAAAACTATAGATTAAGGATCCTCAAAAATATAAATTCTGTTTGACGCCCTTTCGATGAATAACTCGAAAAAACTGAACCAAATTGGATGGCATTTTAAATTTAAATTTACTATTTCCATGGATTTCGCGCACGCTCCGGGCGGCTAGGCACCCTAGCCGCCCGGAGCGTGCGCGTCACAGCTCGATGAGTATTTCGGAAAATTAATATGTAACTTATTTTACATATTTCTACGTGTTTCAAACTCAACCTCTTAAGGTTCTTAAAATCGTTTATTTGTAGCACCACTGGGTTGTGGAACTGTCTTTCGGTGAATATATTTCCCTAACCATGGGTGTCTAAATCTGCTGGCATGGCGCCTCACTGAGCGTGGTTTCGCGGTAGGGGTGATTTTGGCCCTGTCGACTGCTATATTGGTCCTCCTGCACCGACACTCACGTTGATTTACATAAAAGAAAAATTATTTTACAATGTTGACCTATCGTCAAATTAAAATCTATTAGTAATTTAATACTTTAAGTATTTCTTACTTCAGAAGCTACAGGATCAACATAGCAAAATTATCGCGGGTCTAATGTATTGTTGCAACTTCTGAAGCTTTTGACCGGGATCGGGTCTATAGGAGGTCGGTTGAGATGCCGCCCCGCCTCCGCCCTCCGCGCCGCCGCAGCGCCCCCGCCTTGCCCCGTGTAATCGGATATGTCTTGTCAATGAAGACTTAGCTGCGGAATACGCCCAGTTAATTCCCATTTGCCTCCGAAGTGGTTTCCTTCGATTATCCCTTTCGAGAGCGTTACCCACGATAGGTCTTCTGCTCTAAGATAACATTGAAATGGGTCTTCACCGCTATAACAATTTCGGCGTATAAATTGAGTATCTCGCGAAGAGAAGCGGTCAGGAAAATGTGTATTTGATTTTTTTGGGATATTTTTTATTCAGGTCCGACAATAGTATTACGAGGGTCGTCTACAGGTCATATTTATTTTTAGAGTCCACTGTCGTGTCTATTGTCAAACTAACTATTATTGCCGAATTTGGTTTTTAAAAAATGAAATGGTCTAGAAAAACATATAAATATTGTGTTTTCTTTTATTTCAGTTTCAGTTCTTATTTCAATCGTCAGAAATATCTTCATGTTATGAAGAGATATTCCAGACATATGCAGACGTTATGGTAGGTCTCTTCAATACAGTAATTATTGTTAGTAGGTCTTCGCTGAATTATTGGCAATCTGCGCATTCTTTGAGGATACTAGTTGTTTAGTAGGTACTAAACAACTAGTATCTCTATTTTAATTGTCACTGAGAAATTAAATTTGCACAGAAGGATGAATCAGAGAGCTAACTAAAATAAAATAAAATAAAAAGAGCAATATGTATTGTATTAGATTCAAACCGAATGTCCATGGGCTCCGTTAGAAACGTAATGTGGGCTCGGATTCCATAAAAGAACTAAATTATTTCAGTTCATTCAAGGTTAATCCGATTCACTCACGTAGACATTTCATAAGCGTTGCCCTTTGAGGTAGACACAGATTTATTGCCCTACGGATAACTCTATAAAAAGCCTCCATATAAATCCTCTCTGTCTGCACCGCGACCCTTGAATTGCCTGACTAATGTATGAGCCTTTGATAGCTTAGTGGAACTTACAGGGCGTTTGGTAATTTGTGGGGTCATTCAATAGAACCAGAAATTGGTACAATGAATGAAATAGACTTTGATCAGACCTTAATTTGTGGGAGTGGAAGTTGAGATCGCGGAAAGGGATTAAAGAGATATGTGGGAAATGTGACGAAGTGAGTATTTCCGGTTATGGCGGTCTTTAGATAGGACTACGTTGGACATTAAATTTGCACTTTTAAAAAATTCTAATGTAACAAGAAAATCCCTTCAGTCGAATGATAACATGACTTTTTAGGGTTCCGTATCCAAACGGGACCCTATTACTAAGCCTGCCCCGCCGCAGGCTTTTCATTAGGATACGAAATAAAAGTTTTTTGTCCGTATCACTTTTGAGCTGTTCGCTTAAGCAAACGAAAATTTACGGCCTCAGTGACCATGTTAAGGTTCCATTTGCCAATTGTATTTTCTTTATGGAAACTGACAGGCTACATCACCTACAACATCCGTGATGTCAGCCCGTAACATCTTGGTGAACTAGGTGCCATGTCAGTGTTTCCTTTCGGTCGTGCCGGCTACACTGAACTGAACGGAAAACACGAACTATTTACATAGCGAATTCATTCTGTGCGGTGGTATCAATGCGATATCACTGCACATGCGCGGGGGCTTTATGATTCAGCTATTGCAGGATTTTATTGTAACTCTCCTTCTAATAATTATGTATGACTCAAAGTATAATTTGAGTCATTAAGCAAACCTGTGCCTCTGAATTACTCTGAGGATTGAGACGATGTAAAATTCATCACAGCCTCCTCAAATCTACAGCTAAATGGAGCAGGGAGTAGCAGTGATATGAAGATTTAATACCGCTGTAGCCCAGAAGGCGAAGCCGCGACTCGGGTACGTCTCGTGGGAAATCTTAACCCTTATGACGAGAAGGTAACGTTGGCCCGGCCCTAATGATATAAGACTGTGTTAGTTTTGGGGATATTAGAGAGAAAATACGCGGGCGAGTCAGATTCATCTTATAGTATAGCATGTTATAAAGTAGCTTAGATGAAATTATAATACATAACTATGAGCGACTTTTGCGAGATTTTTCGACTCTAAAGTCGAAAAATCACGCCATAGTCCCGAATTAGAATTGGAACGTTCACAGCTCAAACAATTTATGATCGAAAACAACTAATAACATTTTGCTCGATAGTCCATTTCAACACTATAAGATGTTTTTTTTTTATATTTGATTATATTATATAAAGATATAATTTATATGCTTATAGTTGGGGAAAGATTCAAGGTATAATGTGAATACATTATTGTAATGCAATTTTCTAAATTTTCTGAAAAGTAAGTGGGTGAAAAGTAGTAAAAACGTTCGCAAATGCATGCGATTGCTATTATAATCTACATTTGTTACAAATACGTCTAATAAGAAAAATGCTCCCCTGAGCTTAGTGGCAATAAGATGAATCATCTAAATAAAAAACTCTTACAGATTGGTTTTTCACTGAACTATCTTTGAACTTTCTGAATTTTGGGCCGTTGCCGTGCGTGTGTGAGCGTTTCATACATTTTTCTATGGCGGCGCGCGGCCGAACACGGCTTCGCTTTTCAAACCTTTTTACCACTTTTCACCCACGTATTTTTCAGAGAATTTAGAAGATTCAAAATTCAAAATTTTTATTGCACACACAAAATTATACACAATGTCACAGTTTTACAAAGTTATTAAAATTTTGAACAATTTGTTTTGTTTTTCAACGTACCCTGCCACCTAAACTGGCCGTTGTGACCGTATTATAGGTGGCGTTTTAGCGCGCCTTTTGTGCATGCTTGGGTATACTGCGAATTATATTAATAAGAATAGAAAGAATAAAAAAAAGTAAATAAAAATATAATAACTGGTTTGGGGGGGATAGTGTGTGAGTGTGTGTGTGTGGGTGGGTGAGGGTGTGTGTGTGTGTGGGTGGGTGAGGGTGTGTGTGTGTGTGTGTGATGGTGTATGTGTGTGTGTGAGGGTGTATGTGGGTGTGTGGGATTTATGGTTTGACATCAGCTTAAAACACCGAGTAAACTTTCAGTGTCATCGTAATTTTTTAAAGAGAGCCATTGTGAAATACTTTTTGAAAGGGCTGTCCTATGTAGTGACTGTATACAGCATTCGTTTGCAGCTTTGTTATACAGATGTGGTCCTAGAAAAGCCCTAAAGCGTTGCGCAAATTTACTTTTAGTCTTTGAGGCTGCTACATGATTTGCTTGACGTGTGCGGTGTGTCTTGAGAATGATAGGTTGTGGCTGTCCGTGTATCCACTTAATTACCTTTACTACATTACTATTAAAATAGATTACATTGCAATAATGTATTCAGATTATACCTTGAATCTTTACCTAACTATAAGAATATAAATTATAGTTAAATCACTTGATATGTGGCTATGGTTAGGGTAATACGATGTGATGTTCGCCTAGTACCCCCCCCCCCCCCCCCCCCCCCCCCCCCTCCAGGAGCAGTAGAGCAAAGCCTGATTAGAGCATTATCTACTGCTCCATAAGATCAACTTGCCTTATTTTCTTTGTATTTAATTGTCGGGATCGTCGGGATTTATAAAAGAAAATTTGCGTGTGCATATCGTTCCGATAAAAACACATTGACCCAGGTAGTACATTTTGAAAGTTGTTTTTAAATAATACTTTAATTTAAGGCACGTCTATTACTCACAAAATCCTTCTTCTATGGTAAGGTATTTCAAACATATATATTTTGAAAGTTGCTTTCGGGTTTCCAGGTCGCGTTGTAAACTGCTGTCCGAACTTCCATCTCGTGCGGAGTCGTCTCCATTAGTTTCAGTTGAAAACTTTCAGGAATAATTGAATTTAGCGAAACACATTCGGGACCTTTCCCTAATAGGCGGGGGCTATCCTAAATTGTGAAGCATAATATAGTTTTAGTGTCATAGTTACACACCGATTTCTGTGATAGAATATTTTATTAACATTTATAATATTTTCTATACAAAGTTAAGTCCATGAGTAGGTAGTACTAAGCATTAATGCGGCCAGGCTATAAAATTATGCCAATGATAATATTATGAGTTTATCATACATACATACTACATATACTACTTATAAAAGGGAACGTCGGTCTGTATTTATGTATGTTTGAAGTAAACTCCGGAACCACTGAAAAGATTTTGATGCGGTTTGCATCAATGGAAAGAGTAGTTCTTGAGACTCAATATATATTCGGTGCTATAGGTTATATGCCATCACTCTAATACCCTTAGGACTGAGCGAGCAATAACAAAGAAAGTATAATATGGACGGGCCAGAGAGAGAGAGAGAGAGCGAGAGACAGAGAGAGAGGGAATCTATGAGATGCGATCGTTTATTGTTGCATTGAAATCGGATTAGCTATTAAACCGAGTCTACCGCGAGCGAAGCCGCGGGCAAAAGCTAGCACGTTAAATGTTATGTGACCAAACAACATAGACTTATTTACGTATACTACAAATAGTATTTGAACATTTGAAATGCAGCACTTGTACATTTATTGAACACACAACATTAACAAAAATAATTAAATCTAGACCTAAAAATAACTAAATTAACTATAAATAAAAATAGTCGTCTATAGGGACCACAAGCATGGTGCCTATGGACAAATAGTTAATAAAATAAAAAAAGCAAATAAAGATTAGAGCATGCAGCATTTTTTTTCAACACCTACGCGAAAACACGTATACATACATGCATAGAGATTGGAGAGAAGCGCTAAATTCCTATGAATCAATAATTCCAGTTCACTGTACACTGGGGAAATGATAGAAAGCGAATTGAAACGTAGAGATCGAAAAAAGAGAGTGATTTAGAATTCAAGACACGTGCACAGGTGGCCCCGGTGTGATTGCGAAGCGATTTCATTCCTTTCGAGAAATGAACTTTTGTCCTTTCTTGAAGTTTCACATGAGAAGTTCTCAGTAAGATGCTTGATACTTTTAGACTACATAGATAAGGTTATATTTCCTGTCAATCTATTGTAATCATTATTGCAATGAAGGCAGGCACTAGGTGCCATGTCGGTAAAGAATATATTTATTACAATTTACTGAGAAGATAAATTTTTTTTTTATGGAAACTGACACGGTTGGCTACATCACCTACGACATCCGTGATGTTAGCCCATAACACCGGATGAACTAGGTGCCATATCAGTGCTGACCTTCATTTCATCCATCTTCGGATACTTGTGTTTCAGGCACTAATTTTCTATTGTCGAAACACTAATGTGTTTCCTCGTGGGTTTCAAAATATCGCCCTCCCCTCTGGCATCATAAATATCAAAACCAGAGTTTTAACACTAGGCTACCAACCACTAAGTTGTTACCTGGATATTTCAATAATGTTCTATTATGTATGTATTATTTATTACTTCTTTCCTTAAATGTTTCAGAACTCGTTTTCGAGAGGAAACAAAAATTCTGAAGATATAAATATTAAGTCTATCGTTCAAGAAATGCTCATTGAAGCATTCAAACCTCAGTCTACTTGAGAGTAGGCTCCAGTACACAACAGTAAATTCCAATTTTGGCGTGACGCAGGTTATGCGGGGACGGCGGGGGGGCGCGGTGGGGTCCTGAGATTACGTCAAAGTGACCCAAAGCAAATGCCTTTGGAAGGATTAAATGTCCTGAGACCGAGAGATCTTGCTCGGTGACACTTTCAATTAGAACTTGAGCAAATGTACCGATTGCTGGTGAGCAGTTTAACTGTGCCAGCCAGACTGAATGGTGAATTGAATGGGAAGATGTTATGAAACCACAGAGTTCATTAGTAAAGTGTTCTATAGTGTAAATGTTTTTAATTATATGTATAAGTATTGCTACTGGGATAACTAGGTACACTGTAGAAACTATCTAAAAAAAGTCAGTCTATTCATGTTCGTGTTATTAAAACAAATTTTACTTTTTATAAATATTTCTCTTCATATTATAAATCAAATTATGGGCTGGTTCCCTTTTTTTTTTCAACATTTACAAAACCTTCACTAAAAATTTTGCTCTATATATTTTATATATATTTTTTGAATATATATTTTACGGTACTTAAAAAGAATAGCCCCACTGCGTGCATGTCGTAAAAGACGACTAAGGCATAAGTACGAGATGCCGTGCTAAAGGGCCACAGCCTTGCCAACTCTCACCTTGGCACGATACTTTCACGGAGTCCTGCAGCAGATGGGTCTTTGTGCCTTACTTGCTGCTTGAAAATTATCTTGTCCGAATACTTTGCTAAACGTGGTGGTCGATGTTGTGTTGCAATTTTCCAGAGTTGCAGCGCAATACCGATTACTCTGCTTGCTTACCCTGATTGTCGGGAAACAGCGTGTGTGGTATATATCTATGTATATACTTATCTCACTTAGATTGAAAGCCGCAACTTTGTTGAAAAAAAAATCCGCAGTTTTCCTGTAATCTATGGCTTAATATCTCTTACCATTATCAAAATTTTAGAACTTGTTCAAATTCCAGAACATGTAGGGGATGGTAATTTTTTTACATTTTTAGCTATATCATTAGGACCACAGAACTTAAAATTATCAATATTTTAAGAATCCCTGCAGTTCGCACTATCAAATGATACCCCACACGATATTATCTAAACTTTTTTTTATAATGCTACCAAATTGACCGCCCATATTAATCTATAATACATGTTTATCTAGTTATTGAGCGATATATGTGCGCGTCATTAAAAGATCTATCAATATGCCAAACTTTCAGTTTCTACGCTACTTAGTTTTCGAGAAAAACTTAGTTTCCGTTTTTACCTTTTAAGGTGGAAAACCCTAAAAATATGTGTTTTAAATTTTATTTTCAGAAATCTGGATCAAGAAACCATTTCTCTATTATTTTCATAAATACATACATATCACTCACGCTGAATCCCGACAATCGGGGTAAGCAGAGTAATCGGTGTTGTGCGGCGAGAACTTAAATTACAGAACATCACCGACCACCACATTTCGCAAAGTATTCGAACAAGATTAATACAATCAAGCAGTAAGTGAGGCACGAAGACCCACTTGCTGCATGACTCGGTGGAAGTACCGTGCCAATTTGTTACATTTATTGACAACAAAAGTTACTGTTAGTAATTATGACGTGATTTAACTCGTAAAAATTAAATCTGAAACGGAACTAAACAATTAAATCTAAATAAATACATTAATAGAAAATAAAAACATTAAATTCAATATCTGTATGTACGCAGGTTTACATTAAAATGCTTGCTATGTAATTTCTAAACGAATTTCTCAGATTTAGATGCCGGCATAATAATAATATTATTAGATAACGTTGAAAATTTGCCAAAACACATTTAATTTTCCTTTGTTTGTTATTCGATTTAAAAGTTACGCCCTTAGCGAGCACTCAAAAAACTTTGTACAGCGTTCGTTATTCCATTGTACGTGAAACTGAAGAGTATTGAAGAGGCGCCGAGAGATTCTTCAACTCGCCTGAAACGTAAAAGACGGTCAAGGGTGAAAGTACTCTATACCTAGTTGATGGTCCTCTAGAATATGCTTCAAAATTCGATAGGTAGTTAGCATTAACTGTTTATTTTAAGTATTTTTATACGCACGCACGATTTTTTTTATAGTAAGCTCTATTAAGGTGTGTAATGAATGACTAATGACGTTCATGGACATTCGGTGGTACGCGGAAATTGTGATTACCATGCCGGCCTGACAGGTTCCTATTTACGCCTCTCTTGAACGACCCGAGACTGAACATGGGGGGAAAAATGTGGGCGTTCCCGAGCTTACCAGTTCTGTGGAGGATAAATCTGCAGAACCGATTGGTATTGGTAGCGTGTAGGGATGCAATCACTGCCCAGTGCGTGTGGTAGTATTTGTGAATATCTCCAAGTATAAGTCATAGCAACACAGAGCTGCGATCGGCAGCCGTCCTCCCCAGCCGGCCGGACGAGACTTCTTGCTCTGTGCAGCGCACATTGATATGGCGCGATCGTATATTTTGTTCTGCGTTTTGTGCAAGAAATATCGCGATGACAGCCTGTAACCGTTCAGTAATATGAATGATTCCATTAGTGATGCATGCACGAGCTTTTAAGTCGTGTCAATTAAAAGCCCCATAAACAATTATACCATTTATCGTTTTTCAAAGAAATCTCCGCGATATTGGATAAACTTTTCCATTCGCTCGAACTAGTTTTGGAAACATTCCATTCCGAAGTTGGGGTTACGGAAACGTTGACCACGAATACTTTGCTTGATTTTTGGGAAGGTGAAGAAATTATTATGCCTCAAGTCAGGGTTATACGGCGGGTGGTCCAGAATTTCAAAATGTTGCCCATTTAAAACGCTATTGTTTGCCGAGGGGCGTGCGAGCTTTCGTCGTCACGGTGCAGTATCATACGGTGTCTTGAGTTGTTTTTCCGGAATTCAGTGATAAGTTGTGGCAAGCAGACTGTAGGATACCAAGCACGATGTTGGCAACGTCACCAGTCTTTGCCACTAACTATGCTACCATTTTCTTTGAAGTGCTCTATGTAAGTATGATTTTGTTCAGTTTTGGCTCGTCTTGGCAGACCCAGACGGGTCGACTGCTGCTTGGAATTTGGATCATAAGCATAAATCTAAGATTCGCCACCACTGATAATGTCATAAACGTGTTTTGGCACTCCTCGGCCGAGTTGCTGCAAATTTACGACACCGTCTAGCATGAGCTGTTTTTTGTCATCGCTAAGCAATATGGTATCCAAAGAGAGATTAACTTTTTTACACCGAGCTCTTCATGCAAGATTTTTGAATTGTTGTCCCTGAAATGCCTAAAGATGCTTCAATCTCACGGTATGTCACATGAAGATCTTCGACGATCAGCTGCCTCACAGCGTCGATGTTCTCTTGGTTCATGGCGGTTTTTGGACGACCTTCACGTGGTTTATCCCTGAGACTGGATTGCCCACGTTGAAATTCTAAATACCAGCATTCCACAGTTCTAAGGGATAATGCTATATTACTAAAAACAGAAGTCAGCTCCTCGAAGCATTGAAGTCGCGATAATCCTCTTTGAAAGTTGTAGAAAATTATCGCACAGAAATGTTCCATTACGATCTCAATTTTCACAATAGACTTATCAACTGACCAGACGTTGTAATAAGACGGTTCGGTCAATAAAAAACCGTTCTTTTTTTTGCTTCTAAATTCAAAAAGTTTAAAATGCTGCAAAATTTATTTTAAATGTTTGGGTCATTTACTAATTGCACTGACGTAATAGTAGAAGAGAAGAGAAGATTATAGTAAACACCTTGGCTTATCCAGTCATAGGGCAAGCGGCGGGTGACCGAGTGGTCTGGGCGTCGGCTCCTCTTAGGAGAGATCCGAGGTTCCAATCTGTCGGTGTGTACCGATGAGTTTTTTTTTTCTGACTGAAAAATTTCCGTGCACACCTTCACCTGCTGCTTCACCGCTCGGAACCTGTGTAAAACTGTAGGTCCCTTCTCTTGCTCCTTACTCGTTGGTACGCTGAAATTGTAGCTGACTGGTTTGCTACTGCCGCACTGGACGTAAGATGGCCGACAATCCAAAGGGAAGTCTCCAGTATATATGGTATGGCACCTACCTTCTCGGAGGTGTTATTGGCCGGTCGGAGCATGGGCTCTGGTCCCTCTGACTCAGCCACCTAGCCAGATTACATAAAAAAAAGTCGCTGAAAAATAGAAAATGTCATAATAACCAGTAAATGTATAAAACTTCCTAAGTATGGTCGTTCTAGAGAGCGGCATGGCCATGTTGTTTACAGTCCATTACGTTTCTTATTGTGATGAATGTAGACATAAGAGAGGCTATTATGTTATGTTTCTTGGGCAATTTATCCGTAATAATGTCAATATTTTACACAAATGGTGTTAAATATGTTTATAATAAGCGTAACGTTTAGATTACACAAGTGTGTAGTACAAAGTGTAAATTAGTACTCGTATATTGTTAAATTTTTTACACAATTTTATACACAACATCCAGTTGGATCTGAGTCTGGTACACTTTTTGAATAATGCAGGAGCTATTTTATTATTATTATTTTATTTTAATGAACAGACAAATATTTAAGGCTAAGATAATATTTAAGTTGAGTCAGCAGAAATAAAAAAAATTTAGCCGGGAGGACTGGAGGGAAATTGGAACGGCGTAAGTATGTCCAGCAGCGGAGGCATGCACACTGACTGACTGACTTACATTTTTGTATTAGTGTATTTTCATTCGAATTCAAATATATTTCTTACGTACATACAAGAAAAGAGCCTATTACTGTGTCTATAGTCATGGAAAATAATTTTTTTTTTGTCCAAAGTTTAAAATAATAAGCAACACGTTGAATTAACTTAATAAAACAAGAATAAAAATAGGTACTCGATAACAGTTTACTCAGAATAATTTTCTTCAACTAACATTCCAGTAAAAGCAATATGAGTACGAATAAATAATGCCCTGCAATAAAACTAAAATGTATGCGATATTTATGCAAATAAACATATTCATTTCAAAGTAACGGGGTCACATCGCAACCCCTTCGCATGTACGGGAGCTTTGCAAATTTCCCTTCCTTTCATAGCGAAATGTCTTTCATAAATACGTCTACATTTTCATAAGGGCCCCTTTCTCATGGCTACCTAATAATTTAGCCGAGCATATAAATGCGTAGGTACTTTATCCAATTTCGTAAAGTGAAACTCTCTCTACGTTGTAATATTATTACAAATGCCCTTTGTAGTAGTTTTTCTTGCATGCCGAAACATTTCTTGTAGCAAATGCTGTTTAGTTTTTATTGATTTATTAATTTTAATTTTAATTAATTTTATTTTAATAATACAAAATTCTATTATTGAAGTAAATTAAGATGGCAAGAAAAAAATTATTTTCGCGAAATAATATTACATTGTCGTGCCTAATCTGGGAGCACGGCCGTGCCCCCACCAAGTTATTCTTTTAAAAGGTAAAATTGTTTGCGCAAAGCTTTGAACCCACCATACTTCCCTCCGTTTAGATATGAGGGCAATAGTCTTTTAAACGATGGATAACTCACCGTCCCCATAGTAATTTCCCAGCAAACATAATTGGTTTGCAAAGAGCGCGCACGAACTCCATTACTTTTGAGATTAGAAAACCACTGGAACGTGCTATTGGAGAAACTCATATTTTAAGAAATTTAAAGATCACTGGTGTATGTGATTAGGTCTCTTTGATGTCTTGAGATTTTTACGAGACGGTAGGAACATGTCAGAAGCAATCGGAACCCTCTCCTGATATGTACCTACCTTTTATATCTGCAAGCAAGAACTTCAAAATGATAGAAAAGACATTCACCTGTCGAGCAGGTGAGAAAATGGTATGCAAAGTGAAATAAAACAATATTTGCTTGTATCTGTAACACTTTAGATTTACCCTTTTTTATCAACCCACATGAACTGTGTGAAGAAAATAGTGTTAATTTATAGATTAATTTAATATTAGAGGCGAAGTAAATTATTATTATACGCAATGTATGACGACAGTAGTTCTATCCTGTTGGATTCTTTGTCTAAAACGCGGTCGGCCCGGGGCTACGCCGTGCGATGTCAAGTGGGAAAACTCGCCCCTCGTTTGCAGGGATAAAACGAGTACTTCGCTATCTGGGGAGTCCATTCAGGCTGTCCGATCATCTAGACCAGCTTTATATAAAATCTATCGATCGGCTCAGTTCTAATAAAAAACCGGCCAAGTGCTAGTCGAACTCGCGCACCGAGGGTTCCGTGCCACCCACCACTAATTAGCCCGTTTTTATTATTCGTTGTTTTACTTTAAAGTTTGCACTATAATCACAACAAGTTTGACACGTATATATATTACCGTTTTAACGACAGAGAAGAAGCAAACAAAAAACTTTGAAAAAATACAGGTTTCTTGTATGGGGACCCCAGTTAATTTTAAACTTTTTGTTATTTTTTAATTATCAGGAAATTCGGCATATTCTGTGAAAATTTCAACTGGCTAACCTATTGCGGTTCAAAAGATGCAGCCCTAGGACGCACAGACTGACAGACAGACAGACTAGACGGCGGCGTAGGCTTAGTAATAGGTTTTGTATGGATACGGAACACTAAAAACTAAAGTAAGTGAAGGTACATATCTATGATGAAAGATACATAATAATATACAATATAAACCATCTTGAATCCCTTTACAGACCGTGCGTGGGCTAGATCGACGCTTTCCTATTACCATCATTATGATTCCCACACCCTCTCCCCGAGGCTTAGGACCTCGCCATCCTGAATTTCAAGAGAGGTTTAGCGCTAGAGTAGTGAATACACGCGGGATTACGAACCTCAATCGCCTAAATTTTGGCCGAATTATGCGCGGCTATCGCTTGCTTTGATATTCGGTTCAAATTTGAAGTTATTGCGGTTTCGTTTCTGCGAGCCACGACTGTGTTGAATCTGGTTAGAGCCTCTGCCGAATTTGAGAGCTGGAATTACCTGCAACCTACACTTTATGCAGGGTGTGAAATATCAAACCTTACACCGCATTCTCGCAGAGTGTCAATATGAAATAGAGTTCTTGTTTCGTCCTTGTATTTACGACAGTAGTAAAACATTTGTAATTAATTACGTTTACACACATTCCGGCATAAATAGCGGCGGGTTGCCGAGTGGTCTAGGCCCTGGGCGTCGGCTTCTCCTGCGAGAGGTCCGAGGTTCGAGTCCCGTAGGGGTGTAAGTACTTTTTTAAAAAGAAAATAAAACATTACGTGCATGACTTCACCGCCGGCTCCATGATGCGAATGCCATGTAAAACTGTAAATCCAACGAGTTAACACGAATAAATTACTTAAGGCAATAAGTCCGCCCTTCATCATCATCATTATCAGCCTGTATCGGTCCACTGCTGGACATAGGCCTCTCCCAAGGCACGCCACCACACGCGGTCTTCCGCTCTTCTCATCCGCCCTTGCCAGATTATTATTATACGAAACTTTTGCATACTTAGGTAAGAAACTAAACTGTTGGTTTAGAAAACTTCGGTGCGTGAAATTTCAAAGGCTATAAATGCATAGCATAAACATATTACTTATATAAACACTACCTAGGTACGTACCTACATATTTATTGAGCAAATTTCTTACAAACTCACCCTGTCTCCTGAAATAACTACATTGATGTGCCTCCGGAAAACATACAGCATTGCTGTTGAAGAAGCAGTGTATACTTAGCCTTGAATACGTGCAACACTTACCATAGACAAGCTCGTTACCTTCCAAGTTTGCTCACCGGATCCCGGTGGCGCCACTCTCCATGCCACCTAGGGTGGGGAACCCGCCATCACCGTCATAGCGTTGTGTACTTTGCCACGAGACGGTAGCAAACTAACCTTATTACACGTGAATTTTCACGTCACTTTTACCGAAAATACACGTCGACTCAGGCCGTCTAAAGCCTGAGTAGGCATTGCATTAAGCATTAACGCGTGAATTCGTCCGATTTGCTGCGATGGAAACGGATAACGGGAATACCGAAATAAATTCAGTGAATCAAGACGATGGCCTGAACAATTCGAGGCCTGCCTCTAGGGCCTCCGGACAGCGCGCACAATCTTCGGAGCAACCCGGGTCGTCGTCGTCGGACGACGAGGACCCCTCAACACCGCCGCCTAATAAGCGACGCAAGACAACGGGTTCCCAACCACACGAGGTAACCGACCCTCGCGTCGAAACGCTCATTCATCAGGTGAGTTTCCTGTCCAACTACATCACACAGTCACAACAATTAGTACCTATACAAAATATAATACAGCAGCCTTATGCTCAGATTAACAATCTACCCTCAGTCTCACACGACTCGAACGAATTCTTGACCAATCCTGAATCCAACCAAAGTAAAACACTAGATCTAGGTCAGATAAAAACGGATTTTCATGACAAAAAATATGTAAAGCCTGCCGACGAAAATAGACTGAAGAAGCTAATAGAGCTTCAGCACTTTAATTCGCCATCGTGGAATAACGTCCGTTACAAGAAAAGCTTGCAGAACATGCTAGCCTCACCGGGTTTCTGCGGCCTTAAGATAAATGACGAACTATGCCATCTGAACAAAGGGAAAGACTTCTTGGCACCCACAGAACAAGTTATGGCCGCCCTCTCTAATAGCTTGCTCGAACAACGTGAATTGCTCCAAGCAGGTTTACAGAACATAATCGATTGGGCCCATAAAAACCCACAGCAGCTTAATGCGGATAACTTGTTCACCAAAATGACCGAGTCTTTTGGCAACGCTTCTCCTTCGTACAATTTAACGGAGCAAACGTTGCAAGTTGTGTGCGGGAAACGGGCAGAATGTATTGAAACAAGGCGCGACAGACTCGTATCAGAAACCCCAAATAAAAATATTCAAGCGGCTCTGAAAAACATCCCGCCAAGCGAAGAATGGTTATTCGAAAAACCCAGACTTCTGTCACTCATACAGTCACTCGGTGGATCACAAACCTGGTTGACACAACCTAGCTACATAAAAGAAAATAAAAAATTCATGCAAAGACGAAAAGATCACGAACAAACACCCTCAACCTCCCAGCATCGGTTTCAAACGGGGGGTGGTAAGAAACAATTCCCGGCTAGGGCCCATAGCTTCAAAGGCAAGAGTGACAGCAGGAGACCGGCAAAAAATGCGAATTCCTTTCGTAACAAAGATGGAAAGAAAACATGACTGCCCCATCAAATTCAGCGGGGGGTGCCTAGCTTTATTCCAGGAGAGGTGGAAAGAACTAGGCGCGAACAATTTCATAATGACAATAATATCGGGATCTCGTATCCCCTTTCACAACAAACCCCCGCTAATAACACCATCCCTCACTACACGGGAAAGGTATGCAATCAAAGAAACCCCGGAAATGACGAAAACTATTCGGGAACTCATAAACCAGGGTATCCTCAAGGCCCCTCAGAAACCAACGCCCAGCTTCCTGTCCAATATGTTTCTCCGAAAGAAAAACGACGGGTCCCTAAGACCAATATTCGACCTTCGCGAGCTGAACAAGTTCATCAAGGTCAAACATTTCCAACTTATTTCTCAAGCCACAGTTCCCGACTTCCTCAAGACGGGAGATTGGCAAGTGAAGTTGGATATCTCACAAGCATACTTCCACGTGCCGATTTCAGAATCGCACCGTCCATTCCTCAGGCTCTGCTATCAAGGCCAGCTGTTGGAAATGGTATGCTTACCTTTCGGCCTAGCCTCGGCCCCACACATTTTCTCATCCGTAACATGTTGGATCGCGGAGATCCTTCGTGCAAGAGGCTTCCGGATCCTAGTATACCTGGACGACTTTCTCTTGGCCAACCAGGACCCAAAGAAGTTGACCTCTCAGGCTGCGGAAGCCGTGAGGCTCTTGGAGCACCTGGGATGGACAGTGAATTACAGCAAATCAGTCCTCAAACCAACGCAAGACATAGAGTACTTAGGGATCCGGTGGAACTCAGCGGTGAATACAATGTGCCTTCCGGCCAAGAAAAAATGCATAATAAATCTGAGCCTAAATCGCATGACAGAAAAAGGCGTGTGCAACCTTCGTCAAATGCAAAGCTTACTGGGTCAATTGAACTTCGCCAATTTCGTAATTCCCAGGGGCAGACTTCACTGCCGACACATGCAAATATTCCTGCGACAGTTCCACGCAAAACAGCCAAGACAGAAATTGCAAATCCCACAACTAGTACTTCAGGAAATAATTTGGTGGCTCGGAGCCTTACACCAAACATCGCCAATCCACAAAAAGCCCACAACCCACTTCCTGGCAACGGATGCCTCGGACCAGGGTTGGGGTGCCCAGATCAACGGGACCCTAATATCAGGCACGTGGTCCAAACGGCAGAAGCGCTGGCACTGCAACAAAAAAGAAATGTACGCAGTGCTTGCTACAATAAAAGACCAAGCACACGTACTCAAGAACTCGCACCTACTTGTTCAATCCGACAACAGAACGATAATCGCATACATCCGCAAAGAAGGGGGAACACGATCGCTAAACCTATTAGAACTGACCTTCCGGTTATTGAAACTCGTAGACGATCTGAACATAACCCTATCGGCGGTCTACCTCCCGGGCAGATACAACTTAATTGCCGACAGGTTATCGAGAGGGAAGGTGCCTGCGGAATGGCACATACAACAACAAACAACCGCGGAGGTGTTCCAGTTGTGGGGAAGTCCCGAAATCGACCTATTCGCATCAGAAAGATCCGCTGTAGTGGAAACCTACGCATCCTTGGATTGCAAAGATCCATACGCAAACTTCATAGATGCCTTCAGCAAAGACTGGAATTACCAACTAGCGTGGGTTTTCCCCCCTCCCAGCCTGCTCCCACGAGTACTTGCACACCTGGACAGAGCGAGGGGGACTTACCTAGTCGTAGCCCCGGATTGGCCGCAAGCCTTCTGGCTTCAGGATCTGAAATCCAGAGCATTAGATCCCCCATACGAGATACAGAACTTACATCAAACACTGATAGACATAACAACGAACCGACCCCCGGCACAAATCCATCAGCTGAAATTGAAAATCTGGAAAGTTGGGGGTGGGGCGGCAAGATAAGAAACTGGTCTATCGAAGAGAGAGACCTCCTAAAGAGTAGTTGGAGAAAATCTACTCTAACAACATACTCAACGGCCATCAAAAGATGGCTACACTGGACCACAGAAAACGATATCAATCCTAAGTCGCTGCTCCCACAGGAGGTCGCCAAATTTCTTGCCCATCTTTTCCTGAAAGAAAACTTATCCTACAGTACAATACTAGTACACAAGTCGGCAATCTCAACATTCTGTGGCCCTAACGTACAAGAGGGTACGTTCTCTGATTTCCTAATTAAACATGTCATGAAAGCCATCGGAGCAGCAAAACCAAAAGCAATAAAACCACAAATATGGGATCCCAGATCAGTTCTCGACTGGTTAACAACCAACCCTCCTAAGGACTCGCTATTCGAATCAGCTAGAAGAGTAGCCACTGTGCTCCTTCTAGCATCGGGTCGCAGAGTGCATGATTTAACATTACTGAAAATAACCTCAGACCAATTCGTAGATAATGGAGAAAACATTGTTTTCACACCCTCATTCGGCTCGAAAACGGATACTAGATCCCACCGACAATCAGAATGGAAATTATTAAAACACACAAACGAAAAAATATGTCCAGTAAACCTTGTCAGATCCTTCATCAAAAAATCTCAAGAAAGAAGATCTCAGGCCGATAACAGTGACAGCCTATTCATCACTGTTTCTGGCGCTATAAAACCAGCATCCCGCACAGTCATAGGCGGCTGGGTTAGATCCCTCTTAAAAGATTCGGGAATCGACGCGTCACCTGGAAGTTGTCGATCAGCAGCAGCTTCACTAAGCTGGCTCGAAAACATTCCAATAGAAGAAATATTGTCCCGAGGGAACTGGAAAGCAGAATCAACATTCTTTAACCATTACTGCCGGAAGATCCAAATTCAAGACGTGGCATCCGAATCACTATCTAGAAATTTCTCAACATCTTAAGTTATCAATTATTATTTTCTGTCTGTTAATTATTACATAAAAATGGCTTATCTCACTTTATTATGTTTGTGCAACGAATACACAACTATAATTTTCTAAATCAGATCTAACATTTAAATCCGATCTTAGGACCTACTTACATACATACTTTTATTCAAATTCATCATAGCGTTGTGCCCAATTACACCAGCAGATAACAAACACGTCTTCAACAGCAATGCTGTATGTTTTCTGGAGGCACATCAATATAATGGTTTTACATAACAATAAAACCAATATTATGTGCCGAAAAGGAAAACATACAGCATTGCGGGAAGGACTTCCTGGTGAAGACTATGACGGTGATGGCGGGTTCCCCACCCTAGCTGGCATGGAGAGTGGCGCCACCGGGATCCGGTGAGCAAACTTGGAAGGTAACGAGCTTGTCTATGGTAAGTGTTGCACGTATTCAAGGCTAAGTATACACTGCTTCTTCAACAGCAATGCTGTATGTTTTCCTTTTCGGCACATAATATTGGTTTTATTGTTATGTAAAACCATTATAATATGCTAAGATCGGGCGAGAGGCAATGTGAACGTAGCATAACACAACGTAACATACTATGTACATATAACGTAACGCACAATGTACAGAACGTATTATTTATACGGTACGTATCCCTATTTCAGGATGTTGCCTCGTGAATTTAATAAATTATATGTACGATCGCTGCAATATATTTAAGGCTATTATTGTATGTATGTATATATTCTTTATTGAACACTTATTTTATACAAATTTGGTACAATAGGCGAGCTTAATGCCGCGAGGCACTCTATTTTAACTAACCTTTGGGATATGGGAGAAGCACATGCAGACGAACAAGAATAATTTGTATCAATGTATTAGACTGTAAATAAATATACCTACCTACAGTTTTACACCGGTTCTGAACGGTGAAGCAGCAGGTGTAGGTGAATACACGTAAAATTATGCGTCAGACAAAAGTAATTGGTACACGCCGACCGGATTCGAGGACCTATCGCAAGAGAAGGCGACGCCCAGACCACTAGGACATCCGCAGCTCAAAATGCTCATGTGTCGATTTGATAATATGTCTCACCCTCCATGCTATGAAACATTCAACTACTTCAAAATCAATAACATACCAATACAACTTTAATTCCACCACATAAAGTCACGTTATTGAAATAGGGTAGGTAGGGTATTCTCGTTACCTGTCCACTAGCCCCTCCGATAAATTCCCTTAGCTTCCCTTCCCCCGTCGCCACTTCAGCTCGTATGCACCAGCGCGCACCTCTTTGTGGGAAGCCATTGGAGAACCGCCGGGGGATGACTGGGCGCGCGACTGTGACGGAGCATTTTCATTCGTATTTCAGTGCAAAAACGATTTCCAGCCACAACCGCCGTTCATAATACATATCTGTGGAGTGCTGTTGACAAATATTGCACTAGCTATTTTATTGTGTGCGTTAAATTACTTACAAAATGGTTATATTATAATATGTTGTGCATTTTTTTTTTTTTTTATGTAATCCGGTATGGATGGCTGAGTCGGAGGGGCCAAAGCGCATGCTCCGACCAGCCAATTTCACCTCCGAGGAGGTAGGTGCCATACCGGAGACTTCCCTGGATTGCTGGCTATACTGGACTAGAGGAGAACACAACCGAGGTTGCTATGCGGCCATCTTACATCCAGTACGGTGGTACCAACCCAGTCGGCTACAATTTGAGCCTACCACCTAGTAAGGGGCAAGGGAAGGGACCTACAGTTTTACACCGGTTCCGAACGGTGAAGCAGCAGGTGTAGGTATGCACGTAAATTTTTTCGTCAGAAAAAACTCATTGGTACACGCCGACCGGATTCGAACCTCGGACCTCCCGCATGAGAAGCCGATGCCCAAACCACTCGGCCACCCGCTGCTTATCTGATTGTTTCACCATAAGTAACATTTAATATTTTCCTTATCTGTTACAAAAATACTTCGTACAATTTTAGGTAGGCCGAAGTAGGATAATAAAATAATGATTTTTATTTCAAAGTCCAAATTTAAGTATATTTATCCTATGAATAGATAAATGTGGGGTGGTAAGCAATCTAATTTCGATTCCTTATTTATGATGAGAATTGGAGATAATTGGTTTACTGAATCTGGCATCCCTGTGCCCAGCTGCTCCGCGCCGCGCCGGCCAGACTGAAGCGGGGTTATCCGTGGTCTATTACATAAAATTCCAGCTGCTTTTAATTCGCCCAAAGTTGATTAGTCAGTGGAAAGAGGGAATCGGGAAAGTCTCCCCTGCCGCGGAAAAGTCATTCCGTCGGGAAATTTAGGGTTGTCGTATTTACCGCGGGGGAGAGGCGCCAGTGCCGCCGCCGCCTCCGCCGCGCGAGGTCGCACGCGTCGGAGCCTTCCGCCACGTGGCGTCCGGACTCCGCTCCGACCCTACTGTTGCGCATCCTCCTTCGGAGTCGCATCGAACAAAACCGGCCGTGTGAATGAACCCTCATGAATAAACACGCTTCAGCTCGGAGTGGATGCGGTGGATCGCGCAGTGAAATGAGTAACCTCTCCTTGTTTACTAACAAAACGGGAAAACGTTCGTGCGAATGACGAAAATGGACAATAATTTTATCTGACATGCATTTTGTAGTTCGCCCCTTTTACAACAATGCCAGCCTGTTGATGATCTTGGCATTCGCCGCAGTCGTGGTCATCTCTGGGATACTGATGCGAGTCACTGGCGACCGCGAGAACGACTCGTACTTTTTGGAGGTTTCCGAAGACGCACTCAACTGCTCCTCGGTCAACGCGACCGTCGAGCCGAGGAAGAAGCCCAGGAGGAAGGAATACCTGTACCGGCTTCTGACGAACACGACGCGATCGCTGATACAGATGGAGATAAAGGCGAGGCGACTCGAGGAGAACATGCGGCGAATAAAGGAGAAAACGATGAACCTTTTGTGGAAGAATAAGGACAAAGCACTGTGGCGGATCCTATTTAAGAACATCAGCAGGCACATCACGATCCGACACGAGTTCCACCAGCATTCAGGCCTCGATCGGATCCTGCACGACCGACACGCCACCTACAGGCGGCGCGACGACCGCGACGACGCCGAATAGTGGGGCGGACACGAACCATAAAGTGGAGGTGTTCATAAGTTATAGTTCAACGGAAAATGCCTATAGGTTATATTTTTACACATAATCATATCGATATAATATTAGATTTCGAATGACTTTTGTTATCCACGTACCGAAAATAAGTCTCTGGGCGAACTATTTCGTTTTTATCTCAAGACTTATAGCGACGCGTGTATAGTGAGGGGTGGTCGCCGCCGGCGGCGGGAGCGAGGGGCGAGAGGCGACGGACGGGAGAGGGGGAAGATCGCTCCGAGTAAAGGCACGTAAGTAGCATTTATTTCAGCTGTAGTTTCGTAAATGGGGAACAGACTGGAGGTAATATTAAATTCGTTCAACGTGTATGTTGCGCGGTTGATGCTGTCATATTATAACAACGAGGCTGATAACGGAGACCATTGCTTTTATTTCCCAGCTTTACGGAATATTATTCTGAGAGAAAAGTATGTTTTTGAGTACATATAACAACCAAAAGAAGTTTGCGACAGTTTCAATTTATGATTTAACATCGATCTCCTGTTTTATTGGCAGCGATCCGACGAGCAAGCTGTCGTGCATCCTGCATTTTCTTTGAATATCCTTTTTTAAATTAATTTATAGACTTTTCGCATCTATAGATGTTTATGGTCTAAATACCTCATTTTACCGCATATGTATTCCTCGTGGCTTGTAACCATGCCAATGTGGCTACTTAATCAGTTCAGATAAATAACTTAATTAACCCGCTTGCTCCTTACTTGTTTTTTTTATAGAAACGGACACGGTTAGCTACATCACCTACAACATCCGTGATGTCAGCCCATAACACCGGCAGTGAACTAGGCAGTGCCATGTCAGACGACCCAGCATTACCTAATATAGATAAGGCACCCCCCAAAGCATCACATCATCTATCCATTTCCCTACATAAATTGAAAGTACTCGAAAACAGCCTAAAGATTCTCCACTATGTAAATAATACTAACACCAAAATTAGAAAGTAAATAAAAATTCCAGTAAGTCTGAAAAGAGAAGAAAAAAAATTTGTTATATTTATATTATATATATTATTATATGTATTATATATATATATATATTAGTTATAAGAAGAGAAAAAATCGTCCCGACCAGGATTCGAAACTGGAACTCCGGCTAGAGCCGCCAGCGCGTTACCAATTCCGCCATCGGCCACGCCAGTATAAGACTTAATATGGAATCATGCAAGTTGACTTAACACCGTAGATTACGTCATAACTAGTAATAGAAGATGCAACTGTTTAAAAATTTAGAGAGAATAATCTATTCGAATATCTAGTAACTACAAAATGTTCAGCGTTCACTTGTCTATGTTGTAGCAGTTAAAGTAGCGATTCTGTAGGTACTCCAACTTTTTACTTTAAGTGGCAATCCGATTGGAACAGTAATGTGTATTGTGGGACCCCAAACCGAATACAAATTAGAGGGGTACAACGACAGAGATACTGTCTATTAACCGCTTAGGTAGGTTTAATTTTTAAATAATTTCACTGAATCTGATGCCCAAAGTGCGTTAAGCCATTAATGCCAGACGGGATACATTACAAGCAATGGTTCTTTACCGCTGAGTGCCGGGAGAAAGAGTGGAGGAAAATTGGAGAGGCGTATTTCCAGCAAGAGGTGCATAAATGCTCACTTACTGACTAGAATACAACACATAATTAGCAAGCAACTCTCTTTAAAAAAATATCTAGAGGAAGATAGAACCATTTTCGATTTTACGCTCGACGATATTCGGAAGAGCGCGATTGGTCAAGTCACGCGCCAAGGGATTCCAGCAGAGCCGTCCCGCTCTTCAGAATTCCAAAATATGCAGCTCTGGAAATTTACATGTTACGCCGGGCGCGAAAAATCGTGTGTGTTAAAAATGTCCACGGGAGAAATTCCGGAATAAAACGACCCCATTGTAGTGCGCCGGACTTCGAGCATTCGACGAGGGAAATACTAGTGGGAGGTAGATGTAGCCTAGCCTCCCATAATATTGCCAAAATGTCACAAATTTATAATTTCTTCTCACAAATTAAATAAATAAATAAATCCCTTAGTGACATTATTGCACTGTCACGAGTACCCATTATGCATGGCATGGCACTCATATTAATCTTACATGCCCTTGTGTATGTACCGCGTGGGGCCGGTGCTTAAAACAATAGCCCCACTGCATCTCTCCTCGTGCATGTCGTAAAAGGCGACTAAGGGATAAGGACACGATGCCGTGCTCAAGGGCGACAGGATAGGCACCTCTCTCTCTTAGTAATGCAGCAGGTGGGTCTTCACTTCATGCCTTACTTGTCCGAATACTTTGCTAAACGTGGTGGTCGGTCTTGCGCTGTAATTTGCAAGAGTACTTGCAGCACAACACCGATTACTCTGCTTACCCCGATTGTCGGGATATAGCGTGTGATATGTATCTGGGAAGGCTCGCGAAGGAGCGGACATTTTCGACATACATACCTGGACGATACACTCAGTATATCTTGTTCTTTAGTTGCCTACAATCATAGCCTACAATACATACAATACTATGTATAGTCAGGATTATTTCATCGTCGTGTTTGTATACCTAAATAAACTTGACAATGAAAGGTCACATCAACAGGTTTATCTGTTGTATTATGTAAGCAAGCAGTTTCGTTATCGCGATGCCCCGGTCTTCTTCAAGTGTATGTAACGGTGTATATGTATTGCAGTGGTGTGTATATGTATGTGGTGTGAATGTGTGCGATCACAGAACACGAAAAACAAGTAGAAGTTACGCGATGGTTCATTGTACGTACCACAAGTAAGCGTAGCTCCGCGCACTTGATCTCCGCCCTTACTCTCCCTTCATTACTGTCACAGAGAGCATCGAGCTAAAAAGTACAAGCAATATTATGCTTTACAACGAAAGCCTCACAAAGAATTTGTCTGAATGATAACTTGAAGGTATCCTCGGAGGTGTCACAACTCTTGTTTTTAGGGTTCCGTACCTCAAAAGAGGAAAACAAACGGAACCCTTATACGATCACTCTCGGGTCTGTCTGTCTGTCTGTTCATCTGTTACAGCATTCACCGAATCTACTGGACGAAAAAGTTGAAAGGTACACATAAATTGAGTTTGATGACCCAATTACGGATGTATAACGTAAATGAATCAATTTCGATTTGGGGGCAAATTTTGGGTTACAAATTAGAAAGTATATCAAGTTCATCATGTGATGTACCAAATTAAAGGATTCGTTATAAGAAATACAAATATAATATTTTGCACAATTTTTAAATTTTTAAAATATGCGAAAATCTAGCATTCATCCCCCACCTCGAAATCGCGGAAACTGCTGCGTCTAAAATTTTTAATAAAATAGTGAATGTAGGGTCTCTTTTGTAGTTAACACGAAAACCTAAACGAAAATCCGAAGTCTCAAAGTTCCTACGGAAAACGGAATGGTACGGGGCCCTCTTCACGCGAGCTCGACTCGCACTGACCGCTGTTTTTATGAAAACCAGTATGGGTGCTGGTGCAGAGGGACTAACGGTGCTCGACAGAGCCAAATCCATCTCACCTATCGAAACCACGCTAAGCAACACCCAGTCCATTATATTTCGTCGTTGAAGGAGGTTCACTTCAAGTCTCGGCTGACCCAACCAAATAGATCGACTCCTGCCTGAGCTAATGCTTCTGGTCGCGATACTTCTATTCGTTTTTAGGGTTCCGTATGCGTCCGAGGGCTATATCTTTTGAACCCTAATATTTAGCAGGTTGAAATTTTCACATAATATGCGTTATTATAGCGGATTGCGGATATGCCAACAAATGTGTTCAAAATTAAGGAGGGTCCCCATACATACAATACAATTATCATAATAATATGTGGAAGAGCCAACACCATCTACCGTATTATCATTTAACTAACTCCAAAGTAAAACAACAAAATAAAAACCGGGCAATTATGTACGTGGAGGTACGGAACTAGTACTTGGCCGCATTTTATGTTTGTTCTGTGGTGCTGATAGTGAATGCAAGACAGATAGAGGTGTGAGTGGAAACGATCGAACCGGCACTCATTCATTCCATCATCGGCCATTACTCGCGGTACTTGTGTACGTGCGCGGGCGCATTGAAGGCGTATATTCGGTGTGTCTGTGTGTTGACAGTGAATTTGATTGCTTGCGACGATGGCACACTGTAAGTATTTTGGTTATTAGAAAATATTATTTTGTAAATCTCTCCAAACACATGAATATTTTTATCACAGATAAAACAGCAGAACAATCAAAATGAAATTTTGTAAACAATTATAATCAAAGAAAAAAATTGGTATTGCCATTGTGAGGCGGAATTTGGCCAGTTTTATGTGAACCTATCCGACCGACATTGCGATGGACGAGATTTTTTTACATTTAATTGGTGCCGGCGCGGCGGAGTGCTCGTGTCTCGTCTTCGGGGGTTTCCCGTAAATGTTTTTATTTATTTATTTATACATATTTCTTTATTTACTGCTATTATAAATTTTATATTTATTGGTAGGACTTTTTTTTTTAGGATTTAATTGTAGTTTTAGTTTACTTATTAATAAATAAAAAATAAGTTCTTACCTGTCTTTGAAAAGCAATTATAATATTTTGACTTATCATGTTTTCAAAACATTTATGTAACATATTCATTAATTTATATGTAGGTAGGTGTGGTGTGCAGGCGAAAATTATCTGTGGGACAAAATAATCCTTATGCCTGAATTCAAGTGTGTTAGTAAGTACGATATTTAATCAGTTCATTGTCAATATTTTTCGAAATTTTCACATTTACATACCTATTTATAGACACACTCGAAACTGACCTTGAAATATTCTTGAACAGATATTAGTGAGCAGATTCTTTTGACATCGTCTCGTAAAATTCATATTACACTTACGTATTTATACCACATCGATGTTTATACCACCAACTAAACCTATTTATAGACTTAGTTAGATCTATCTAGGCGATTATTGGCCTGGTTGATACTATTTCTTCACTGGATACGACAGAGGATGAAGAATCTGGTATGGCAGGCAAGAGAGGAATCACACATCGTTTCAGAACTCCGGCTTGAGTCGCCAGCGCGTTACCAATTCCGCCCTCGGGTCGATGACGTATTCTCTCTAAATTTTCGAACCGTTGCTCTTAGAGAGTAGCGAGAAAAGCGCGAAGTATTACGCGTTAAGTCAATTTACACGATTCAATATTGAATGTTAAATTGCTCAAACCGGAGTTCCAGGTTCGAATCCTGATCGGGACGTATTTTTTGTCTTCATTTTCGGCTTTGCATAAAGGAATTTTGGTTGCTTTGCATTGAGGAAATACAAAAAAGCGATTACATGCATATTACTAACATATAAAAATTACTTCAGAACATCCAGAACTTTAATAGGAACACTTTATTTAACCCGATCTTGCGATTTTATTATATTTCGTTGTGTACAAGTGCAATGTGCTCAAGTAAATATTTGTTTGGAGAAAAGATGCAGCGGCTCTAGCGGGCCAGTCGGTACTTAGTACTAAATTTTCCATACCTACAAATATTTAATTACAAGTAACATGCGCACTTGTATGCAAGGAAATGTAAAAAATCGAGCCTCAGGAGCAACATGGCTGGCTAGACCTATTTATTAGATTAGATAAGTTTTGTCCCGACAAATAATCGTCGCACAGTAGGTCCGATGGCGTAGCTTGTACGTGACAATTGTTTTGATTTTATGAGTGCTTGATTCCAAATAAAGTTCCCCTTCGCACTTGAAACCATTCTAAAAGGACTCGTGAATGCGTCACTATTTTCGAGTTAGATAAGGTACGAACAATTTTTATTTCATTTGTTTATATTTTGAATACTGCCTTACATATCTTTATATAACTTATATATCACTTATATATCAAAATTACAAATTTCGTAGGTATTTTGTGGTACCGTGTGGGGCCGGTACTTAAAAAGAGTAGCCCCACTGCATTTCTCCCCGTGCATGTCGTAAGAGGCGACTAAGGAATAAGGACAAGATACTGCGCTAAAGGGCGACAGGATAGCCACTTCTCACCTTGGCGCAGTCCTTCCACCTAGTCATGCAGCGGGTGGGTTCTTCGTGCCTTACTTGCTGCTTGATAGTTTTCTTGTCCGTATACTGTGCTAAACGTGGTGGTCGATGTTGTGCTGTAATTTGCCAGAGTCCTTATAGCACAAAAGAGGAAAACATTTTACACTTATAGGATCACTCTCGTGTCTCTTTGTCTGTCTCACTGTCACAGCTTAGTTTCTCCGAATCCACGGGACGAAACAAGTTGAAATTTTTTTACATTATATAGACGTTGATGACTCAATCGCGTAAATAAAATATATTTTTATTTTATTTTAAAATGGATAGTTTTCAAAGATATTAAAGAAAATACACGAAACTCTATTTGAAATTTTGCACGGCGGCGGCGCGGCGGTACTAGCAGTGCCAAGCCGGACTGGCACCTCCTCGGGGGTGATATTAAGTGCGCCTGAGGCTTCGACCTCGGGCACAGCCAGCAAGTTCGAAAGCAATAAAAAAAAAGTGCCGACGTTTTTTTTAAACCAAATGTCACATGAGCGAAGTCGCAGGCAAATAACAAGTGATGTGCACTGATTTTGCGATGCTCGTGAACGTGAAACAAACTTCTAACCTAACCTAACCCAACTGGGAGCCGTGAGTTCTGGTCTCTCGCCAAATCTGTCGAATCGAATTTCTGCCGCTCCTCTCTTCCACCTCTGCAGTATCCTGAAGGCTCAAAACATGATACTAATTTTATGCGTAGCACAGCTCATTCACACATTTTACGCTCGCCCGGGAAGTTATCCACTTGAAACACCCGAAATTTACGACAGGCTTTGTGTAAAACGATTAACAGTGTAATAATGTTTCGGTACTTTCGCTTATGAATATAACGAGCGGAGGGCTAACATTATCATCTCAATTACGCAAAATATTTCTCTTGATACTAAATAGGCCTTCTAACGCTTGGAATCCGTTTACGAAATATTAACGTTTATAGTACAATACATGTATTGTGAGATGGCCACATAGCAGCCTCCGCGATGTTCTCCTCTAGTCCAGTATAGCCAACATTCCAAAGGGAAGTCTCCGGTATGGCACCTACCTTCTCGGAGGTGATATTGACTGGTCGGAGCATGTTTTTTTTTATGGAAACTGACACGGTTGGCTACATCACCTACTACAACATCCGTGATGCCAGCCCATAACACCGGGTGAACTAGGTGCCATGTCAGTGCTTAACTTCGGTCGTCACTGAACTGGACGGAAAACACAAACTATTTACAAAGCCGTTTCGACCGACGTTTCATTTAGTGCGGTGGGAACAACCCGGGCGGGTTGAATCCTGCCACCTAGTAAGGGAAGGGACCTACAGTTTTGCACACCCACATCATGTGCTCTGAAGCGTCTGAATAAGCCACCCATACCGGATTACATAAAAATAATTTTAATACGTTATAGGAATAAAATAAATACAGGCGCGTTCTCGTACAAAATAATTCACAAATTCTTTCACAACGAATTGTTGGTAACCACACACAAAACTGACCTACGGAGGATGAAAATTAATAAAACTTTAATGGGACGAAGTTCTACCCTAACACCGCCTTTATAATATTTTTTCTAGAAGTTCAATACGAAAGCATTTTATTTAGAGTGTGGGAATGCAAAGTTAATTTTCAACCACCATAACATTTTTTGTTTCTGGTAATTGTTAGTTTCAAGAAAGTTGATCATTTACCTTAACGCGGATCGGTCTTCGGTCTCACAGCAAAAGCTGTACAGAAGCGATAGTTTCATATTATTTTTGCTTATAAATCAATTTGATATATGACCGATTTTATAGCGAGTGGAGCCGCGGGCAAAGCTAGTCAATATAATAAAATTCTAGTAGAACAAATCTGACTCATTATAACCGACTTCTACCACTGCTCTCATTAATGCCCTGCACATTGCTCGCATTCACATATATTGTGATGATATCATAGCGCATATAACCTTTTGGAGATATGTCAGATAGGTGCATAGGTGAAATTCACTTGTTAAAAAAATATGCTCAGCCGTTCTAGATTACAGTGACGAGAGTTTATTACGAGCTTCAAGATTGTTTAATTGGCTGCAAGCGAACGAATACATAAAACAAACATTACCCTCATTTTTTCTTCGCGCAGTCGGGTAAAAACAGCAGAGATTGCGTTTTATAAAGCAGGTAGGGCAAAGGAATGGTACTGCTATTAATGTGTAAATATTCTTTTTTATTTAATTTGAATAAAAACTTAATTAAAAACAAAAACAAAATGTAGGTACGCATCAAAGAATGTTTCTGCAAAAAAAAACTGAGAATAGGCAACGGGTGTGTTACATTCTAAAATCCCACATTTAACGGGTTTTAGTAACGTAAGTAATTAAATAACTATTAACTAGGGTAGGGGTTAACACCGCGAGGTTAAGCCTGGGTACTACAAGATGATGAAGGCTGGGTTAACTTGGGGAAATTATGATGAGGTTAACCACAAAGATGACTTAAGTAAGCAAGCGACTTACTTGCATACCTAACATTCTCCGGCAAAACAATAGGAGAAAAACAAAAATAACAAAATTCGCTTGCTCCATTATTTATAAATTCCTACGGGCGATTTTTATATTTGGAGCAGATCGAGCGTAATCTATGTGAATAATGTTTTTTTGTGTATAAAATAAAGACGGGGTCGTGACGGCAAATTTTAGGTACGTAAAATACGTCGAGCTATTCTATCTGCGCTCTACGCTGTGTGGCTTTTGTTTTTGTCAAAATTTTGTTTGTTTTAAAAGGGCACACATTTTTAACCGACTTCCAAAAAAGGAGGAGGTTCTCAATTCGTCTGTATGTTTTTTTTTTTTTTTATTTTTTTTTTTATTTTTTTTATTTTTTTGTATGTTTGTAACACGATTTCTCCGTCAATTGAGGGCCGATTTAGAAAATTCTTTTTTTGTTAGTTAGGTCATACTTCCGAGGTGGTCCCATTTCAATTTTATCGAAATTGGTTCAGTGGTTTTCGAAAAATCAGCATAATACTATGGTGTGTGGTTACCTTCAGCAAAACTTGTGATGTGGTCGTTTTCGGCAATTTTCAGTTTGATAAATTAGTATGGTGTGTGGTTACCTTCAGCAAAACATTTGTGATGTGGACTTATTCAGCAATTTGCAGTCTGACACATATGGCGAATAATTCTGTACCACTTCAATCGATTTCGATTATTCGATTTCGATTATTCTTTTTTATGTAATATTACTAAAAAGAATGAAATAAAAACTGTTTTAAAAAATATTAAACCGATTTCCAAAAAAAACAAAAAAAAAAAAAACTAAAAAGTATTAAATACCTAATATTTTGAAATTTTCTCTGTCCTGTTGAAATACATGAATCGATATACTAGTGATACATATTCGGACCCTTGTTTCATGAATATTCTAAATTTGAAATTTTTTTATCTTTTCCGACCGGCGTTTAATTTATTATGGTACCTGGCCAGTACCTACTGTACCGAGTACCATCGAGCTGGTTTGATGATGGAGACAGAAGGTGGCCATAGGAACTCCTAAACTACACATGATAAACCCATCGTGTTTGGGCTCGTTGCATTTGTCTTCACGAGAAATTTACTTTAGACCTAAAAGATTCTCAATTCGACGGTATGTTTTCTTTTTTTGGATGTTTGTTACGCGATTACTCCGTCAATTGTGGGCCGATTTTGAAAATTCTTTTTTTTTTTATTTGAAAGGGGATAACCCTGAGGTTTTTGAAGTGAAAACTTCTTTAGCGGCTCTTGGCACTTTTTTAGGTGGGTAAAAATGTATAACTCGCGACATCGCGTCAGCGTCATTTTTAAAATGAAACCTTAAGTCATTGCGTTAAGGGTTAAGTTAGAGTGGCACGGGATCTGCCGGCACTCCCGGAGTGCAACTGTTAAGTAGGGTTCCGTAACACGTTTATGTCTGTCCATTCTACTAAGTTCTGCAAAATGAATGTAGGGTTCCGTAACATATGCATGTCTATCCGTTCTACTAAATTTTACAATTTTCAACCAAGGTCCTCCGACGGTTATTTTATAATAAAAGTAGGCTTCCGTAACACGTTTATGTCTGTCCATTCTACTAAGTTCTGCAACATCACCTACAACGTCCGTGATGTCAGCCCATAACACCAGTGCCATGTCAGTGCTTCCCCCTTTGATCGTGCTGACTACACTGAACTGGTCGGAAAACACAAACTATTTACATAGCCGTTTCGACCGACGTTTAATTCAGTGCGGTGGTACCAACCCGGGAAGGTTAAACCCTACCACCAAGTAAAATTACGAGGGAAGGGACTTACAGTTTTACGAGGAATCCGAACCTTGGTCAGCCTCCAACGGTCAGCGGTCACCCATCTAAGCACTGACCGCACCCAGCGTTGCTTAAAATTCA
The DNA here is from genome assembly GCA_946902875.1 of Nematopogon swammerdamellus. NCBI lineage: Eukaryota > Metazoa > Arthropoda > Insecta > Lepidoptera > Adelidae > Nematopogon > Nematopogon swammerdamellus. The sequence goes on from OX336346.1 coordinate 14,130,840, forward strand.
ATAGCGACAGTTGACTGTCTGCACCACTGAGCTATCGAAGCTGACGTGGTCCTATTTTAATTGGGTCAAGATCGGATTGGAAAGCGAGGCGGAATCGCGAGGCCGAAGGCCGAGCGATTCCGCCGAGTACATTAATAGCAAAAAATTACTAAAAAAAACTGTGAAATAAAAAAAAAGTTTTAAAAAACATAAAACCGACTTCCTAAAAAAAGTAAAACTAAAAAACTATTTAAAATAAAAATATAAAAACCGCCTTCAAAAATATATGAAATAAAAACCTAAAAAAAAAAACGAACCCTAGAGTTGAAGGCGGTGCTAAAGCAAGCAAAATGATGCATGAAAGAAAACATGAGCGGATGATAATATCCTTTGTGATTTGTGTAGCCTTTTTAGCACCGCCTTCAACTCTAGGGTTCGTTTTTTTTTTTAGGTTTTTATTTCATATATTTTTGAAGGCGGTTTTTATATTTTTATTTTAAATAGTTTTTTAGTTTTACTTTTTTTAGGAAGTCGGTTTTATGTTTTTTAAAACTTTTTTTTTGTGGCACTAATTCCGGGTATACAGAGTACGCGCGCAGAGCTAGTAGAAACACTGGGGCAGTCGGCTCGGGGAAGGTCGCTGCGATATCTGTTCTGTGAGAGTAGGTAGGTACATTATGCCGCCGTGGCCCCATATTGCGACGGTATCTCCAAAACTACTTAAATTAAATCTGTCCTCATTTCCGTTTCCCAAATTAGCCGGTTTGTCACTCTATAGCCACTTATACAATCCGAAATCTAAGAATATTCTACGTCACAGTTCGCTATTTAATATTATTATACCTTCTGCGGTGGACTTGTTATAAATGCATTTTTTTCCAGTCCAGATCCAACACACAACAGCTCTTAGGCGTTTTTGTGTAAGTCCTTATAGGTTTAATTATTTCGTCACAGGAGTAGCGGATGTTGTGCACTAATTCTATTAAATAAAATGTAAAATAACAGACTTCTTGAGCGAGGGGCTGACGCGACCCGAAGGCATTTTACCATTAGGCTGGCCCACGGAATAGCCAGTCAGTCAGTCCAGCGTGTATGCGTCCACTGCTGGACGCTCGCCTCTTCAATTTTCCTCCAGTCCTCCCGGCCATTAGAGCCACGGAACCACTACTTTCCCCCGACGTAGGTACTTGATGTCGTCGTCCTAACTGGCGGGTGGTCTTCCCACACTCCGTTTTCCTGTCCACGGCTACCAGTGTAGGGCACGGTTACTCCAACGGTCGTCATCACTTTGGCTGATGTGCCCAGCAATCTGCCACTTGATCTTGGCCACCCGGTGTCCAATGTCGACTACTTTGGTGCATCGGCGGATTGCCTCGTTGCGCACCATATCACATAACGATATTCCCAACATGGCTCGCTCCATTGCTCGCTGGGTAACGTTCAACATTTGAACAACAGCGACCGTCAGAGTTCAAGTTTGACACCTGGACGTCATAACCAGGAGGATGTACTGGTCATACCTATATGGGTCTTTAAATTTAGCGTAAGGTCAGACCTCAGAATTGAACAGCGACCGTAAGAGTTCACGTTTCACACCTGGACGTCATAACCAGGAGGATGCACTGGTCATACCTATATGGGTCTTTAAATTTAGCGTAAGGTCAGACCTCAGAATTGAACAGCGACCGTAAGAGTTCACGTTTCACACCGGTACGTCATAACCGGGAGGACAAACTGGTCATACATACGGATTTTTAAATTTTGCGGAAGGTCGTCTGACCTCAGAGCGAATTTTAACTTTCCGAAGGCAGCCCAACCCAGTTGAATTCGTCTCTCGACCTCCTTAAGTATACCTTGACTACCAAAGCCTACCTAAGGCGTAGTTAACTCACGAGTACCAACTCAAATGCTCAGTGGGCTGGCCCCTATCAGCCTGGCCAGGAATTTAAATTAGCCTTAGTGTTGATGCTCATGATCTCTGTTGATCGTATCCCTGCTCGCATAAATCACAAAGCAATGTATTCTGAAGATAGACAAGGGTCATAGTTCCCTCGCTATGGCGTCACTCAATTGACTATATTGTTTGTTTTAAAGGGCGTTTAGGAAAATCGTTTCGGCTTCTATCGGGCTTAATGTAAGCAATCTGTGAGGGTTAGTGTTCGATGCAGGGGGAAATAATTTACATTTAAAGTGGAAACTGAGATTATCTGTATGAAATCAATTCAATTACTTAGCGGAAAAATTGCTATTTCAACTTTAAACATACTTGATGTAAATAAAAATATATTTAGTTAAAAGGACCTTTTTCCTTTTTTAGTGTTTCGTACCTCAAAAGAGGAAAAACACTGAACCTCTTATAGGAACCTCTTATCTCGTGTCTGTTTGTCCGTATGTCACGAAAAAAGAAACTGGACGAGAAAAGTTTTAATTTGGTAGTTTGATGATCCAATCACGGACGTTTTTTTTATGGAAACTGACGGTTGGATACATCACCTACAACATAAGTGATGTCAGCCCATAACACCGGGTGAACTACGTGATATGTCAGTGCTTCCCTTCATTTCATGTCTGCTACTGAACTGGACGGAAAATACGAACTATTTACATAGCCGTTTCGACAGACGGTTCATTCAGTGCGGTGGTATCAACCCGGGCGGGATAAACCCTACCACCTAGTAAGGTAAGAAGGGAAGGGACCTACAGTTTTAACGTGGAACCCGAACAGGTATAGCGTAAATGGACAAATTTTGATTTTGGGGGTCAACTTTGGGGTAAATTTTTTTTTTTCATTGCTTCATGTGACATACCAATGGAAAGGGTTCGTTATAGGAATTACATATATTTGTTTTATAATTTTAAAATGCATAGTTTAAAAGATAAGAATACCCCCGCCCTTATCTACAAAACAACTGAGCAACATTTTGAAAGAAATAGGAAATATAGGGCCTCTTTATAGTTTACAGGAAAACCTAAACAAAAATCCTAATTTTTAAAGTTCTTACGGAATACGGAATGGTACGGAACCCTTTCAACGAGAGTTGGACTCGCACTTCACCGCTTTTATACTTATTGATCTCTTTCTCTTCTCTTCCTTCTTATGTTATCTCTTCTATGTTTATCTCACAAAGTAACTCCAAATTACTTGTTTATCGGAAATATTTATTGTGGATAACGATGATCAATCTCTTCTTAATTAAGTTATCTTTCAGCAGCTCCAAAAGCTGTTTCGCGCTCCGCCTTAAATAATGAAGATCCGCCTAAGATCGAGATTTTTAAAATGGCCTGATAAATTTAAGGAGGTTAATCCAAACCCGCCTCTCCCGTCCTTGCGTTGCCGAAAGTTTCACTAATTTACGTCTTGGCGGCACTGGTGCTAGCAGGGTTGCTGGTAGTAACTGCTTGGAATAACACTTTAGGTCGAAGTTGACTTTGAATTTACATTCACCGTAATATAATGAAAACGATTATCCTGATCCTTTATCCTGAAATTATAGAAACTACAATTTTGAAATTTTGGAAAATAATGTTCATGAGTTTGAAAAAAAAAACATTACAAAATGTATCGAAAATATTGTATTAGTCTAGTGTTATATCAGGACCAAAACAACCATCTTTATAATAATTATAGAATATGACTACTTTAAAAATGGACTATAACAGCAGTACTACTTGATTTCGTTACTTTAATGTATCTGTCCCCAAGTAAAAGTAATTCAACGTGTAAATGGATGCTAAAATTCGTGAAAAGCCCACCGGATTAACTTTCCTTTTCGCTGGAAAATTTCACATTCCTAGACGGTTTAAGGCTGTCCCTGGGGGCTTAAGAGCTGGCCTTAACATAAGGGCTTATAATGCCATCTTATTAGCAACCTTAAGAGCAGTGGGAATAAGCCTCGGGCAAAATGTTCCTTTGTATAATTTAAAGCTACTCTGCCCTTGAGCTTTCCCTGCTCCGTCAATGGAAGTTTCGCTTTTTTCAACGTTTGTCCTTAAAATTGTATAAATTACCTTTAGCTTTACGAAAAAAAATACATATTAAGTATCCTATTCAAACAATATTAATTGAGAAACTTTCATAATTTTTTATAATGCTTTCGACTCAATCTATTACACACAACTTTACTAATGAATTATTTTAAATTTAAATAAACAAATACTTCATTTTTTTATGCCATACATAGAAAATTGCAGCCAAGGACATTAATAATTTTTAATGTATTTGATTGCAGCAGATCTTAGTGCTCCGTAATTGGCTTTGTCTAACTGTTTGGAATCGCCTAGATACATACGAGTACGTATGACAGCCGTTAGCCCTATACAAAGAGTAGATTCCATAATATAATAAATGTAGGATTGTAGACCAAGGTACAGAACTTCACGTATAACCCTCCATATTCTACCTCCTACAGAATATATTCTCCTTCGATATAGTCTGCAGCCTCATCAGAAATGGTTTGTCGGAAACAGTAAAAGTGGAACTTACGGCAGCGTACGATGTCCGGGATTATTGTTGTAATCGTATGTGCTTTGTGCAGGGTCTGGTTCAGCTATTAGGCTCGACATAGCATGTCTGACCCCGGAATGATAAATTGGTTGCCGCTTGATAAGTTCCTTACAATTTTCACTCTTGGCTTTAGGTTTTTCGCTTCAGATTTTTCACGTTTATCAGATCATCAATTATCCTTTATCGGGCACGGGCCGAGGGGTTCGCGTTTTTTGTTTTCCTTTTTGGCGTTTTCATTAAAGCCTGCACCAGCTGGCCTGATTAAACTGGGTTATGACAGTTCATATTTTGTGGAAGTAAATTAAGTGGGATGACGTATTTGCAGGAAAATAAGAAAACTATTTCGTGTTCTTCCTGACTGACTACTGAATCAAAGAATTGGACTTTAATAAAAATATCTAATTGAGATATTCTTTTTTCTTTAAGATGATTCAAATAGCTTCAAATGAAATGAAATGGAAAGTTAAATTCAAAAATATATATTTTGATATATTAAACTTTATACAAAACTGAATGTACTTGCTATACTATGAACGTTCCCGTCCAATTACGGAAACGTTAATAAATTCTAAGAACAGAATGTCTGTGAGATATAATAAGAACGAAAATATAATATATAATATATATATATATAAGATATAATAAGAAAGAAGATATAATAAGATATGTAAGATATAATAATATAATAAGAACATCCTTCCACAGAGCCCAAACGGATGGATAGATTTAGATGATTGAGATGTCAATCTATTCATTCAATACATAAAGTCTAAAATCGTGGGCGGAAAGCATTGGTTCCGTACCGCTGAAGGGCGGGAGGACTAGAGAAAATTGTAGAGGCGTATGTCCAGCAATGGACACATACACGCTGACTGACCTATTATTAATTACCTATTTCATAATTTGAACAAATGACTGAATGTTTTTGTCAATTATGGTACGAAAACATTTAGTAAAACATTTTTTCATGCTGTGAATAGTTTTTCCTACTTGTTAACTGTAGTAAAAAATTAAGTAAGTAAGACGCTTACACGCTGACTGATTTGACGGAAATAAATAAATGAATGTGATCAAACATCGTCAAGTGCGTTATACATCTCAGATCACTGATCTGAGATTATACATAGTACCGACCCGTAACTGATGCGCATGTATGAAGAACATAATGATTAAAGTGGAAGAGGCGGCAGCAGTGTGTCAGGATCGTAGCACGTGGTGATCCGTTCGTTGTCCCTGATTACTCCATTGAGATACAGGCGTGACGTTACGGAAGTATTTTTTATGGAAACTGACACGGTTGGCTACATCACCTACTACATCCCTGATGTCAGCCCATAAGACCTTGGTGACGCATTTTTGTGTTTTGCCGTTATAAACATTGTACATATGTTTTTGTTTATTATGTACAAATGTACATGTAACAAAATGTATGTATTTGTTTATATGTGTATATGTATGTACTTATGAACCTGTATGTATGTATGTCACGAATGTATTTAGTTCTATGTCATTATTATTATTTATGTTTTATTGTTTATTTTTATATTCTTAAAAAAAAATTCTCTCATTTTATTTTCCGCACTACCCATCTACCCTACTCACAATCCCAGGCATGACTGGCAGATAATGCCTTTAGGCTTTAATTCCGCCTTTTGTCACTTTTTATGCAATAAAGTATATTTTCATTTAATTTCATTTCATTCAAACATTCTCTCTTTGCTTCTATAAAACAACGCAATTGTATTGTATTGTATTGTTGTATTGTTTATTGATCATTCATATGGCAGTTAGACTGCTCTCGAACTTGTCACAATTTGTTCTATCCAGTTCGATTACACCCACGAAGAAGAACCGACAAGAAACTTCGCAGGGTCTTTTTTAAACATATTTTTACAAGAATTTAGTGACTAGCCACATAATAACACCGCCCATAGTCTATCTAAAACAATTAGAACTACATTACGAGAATGTTCAAATGGTCAAATTGCCACGAATATTGGGCGAATGTACAAAATTGACCCCGATAATTTTGAGCAGGCTAAAACTCAAAGCGGTCTAATAACCGCGCGCGCACTGCTATCGACAGGCGCGCGGGAACAAGATTAACGAGTGTAGAAAATTTTAGAGTGGTCTGCGATGGGCGGGCGAGGTAGGGCGGGCGGGGCGGGCGCCGCCGACGCAGCACCCTCGATCTATCAACATCTGGTTCGGCCGGGCCTAACAAGCACGGAGTGTATGCGGTTTGGAATTTGTGAACATTCTCGATTGTGGTCGTTAGACAATACGAATGGGCTAACTCGAATATAACAAACAACAATAATTAAGCAAAAAGTCCTTCAGGACAGCCCGCTCATGTCTCCGAGGAAAAGTATCCGTTGTGGAACTTTCTCGGAGGTGATGTTGGCTGATCGGAGCATATTGGTCAGCCTCGATAGCTCAGTGGTGCGATGTCGACTGTTGTTCGTGATCATAAGCACACCTAGGCGCGGTCAGAATTTGGATGGTGACCGTTCGACCGCTGGATTTCACGTAAAACTGGACGGACAGACACCTAAATCGATTTTATAAGGGTCCCTACCAGTGTTGCTGGCTACGAAACCCTAAAAATGAAAACATGCAATTACATGCAATCAAGTTTTTGACTCAAATCAAAACATGACACTGTGATACAACAATAACTGTGTTGAATCTAGTACCACTTACCGCAGCATGCGCATTGAAATATTCAAGACCGCGACAAGACTAACGATAACTGACGCACGGTCGCTACCAACCTCCTCCCTCGCCTGGATTGGCACTTCATTCTAACAGTATGTCGTCCTGGAGATCAATTTTCAACCGGAACATAGATTTGTCATTTCGAAGGACGTGTGATAGATGAAGTGTGCTTCCTGTCAGAATTGAGTGCCCTGTCAGCAGGGTTGAGCGATGGTGATGTACCTCAATTATAATGTACGCTGGGGTCCCCTTTGGAGTGACGAAAATTGAGGTCAGAGGAGGACAATAATGTGTTCGATCGTATATTAATGGCGTATCAAACTTCTTGTCGCGTTCATTACATTTTTTTAAGGCTCGCCAACACGTTGACAATAATAGAAAAGTATACCTCAAGGGAAATAACTATTCTTCCCAATAATTAGCAAATAAGTGCCGTGGTCTTGGCTTGCACTCTTGATCTCAGGGTCAAAGGTTCAAATCGAATTCACCGATGAGTTAATTTCTGACGGAAAAATTTACGGGTGTAGGTACACCTGCTGCTTCACCGTTCGGAACGGGTATAAAACTGAAGGTCCCTTTCCTATACAAATGGAAGTGTCCGGTATAGCATGAGGTGTAGGTGATATTGGCTGGTCGGAGTATATACTGTGGCTCCACTGACTCAGCCACCCATACAGGATTACATTAAAAAAAGTGTATAAGTTAGCTGCGCGCGCGGTAACGCCTCTTATATCCTTTACGAACACTCTGGCTTGAACACTTCATTCCCCGGGCAGTCAGCTGGCTGCACCTGAGTATTTGACGAAGTATTTTCAATCAGGATCCCGTCAGTGTTCGCCCTTCTCCGCTCCGCTCCCCTCAACCAGGCCTCCCGCCCCACTGCGATTGATCCGAATGTCTGGTGAAACTGGGTCTTGCAGAAATGCATTTTAGCTGTAAGAACCAGTTCCTCCAGCCTAGAACTACAGAAGTACAATGGAAGCGAGAGATTATGATATGTTTGAGTTGAGAGAAAATTCATATCGTTGTAATTTTTTATAAGGGTAGATTATTTTTTAAAGTTCGGACAAGTTTTCGCTGTTTCATAAGCAAAATATCTTCACTTCTTTGACTAATGTAGTATGTATTTTACTATTGTATGTTTGTATGTTATCTAACAGCTAAAAATAGTACTTAAACTTTCTTTATGTTTTATGAAGTCCAAACTCAAAAAGGTAGGTAAAGAAAATAAGTATAAAATTAAGAAGAAGAAAATAATTTCCCCTGAGTAATAATTAACATTCGATGAATCAAGTTTATTCACGTATCTATAATAAATTCCCTACAAGAATAAATAATGTAAAGACTATTTAAAAAAATATAAAAACCGCCTTCAAAAATGTATGAAATAAAAAAATTAAAATCGAACCCTAGAGTTGAAGGGGGTCGGTTATTTTTGCTTGCTTTAGCACCACCGCCTGAAACTCTAGGGTTCGATTTTTATTTTTTTATTTCATACATTTTTGAAGGCGGTTTTTATATTTTTTTAAATAGTTTTTTATTTCACAGTTTTTTTAGTAATTTTTATTTGCTATAAATGTACTCGGCGGAATCGCTCGGCCTTCGGCCTCGCGATTCCGCCTCGCTTTCCAATCCCATCTTGCCCAAAAAAAATGGGACCACCTTGGAGCTCGACTCAACCGAACACAAAAAGAATCATCGAAATCGGTTCACAATTGGGGAAGATATTGCTGAACATACATAAAAAAAAAATACATACAGCCGAACATAGAATCTTCTCCTTTTTTAAAGTCGGTTAATAAATACCTACCAGAGGGCAGGAGTATTTTTCTTTCCTAATGTTCTTATCAAAGGAATGTAAAGAAACATACTGAAATCAGAATACATAAAACTCAAAGAGAAAAATCAAACGACAATCCAATTTATAAAACCTTACCAATGTTTTTCGGCCGAGCTCGTAAGTACGTATATTCGGGGAAGAAAAACTTTTCAAGCGATCAAATAAAGGCGAAATTATAATCGGGTCTGTGCGTGCGCGCCTAATAAAAACGAAAAACTCATATTTACATTTCCAATTCGACACTCTTTCATCAGTTGGAATCAGAACGAGTATTTTAGCGTAAAAAATAAACCAATCGTCTGGAAAGTAGAATTGCGACGTAACGTGCCCCCGACGACGAGACGGAGGGCATAACGTCCTACCGTCTTAGAAAGCTCTGTGACCGCGCGGGGTCCGAGCCGAAGGCCGAAACATCTTTGCTACCATTAGGCAAATATTCGGTCAATTTACTTTTTCTTATGAAATATAGTTTTTTGTCATTTTCATTCTTGTCCAGACCTTTCAGGGATATTATGTTTTTGCGCGCTCCTTTTCATCATTCCGAAGTGACTTTTTACCTCTAGAGATTCGTATTCGTAAAGGGTTGCTTCGTCGTGTTCTGACTGCTTATTACTTTCTTCTCCTGCTTTGAGAATCGTGTTACATTATTTCATTGTACGAGAAACTAACATTTGGGATTTGGGGGGATTTCCACAGACTGTAGATTGTTTTGTGGATTGTTAATTCAAAGTTGCATAATAATAATAGTATAGATTGCGTGAATAAAATCGTTTGCATGAATTACTGATCCAAATAAGCTTATCCAGAGCTTATTATACTCCACTCAAACCAATCATGTGTTTCCGGAAAACATTATGGTATGTGGTTGTTCACTAGTGAAAACCTCAAAAACCAAACAATAAACCCGTTTGAAATCTCGCTTGTTGTTGAGTGGTGTTCCGGTCTCGTAAACTAATCCTATATAGCGGTCCGGTTCGGATTAACTAAACTGTAGTAACTTAAATTGCACGCACCCTCAAAACAGAGCACATGAACTGGCGCACCTATATAAATATAGTATATTTAGTTATATAAATGTTGATTCATTTCAATTCGCAAGTGCTGGTGATTCAGATGTAATTCCTCTCTTCAAATTACTAAATAAGACGGATAATCCGTTGCACATTTACGCTCCGACGCGACTCGGGATTAAAGCGAGACCCTTCCCCGCTCGGCGCGACTCAGGAATCAGGAAATGTATAGGATAATACGAATAGCATTCAGCCGTTTCTGAAGCCTGTGTGTATCGTTTCCCTCAAGCTCGGCATTTTCCGTTGAAATGTAAATAGGGACCCTCGTCAAACGCGAGAAAGGATTTAGGAATTGCGGATATCCCGAAATCTTCGTAAACAATCTGACACTTATTCGGCTGTATTTCTTTTCAAACACTTTCCAACAATAGCTGAACTAGTCGTGGTCGTTTGTCGTCACGACGGCTTCGGGGAATATATTGGCCATTTCCTTCTCCTTCTGCTTGGATCCTCGATCGTGTATTGTGAAGTCTTTCGTAAGCTTTTTAGTGCGGCAGCCTTGTTCGCGGAGCTTACTTTGTTTGGAAACTTGGTGGCACTGGGAACTCGACGGACTGATTCTTTTGTGAATAACCCTCATACTGATCCTGTTTCGCTCTTTTCCATTAGCTGGAGATCATTCGTTGCGAGTGTTCAAAGCGAACGTCTAACAGAAAAATCGTACATTACTGAAGTAGTCCGAAAGGATGTACAGTCGCGTCGGCTCTAATTAATACGGTATGAACTAGATTGTAAAGACACCCCCTCATAAGAATATGTGAGTACGAACCACAGAGCAAAAAGGGGGGCCGGGCGCGGGCGGTGTGGCCCGATCGTTTTTCTGTGGTACGAACACATGTAACACGATTCATGTAGTGTATCTCCATTTTTAGATTCGACTGTACTTTCTCGGAAATGTTTGTTCGAATGCATGCCATTCGTGTCACAAATGAAATTTCATCAGGACGAGTACAATTATGAAAAATTCCGATATTATATTTTGTACGTGCGTACATACATTAATGAAACGGGTCTTTACGTAGAGTTCCCTGAAATGACATGACAATAAATTTCAGCCGAAAGCGAAATTCGAACTCGCTAACTGGAGGTGAAATGGAATGGCCACAATGCTTTGGAATAAATTGCAAAGAAGATAATAATTTCGCTTTGTAGCCGTTTCACGCTGGGTTGTTATTTTTCGATCTTTCGTAATTTTAATGGTATCAGTTATTGTGTTCTTTATTATTTATTTTTCATTCGCTGTGTCCGCAGCTCCGCTCGCGTTAGAAATATCGTTTACAACAGAAGATACAAGGGATTGCATTGCATCCGTGAAAACCGTATCGAAATCGGTCAACCCGTTTATATCTCACTAATATCATAAATGTGAAAGTATGTTTGTTTGTTTGTTTGTTTGTTTGTTTGTTCCTCTTTCACGCCTGAACGGCTGGACGGATTTGGACGAAACTTCGTATATGGGTAGTGTATATCCCGGAGTAACATAATTTAAAAAAAAAGTGGTCAAGTTCGAGCCGAGCTCGCGTACAGAGGGTTCCGTACCATCGCGTTTTCTGTGAGAACTAGAAGGATTGGGATTTTCATTTACGTTTTCCTGTAAAATATCCCATGGTAACAATTTTTCTTTAAAAGTGGTCAAGTTCGAATCGAACTCGCGTAAAGAGGGTTCCGTACCATCGCGTTTTCTGTGAGAACTAGAAGGATTGGGATTTTCGTTTACGTTTTCCTGTAAATTAAGTTTATATCCCATGGTAACAATTTTTTATTAAAAGTGGTCAAGTTCGACTCGAACTCGCGTAAAGAGGGTTCCGTACCATCGCGTTTTCTGTGAGAACTAGAAGGATAGGGATTTTCGTTTACGTTTTCCTGTAAATTAAGTGTATATTACAGTAAAGGGGGCGGGGGAGGGGAGGGGGGAGGGGGGAAGGGGGATGGGAAGGGAGAGGGAGAGGGAGAGGGAGAGGGAGAGGGAGAGGCAGAGGCAGAGGGAGAGGGAGAGGGAGAAGAAATTCGTATTTCAAAAGAAGAAAGTAAGTAGCTGAGGCGAGGCCGAAGGTCGAGCTGCGTTCAGGAAGTCCTTCTCGAAGAAAGTAAGTAACTAAGGGCGTGGCCGAAGGCCGTGCTGTATCCTGGAAGACGCTAAACCATCTCGATGACAGTAGGTAACTATGGGCGATAGTTACTTACTTTCTTCAAGACGGTTTATAGTCTTTCTGAACGCAGCTCGGCCTTCGGCCTCGCCCTCACTTACTTAATTTCTTCGAAAAGGTTTATAGTCTTCCTGAACGCAGCTCGGCCTTCGGCCTACCCGTTAGTTACTTACTTTCATCGAGAAGGTTTATGGTCTTCCTGAACGCAGCTCGGCCTTCCGCCTCGCCCTCTGTTACTTACTTTCTCCGAAAAGGTCATCGTCTTCCTGATCGCAGCTCGGCCTTCGGCCTCGCCCTCAGTTACGTACTTTCATCAAGAAGGTTTATAGTCTTCCTGAACGCAGCTCGGCCTTCGGCCTCGCCCTCAATTACTTAATTTCTTCGAAAAGGTTTATAGTCTTCCTGAACGCAGCTCGGTCTTCGGCCTCGCCCTTAGTTACTTACTTTCATCGAGAAGGTTTATGGTCTTCCTGAACGCAGCTCGGCCTTCGGCCTCGCCCTCTGTTACTTACTTTCTTCGAAAAGGTCATCGTCTTCCTGAACGCAGCTCGGCCTTCGGCCTCGCCCTCAGTTACTTAATTTCTTCAAGAAGGTTTATAGTTTTCCTGTACGCAGCTCGGCCTTCGGCCTCGCCCTCAATTACTTACTTTCTTTGAGTAGGTTTATCGTCTTCCTGAACGCAGCTCGGCCTTCGGCCTCGCCCTTAGTTACTTACTTTTTTGTATATTGTTTATTAAGCATTCATTAGACAGCATGACTGTACTCGAATTTGTCACAATTTGTTCTATTCGATTCGATTACACCCACGAAGAAGAACCGGTAAGAAACTTCGCAGGGTTTTTTTTTTCATAATAATTTTTACAAGCATTTAGTGACTATCCACATAATAACACCGCCTACAGTCGATTGAAAATACAGCTTGAGAGCAAGATCAAAAACAGATTTTTGTTTTGTTTTTGTAGTTCTGACTGCAAGGACTTAATTTAGTGGATCAGGTGTAAAGAGCCTTTAGTTGAGAAGGTTTATCGTTTACCTTAACGCAGATCGGCCTTAGTTACTTACTTTCTTCCTTTGAAATACGAATTTCACGCGAGCGAAGCCGCGGGCAAAAGCTATCTATCATAAATACTAATAATAAATCTATAGGGGATGGTCATGGAGTAAGTTACTTTGTTTTATTAGATATTGCGTTAGTACACTCTATGTATGATAGAGTTTTTCATTATCTGTGTTAAATTTTCGCTTTTTTTTCTCTCTAAATCTTAACCTAAATGTGTAAACTTGTAATTGGTGTACTGTAATTATAATTGTATGTTTGTTTAATAAGTATCTGCCCTGTAAGTTTACCGAAATAAATAAAATAAAAAATAAATAAAAAAAGATACTAAAACTAAATTGACGACTAAATCTTTCCTGTATGTATGTATGTTCCTGCATAACTCTTAAACCAATCATCCGAATTTGATGAAACTTAGTACAATCACATTTAACTATACGTGGCACAGCATAGGTTGCGTCAGTTCTGGTTACGCTAAGATGTGGCTTTCATACAAACCGAGTTGTTCCGCGCGCCGAAATAAAGGTGCGGTAGCGGGCTTACTCACTTTCTTCTTTTTAAATACGAATTTCACGCGAGCGAAGCCGCGGGCAAAAGCTAGTAGCAACATAATATAATGACGGCTGTACATACTGACGGCAGATGTAGCATTAATATTAAGGTAATACGTTACTACCTCAATAATAATATTTACAACTTACTAAAAAAGTGTTATTCTCTTTACTTTTTAGGGTTCCGTACCTCAAAGGAGGAAAAAAACGGAACCATTATAAATTCACTCTTGTGTCCGTCTGTCACAGCTTCTTTTCTCCTAATCTACTGGACGAAAAAAGTTGAAATTTGTTACATACATATATAGAGATTGATGACCCAATTGCGAACGTATAGAATGAATGAACTAATTTGCATTTTAGGGGTTAATTTTGAGGGACAATTTTTCAAAATCAGTGAATAGGGCTCGTTATAAGGAATACAAATATATTTTTGTTATAATTAAATGTTGTATACAATTAAAATTCATAGTTAAAAAGATTTAAAGAAAATGTACAAAATTCGAGCATACCCTTATCTCCGATACTACTGATTCTAAAATTTCTAAAAAAAATTGGGAATATAGGGCCTATCGTAAAGTTTACAGGAAAACATAAATGGTAATTCTAAGTTCTCACGGAAAACGGAATGGTACGGAAGTACCACCTCTCCACGCGAGTTCGACTCGTACCGTTTTCTTCTTTAATACACTTAATTCCAACTGTTGTTTGTTGCAGGTGGTGGAGGACCCGGGTACGCAAGCCCTATGGATGCGTTCCTCCGAGGTCCGCGCGAGAAGCTGCTGTACACTGTGTGCGTACAGCCTGACCTCAGCCAGCAGGATTACCTCGCTACTCTGGACGTGGACCCTGAGTCTCCCACTTACTGCCAGGTCAGTTTTCAAAGTTTGAGTTTTATTGTGTCCCTGACTTACTACCATATCAATTTTGAAGTTTGTGAGTCATTAACATATTGCCAGGACAGTCTTGAAGTTTATTTAGTCCCTGACTTACTGCCAGGTCAGTTTAGAGGTTTATTGAGTCCCTGATTACTGCCAGATCAGTTATGAAGCTTATGAAGGGAAACGCCTCAGTCAGCCTCGGTAGCTCAGTGGTGCGGTTGGTCGACTGTTGTTAAGCAACCCTGAGCGCGGTCAGTACTTGGATGGGTGACCGCTCGACCCTTGGAGGCTGACCGTGGTTCTGATTCCACGTAAAACTGTAGGTCCCTTACCTTCTTACCTTACTAGGTGGTAGGGTTTATCCCGCCCGGGTTGTTACCACCGCACTGAATGAAATGTCGGTCGAAACGGCTATGTAAATAGTTCGTGTTTCAGACATGAAATGAAGGGAAGCACTAACATGGCGCCTAGGTCATCTGGTGTTATGGGCTGACATCACGGATGTTGTAGGTTTTGTAGCCAACCGTGTCAGTTTCCATAACAAAAAGCGCTTATTTTCGACAGGCTCAAGGTGTGGAGGCGAGATGTATTCTACTTGCACACACATACAATCTCGGGTTGTATGTATCTGTATTATTTTTTGCTGTGAAAAAGATGGAAATTATTGCAAAGTGCAATCTTTTCCAGTCAACTTTGTTAAAACAACGCATTGAAATTGTTAGTGTACAGGTTTCCTCAGGATCTATTCTTACAGTGTTAAATATAAATTCTGCGAAAATTTCAAAACATTTTTGCATTAGTTACCGTTTTTATTTACATTATGTTGTAAAATAATTTTGGTCTGCTATCCGAGCTGCATAAATATAAATGCAGATAAATCAACGAGTTCGACATTGCTGAAGGCTATTTCAAGAAATTTCGTATTTATTACACGAAACATGACGAGTAGGTTGGAAAGCGTTATTTGGAGCAACTACCAAATAATACGGCCGCCAGTCCTCAGATGGTTTTAACTCACACAAAGCACAATGGTCTCATTTGTCAATGTCCTGCTGGTCATAAATAACCCACCCTACTCCTCTGGCTCCTTTCTTATTTATTGGTCAATTGTTTACTCTTTACGTTGGTACTCCTTTTTGGTAATACTTGTACCTTCTGAAATATCATGCCGCTATTTGTTTTTTATTAAGAGCGCGACATGTTTCGCCGAGCCACCCATAAGGTGTCAAGGTGTCTAACTACGCCCATGGAAATTCGGTCGTATGCGGGGGTTGCGAATGCCATGCCGAGATGACAGTTGCCTATTCACACCCCTCTTGAAGGACCTGAGACTGTAATTGGGGGGAAATATATGGGCAGGGAGAGCGTTCCAGAGTTTACTGGATCTGTAGAGGAAAGATCTGCAGAATAAAAGTAATAGGTATATTAATAGTTTTTTCTATAAGTTTACTATTAACCTTTCGATTACATTGTATTATACATATTTATATTTTACTGTTGTTCAGAACGAACATTTATTGCAGTTGTATTATGTTTAAAAAAATTTAAACAGATATACAGAAACTCCCCTCACCCTATTGCAAGTATGTACTAGTTCAGAAAATGCGACCAAAATAAGGATATGAAAGTTAAAAATATGTTCTACTGGGTAGACCAAACATGCCGTGGAAGAACAGAAAGTTCCTTTATATCTGACTGAAACTTACAGCTGAAAGCACTCCCATTTAATGGTTTTAAATGTGATAGGATTCAGTAGTCCAAAGCCACAAACTTAGCCCATTCCGTTGCCACATCTCATTACTTACCATTTTATTACTAGACCGTGTCTCCCAGTGTACCGATTCTCACACCCCCAGCATCACCATCAATTTAGTCGGTCGGATCGGCTCCGAACGATCCCTAAACCCTGATAAAGTGCATCCCTTTATGGCCGGTCACATAAAGTAAATAACCAGCGAGTCCCCGCTGCTAATGTCTGGTACGGGAGGCGAACGGGGGAGCTTCCTAGCGAGAACTGAGGGCGGGAAATACTAAGTCGACGAGGAATTGTTCTGGTTAAATATATTGAAAACTAGGTAGTACACTCTTATTATATTTAAAACTAGCTTTTGCCGGCGGCTTCACTCGCGGTAGACTCTGTTTAATAGCAAATCCGATTTAAACGCAAATAATATGATAATAATGATCAACCCTAAGGCTGTTTAGCGTCATGGTATATAGCCTATAGTGAGCCTCAAGAACTCTCTTTCCATTGGTGCAAACCGCATCCAAATCTGTTCAGTGGTTCCGGTGTTTACCTCAAACATACATACATACAGACGTTCCCTTCGAAAGAAGTAGATAGATAGATAGATAGATAGTACATATATAAGATATAGATATTATTTAATGATCTTCCGGTGCGACTGGTGACGAGCCACATCACTGTGCAGCTCCACGAGAGAAGTTGCCGAACTAAGAACTAATTTTTAAGTCACTTCATATTCTTTGTCATCGCTCACAGGAAACTATTTGCCTTAAGGGTTGATTTCATCACCTTCGACTAAAATGTACCTGCCGGCTAACTTTAAACTGTATGAGAAATTCCATTTTAACCGACAGACAACGTTGAACGAGACTTAACCTGAGGTGGTGAAATCGTCATAATAATAATATGGTCAATGTACAGTCAGCAAACATTGCAGAATTATAAGTCTGTTTCAATTAAATAGAAATAATTAAAAATAATCTGATAATTCGTGCGTCTACATCGCGTATAGCTTTTAAACCGCAGAACAAGAAACACGGCTGGGGAAGACGGCCGCCGATCGCCCGCTCTTTGTTCTCGCTATTGTTTGCTTAAAACCCGTAGCACAAATTACTTAAAAGTTACTTCGTAACAG
The DNA here is from genome assembly GCA_946902875.1 of Nematopogon swammerdamellus. NCBI lineage: Eukaryota > Metazoa > Arthropoda > Insecta > Lepidoptera > Adelidae > Nematopogon > Nematopogon swammerdamellus. The sequence continues at coordinate 14,148,469 of OX336346.1, forward strand.
ATAAATCTCTCTACCTAAACAATCGAGTGTAAAGTGATTATTCCTTTGCAGCTGCGCCAGTTGCGTGGGCGCGCGTGTAGGTATGCTTCGCGCGGCTGACGAATTTTCACTGAATTGGGCTCGCCGGGCGGCGGCCCGCTGGGCGGTAGCACAGAATAGAAAAGAGTACTCCGTACAGAAACTGCTCTGTACAAACACTCACAAAGAAATAGCTACTCTGCGACGACGCGATAAAGTACAAATTGACTCGCACAGAGCTGCATGCCTAACCACGATAACCGCCTACATTTCGCTTCTCTTTCTGTCGTGTAACTCTATCTCGTAAGCGCGCCGTTCAGCGCGTTAAGGGCTGTGTCTTTGTGCTGTCTTATTGTGAGGAATAAAATGAAGATGATACCTACCAACTTTTATCGTTCTAGCTACCAACGATATGATATTTAGCTACGGCAAATTCATGCGAACAAATTCATGCATGCGTTAGCATCACAATTAGTTTCTCACATCGAAGCGTGCATTGCGTGCAACCTTCCAGTGATAGTTTTGTTTGATCAATAAATTTAATGATCAATGATCATCTACAATGTACCTATTATCCTTATACGAATTAGGCCATACACACCACTCTGTTCGGCGTTATCTAACTAATGTTATTGGCAATATAATAATATCATTTTAAATCAATGACCTCCTACTATATGAATAAATAAATTACTAGAAACAAATCAAAATGCTACTAAACAAAACACTTACCTTTCTTCGTCTCTCGGCAATGAAAAAAAGACAAGTTTTCATTTGTCTGTTGACTTTTGCACCCGTCCACTGCACAATATTTACGTGATTTCGAAATTTTCTAAATTCGAAAGCGCCACGCGCCCGGTCTGGCTGGATAGCGGCAGCCCACTGTTAATTGTAGATTAGCCGCTACGCCAAGCGGTAGGCATTTAACTCGCCTGACGAAGGCCTGGCGGTAGGTAGTTAGCGCGCGCAAGTACATAGAGTGCGTGAGGCCTGCCCAAAGGTACCTTGAATAATATGTGGTTACTAATAAAACTAATTTTCCTCTCTGTGCTTAAACTCATACGACACAGCGCTATCTGTGGGTTGTTTTAGTTTCATTCACAAAAACCAAAGATGGCGGCGGCACCGATGAATGCACCAGAGACAATGAACATTAATAATATTTTCTCTTTTTTGTGGATTGTCCACCGAAGTCTAGACTAGAGATTTCAACTTGAACGGTTTTCGGCTAAGAGTAGTAGGTAAGTAGCCAAACATAAAAATAGCTCGCAGCTGTATTTTTTGTATCGAAACGAAATGTTTCTGTAGATTTCCCAACGTGGCTATATGCAGCTGGCAATATGACGATATAATACTTTACCTCGTTTGAACTAGAATTGTGTTTTTGATAAGAAAAGTTGTATTGGCCCGGCAAGCTCCAGTCTGCACAATAATGCTAGCATGCTAGTCTCCTGAGACAGGCTGCGCTCACTCCCATCACCCTCCTCCCCCCCCCCCCTCCCCCGCGAGGGGAGAGGGGAAGGGGAGAGGGGTAAAAAGTTGAGAAGAGCGGCGATAACTCGCTATGTGGCCGAGGCGCCAGACTGATATTATATTGACGTACGAACTGAGAAAGGGGTGCGAAAAAGATATAGGAGGAAAAAAAAGAAAATAGCAAACTCGAGAAAGGGGAAAATAATGAAAATACAAACACGCCGTAGAAGTGTTTATTGTATTTACAGAATATAGCCAGTCACTGCACTGAAGAGGGGTTACGATAGCTATAAATATCAATGTTTATTCGATAAAGCTAACTTATTTTATGAAATTATATTTAGATGCAAAGACAGGAGTATACAATCAAGAAGAGTGTGCAGGAGTATTATGAAGTAGTATAATTTATTATGTTTTTCGACTAATTCAACTAACTAGTTGTTAGAGTAGAAACGTATTTTATCTCAAACTTCAACTTGTCCGGATTGACACCGCCGCCGCCGTACTGAACGAAGTCCGGGTGAAACTACTGTGAAAATAGCTCGAGTTTCCGTTCAGTTCAGTGTAACCGACATGACCAAAGGGAAGCACTGACATGGCACCTAGTTCACCAAAATTTGATGGGCTGGCATCACGGGGCTAGCTAGTACCTAATAAATAAAGCAAAGTTTCTACGGTCGTGTAACGTACGTCAATATATGATTATCCTTATAACTCGAGAACCACTTTATCGATTTACATACAATTTCTATTATTACATTCGGTCACTTTTCAAGATGATTTTAGCCTCCAAATCATAACGCTACTACTGTCTTTGGCGGCCTGAGCTGTGAGCAAAAAGTCACGCGAAGAGTAGCCGCGGGCAAAAGTTAGATTTTATGTAGGTATTTTCATCTCGGAAGGTTTCGATCCCTTTTTATTAGGACCCATTTTTTACATTCAAATAATAACTTAAGTCAAAAGATGATTTTGTTTTTGGTATTTTGTGTTCTTCAAAGCAAAAGTTAATTAAAAACGCGTTTGTTCACTACAGCATTGCTTACCCCAATATAAGCAATTTGTATCTGTATCTACGCTCCCCGTCCACCCCAAAACGCTGTCTAGACTGATTCGTGTCTGTGTGTTCGTGTTATTGGCTAATGGCTATATTGAATTACGTAAAGCTAAGTTTTACATTCATTCTGAAAATATGTAGAACATACATTGTCATGACGTTATTTTCGCAATATGTTTGTGTAATTTTCGTACGTACATACGTACACATAAATCACATACACTGTAAATCGGTCAACTAGAATACATACCTGAGTTCAATAATTTATTTTATTTAATTATTTTCTTCATCATCGGTAGTTACTCAAAATATACTTAGGTTCGTCAGTCATTTAATTTTTAAGTAAAAAATAGGCCATCGTCACAATAATATACGAAACAAATAACAATTTGTCAACAAATAAATAAATAACAATAATACATTTTATGTCGACAGGTTTTCTTATACTGGCTGATTTTATTTTATTACCATCACCTTTCAGATAGTTGATCTGTATCAGAAACTAAGTAGATTTAAAAAAGAAGTAGATATGGTAGTATTTTTAAAGTTATATTTAAAATGTTCGTATCTTATCTTTCGTAGTACCACCTACATTCATTCATTTGCACATTTCAAACACCTTTTGTTGGCTGGAAGAAATCTCGTCAAGGCATTATAAGGCAAGACATTATAACCCTCCTTACCTTCAGCGGCACGAAACCACTGCTTACCTCCGGCTTACCGATGTCGTCGTCCCACCTGGCGTCTGGTCTTCCTGTCCACACTTCACAAACTCCATTATCACCTACACTATTTGATAAGTAAATTATGATAAAAAAATTCATACATAATTTTTTTTATGGAATCTTACACCTTTGGCTGCATCACCTACAACATCCTTAATTAATTTAGTCAAAATGGAAAATTCCGCCGCGAACTGGTATTTCCTTCAACAAATAAAATTTAATAAAACCTACAGCATACATAAAACTAGGCCACCAGTAACTATATCCATCTACAGATATATCTAACTTTGAAAGCTAATACTGCCTGCATCAGGCGGAAACGCGTAATGGAAGGGTGTTCGGGCTTGGCAAAAATCCATAAGCCATTGTATTATGTAGCCTCAGTGTACCTAGGCAGGTACCGAGGGGCCGCCAGATTTGAAATTCCATTAGGAAGGGGCCCGGTGAATCAGTTTGACTTTATCTTGAAACGTTGCGAAGTTTATTGTGTTACTAGAAGGGAGATCGACGAATTAGATTTGCGCCGAAGAGTTTTTAGGATTACTGGGTTCGACCTGAGAGGAGATGACAAGTTCAATAATTCTAGATGCGTTTTAGAATAAACCATTAAACCGCTGAGTCTTAATGATTTGATGTTTCGTCAAGTTTCGATATTCGAACGTATTTTATTATTTTTATTTTATATTATTATTTACTTATATTATATAATTCTTTATATTATTCTATATATTGTAGTCTCAGTGTTTTTCCAATAGAAAGTTGTGACTTTATAAATTTTATTATGAATTGGTAGATGATACATTACATAACCAAAGAGTTTGTGCGTCGCTGCGCGCAGCGACGTCATACAAACTCTTTGAACATAACGAGTAAAACTAAATACACAAAATTAGCATATAAATTTAATTGTATTCGAAATAGTTTTATTAAGATAAACTGTATACAAATATTAACGAAATAAGATACATAAATATAATTAACTAACTGTAATATAACTAAAACAAGCTTTACATCATTCTAAAATTATGTTTACGTTTAGCTGTTTTTTTTTAATAACATTAAAATTGCTAATCTGACATCAAAATAAGTAATCTAGTTATGTTATACTTGTAATTATTATGAGCACAAATATAAAAAGCATACAAAATAAAAGTTATCGCTAGGAAAACCATCGTCAAAATCCTAAACACAAATTGTAACATTAATTAAATACATATACCAAGAAGATACGTAATGTGAGCGAACAATGATCAGCGCCATTCTCATAATAGCCCAATATTCTCCATTCGCCTACATTTATACAACTAAATACACGGCCCTTGTTTTCCTTATTATTCCATTAAGATGACAATAACAGTGCGATATATCGTACAGCGAAAACTCCAACGCCTCCTCCGGGAAAATTATTCCCACTCATTGTAGAGGCCTTAAATGGTAATATTGTACCTCTATTAAACGGAGTTAGACGGGCATATTCATTGCGAAAAGTAATAAAATTATGCAGGCGCCGAGTACCTTTTAAAGGCCGCTTACAAAATAATCGTTGAAGGCAATCTATAGCCAATTTTCATTTCGTTTTAGCTCCGACCCAATGAAGCTTTGGGTTTTCGGAAACAGGACAATCTTCATTTTGATATAAAATAAAGAGGCTTTCTGGGTTGAGAGCACACATTATTATTTCAGTGACATATTTACACGGCGAGATTCCGAGCGGATGTGAGTAGGAATGGTTGGCCTGGCTGTGTAGATAGCCTAGACAAGATCGGGTTTTAAATAAAATATAAACCGACGAACGTACCGAGGAATAATGTAAAAAATTTAAAATGTATGTGTACATATGCAAGATTTTTTTTTTGATAAATATAATTTGAATAAAACATTTTGTATTGTATTGTAAAATTTATTGCACTCAAAATAAAATATAGGTAAAAGGTAACACTTAATGCCTCTAGGCATTTTCTAACAGAATACCTTTGGGGTATGATAACTGCTAGGTGAGTGGCGGAAATAAATATGCATTTATGACAGAGGTACGGAAACAAAACAAAATTATAGCCTTAAATATGAATATTTACGTATGATGTCAATATTATACATGTATACCAGATATGTACATATTATTTTTATTATTAAAAACTTATATCAATAGCAAAAATCGATCAAAACTTGGCAACACTAACAAGTTGTAAAGAAAGCCGCTCCTCAAAAATACTGAAAAATAACGAGCATTTCTTAAATAAAATCAAAGTAAAGTTTCCTCAGCTGTCTATGCAAATAGAAGCCATTCGACGGCCCATTAATCCATAAAATAGGCTAAAGAACTATACGAGGGGGTGCGGAGGCGGATCTGTGCGAATCGAATGCGGCGAATGCGACCGACACAGAGACGAGATTGCGTTTTGTATTGATCCGCCATTATCTGCCGCATCTACATCTGTAGTGTCATCGACGATAAGGCTGCGTTCACACAACGTGCACTTTGTGAAATCGGAGAAGCTAAATCAGGTGGAGCTCCAGAGATGGAGCGTTGAGCGATAGGACGCGTTCCTTGTTGCAAAGTTATTTGGTTACCGAGGTTGGACGTATGTGAGGTGTTAGGGAGACCTCGACGTTTCGTTCTTTTCATACTGTTCAGTTCATATATATCCCACATCTTTGGTCTCCTTTATTCTTGTATTAACAACTCTTCTGCTCCCGGCCGAGTACCTATCTTCGCGGCGTTTTCAGTACCTGTCTTCTCACGATGTCGCCTTCGGTCAAGTGATGACAATATCCTAGCCATCAACACTCATAATAACACTGTTTTTTACGCAAACTCATTTTCTTTGGAATCTACTACCTCACTGTATACGGCACTGTAAAATGTACTCGTATCTATCTTCCCGTGTATTCAGAGTTCGCCAGTGCAGCCGGCATAACCAAAAGGGAAAGCACTGGCTTAACATTTATTTCCAACAGAAACGAAATGGGTTGACGTCACGAATGTTACAAGTCGGACGTCCAGGTTCCGTTAAAATCTAATTAAGTGATTCTACGAGCATTCCTACACGTTCAGAGCGGAGCCAATAGCTATGTGTACATACATAGTCGCATCGTAGTCGCATACAGTAACCGCTGCCGGCTCTAACTCGTCCTCATCAGACACCACCTACGGCTCCGCTGCCCACTATCGCACAATAGTCCGGTATTATGGCGCTCCGTTACGCCTACGGGATGGGGGTGGAGCTGCGGTACGGATTTAGGAGGCTCGCACGCAGGTGGAAACAGAACAGCCCCCAACCCATTCAGCTCTAAAATTACAAAATGCATACCTATATGAAACAACAGTCCAGCTCAATCAAGATATAGTACTTACTCAAGTTAGACTGTGCTAGTTAAGTTAACCTGAAACGTAATAGTAATTACTAAATAATTCTCTATTATAGGTACGTTCAGTAAGTCGAACGTTGTAGTTGTCAAGTTATGTCGTTACGTTACGTTATGGAAATTGACATGGCTGACTACATCATCTACAACATCCGTAATATCAGCCCATAATACCCTGGTGAACAAGATGCCATGTCACTGCATCCTATTAGTCGTGCTGTCTACACTGAACTGGAATTAAAACACGAACTATTTACATAGCCGTTTCGACCAACCCGGACGGGTTAAAACCTACCACCTAGTAAGGTAACAAGGGGAGGGACTACATTTTACGTGGAATCGGAACAACGGTCAACCTTCGAACGGTCAACGACCAACGGTCACACATAAAAATTCTGACCGCGCCCAGGTGTGTGTATCACGAACGACAGTTGACCGATCGCACCACTGAGCTACCGAGGCTGCGACACTACAATAAACGAGCGGATGATGCGAACTCGATATTCAAACTTAGAACGAAAGGAAGATGGCGACGACAGATGTATTTTTTTACGGATGGTCATCTTGATTTACTTCTTAACTTTCTCTGTTTGTTCTCTTGCTACAATTTACAACAACACCTGCATATCAAGGAGAACATAGAAATTGTATTAGTGCCCTCCTCAAAAGAGTATAGAAAACATCACCAAATACAGTCAGCTCCTCGACACTTTTCGTTTGATGGAGAGCGACAGAAATCGGCGCCGCCGCCGCCCAGCCTTAGTACTAGATCCGCCACTGGCTGCCGCACGAGGCTAATCTCTGCTGTGGTTTTAGGACATCGACGAGCGGCTTATAGCGATGTGCCAACTTTAATGGAACGCCATTTGACTGGTTTAGAATTTCGGTCATGTATTAACTCATGTACGGATAATTTATGAGTGGCATACTAGCATCATTTATGTACGTACCCTGCATAGCTTGAATAAATAAGTGAAACCATTTAAATTACAAGATTTGAAGTAAATGTTCTACCTTGTAATTAAACAGTAAAAACACTATAAATATTAACCGGGAAACTGGGTCGGTGGGCCTGTTCGGCAGTTTCAAAATCATAGTAAGTTTAACAAGTACATAATAGACTTACAATGTTATATTTACATGAATATACATTTTCATAATTTCCTATACAGTATTTTAAGCAAAAACAGCTTTTATTATGATATCCTAAAAATGTACTTGCATTATTGGTTAAGTTTCCACTAAATATGAGAAATTTTCCAGATCTCCTCATATCATAGACAACAAGTGCACGTTCGTTCACAAGGAGTCGTTATTAAAAAAATGCATTAGGTATTATGCACTCAAATGTTAATCACACTATAATATTCCACTTGTGAGTATTAGCTCGTAATCCCCAGGCTGGCTTCAACGGGGGTACTAAGTAAGCTGCCGGCGGCGGCGCTAAAAAAACAGTTGGTTGTTTTTTTTCGCGCACTGTTTTAAAAGTAGAAGAGGCAACCGTTCAAAATTTTGATATTATTCGTCATCCGGTACTAGATCTATCAACATTTTGTGCATAGAAATTGGCAAAAGCTGCTGGCGGTTCATGTCAGATGTATAGTTTCAAATCCATTGTAGCCAGCAAGGTCAAATGGATGCACAGACTTGGCACCTGATTCACCAAGTTGTGATGGGGTAACCTCATTGGTGTAGTAAGAAGTTGATGTAAATCTCCATGACTCTTGGTCCGATGATCGGTCCGTGACCAGTCGAACGTGAGGCGTTCACTATGCCAACATCCAGCGGGTCATACCCGCAAAACCATGTTTTTTTTTTTAATTTCTGCTAATAAAAAGGAAACCTCAGTTCTGTGCTTAATGAGAATTGGACACTGCTGCGCTCCAGTTCATCTAACCCGACTTCGTATCCTTGACACATCAATCTGCGAGTGCGGACTGGACGAACCCTGGACTATATCCTCTTCAGTTGTCCAATTACCCTCGCGGTTAATTCCCCTCCTTTATATATGCCACTTTACATTCTCTTAAAATTCCACTCCCTACTAACATACAAACAATACTGTGTACTAACAATTTCCATGTTATAAAATATATATTAAAAGTTTACAAAATACAATGACGTAAGGCTGTAAATATATATATGGATGTAACCAACCCATATCCCATAATATTTTTTCCACTATCCTTCTAAAATACGACTCCAGCCAAACATGCTTTTTAGACAAAAAATACAATTAGTTTTTTTTTTATATTAACGAATTAGTAAATTGAAAAGAGCTGAATATACAATGGACGTCGATCCATTTTAGTATAAGCATTACCTATAAAACTCCGTATTTTGACTAAGTTTTTATATATATATAAGGTGACGTATCTTAACTTAGTACTTAACTAAGTAATTACAAATTATGGTAACTTTCGTAAATAATTAGAAATAAATTTCACTATAGCAGCTATACTGTTCAATTCAACAACACCAGCAAGACAGCAGTTAAGGGCTATATTAAATTACGTTGTTCTCATTTTCTCAATCTACATATTATTCGCATTGAGACCTGCACCGCTTGTGGATTGCGTAATACGCCAAGAGTAAACAGCCGTAGACGATATTGCACTGTGTAGTTTCACTTGGCTAGGATTCTCCGCATAGTTAGTAATACTATACTCCATTGCTTTCAGTTGATCGTACCTGACGCCCACTTATGTGAGCATATTTAGAAACTCGTAGTTATAAACACTCATGAGTGCTAAGTTCTTCCTAATATTTACTATCAGCTAATTTAGTATAACCTAAGCTAAATGTAAAGCCATTTGTTGAAGAAAAAAATATATCTGTTTACTATAATCAGTAGAATGGACGAAAAGATTGTCTAGAAGAAATTTTCTTAACAGATAAGCCCGCTTCATATAATATATCTCCTCCTCCCATATGTAACTACCAACATTGACTGTTTTCTGTAGCAATTTTAAGGAACAAAAATGTTGCCTATCTCTTTCTATCTATCATTGTAAAAAAATCCATTCTGGTTTCGTTCAAAGACGTCTAGACGTCACAAAACCGATTATTTAAACAAAAAAAAAACTTTAGGCAAAGCCAACGAAATTATTCATTCATAAGTACAAAAAATGCCTAAAAGATAAATCTTCAAATTAATTTTAGACCTCAAAGTACAGATTAGAGCCAACTCCGAAATGAAGTTAATAAGCTTATTTTAAGGCTTCTCATAAAATTAGCAAGTCCATGAGTTAGGTCCTCCTATATTCCGGTGGTAAGATTACAGCGGCTCTCTAGAGATGCGCGCGCGCTCCTGGGAAATGTCCTCCATCCTGTTGGATTATACTTGTGAATGTGGAGTGAAGAGGGTCGCGGCTCAATTCATAGGCGCTGAGAATTCAGCAATTCAGAACCAGCAGTTGTCGAATAGAACATTTTAGGTCAGTTCGCCCTCTATGTAATGATTAAGTGCCATGTTACCCCCCTGTCATCTCCTGATCCCCTGATCACTCTCACCCTCTCACATACCCACCCGCATACACACACACACATATCCACATACACCTCACTCATGGCGAAGCTGCTTGTATTTTTAGTTATTATTTTAAATTTATTCGAATTTTCATGAACTTGTAGATTTTATCAACTACCTACTATATTTCTATAGTGTGACAAATTACTTTTTTTTTTTTTTTTTATTCGAAATTCTTAAATATTTCATATGCGCTGATATGTAAAGTATTTAAATTGCAGGAATTCTTGTTTAGGCTACATATAATTTGTCTTAAACTAAATTTTTATGTATCAGCTGTTGAATTTCCGTATCAAATAAATACATAAATATATCACGATTTATCCCACACTTTATCAAAATCTGCGAACATTGTATGGACCACAAATCCGAACGATCACTCCCTTATGGTTTCGGTCTTGTTCCGCTGTCTGCTCGCCCGGCTGCCCGTGGATCCAGGACAATCTCCCAGCGGGGGTTCGACCACCGACAGACGTCGACCTCACGTCTCACACACTCACGGCTGCACCACCTGAGTCTAAGGGCGTTTACTATACCGGCGTTCCATTATGCTATAATGGGTTCTGCATGATTTTAGATTGCTACGTAATTCACTTGGGGACGCTGTATTTCAAAACAAATCTAAGAGAGCTCAAATGAAAACATTATGGAGCTGGTGTCCAATACGGACATCACAAAATAGGTTGGCGGTTCAGGAGGAAGAGGATGGTACCAATGGGATCTAATGTCTCCCCACGGAAGTGACGCGGGGGGAAAGAGAGAATTTCGTTGGGTTGTCCCCCTACATAATATTAACAGGTTATAAGGGCTGATGAAATGTTGTAAGGGGGGAACTGAAAAAAGAAAAAAATTTATTATAATACAAATGTATATCCATAAAAGAAATGTAAATAACCCGATGAAAAAAGCAAATATATGAGTATATATATTATCTCTTTTAATGTCGTTGGGCATATGGATCCGCCCGTCGCGGGACGTCATGAGGCTAGCGGGAGGTCACCATGGGGTTCATGGGACCCCCGCCCGGCTCTGTTTAAATACACTCTACCTACGGGCTGACACGCACTGTGGAAAATTATCCGCGAGGATTGTTTTCGCAAATTCTGTAACAACAACATAATGGAGATTATATTAACGTACAGTACCCTGCAGTAAATAATGTACATCGAGCTTTAGAAAGACAATCCGCTTGTGGAGCGTCGTCCCTGTCGCACGAACTCGCACGTCTTCGTGGACAGGGATAATGGTACGTTGACACGATGCGAGGTTTCACGCACGAGAAGCATGCCGCCTTCTCGAACGAGAAAACTCGCATTCGTGAAGCGTTCGTGGAACTGTTTACACTATTCCACATCTCGTTCGAGCTCGTCTGTGTTTCTCTGTTTTGTCAGTTGCAAAAATGGAGTCTGTAGGCGAAGGTTTGGCGTGTATTGGTACAATTTTAGCGTTTATTATAGCACGACGTTTGATAAGAAACAAAATAAAGAAGAAAAAACAGAAAAGATCTTTTTTTTATAGAAACTGACACGGTTGGCTACATCACCTACGACATCCGTGATGTCAACCCATAACACATTGGTGAACTAGGTGCCATGTCAGTGCTTCCCTTCGGTCGTGTCGGCTACACTGAACTGGACGGAAAATACAAACTATTTACATAGGTAGCCGTTTCGACCGACCTTTCATTCTGTGCGGTGGTACCAACCCGGGCGGGTTAAACTCTACCACCTAGTAATATTTAAGAAGGGAGTCATCTGATATCTATGTGGATAAGGAAATGGATAAGTATATATAAAGATAACTCAATCATTTGCACATCAGTTCACTTTGTCATGGTGCCGTAAACAACCAAAAACCACTAAGAAAACTTTTTTGCACCAACAAACTTCGTGCGAGACGCTCCTCTCGAACGCCAACTAATAAGCATGCATGAACTCGTTCGCGCGCGAACGACGCTCCGTTCGTGCACGCAGGCGAGCTTGCGAGAACTGTCTACACGGTGCTTGAATGCGTTCGAGAAGCATTTCTCGTGCGTGAACTCGCATCGTGTCAACCAGGCATAACGCTCTATAACAAGATAGTATCTTTATAACGCTTGATGTTCGATATTTACTGCCAAGTACTTACGGTGGTCTTATTGGATTTTGTAATAAAACACAGAACACAAGAAAAACTAATAAAAACATGGATCTACATGGATATTGTACGGAATCCTGAAAAGAGTGTCTCTAACAAATTTCCCTAACCGCGCTTCCCTCCCACAAATCTCCGCTAGTTTTACAATAAAAATAACAGAAAACACATTCAATACTAGTACGATGACGAGGGTTGCGACGACGACGCTGCGCCCGAGGGAGGCCTGAATGCATTTTTTGTTTGTTTATACAACCGACATAGTTCTGTGGACGAGTTGACTTGCAATCAAAGCTTGCGACTGGCTCGGACAAAATTCCCTTTGCAGCAGTTCCTCTGCCGTTTGAGATTGAATGTGTGTTCGGCTGAAGTGGTTAACTTTTTTTTTTCTTTAGAAATAGTCAGAAAATGAGTTCATTGGGAAAACGTAACGGACGATTTTCTGATTGAATTTTGTAATCAAAGCCATCATCAAAGCATAGCTCAATTGCTCTTGTAAGGGGTCGATACATGTTTGCAATTCCCCTCGGTTTCTCATAGCTGTCAACTCAGCCACTTTTTGACGTCCAAGTTTCTAGCAGGTTTTCTCATTATTATTTTGGAAATCCTAACATCAGCACAAAATAAAGCGTCGGCATTAGTCATAATGCGCCAATTTTAGGGTTTTTTCTGGATATCGGGTTTGGAGCTACAATTTTTCTACAAACATTCAAACATTCTTAGGTGATCCACCGCACATACACCGGCAGTTCTGGAGACGAGCTGCATCACAGCGGCTGGAACGTGTGCTCCAGCTGTCACCACGACCCCAACCTCCGTCGGGACAAGCTGGTACTTCCGTCGCTGCACTCGTCCAAGGTGTTCTTCGTGGACGTGGGCAAGGATCCTAGGAAGCCGGAGCTTCATACGGTAAACTGTTTGAATTGTGATGCAACAATCATATTGTCGATGCTGAAACTGGCATTACGACTAGTACGACTCTATAGCGGCGGGGTGGCCGAGTGATTTGGGCATCGGCTTCTCATGCGAGAGGTCCGCGGTTCGAATCCGGTCGGCCTGTACCAATGATTTTTCTGATGAAAAAAATTACGTGCACACCTACACCTGCTGCTTCACCGTTCGGAACCGGTGTAAAACTGTAGGTCCCTTCCCTTGCCCCTTACTAGGTGGTAGGCTCAAATAATTGTAGCCGACTGGGTTGATACCACCGTACTGGATGTAAGATGGCCGCATAGCATCCTCGGTTGTGTTCTCAGTATAGCCAGCAATCCAGGGATGTCTCCGGTATGGCACCTACCTTCTCGGAGGTGATGTTGGCTGGTCGGAACATGCGCTTTGGCCCCTCCGACTCAGCCACCCATACCGGATTACATTAAAAAAAGTAACGTAAACATTTAATCTCACTGCTGTTGCTAATGTGTATGATTTAAATCAAATTGAGCAATTAAGTACACAAAGATACACCAGAAATGTTGTGCCTACAGGGACACGCTACTGTAGAGAGTGTAGAGAAAGTGAGTGGTTTAACGTTCAGAAAAATTTAAGTAGAACGCATCTTTCATCCAGTCTAGTAGGCGCACAAGAACACAAGGGAGGTGCACTTACATGAGACAAAAATGATACATTAGCCAACTATTAGATAAGACTATCTAGCTAGATGCTTACAATGGAAGAATTACTCAGTAAATATTATTGGAACCATTACCATACCTACGTAAACAATAATCATAATACTGAATTATGCAAACCAACCCGTTTAATAAATGAATTCCAAATTATAATGTTGTTACATTTCTTAATATTTACTGCCAAGTAATACAGAATCTTAAGATATACCTAATTGCTATTAATTATAATTAGAATTTATGTCGTTCAGGTGATAGATGGTTCCCACATGCGTTCGCTCAACTGCACCTTCCCACACACGGCGCACTGTCTGGCCACTGGAGAGATCATGATCTCCACCATGGGCGACAATGAAGGAAACGGTAAAGGCGAATACGTCTTGGTGGATGCGAAAACCTTGGAAATGACTGGTGAGTATTATATTTTAACTGTATAGGTCTAGCTAAACGTGACGACAGATCGCCCTGTAGGTATATCACTCATACCTGTGTCTCCTATATCTACACTGATCTATTACCGCACTGAATGAAAGGTCGGTTGAAACGGCCATGTAAATAGTTCGTGTTTTCCGTTCAGTTCAGTGTAGCCAGCACGAGCGAAGGAAATCACTGACATGGCACCTAGTGTTATGATCTGACATCACGGATATAGTAGGAGAAGTAGCCAACCTTCAGTTTCCATAAAAAAAAATTTTAGCTTAAGAAATTAAAGCCAGTTGAAGCCCAGGGTCCGGATTGAATGCATGCTTGGCAAATGGTCCTATCTATTGACAATCAAATTTAATGTTTCATTCCACTCAGATAATCTAGAGTGCTATAGTTTTTATCAGACAAAAGAAATAATGTCAAAAGAAAAAAAAAATTACAGCCTCTTAATTTTTTTAAGCCTGTTAATAAAACTAGTTATTTTTCAGGAACTTGGACTAAAGGTAACAAAGTTGCGAAGTTTGGTTACGATTTCTGGTATCAGCCGTACCACGACGTTATGGCTGCAAGTGAGTGGGGAGCTCCGAGGGTTTTCAAAAGGTCATTATCATTCACCCTAATCCGTTATACTTTTGGAGCGAACGACAGAGCATCAAATACCTACCGCGCGCGCCCCCTGCTAGAGGCGATAATATTTGAAACTCAAAAACTACACGCAGTGCTGCTAGCGCTTCGTATGTGTGTGTGTGTGCTAGTATCGACACTACACACAAAGAGGAGCAAGTTAGGCACACGCACAAAACAAATGCACACGCACAACACACATATGTAAGTCATAGGCCACGCCCACAGGCTTCAATGGTGTTGTAGGGAAATCGCGCTCAGGGCGCCTCTAGGAGGGGCGGGCGCGCGCATTTGATGCTCTGTGGAGCGAACTTTCGTATTTGTTACTTGTTTCTGTTTGTAACTTATGTTATATTCAATTTTACGGAAACAGACATCTAATACCTTTAAAAATCTTGGATTTGTGCTGCATGTGAGTCAATCCTTCACAGATCTAACCTGCACAAAATCGATATATTTTGCATACGTTCGAAGCGTCCTTGAATATGCTAGTAATGTATGGTCCCCGCAATACAAGGTATATAAAGAAAAAATCGAACATATTCAAGAACGCTTCATCAAACATATTAATTACCGCGAGAGGCGATCGTTTCCCTCCTACTTTGACAGCTGTAAACACTACAAAATGTTAACCCTCGAAGACAGGAGATCTCTGCTGGACATGTTGCTGCTGCACGACGTGGTGCGAGGAACTGTGGACTCTCCGGCTCTGGTGGAGATGCTTGGGCTGCACGTGCCCGGTCGACGCACACGTCACACCGCTGCCTACCTATATAGTGTACCCCCCTGCCGTACGAACTATTCCCAAAACTCTGTCCTCACTCGTTTAGCCAGAACATACAATAGAGACTTTAGCAACATTGATCCCTATCTCCATAACAAATCGGTATTTAAGAAGCACATAGCGTCTGGAATTTTAAACCCGACGTATAATGCGCGGGGCGGATGTCGGCGTGTCGCCGCCGCAGCGGTTCGTCAGTGTTCTCCCTCGCACCCGCACCGTACTTGTATAGTTTATTCGCGTGGCGGGTCGCCCGCTGCGGCGACGACACGCCGAGATCCGTCCCGGGCACTATACGACTAGGGCAAGAAATAAATAAAAAATAATAATGATAATAATAATCACACACACACCCTCACCCTCTCACACACGCACACACCCTTACACACACGCACACACACCCTCACACACCCGCACACACACACACCCTGGTAGCTAAAAATATTTGTTGCAAAATATATTGTTGTAAAAATGTGTTGACTTTGTTTTGTTTAGTACCTATGCATCTGTCTGTATGTAGAACAAAAATACGGTTCTAATCAGTGAAATCTATAATTTGCTTTGTTTTTTGTATAAATAATGTTAGTTATATTTTAAATGTAATGCTGTTGATTTCGTTAACATTAAATAAATAAATAAATAAATAAATACTCTCCGTAAGGTCATTGAAAAAGGAAATATTTTGATGCCACTGTATGCTACACATTAATTTATAATTTGAACTTACACAGTGGTTTCAAGCCTTCCGATGTTGAAGACATCGACGTGTACGGATCGTCTATCAACATATTCAAGTGGTCTACCCGCGAGATTCAGCAGACCATTAACTTGGGCCCTGAAGGCGTTGCGCCGCTAGAGATACGATTCCTGCACGACCCTAAAGCTTCCCAAGGCTTTGTAGGATGCGCTCTCTACGCTAACGTGTACAGGTACATTTTAATTCGAGCATTTCATTTACGCCACTAGATCGAATAGAGCGATAATGAAGATAATTATTAATGTTGATAATGACTTTTACCCTAAATCCTAAATCTTAATCTACATGGCGAATAACAATTTGTATGCTGCCAAGAATCAAAATATATTGTTTTGCAGATTTTTCAAGAAGGACGACGGTTCATGGGATACTCAAAAAGTGATTGATATTCCAGCCAAGAAAGTCGCGAACGAGGACTCAGAGTTCGAGTTGAACGGTCAGCCGAAGATGATCACTATATTTGATCACTAAATATTCATGCGTGATATGTGTTGAAAGATGTATACCACATTCGTCAGTCTTAAAATATTACCCTGAAGGACCAAGAGTGTGCAGCCCAATAATTTTATAGCAATCATATAGTAATGTTTTCGGTTAGGTAGGCGGTACATAATAAGAACGGATTACTTTGTTCGACGTTTCGTCTCCCTCTTTGGAGTCATCATCATCAGTCGCAGAGAGTGCACGTACAGATAAGAGTCGCTACACATCAGGGTGATGAAGAACAACGAGTTCCATAAGTCAGCCATAATGTGAGCATGCTCTGGACGGACAGTGGCACCAATCATTAGATCGATTGAACTAAATCAGAACGATAGCAGTAGAAAAAAAAAACACTATGGTACTCTCATCGCCGTGTGCGTCTCTACTGGTGAAGCGTGGCTCGAGTGGTAACCAGAATTAAGATCTGGCAGCAATAGACACATTGAGCTGTGTGCACCAACCTTTTCCAGCAAGTTGTCGAACCTACCCTAATCGGCCGAAGTACCCTCTCATCGCTCCAATCTACGGCAGCGGTGACCGCCAGTTGACATCTGACTGGACGACGTGTCGGGTGTATTTTTTTTTAATGTAATCCGGTATGGGTGGCTGTGTTGGAGGGGCTAAAGCGCATGCTCCGACCAACCAATATCACCTCCGAGAAGGTAGGTGCCATACCGGAGACTTCCCTGGATTGCTCGCTATACTGAACTAGAGGAGAACACAACCGAGGCTGCTATGCGGCCATCTTACATCCAGTCGCATTTCCTCGAGTCCTGATGATGTCTCCAGAGCGGGAGGCGAAACGTTGACAAAAGTAAGTCGTTCTTATGTAGGTACCGTGTAACCGAAAACATTACTATAATGTGCAACAGCGGTAAAAGCCTAAACGAAAATGCAATCATGTCCTTAAATTGACTTTCAAGAAAGCAAGTTTTTAAAAATAACGTGTTTATCTCCACGTCAGGTCTAATGTCGGACATCCTGCTGTCTTTGGACGACAAGTACATATACTTCTCGAACTGGCTGCACGGAGACGTACGCCAGTATGACATCTCTAACCCCGAGAAGCCTCGCCTCACCGGGCAGGTGTTCCTCGCTGGAAGAATCGCGGAAGAAGGACTGAGGGTGTTGGAGGATAAGGAACTAAAGGTATTATTGTTTATTGTATAATTTCATCCATAGGTAGGTGGATATAATATATATATTATATATATAATATATATATAGTGGATATAATAGATATAATATATATATAATATATATACATAACCTACGCTTGGATATGTCGACATACTGTTAAACATACTGACATTACTGACTTGTACATACTGAATTATACATATTTTGTTCATGTTTTTATGTAACCTAGCATGGCTGGCTACCTGTTGTGACCCCATTACACTATTCCTTTCGGATCAGAACTACGGGGCTAGTATACATATAATCAGTGACTAGGTGCCATGTCAGAGTTTCCCTTGACTCGTTAAATATATCATAATTCAACAGTTATTCGAATGAACCATTGTGATGTCATAAATATTATAATAATCAATGCTATGAGAGTTTTCGTGCCTATTAGTAATTTCTTTTTATGGTTTGGATCCGAAAATTCTCCAAGAGGTAATCGAATTGGTGGAATAAAAAAAGCCCCAGTTGCACTCCGGGAGTGCCGGCAGAAGTGAAAACTTTTTGTATTTCCGAAAATAATTCTTAGTTGGTTATAAAAAAAACTAAACACCCTAAAACAATTTAAACACCGTATCATTGCTTAAAAGAGAAAAAAAAAAGAAAAAAAAAATTTAGGAATTCGAACCCATGGTCAAAAAATACAAATCCTACACTCTTACCATTGAGCCACGAAATCACACAAACGACCAAACGAATATTGGATTCCCTTGATTCGCTTTCGGCTTTACGAAAGACGAACAGAATTGATCCCGAGCCACTCGTAACTTAACCCTTAATGCAATGACTTAAGGTTACATTTTAAATAATAAAAATAAATCTGTC
Organism: Nematopogon swammerdamellus; assembly: GCA_946902875.1. Classification (NCBI taxonomy): domain Eukaryota; kingdom Metazoa; phylum Arthropoda; class Insecta; order Lepidoptera; family Adelidae; genus Nematopogon; species Nematopogon swammerdamellus. Next base: position 14,167,473 of record OX336346.1, read on the forward strand.
GCTTTTCGAGATCTGACGCGAGTTTAACATTTTTTACCCACCTAAAAAGTGCCAAGCGTCGCTAAAGAAGTTTTCACTTCAAAAATTAAGAAGAAAATATGCAGATATTTCAGATAGAGGCCCGATTGCTGTCAAACCATTGGAGTGCTACGCCATTTTGGGCAAAATCGATTTTGGCCAAAATCGGGTGCGCTCTGCGTTTTTGGCGATATTTCTAGACTTTTTTCTTTTACACGTATATGAAAAGGTTTTATTTTCCAAATGTACATTAAATTTTCTATAATTTCATTGGTAATGTGTTTAATACTATCATTATTAAACTGGTTCAAAAAATTCAAGAATTTTCGGAACGGTTTTTGCCTAGGGGGTTACCAAAATTACGATACTTTACGAATAAATCGTTCCTCAGCGCCGAGAAACTATTGTAAATGAAGATTACTTACCCTTCCATCGTTTTTCACAAAGAAACTACCAAAAAATCCACAAAACCCCACTAAAAACACGAGGCGCACACGTCACCGTCCGCGAACGCGAAGAGACCGACTGAAGATCGCTTGTCAAAATTATTTTGACAGGACAAGCACATAGAAGTGTGTATTTTTAGGTAGCCTACTCTTTCATGAGTAATTATACGTAAGCTAGAAGAGATTAGATAGATTTTTGACATAGAAATAAATTATTTTGTATGAAGTTGTGCGGGCGGCCCAAATTGGACCGGTAGCACATCCGACACAGCAAATGACACAGTCCAAATTGGACCGGTAGCACTCGAGGGGCTCGTATAAATTTAATTCTTGTTCAACAGGAGCCGCCAAAGCCTGTGATCGTTCGCGGCAAGCGGCTGCGCGGAGGCCCGCAGATGCTTCAACTATCGCTGGACGGCAAGCGGCTCTACGTGTCATGCTCTCTGTACTCGCCGTGGGATAAACAGTTCTATCCTGGACTCGTTAAGGCTGTAAGTGCTATATATGTATTGTGGTATGTATATATATGGCATATATATTTGTATTTTACATTGTAATATATTTTATGTACTAACATAATAAGCTGACACAAATTACGTATCGAAGTTTGACAAAGGCTCTTTACACCTGATACACGTAATTTAATACATTGTCATAGTTAGAACTCTCAGTAATATGGTGAATCTTGTTCTCAAGCTGTATTTTCGATAGACTGTAGGTAGGCGATGTTATCATGTGGAGAGACTTGTAATAATATGTATGAAACAAATTGCCTGAGAAGTTTCTTGCCCGTTCTTCTTCGCGGGTGTAATCGAATCGGATAGACCAAATTTGTTACAAGTTCGAATGCAGTTGTTGCTCAGATACCACGTAAGTTGAAGCCGGCGGCGTGCCGCAGGGTTCCGTGCTGTCCCCGACCCTTTTTCTGCTACACGTCAATACGCGATTATAATATTATTACACGATCCGGCCTATGGAGGTTACAACCTCATTACTGCTGCTCGGATAAGACATTGTTTATAGACGAATATGTTTGCATAAGTCCTGAGAAAACGTAAACTTAATCCTAAGTCATCTTCGTGAATGCGTTGTGATGGATGATCACAATTTGATTATCACAAGCATCTGGGTTATTTCGGGATGTCTTCTTTCATTCAATTTACTCGACCTTTTCGGGCCGAGGTTAAGTTAAATATATCTTTATTGTGAAAATAAAACCGATAATATGAGTATGTTTATTTATAGGCGTAACTATATTAAGGAAAGTTTCATCTTTCTTTAATGGGTTCCTACATTTTCTACGTGTTTTTTCTTGAAATACCTCTTGTTTGCTACAAAGAGTTTGATTTATAATATCATGAGAAATCTTGTAAAAAAGAACTCGTATTTGAAAATCGAGCTGACTGCAAAATCTGACGATTATTATTTTTTTCTTAATTTATCTCTCCCGACCCTCCTGCTCAGGCCTAATTAAGGATGGCATGATTTTATAACATCGCACAGGTGTAAACCCCACATGTAAATAGGCTTAGCCGTTCTCGATTTATAAGCAAACACGTCTACTCAATGCAATTTTCTTAAAGTGTCTTTCGGTCTTTCAGTCTTTTCCAATTTATTAAATATTCTGAATTTACCAAATTGACTTTGGAACCGACGGGCCCAAGTCTTATGCCATATAGTCCGCGCATCAGAAAACCTATGGACTGCGAGGCGGGCGGCTGTCAAATTCGCCTATCCTTCTCATTCGATATTCGTACGTATATTTATCTGCGTGCGACCTCCATACATTGACCTAGAAATGTTGAAATACTGCCTCGAGTCAGGCTGGCGAGTTTATCGGTACTTCGCTTCAGAAATGTGCGAGGACCCGGCGCTATTTCTCTGGCGCGGAGCCGCATTTTCCTTTTCCGAACTTTTACGCGCTATAAAGTTGGGTAAAGAAACTATTTTTCTCACTAGAAGACGAATCGTTTTAGTGTAGGTATCTTTATCATACATGGTATGTATTAAGTATAGTCCAGGAAACGAGGAAATTCCTTGTATGGGCTCTTCGGACTAATTCCTCTGTCGCTGAAACTTTGCAGTGTGATAGAGTAGGGTTTAAAATATACGTTTGACAAATTATCTAGGATTTTTGATGTTTGGAAGTTAGGTATTAAAATGAATGAATGCCTAAAAATGAAAATCGCTTATAACTGCTGATGAAAAATTGCTCCGTCCGAAATTCCTTCGGTATATGATATTATATATTAATAAGAGTATATATTAACATTATCTAGGAAAATTTCGATTTCGAATAGGCAGAAATTTGAAAATATCTATTTTGTATCACAACTTCTTCAGAAAAATTGCTCTGTCAATTTTAATTTTTTTATATGTCTTAATTTATTTAAATATATCGCTTTTGACAATTATCTAGGAAATTTTCCATATCGATCACACCTTTACAGATTTTCGGCAATAATTCGCTGTGAAAAATTGCTCCGTCCGAAATTCCTTCGGAATATGATATTATATATTAATAAGAGTATACATACAACATTATCTAGGAAAATTTCGATTTCGAATAGGCAGAAATTTGAAAATACATATTTTGTATCACAACTTCTTCAGAAAATTTACCATATAAATGCCAAAAGGCACCAACCCACAAATTGGTTAAAAATGAGTTAAATATACCAATCGAGAGCTAATCAACCCTCTATTTTTTGCAGAAAAGACCCAGGCAGGCTACTTGGTATGATACTAATAGGTTTCTACACATTCGTCTAAGAACCATCCGCCCAATTGAGGTATATCGCAACAGCAGAAAAGAATTATGCTACTTGGTACTAGCTAACTGGTCAGATTTTTTTTTTGCGTAAAAGATCCAAGCGAGATGGACTTTTTTGTTTTTAATGAAGTACGCTAAAAGTATTTATCAAAACAGAGCCAAGATATCTGGTTCTTTTTGGCATTATATAATAAAAACAAACTGTATATCGCAAAGTGGAACCAATTTATGTGGTTCTTTTTGGCATTTATAATAAAAACAAACGGTATATTGCAAAAATGGAATCAATTTATGTGGTTGGTTTGCCTTTGGGGACCTATAGTGAGTCTTATTTCATTGGAAATAAGAGTTCTTTTTCTAAAAATAAAATCAAACATGTCTACGTTCTATGAAACAGAACGCCTAATAATAAATAAGTTCAGTTCAGTTCACTACCGCGACGAATGTGTCAGTTCACGACCGCGAAGTAAAGTAAATTGCTGTTTTCGACGTGGCTCAATGTACCTACTACGTAGTGATCGCGACATATCGTCAGAGTGTAGTTCGACGTCGTCGTCCAAGCAGGTGCCTACGCCGCGCCGCCTAACGTAACCATTGAAGATAGAATAGAATAGAATAGAATAGAATATTTATTTGTATAACATATACAAGTCACAAACTAACATTCACACATTTTAAAATTTTTCTATTTAGAAAATAAAATAATATGAAACATAATAAATGAATCCTATTAAAATTAAAATTATTAATAATAGAAATCCCATATAAAAGTCACACGTGCCTCCTGGGTGGTGCCAAATGAACAGCAATCAGCGTGTGGGAGATCTTCGGATCGGCTGGGTTCGCCACCACACCCCGGGAGAAACAATTACACCGGCATAACAGTTCGCTGTGTTCCGGTGTACTTCCCGGGGACCCAGTAGCAGGTGGGGTTGGCTGTGGTGAGGAGTAGGCCAGTGATCCCGACGCGGATTCGCTGTTCAGAGGTGACGCATCGACACGGTTGACAGGGAGACCCGGTTAAACGGTTATTCCGCTGGCCGCCCGCCGGGTAGTACAGGAGCCCAATCGCGTCTAACCAACGCGAGAGGCTGCCCCGGTCAACCGGCGCATAATCCCGGAGTGGTCCGTCGTGCCGGTTGGTGACCGGAGTAGGGGTTCCGGCGGCCACTTCCGGGGGGGACCGGGGGCCTTTCCGTCTTCCGTGTCGGCGCAACACTAACCTGAGTAGTAAGCGATGAAGCTAGGGTCCACGCTTTGCCCGTGAATCACCACAGCCACCCTTTCATGCTCTTTCCCTCCCTCTTACAAAAATCATGGCAGCGAAAAAAAAGGAAAAAAAGGTTCAATCAGCGGTGCACACCCTTACACCACTATTTAGCGTTGACTCGACCAACGTGCGGGGGTTGCATTGTTGCATACCAATTTGAATGCCGTCCATCACCACCTGGAGACGAAGAAGCCGGAAGAAGAGTCCCGTACTGGAGGAACGCGTCGAATTTGGCACTACGCGTCAGCAGATTGGGATGGGATGCGAGAACACTTCGCATCCTACCCTTGGAGAGAGATCTGCTTCAGTTCGGGCGATCCGTCGCAATGCGCTAATACCGTTGCCGAGGTGGTTCTGGGGGCAATGGAAATGTTTATTCGCAGCGCCTCTGTCTACCTCGGTGGTAAAAGCCAACCATGGTACAGCCGCGACTGTGCTGATGCTGTCGCAGCTAAATGCGCAGCTTATCGGGCATGGTCGCGCGCTCGTGCCGGACGTGATCCGAACGCATCCTAACTGAAGAAGGAATACAACCGCCTCTCCAGATCCTGCAAAAAGGTTATTGCCAGGGCCAAATTTGACCACATCGGCAGAATCGGCGATAGACTGAACCAGCACCCAACTGGGAGCCGTGAGTTCTGGTCTCTCGCTAAATATGTCGAGTCAAATTTCTGCCGCTCCTCTCTTCCACCTCTGCAGTGTCCTGGAGGCTCACTTGCCCACTCCGCAAAGAAGAAAGCCGACTTACTGGTATCTCTCTTTGCCGGGAACTCCAACCTGGACGATGGGGGTGCCACTCCCCCATCCATACCTAGGTGTGAGAACTCCATGTCGGAAGTGCAGTTTCGACAACGGACTGTACGGGCGGAACTTCTCTCCCTAGACGTCAGGAAGGCGAGTGGGCCGGATAGGATTCCTGCATTGGTGTTAAAAAGGTGTGCTCCCGAGCTGGCCCCAGTGCTGACGCGCCTATTCCGTCTCTCCTACTCCAATTGCCGTGTGCCGGCGGCCTGGAAATCTGCGTTTTTGCAAGCGGTCCCTAAAAAGGGTGACCGCTCAAACCCGTCAAACTACCGACCTATAGCGATTACCTCCCTTTTCTGTAAGGTGATGGAGCGCATTATCAATACGCAGCTCATGAAGTACCTGGAGACGAATGACCTCATCAGCGATCCGCGATACGGCTTCCGGCCAAAACGATCTGCTGGTGATCTCCTAGCGTACGTCACTCACCTTTGGGGGGAATCGCTTGAAGGTCATGGTGAATTGATGCTACCTATTTTAATTTTGAATTTTAATATTTTATTTTAATTTTATATTTTTTTATATTGACATAATTGAATTTTTAACCTTTGACAATTCTATTGATGCGAAGTATTTTAATTTAGCTCTAGTTTTAATTGCCTTTCATGCACAAAACAGTTTTTTTTTTCTCTGTATTCTTATAATTTTTAGTTATGTACCTATATTATTGCTAATTATTAGTCCCTTACCATGGCTAGACCCAGACAGTTTCAATTGTAAATTTGGTAAACTAAAATTTGACGAACTCAAGTGTACCGATGGTACCTAAGATGGAAATGAATAAATGAAAAATGAAATGAAAAATACTTGGCAATTGGCCTTGATATTGCCAAGGCATTTGATCGGCTTTGGCACAAGTCGCTCTTGGGCAAATTGCCGGCTTACGGACTTCCTTCTGGCCTCTGTGACTGGGTCGCCGACTTCCTACATGGGCGTAGCATTCAGGTCCTAGTGGACGGTTGCTCGTCGGACGCCATGTCAGTGAACGCCGGCGTACCACAAGGATCTGTGTTGTCACCCACGCTGTTTCTTCTGCATATCAATGATATGCTGTCTCTGGGCAACATACATTGTTATGCGGATGACAGTACGGCACACGGATCCTACACCAGTCACCCTTCAGCCAGTCGGGATATTGTGGATGAGAAGAGGCGAAGACTTGTGTCTGAGCTCGAACACACACTCGGCTCTATTTCCGAATGGGGCCGTAGCAATTTGGTCGAGTTCAACGCTTCCAAGACACAAGTTTGCGCGTTAAGTGCGTAGAGAGCGGCGTTCACACCGGCTCCTTCATTCCAAGGCACGTCGCTTAAATTAAGCGAACACCTCGGGGTCCTCGGAGTCGAACTGTCGCACGACTTGAACTTTCGTCGCCATATCGAGGGGAAGGCCAAGCTGGCTTCTAAAAAGCTGGGCGTACTCAATAAGGTGCGACGGTACTTCACGCCGGACCAAAGGCTGCTTTTGTATAAATCGCAGAACAGGTCCTGCTTGGAGTACTGCTCGCACCTGTGGGATGGCTCTGCCAAATACCAGCTTGCGCCTCTGGACTCGATCCAGCGTCGAGCCGTGCGACTAGTGGGTGACCCCGCAGTGTCCCGCGATCTAAAACCACTGCAACACCGTAGGGATGTCGGCTCCCTAAGTGTGTTCTATCGCTTATTCCATGGGGAGTACTCAGAGGAGCTGTTTAACGCAATCCCGCCGTCCCCTTTCCATCTCCGCACCACATGAACTGGGCAGGGATTGCATCCCTATACGCTGGACTTACCGCGGATGCGTACTAATCGATTCTGCAGATCATTCCTCTACAGAACCGGTAAACTCTGGAATGCTCTCCTTGCTCATATATTTCCCCCCAAGTACAGTCTCGGGTCCGTCAAGAGGGGCGTGAATGGGCACCTGTCAGGCCGGCATGGCATTCGCAACCCCCGCATACGACCGAATGTCCATGGGCGTCGTTAGACACCTTATGGGTGGCTCGGCGCCATATGTCGCGCTTTCAATAAAAAAAAAAACGTTCCTCCATTCTCTTCGCCTCAAGACTCTACCTGCAGCGGTCTTCATGCAAGAAGCACACAGCGCCTCCTGGCGGAAAGGAGAAGAGTCCGGTTGCCTAGGCGACGGACTGTTGTGATCTGACACGTCCGAAAATACAAGCGGGAGCGGGCGGTTTTGTTCAAACATTTTGCTCTGGAAAAGATAAAATCCACCCTGATCGAGCGCGGCGCGGGCTCTCAGGGCTTGTTGCGACCTAATACGTTATAAGTATAGTGAGTGTAGTTTCCGAAGTGTGTGCGTAGCTGGGCCCAGCAGATCCTCGGACACCGGGACGTTTCCGTGCCAATCGACGACCACCACCTGAAGGACCGAGCTATCGAAGGTGCGGCTGCGGGCGGAGACATCAACATCCAGGTAGGAGGTACCACACCACCACACACTTTGCGCTACACCTCGAAGCTAGTCCGACGAATCCCGACGCTGCTCAGAAGGAGTCCAACATTTCCCTGTGTTCCCCCGACGCCATCCAGATGCAGTCCGACATCTACGTGAGCTCGGAAGCTAGTCCGACGAATCCCGAAGCTGCTCAGAAGGAGTCCAACATTGCCCTGCGTTCCCACGACGCCATTCAGACGGAGTCCGACATCTAAGTGAGCTCGGAAGCTAGTCCGACGAATCCCGACGCTGCTAAGAAAGAGCCCGACACTGCGCTGGGGTTCCCCGACACAATACAGACGGAGCCCGACATCCAAGTAAGCCTCAAAGCTAGTCCGACGAATCCCGACGCTGCTCAGAAGGAGTCCGACACTGCCCTGCGTTCCCCCGACGCCACCCAGACGCAGTCCGACATCTAAGCGAGCTCTGAAACCAGTCCGGCGAATCCCGACGCTGCTCAGAAGGAGTCCGACACTGCCCTGCGTTCCCCCGACGCCATCCAGACGCAGTCCGACATCTAAGCGAGCTCCGAAACCAGCCCGACGAATCCCGACGCGGCTCAGAAGGAGTCCGACACTGCGCCTGCGTTCCCCCGACGCCATCCAGACGCGGTCTGACATCTAAGCGAGCCTCGAAGCCAGTCCGACGAATCCCGACGCAGCTCGGAAGGAGCCCGACACTGCCCTACGTCCCCCGACGCCATCCCGACGGAGCCCGATACTGCCCTGCGTTCCCCGACGCCATCCAGACGGAGCCCGACACCTAAGCGAATTTCCGAAGTCAGCCAGACGGATCCAGACGCTACGCCAAACTAATCCTATCACGAAGCGCAAAATAAGATCTGAACTGACTGATAGATAACAGTAGACAACACCCGTCGCCGCCGCGTAAACCAGCCTCGGGGAAACTTGTAAAAGTCCCAATCGTCTCTTATTTACCCCTTATGAAACTATCAAACCCAGAATATGAGTACCGCTGCGGTGACGGCGTGATATTGCATGTGCACAGTCGCACCCCCACCCAACTACAGTCCACCCACTAACACCACGGGGTGAGAACGACTGTTGCGTACAGCGGCCCCATTCGGAAATAGACCGAAGCGTTTGTTTGAGATCAGACACAAGTCTTCGCCTCTTCATCCACAACATCCCGTCTGACTGAAGGGTCGTCACTGGTATAGGATCCATGTGCTGTACTGTCATCCGCATAACAATTTATGTTGCCGAGTGGCAGTATGTCATTGATATGCAGAAGAAACAGTGTTGGTGACAAGACAACACAGATCCCTGCGGTACGCCGGCATTCACTGACAGGGCGTCCGAAGAGCAACCGTCCACTAGGACCTGAATGCTACGCCCATGTAGGAAGTCGGCGACCCAGTCGCAGAGGCCAGAAGGAAGTCCGTACGACGGAAGCTAGCCCAGAAGCGATTTGTGCCAAACCCATTCGAATGCCTTGGCAATATCGAGACCAATTCACACCGTTTCAGCACCAATGCAGGAATCATATCCGGCCCACTCGCCTTCCTGGTGTCTAGGGAGATAAGCTCCGCCCGCACAGTTCGTTGTCGGAACTGTACTTCCGGCATGGAGTTCTCACACCTAGTTATGGATGGGGGGATGGCACCCCATCGTCCAGGGTGGAGTTCTACGCAAAGAGAGCATTTACATTTGTGGAGTGGGCAAGTGAGCCCCCAGGACACTGTAGAGGTGGAAGGGAGGAGCGGTAGAAAATCGATACGACAGATTTGGCGAGAGACCAAAACTCACGGCTCCCAGTTGGGTGCTGGTTCAGCCTATCACCAACTCTGCCGATATGCTCGAATTTGGCCCTGACGATAGCCCTCTTGCAGGATCTGGAGAGGCGGTTGTATTCTTTCTTCAGTTCGGATACATTAGGATCGCGTCTGGCACGAGCGCACGACCATGCACGATAAGCTGCGCCATTAGCTGCGACAGCTTCACCACAGTCGCGGCTGTACCAGGCCTGGCTTTTACCACCGAGGCGCACGAGGGCGCTGGGAATGAACATCTCCATTCCCCCCAGAACCACCTCGGCTACGGCATTGGCGCATTCTGCCGGAATGCGCCAATGCGTAGCCAAGGTGTAGATCATACGAGGTGTAGATCATCCGAACTGAAGCATAGCTCTCTCCATGGGTAGGATGTGATGTATTCTCGCATCCCGTCCCAATCCGCTGACACGTAGTGCCAAATTGGACGCATTCCTCCAGTACGAGACTAAGGAGGCAAAAATGGCACCGTGGACCCCACTAAACAGTGGTCAGAGAAGCCAAGAGGAGTGCTCACTGTGACTTTGTATCCAGCAGGGTTCGTCGTCAGCAGAAGATCCAGCAGAGAGGGTGCATGACCGTCCATGTCTGGCACTTTGGTAGGTTGGTCTATCAGTTGAGGCAGGTCATGCGTCAGGGCGAAGTCGTAGGCGGCTCTCCCCTCGAAGTCAGTTCTCCCGGAGCCCAGCCACTCCTCGTGATGGGCATTAAAATCCCCAAGCAGAACCATATCCGCGGATATATATATATATAGGGAAACTACATGCACTTCATCTGCCGCTCTACTCAAGTGCTCGAACAATCGAGCTGTCCCCGCGTCGTCTGAGTGCGACCTGTAGATACTTACAGGCGGACACACGCGACTCCGTCCCCAAGTGAACCGATTTTGATGATTCTTTTTTTATTTGAAAGCTGGTGCTTTCCGTGTGGTCCCATTTCAATTTCATCAAGATCGGATTGGAAAGCGAGGCGGATTCGCGAAGCCAAAGGCCGAGCGATTCCGCCGAGTACATTAATAGCAAAAAATTACTAAAAAAACTGAAATAAAAAACTATTAAAAAAATATAAAAACCGCCTTCAAAAATGTATGAAATAAAAAAAATCGAACCCTAGAGTTAAAGGCGGTGCTAAAGCAAGCAAAAATAACCGACCGCCTTCAACTCTAGGGTTCGATTTTTTTTAATTTCATACATTTTTGAAGGCGGTTTTTAATTTTTTAAATAGTTTTTTTACAAAAATGTATACACTTTATTTACATACAGACTGTACGTGCATGAAATATGTTTAATAAGTTGTTTCGACATACTGTCATACAAATTAAATTACATAACGAAAGTTAAATTTTAAAAGTTCCTAATACTATATAGGCCCTACATTTTCGTTCCATAGGCGGCAGGACGGCGGCGCGGCGGAGCGGCGTTGTAGTGGGACGACAGAGGTGGCGGGCGGAATAGCGAGCCGCGAGCATCGACGACGCTCGCGTAGTCGCGTGTCGTCTCGTCGGTCGCGGTGCGGGACGATGAGCTGCTGGCGCGCGAGCGGGCGGGCTTATTCTTCCCCACTCCCCGCAGCCCTCCCGCACCCCGAGTTCAGTGTAGTGCGAGCGCGCGCTTTTTAAACGTTGTTTTATTATATTGCGATACTCGAAACTACTCGAAAGTTCATGTTTAATGGAGAAATTTTATTGGATAATATACAATTATATTATATTTTGATGTTCTGTGTCTAATAAGTTAATAAAAACAGACGAAGCAATTTTTCACAGTGCTTGGGTTATTGCCAAAAATATGTAAAGGTGTGATCGATAAGGAAAATTTCCTAGATAATTGTGAAAAGCGATATATTTAAAGAAATTAGGAGATGAAAAAAAATTAAAATTGACAGAGTAATTTTTATAGGTATTTTCAAATTTCTGCCTGTTCGAAATCGAAATTTTCCTAGATAATGTTATATATATACTCTTATTAATATATAATATCATATTCCGAAAGAATTTTGGACGGAGCAATTTTTCACAGCGAATTATTGCCGAAAATCTGTAAAGGTGTGATCGATAAGGAAAATTTCCTAGATACTTGTCTAAAGCGATATATATAAATAAATTAAGACATATAATAAAATAAAAATTGACAGAGCAATTTTTCTGAAGAAGTTGTGATACAAAATAGGTATTTTCAAATTTCTGCCTATTCGAAATCGAAATTTTCATAGATAATGTTATATATATACTCTTATTAATATATAATATCATATACCGAAGGAACTTCGGACGGAGCAATTTTTCACCAGCAGTTATAAGCGATTTTCATCTTTACGTATAAATACCTACCTTCCAAACATCAAAAATCCTAGATAATTTGTCAAACGTGTATTTTAAACCCTACTTTATCACACTGCAAAGATTCAGCGACAGAGGAATTACGTCGAGTGGAAATGCTTCATTGATTGGAGTAAGTAGCTGAATCTGCTGCCGTTGCGCCTAACTGAGCGTGTTTTTTCGAGGAGAGGTGATTATGGCTCTGTCGAATGCTTGTTTGGTCCCTCGGAACAGCCATGTTGGTTAGAAGTTCAGTAACTGCCGTAATTAATTATTATAACCCTTCCTTTTGGCTTTTCTGTGGTCAAGTAAAAATTCGTAATATGATAAAATTAGCTAAGTCGGTGTATCAGATGCATCCTATTCAAAATGTTTCGTATTCAGAAGTGGCCTAATGAGTGAATAGTAACAATGTTATTGAGGTTTTTCACAGAGCTTAATCTAAAAGCTTGAAATTTTAAAAAATTGTAATAAGTTTTTTTTGTTTTAACTTAAATAACTGTGACCTAAGAGGTCACAGTTTGAAACTCAATGTAACAAGCTTCTCAACCGAAGAAAGAAAATACTTCCTGACTAACAGAATCGTAAACAACTGGAATAAACTGCCCGAGGAAGTTATTGAAGCACCCACAATAAACACATTCAAAAATAGGCTTGACAAGTATTTAAAATCGAAGAAATATAACAAATAGCAACACCAGTGATCATCATAGACATGAACATATCAGCATATTAAGCTGCTAGTCCATTAACAAATAATAATAAATAATAAGTTATTCGAGGTTCAAACATTTATGTTGACCCTCTGTTTAATATCTATCGACAGTTTGAGGGCTACACTTATCGCATGACCTATTATCTAAAATTACAACTCTGTTCCACAGGGAGGCTGGGTGGTGAAGCTGGATGTAGACCTCGAGAAAGGAGGGATAAAGCTCGACCCTGACTTCCTCGTGGACTTCGGTTCAGAACCTAACGGTCCTGTTCTTCCGCACGAGATGAGGTAAGAACTCAATTTATAGTTCAAGACATTCTTACGAGGTCAGAGTATGAAGCAGTCTTCGATTACAACTGTAACTATTTGAATTAATGAAATATAAATCGCCCGTTGTCACTTTTAGTAAAACATGAAAATAAAAAAAAATATCGCACCTAAAGAATAAGAATAATGTACTTATTTCTAATGTCAGAACATAGATATATACATACACTAATTAAATAAAACCAGTGTTCGATTTTATTCGGTGCAGCTTTCATGATGTCCTACGGCGTCTTTTTTTACCAAAAGAAATATATTTTCGTTTAGTTACAAAAAAACGCTGTCCAAAAATTAAATGATTTGTGTAGTTTACTCATTGAATTCTAAAAATAAACTTTATTTTTCGCAGATATCCAGGAGGCGATTGCACTTCCGACATCTGGCTCGTTGAAGACGAATGAACATATTGATTTTGAGAATTAAAATTGTATCGTATAATCCAAACCTTTTTCATAAGTTTACGTACCTACAGTGCATTTTTATTTAAGGCAATAAATACCCTAGGCACGTTGTGTAATTCTGTACATAATATTGATGATTTTTTTTTTTTATTTACAAAGGCCAGTTTTGTTATAAGAAATTTAAAAACACATTACCTTAAAAAACTATAACAATAAATAGAGAACTCAATCTAGAATATTTTTTTTAATTTTCGAATTGATGTTAATAATTATTCGAAAAAAAATCGTAAAGCAGCACCAAAATTTACGTTTTATTCGCTTTGCAATAATGCAAGCAATATTTTGATTATAAAAACAACCAAAATATACCTTATATTATTTGGCATGACGGTATTGTAATTTTTTAAATGTTAATTTTGCTTGAACGATACACCGAAATATTGTATCAAATTCTACAAAATTCGCGGCTGCTAGCTGTTGATATCGTCTTAACAATAATAAATTATGAAGGTAATAATGTTCAAATGAGTTTTGCAGTAACGTGCCAAAATGTACATAATATAACAACATAGGTATACAAAGTAATTTTGTCAATAAAATAAATATGATATTCACTAATAAAATACTTTTACTTAAGAATACTATTCGTTTTAATCAAATACATACCAGCTATTTTCATGCTCAGTAGCCGGTGGCGCTAAGGGACGACCCAACTGCTCGGATCCGGTGCTGCTTTTCGCATTCCACGTAAAACTGTACAACACTTCGCTTATCTTTTTTTTATGTACTCCTTTATGCTTGTGGCTGAGTCGGAGGGGCCAAAGCACATGCTCCGACCTGCCAATATCATCTCCGAGAAGGTAGGTGCCATTCCCTCGATTGCTGGCTATACTGGACTAGAGGAGAACACAACCGAGGCTGCTATGCGGCCATCTTAAATCCAGTACGGTGGTACCAACCCAGTTTGGCTACAATTTGAGCCTACCACCTAGTAAGGGGCAAGGGATCTTATTAGGTGACGCTGAATGAGGGTTTGTCGAAACGGCTATGAAAATAGCGAAGCACTAACATGAAACGTAGTTCACTATGGTGTATTGGGCTAGCATCACGGGTGTAGTAAGTGATCAACCATGCCAGGTCCGATGAAAATATAAATAGGTACCCCACATGGTAGTTCTACGTCTACATTAGGTCCTATGAAAATTTATCATAGCGCTTAATAGTTGGTACGTCTGAAAAAAAGAGGAGTAAACACTAAAACTGCACACAAAGCCTAGCGTAGGGCTTAATTAATTTATGCTACAGTTGCTAAATTCAGTCTTGAAAATGAACAAAACAGTGAAGTGTCCAGTCAAAATTCTCTCGCTCATAATAAAAAAACCTTCGCAAACTCGATTCACTTCCACAAAGCGAGCAAACTACAAAATCACGTCTCCCTCAAGTGCAGAAATTTTCCGTCCGATTGAAATAACAAAAGGCTTTCATTAAACGAGCTGCGCAGTCCGGGACAGAGGCACGGATTTGCATAGATAATGTACGTATTTAGAACGGACAAAGTAGAGCTTTAATGCCCATTCAGTTGAGCTGGCTGAGTTGAGAGCGTATTTAGAGCGTGCGGCAGCGTATGGGCCCAACAGAGGCTCTTTGACGAGGCTTCTTTGAATAGCAACCGCTTTCATAGGTCCACTCTTCTGCTTGCGCGGTGGAAAGTTGCATGCGGGTAGAACCACTGAAGGCCAATCCACTATGTAGAAAAAAAACCGGCCAAGTGCGAGTCGAACTCGCGCACCGAAGTTTCCATATCGCCATGTCATGGTCAGAGCTGCTTCATACTGTTTTCGGTGGATAGCGCGAGTCCAACGGGTCCCTGCCGCTGAAGTCTGGAGGAAAATTAGAGAGGCGTATGTCCAGCAATGGAAGCACAGCCACCCATGTCGATTCTATATGTAAAAAGCGGCAAAGTGCGAGTCGGACCTGTGCACCGAGGGTTCTGTACCACTACGTAACTGGCAGGTTTTTATTATTTAATGTTTTACTTTAGAGTTTGCACTACAATCATACGAAGTTTGACGCTTGTGTGTATAATGGTTTTTTCGATAGAGCAAAAACAAAATAATCGCAAAAAAAAGTTTAATGTAATATAATTTACCTAACTACAAATTATTTCGTTCAGTTGTGATGTGAGACCTTAATTTTTGCCTTTCAAATTCTAGGTTTTGAATTTATTTGAGAGACCTCTACCCGTTCCTGAGAAAGAAAACGGGTCTTGACAGACAGACGGACAACAAATTATAGCATCATTTCCGTTTTTTTTATTTTAGAAAAAATAAAAATAGAGCTATAATTTTTTTTCTCTTTGTACAAATATTGGCCTTACTTAGAACTTAACACACATTTGGTAAACTTTCAAACCCAATACGACTCTATCCCGAGTTATCCCGACCGAAGATCATACTAAGTGATATAGCCAGAGCTTACCAGCATGCGAACCCAATACAAGCTCTTTGACAGGGCCTCCTTTGACTAGGTGTACAGGCACGCTTTCATAGGAAGGCTCACTGTACCGATCATGCAGTGGGAAATAGTGCGGGTACCGAGCTTTCGGCAGCGAGCGAGTAATGAACGAATCAATATTTCAAAGCAGCTGGCGAGACTCCACCTCAATTCTGGTTATTCGATTTTCAGTAAATATTATTGAAGTTTGAATGACACAACGTCACGGCGAATGAATTGCTCAATTATCCGTTAAGTACTTCCGTGAAGTAAGACGCCGCGGCGTTTCCACACGCGCGCAGTTTCCTCACGGCGCGCCGTGAGGAAACTGGTGCACCAACCTAAAGTTGACTAGAACAAATTGCAAACTGCAATAAGCGCCATCTGCTCGACCGAAAAGTGTTATGCATACATACATACATGTATTCGTACTACACATATAATATACAATTAATGTCACCTAGCTTATAGAACTAAAGCAACCAAACTTTCATATTTCTTAGGCAGAAGGGCAAATTATGTTATACAGTATCCGAAAACGTTTCTGTTCCACCTAGCTGGATAGATAGGCGCTCTTTAAAATATTTATTCGCATTTCTGCCTATATGCAAATGTTCCCAAATCCTTCCAATCACACGTTACTTGCGTAATCTCAAGAATAATTAATTACTCAGTCAGCGCGAAGAGGCACACCTAGGAACTCTGAAAATCCAAGCGTTTACGCTCTCAAACTTGAGAGCGCCTCGGGCGTGCGGGTTAAGTTTTAAAAGCATACCTCATCTTCAAAGAACGACGTAAGGGAGCAAAGTGCTCCTGAAATTCCGCAGACGCACGACTTGCCATAGTGCATGATGTTACGGAATGCCATTCGTCAGCGCTGAGATAAGCACAATCGATCGAATCATTTATGATCGAATATGATCGCATATTCCATAAGGTGGACTTTGATTTTAACGAAGGTTTTAAGTTAAAATATTCTTATAAATTATTGCAACGCCGTTTTGGGACGGACGAATAGTAATACCTATCTAGAAATATATTTTAACGTATCCCCTATATCGGTGATTAAATGTTGCATTTTTATTTTGCAAAATTCCCACATAATTATATAATGCAGTGCAAAAGACATTATTGCAGAAATAATTTCTTTCAGCCAACTCATAACCACACCTTGTTACCGCAACTGTCTTAATAACTTGACATATGATAGTAAATTCTCCTTGCTATTTGACACACTCAACCTTTGAGAATAGAATAATAGAGTTAGGGTATAAACATTTTCGCACAAAAGTGTTTACCATTTATCATTATTATACTTGAGTTTGTCTGTAATTGGTAAAACGTGGGACACATTTGTCAATTATTTTGTAAGTACTAGCTTTTGCCCGCGGCTTCGCTACGCGTGACTTATTGCTCACAGGTCAGGCCACCGATGACGTATCGTTATGATTTATTTCTCAAAACCACCTTGAGAAAGTGACAGAATGTAACACCGCATGTAAATCGATCAAATGGTTCTCGAGTTTTAAGGATATTCATATATTTACGTACGTTACACGATCGTCCGTAGAAACTTCGCTTCGCTATTTTTTAGGATGAGACGGCACATTTATTTATTGCTTTACTCGAAGCACTCAACAAAACATTTTCAACTTACACTAGCGATCCCGCCACTAGAAATTATGGATGCGACTCACGTGTGTCGGCTCACGGTCGATGACGACAGGCTAAATAGAATCTCGCTTCGTTAAGTACGGCCCGGCCGGGCGGGTCCGCCTCGCTAGTTTGTGCCCGACCCTGCGCGGGGAATAATTTGGGAACGCCACGTCAAGTGAGCGCGGATTTCCTAAGCTAACATCTTCTATGAATCTGGAATGTAGGGTAAGGAAATGAAGGTGAAATTATCCACTCTCACTGAGGTCTGATGAAATGAATCGATAGTGAGAAATTTAGCTGTGATTAAATTCTTGCGGCACTATGTACATAGGGCTATTCAACTGAATTATTCTTAGCGTATATACCCTGAAAAAGACTTGATGTTTAACTATTCTAGTAAATACCATACATATGGTCTTAACTAGAATAGTTAAACATCAAGTCAAATATAGGCATGTGGAGAGTCATATAAAAACTTTATTGCTCCAAATATATTTTACGGAAATAAGCACGATACAATAGTTTACATGAGGGACAAAGGCGGACTTATACCCTACAGGGATTTCTCCCAGTCAACATTTGGATGTTTGAGAGTCGTATGTTGTGAAATATAAGTAGTTAGTAGCAAAAGACTTCATTGTGGGAATGTAAAGTATAGTATATACATATGAGGAATTAACAAGAAATACTAGGTACGTGCAGTACCCGGCAGTATTTTTTTTTATAGGAACTGACACGGTTGGCTTCATCACCTACAACATCCGTGATGTCAGTCCATAACACCGGGTAAACTAGGTCCATGCCAGTGCTTCCCTTCATTTCCTGTCAGCTACACTAGACGGAAAACACGAACTATTGACCTAGCCATTTCGACCGACGTTTCATTCAGTGCGGTGGTACCAGCCCGGGCGGGATAAACCCTACCACCTAGCAAGGTAAGAAGGGGAGGGAGGAACCTACAGTTTTACGTGGAATCCGAAGCACGTTCAGCCTCCAACGGTCGAGCGGTCACCCATCCAAGTACTGACCGCGCTCAGGGTTGCTTCGACCGACCGCACCACTGAGCTAGCGAGGCTGACGAATACTGAACATCGAGCTTTAGAAAGAGACAATCCGGTTGTAGAGCGTCGTCCCTGTCGCACGCGTGCGACATATGTACTTTGACATAATTAAACCATTTATAGATCAGAGTAAAATTCGCAAACGGAAACATTTAGAATGCTCGAAGTGTCGACAAAAGGGAAGACAAACCTAATCTTTGACGTGGAAATGAAAGCGTCGAACTGTGAACAGAAGCGGACGAAGGCGACCTGGACAGATGGTAGAGTGCATGGAGTTAAATATCTAGAAGGAATATCCATTGTCGAAGAGATGAATGAACCGTGCGCACACAAAATACAAAACATAGCGCGGTCGGTTTTTTTAATTTGGTCAAGTCAAGAGTTTGTAATATGACAACCCATAAAATTGTTTACGTGTCCGAAAAGCCGAAGACGAAATGTATCGTTACCTTTTCGCATACTTAAGAGTGTGGAATATCCCATCGGTGACGACGGTACGACAGGGACGACGCTCTACAACCGGATAGTCTCTTTCTGAAGCCCGATGTGCATTATTTACTACCGCGTACTATAAAGCCAATGCTTACGACATGGCGTAAGCGTATGTCCTATTTTTGTTTTTTTTTTATGGAAACTGACACGGTTGGCTACATCACCTGCTACATCTGTTATATCAGCCCATAACACCTTGGTGAGCTAGGTGTCATGTCAGTGCTTCCCTTCGGTCGTGCCGGCTACACTGAACTGAACAGAACTGTTGACATAGCCGTTTCAATCGACCTTTCATTCAGAGCGGTGTTACCAATACGGACGGGTTAAACCCTACCACCTAGTAAGGAAAAAGGGAAGGGACTTACAGTCTTACGTGGAATCCGAACCACGCTCAGCCTCCAACGGTCGAGCGCTCACCCGATTAAGTATTGACCGCGCCCAGGTGTGACCAGATCACGACCGACTGTCGACCGGCCGCACCACTGAGCTACCGAGGCTGACTACAACTACTTACTCTTCCCACTTATGCATTGGCTGTCCTTCTCTAAAAGCCAATGTTTCTTATAGTAAAAGTACTCTAAAATATGCAATGCAATGCCACTTCTGAGTACTTATTACCATGGTCGATTGAAATCAACGAGGGCGCGAGGCAAGTCAGTACCTTCGCTGAAAGGCAGAGACGACGTGTATTCATTGGACTGAAAATGTATTTATAACTTCACTGCCTTTTAATCAGTTTACCAGTGACGCGGCCTTTTATTTGTAAGCAAGGACAACCCTTCTACAGGATTATCTAATGTTTTAGAATTACACTTCAAATGCATATTATGTCTCCATTATTCGGTTTATTCTATAGACTTATCAGAGGTTTCGTTCGCATTAATGTTGGTTTTACAAATTTGAAGTTCAATACAAATTGTGAAACAGGTAATTTTAAATCGATTTGAAAACAAAGAATAAGAAAAAAATCTATTTATATAAATTAGAAAATAATCAATGGAAAAAAAGAAAGAAAGAAAATATATTTATTATCCCGAATTCATACATTACGGATACTCACAACATAATACAGGTACAATCCTTTTATCCTTTTACTTTAAGTGAGCTAAACTTGTATATATATACCTATTATACATAGACATTTTGTATTTAGATAATGTTATTTTGTATGAGTTTTTCGGTTATGCGGTATTTAAAGCGACTCACTTTTAAAGTCGACGTTTCGTCCCTCGCTCCGGGGACATCGTCAGGACTCGCGGAACTGCGACGACCTGGAGGACACCCGACTCGTCGTCCAGTCAGATGTCAACAGATGTCAGTTGACATCTGACTGGATGCACTACCGCATAACCGAAAAACTTATACAATGTGTAATAGCGGTAAAAGCCTAAACGAACATAATGTTATTTTGATCCAAGTTTATTTAGACAGGTCTAGACGCCGCCGAGCGAAGCTCGGTCGCCCAGATACTAATTTTATTATGCATGAATGCAGAATAAAGGAGCTAGCTCAGCGTTATACTGCAATCCCCGAGCGAGGAATGCAGCGCTGATTTTCAGCCAGCCCCATTTCCTCAACAATTAAAAATAAAAACAATAATACTCGATACACATAAAACGAAATATTATATAGCTTGATGTAAGAAACTGAATTTTAAACTGTAATTAACAAGCAACTACAACCAGAAACTGAAAGCCTTGTCGACGAACAAGTGGCTTACCACCTTAACGCTCACATTAGTATCAAAGTTAAACATTTGTCAATCCAATATGCTAACTACGAGTACTTGCGGGAAACTTTAGCTTTGTTTGACATTGAGATTAGGACAAGTTGACATTATTGTGTTGAACCTAAATATATTAAACTCCCGTTACTTGGAGAGTTGTGTGTGACAGTAGTTTGGAGTTTTAGCGGTTTGAAATACACGTATTTCAAACCAAACACGGAAAAAGCAAGTTGCACACAACTTGCTTTTTCCGTGGCTTCGATAGTATGAAGTTGTGTTTTAAAAAAATATAGTACACAAAACAGACAGACAGACAAACACCATCATTTATCAATTAATTGCAACAACAATTAGGGAGGGAGATTCATAAAGCTCAACAATCTACCTAACAAGTACGATAACAGGTACGTGAAAATCTGTGAAGGTAAAACTAGCAACGTCAATGGTTTAATCAGGCGTCAGTTCGACTCAAATGGAAACAATTAGGCGACTATAACTTTCCACTTGAGGACAGACAACCGAGTCGCATGCGAGATAAAGTTTCTTCACCGCATACATTTTGGTGCAGAGAATAGGAACTCTATTGTCAGAAACTAGAATTCAAAGTGCAATGGGCTTTGGAAGGAGTAGAGATATGGGGATTTATAAGATAGGTAGGAAGAATATACTTTTCGTTTAATCTTTTCTTCTCGTCTCATCTCATCTATATTAACCATCCTCACACATTTTCACACCTCTGCACATCTTTGCACATCATTGCAGGGCGACACAAGGACGATTTAGATAAAATAGACCTGTTCGAAGAACTTTTCTTAAGGTGTTCCGTGAACTTGAAGCAAATATGAATTAGGGGAGATGGGTTAAGCGAAACGAGTTCCAGCCATGTTCAGAATTAGACTGATTTCATGCTATAGATTCATACTTATCTACAGCACATATACATTTCGCTTAAACCGAATAGTACGAAGTTTTACGAGTACCTATGTTCATAATCGCAATAATACACGCAGTAATCGGTAGTATGCTACAAAAACTCGTGAATCACACACAACACAACACCGACCACCCCCTACAGAAAATTGTTAGGACATGAACACGGTGTACCTACTGTTTCTATGAGTTGTTTCAACATATCGTATGTACTATCTGTCCTAGCATGGGCGATTATTCCGTTACCTGAGTTAGTCGCGAGATGAGAAGCGGTTAAGGGACGGACCGACTCGACTCTAACTAATAAATTGCGACCAATCACGTTCGTCGATGGCGAGGTAGATTCACTTTGTGTCCAATGTCTTGGCTGATAATTTTGCTTGGATTAAGTTACTAGGGCATTTTCAAAAATTAATTGTGGACTGGTCAAAAAGGTAATGAATGATGTTTATAGTTCGAGACACTGAAATAGAGCTCTGGTCACTATAATGTTTTGTATGTTTTGTGTCTCGTAAGTACCTACTTAATCAATAGGTTTTACTTTCTTTAATATTTTCGTACCGTGTGGGGCCGGTACTTAAAAAGAATAGCCTCACAGCATCTCTCCCCGTGCATGTCGTAAAAGGCGACTAAGGGATAAGGACAAGATGTCGTGCTAAAGGGCGACAGGCTCGCCACCTCTCACCTTGGCACGGTACTTCCACCGAGTCATGCAGCAGGTGGGTCTTCGTGCCTTACTTGCTTGATCGATTGAATCTTGTTCGAATACTTTGCGAAACGTGGTGGCCGGTGTTGTGCTGTAATTTACCAGAGTTCTTGTAGCACAACACCGATTACTCTGCTTACCCTGATTGTCGGGATTCAGCGTGTGTGATATGTATGTATATGTATAATATGTTCGATTACCATTACGGCCAATTTCACCATCTTTTGCTAAAATATAGCTGCCAATTAAATCCTGTCAAATGTGTGAGAAATGTAATTTTAACCCACAAATACCTGTGGGACGAAACTTAAATAATAAAAGCCGGCCAATTAAGTGGTGGTACAAAACCATCGGTGCGCGAGTCCGACTCGCACTTGGCCTTTTTTTTGAGGATATAAAAAAAAAGTAAAAATAAACCAAACATAATTATTAAAGTCATTGATTTCTCATAAAATCAAAACCACGTTGGCTTGCCAAAGTTGCCGAAAAGCGGCCTTCCCTATCCAAAATGTCCTCTACTCCATCATTACCAGCGCCTTCCACTTCACACTCTCCAGAATAACTTAGCAGCAGTCCAACTGATGACGTCATTAGTCAAGCTTTCAACGCCAAGGAAAAATACTTGAGTGGACAAAGAACGCTCATTTGTTACTTAGTTCAGGGCAATCAGGAACGATTACCTACCTCTGTCGCTCCTGTTACACCCCTAGTTGGGATTGGTAACGAGTTCGAAAATGGGGTAATATTTCGGTTACACTGACTACCTAATACAGTATCGTTGCTTGATCGCAAAATTATGCGACACTTCGCTTCGTTCATCGATTTCATCCAACGTCAATTATTGTATGCACACTTTAGTAAGAAATTTGCAATCAAAATTTGCAAATTTCTTACTAAAGTGTGCATACAATAATTGACTTGTAAAAAAAAATAATTGACTTGTTGATTGATTTGTAAAAAAAAAAAAATCCGTGCTCGAGATGCAGAGAGATCTAATCAATTTTGAACCAAAATCGGGTTGTTCTTAAAATAACACAACATGTTCTCTACTTTCAAACATATTGGGCATATCTCGGGGCATACGAAGATTTTTAAAATCCTATAAATTATTACAAAATCTGAAAATATTTATTTATTTAAAATTAGGTAGATCGTATAAAACAATTGTTTTTTTTTTAAGTATGACTAACTTGGTTTTATTTATAAGGTCCTTACACACAGAACAGCGATTCGGATTCTTTCTCAGTGTCTTCTTTCTTGAGTCTGTACAGGCTTACTTTATTCAGTTTATATTTTAATCATTCTACTCGTATGATTTTGTTTCTTGAGTGAAATCCATATTACAAACCCATTCAATTTAATTCGAACAGAATTAAGCAGGAAATAATTAATTCGAAGCATAGTGAAAATATATAAGAAACATTTTTATTCGAAAGCTTGATGATTTTACTAATAATGAAAATTCTAAGGGCCAGAACAAAGTCAAACGTCGCTTTTGAATGGTCTGTCCTTAGTCGTTTACTCATTGCATTTAAACTCGTATTTAATTGAATTATTTTCCTAAAAAAAAAAACACGAAAAAAAATCCATGACGACGGATTTGAAGCCATTAAATTTCCTCAGAGAGCAAGGAAATTATTTTGTCAGATTCAGGGCTAATGGGAGAAAAGCGAGAACGACGTCATAGGGAAGAATTATTGCCGGGTGTCGTGGAACCTAATTCTTTATTCGTTTCGAGAATTTAGTACTGGAAAATTATATCTTTAAAAGGTGCAAATGAATAAAATACATCTAAATATTTAATAAAGTATTTATTAAAATGAATTCCCATTATTTAATAAATCATATTTTGAATACATGCATTTAACTTTAAACATTAATAATTATAATAAATTAATTGTATAGATGCCTCTAAAAGCGTATCTTCTTAAAACAAATAACTTCCTAAAATACAAATACACACACACACACACACACACACACATCACACACGCTGAATCCCGACAATCGGGGTAAGCAGAGTAATCGGTGTTGTGCTGCAAGAACTCTGGTAAATTTCAGCACAACACCGACCACCACGTTGCGCAAATTATTCGAACAAGATTCAATCGATCAAGCAGCAAGTAAGGCACGAAGACACACCTGCTGCATGACTCGGTGGAAGTACCATGCCAAGGTGAGAGGTGGCGAGCCTGTCGCCCTTTAGCACGGCATCTTGTCCTTATCCCTTAGTCGCCTTTATGTACAAAATAAACCATAACCCGTACCAGAAGAGATTTTAACCTAAATAAAATTGTTCGTAACTAGTATGTCGACCACTACTGAACCAAAATTGCTAGTTGAGCATTATTGGCTGACTGGTTATCATAATTGATGACTTTGTCGATGCATAATTATTGAAATGTTTTCGACTGTGTCCGTTTTGTGCTCAATTAATGCGCCAGTCGCTATTGAATTGCAAATGGCTTGCTGAACATTTTCCAATTCAATAACCTATTAGGAAGTTGCTGAAGACCCTTTCAAAATACTTGCGCAGGAGTAAATTAGGTACTCGAATAACATTTAATATGTCTTCATTAGATAAATGCAAAGCGAAAATGAAGAGAAAAAATACATCCCGACCAGCATTTTTTTCTTCATTTTCGCCTTTGCATTTATCTAATGAAGAAATGTAAAAAGCGATTACATGCTTAGTACTAACATATAAAAAATATTATATTTAATAGTTCACATTCCAGTTTGGTGATTCAAAAATTAATTTCAGTATTGAGTCTAAGGTTTGTATTTAAATATTTCACCTAATAACTTTTAATTGTTAGAAAATGTTTCCAATTTTAGTAATAAAATAATGTATAAGATTTCGAAGGTATTCAGTAATTTATTTGTCTATATTTTATTTATCCATACTTTTTTAGAACATTTAATAATAAACAGTAATCAGAAAGATTATTAAAAAATACTTGCCCTGCTACATGGCTCTGTATCGGCTTAGATGCCAGGGCAACATTTCGTTCAGTTACTAAATTCTTCAGTGATTAGTGGTATCATCTTAGAAACTAATTCAGTGACTGGAGACTCTGGGCCAATGCGTTCTGCGTAAGATTTTCCATTATAACTGAACTCCTCGTAGGAAATCACAGCATCTACTGTAAACCCCAACTTATATCCTAACTTCTGAGATGTAGACGAAGTGAAAATTGCTTGGCATATTTTGGGAAATTTCTTAGTTTCCACATATCGAGACGGCATGGAGGCGTACTTTTGTCCAAGATCCTGAACAGTTATGGTGGCGACGGGGCCATTTTGAAGACTCTCTGCTAATGTCAACGAGTCCTGTGTGAGTAGAGCACCGAGACCCTTGCGTCTGTGTTCCTTGAGAGTAGCCAAGAACATAAGCTCTAAGCTGCAGTCAGTTTTATATCTGTTGGACAAGAAAAACAATCATTAATTAATAGAGTGTTATCAAGGTAAGTCAATTGAAAACCTATAAAAGAGACTGCTTTAGGATGTAAAATTGAATAGCAAATAATTTTAAACTACAAATTATTCTGATTCTCAGTAGCAGACCTCGGATATTCTTGTTTTGAGTCACTTTATCGTGCTGATTGAACTAGTAAGGGATACTAGGCAGAGTTTCCTGGCCTACGGTAGACAGGGGTGTCTACCGTAGGCCAGGTAACTCTGCCTAGGTGTAGTTTCTACGTACGAATAAGTACGCAATTAAACAGTACATGGACGAGATAAGTCAAGGGTATTGCTGGTAAATATAATTTAAGCGTTGGGACCCGAATGACAGGATCAGCTCGATGAGAAAACTTTATAAGAAATAGCAAAAGAAAATGCATATTCTAGAAGGTCCCAAAAGCAAGAGTACATAATTTCTGAAAGTGCATAGCTTACTTCTCAAACAGATTGCACCTGGCGTCCACAGTAGACATGAAGCGTATGAGTGACTGCGCTGAAGGCTGCTTGCATCGTTCTCGCGTGAATTTTTCGAAAAAACTCTCCTCGCTGGATTCGGAGGACGAAAGCTGAAAAAATAAAAAATAAGAATAAGTATGCTTATAGATTGAAATAAAAAGGTTTAATAAAAAGAAAGAAATGAGAATTATCATTTTTTTAATTCTACATATTATACTATTCAAAAGCGGATCCTTCATTCCTTACTTGCTGCCTGATCTGAGTTATCTTGTCCGATTACTTTGCTAAACGTGGTGGTCGGTGTTGTGTTGTAATTTACCAGAATACTTGTAGCACAACACCGATTACTCTGCTTACCCCGATTGTCGGGATACAGCGTGTGGTGTGTATGTATGTAAGCATGCGCTTGCCGTCGCATGTGTGTGTACTAATGCATATTAACGTTGCGTTGCGATTTGAGTGTGGCAAAGAAATTTTTCTATAGATTCTTTGTAACATTTCTCACAATTAACCTTATTCTTGATACATAAAAAGTTACTGTTACAGGTTACAAATTACTGTGATAGGTTACCTTTTACCATCGTTTTACCTGTATTTTGTTGAAGGACACGGCAACCACCCGTCCAGTGGCTGCGCACACGCAGACGAGCGACACACCGTCTAGCGCTGTATCCGCGCACAGTTCCAGCAGCTCCTCCGCGGCCGCCGGATTCTGGTTCACTTCTGAGCCGATACAAACTGCCTCGTCTTGGCAGAATGCTTCACGAATCACCTGGTTGGTCAGGGATATTTATTAATGGTTGCATTGATTTGAAAAAAAAATTGAAATATTTATTGCTATTTTAGTAGACGATACCTACAATACGATATGAAATTATATTTATACTTCCTTCTTTAAGGTTCCGTATTCATACCGTATTATTATATATAAAAGCAAAGGTAATACATACATAAAAGCGACAAACTTGGTGTGATTATAATGCTAACTCTCCAGTAAAACAACAAATAATAAAAGTTGGCCATTTAGGTGGCGGTACGGAACCCTCGGTGCGTGAGTTCGACTAGCAGTTGACCGGGTTTTTTTGTTTTAACCAGTTTGGGTACCTAACATAACACTGTGCCGATTTTTAAACCAGTTTGGGTGCTACCATAACCTAAGACTGTGCCGAGGGGACCAAAGGTGTTAGAAACTGCCAAATCCACCTGAGCTCGAGAAACTACGCTCAGAAAGTCACCGGAAGTTTGCGAACTATTTTAATCACTATCCAGAATTATAATAAGTAGGTACCTAACTCTTAAGTTTTCGGTTTCGCTCGCAAAAATTTTGAGTTTATGCTCTAACGGCCGATTTCGCGAACTTCGGCTAAAATAAATGTAGCTGCCTGCCAAATGTATGAAAGAACACTTTAACCGACAAATAACTGTTGAACGAGACTTAACCGGAGGTGATGAAAGCGGCCATAAGTCGAGAGTATACGTAAACCTCGTAAGACTCTTGAACCATCGTCATGAACAATACAAAAAAGTATACGAAAAAACCGAGTAATTTGTCATCTCACTTCTCACTATCTCATCTCACTATCTCATCTCATCTCACTAATATCATAAATGTGAAAGTATGTTTGTTTGTTTGTTTGTTTGTTTGTTCCTCTTTCACGCCTGAACGGCTGGACGGATTTGGACGAAACTTCGTATATAGGTAGTGTATATCCCGGAGTAACATAATTTTTAAGAAAAGTGGTCAAGTTCGAGCCGAGCTCGCGTACAGAGGGTCCCGTACCATCGCGTTTTCTGTGAGAACTAGAAGGATTGGGATTTTCGTTTACGTTTTCCTGTAAATTAAGTGTATATCCCATGGTAACAATTTTTTTTTAAAAGTGGTCAAGTTCGAGTCGAACTCGCGTAAAGAGGGTTCCGTACCATCGCGTTTTCTGTGAGAACTAGAAGAATTCGGATTTTCGTTTACGTTTTCCTGTAAATTAAGTGTATATCCCATGGTAACAATTTTTTTTTAAAAGTGGTCAAGTTCGAGTCGAACTCGCGAAAGAGGGTTCCGTACCATCGCGTTTTCTGTGAGAACTAGAAGGATTGGGATTTTCGTTTACGTTTTCCTGTAAATTAAGTGTATATTACAGTAAAGGGGGCGGGGGAGGGGAGGGGGGAGGGGGGAAGGGGGATGGGAAGGGGGATGGGAAGGGGGAGGGAGAGGGAGAGGGAGAGGGAGAGGGAGAGGGAGAGGGAGAGGGAGAGGGAGAGGGAGAGGGAGAGGGAGAGGGAGAGGGAGAGGGAGAGGGAGAGGGAGAGGGAGAGGGAGAGGGAGAGGGAGAGGGAGAGGGAGAGGGAGAGGGAGAGGGAGAGGGAGAGGGAGAGGGAGAGGGAGAGGGAGAGGGAGAGGGAGAGGGAGAGGGAGAGGGAGAGGGAGAGGGAGAGGGAGAGGGAGAGGGAGAGGGAGAGGGAGAGGGAGAGGGAGAGGGAGAGGGAGAGGGAGAGGGAGAGGGAGAAGAAATTCGTATTTCAAAAGAAGAAAGTAAGTAACTGAGGCGAGGCCGAAGGTCGAGCTGCGTTCAGGAAGTCCTTCTCAAAGAAAGTAAGTAACTAAGGGCGTGGCCGAAGGCCGAGCTGTATCCTGGAAGACGCTAAACCTTATCGATGACAGTAGGTAACTATGGGCGATAGTTACTTACTTTCTTCAAGACGGTTTATAGTCTTCCTGAACGCAGCTCGGCCTTCGGCCTCGCCCTCAATTACTTAATTTCTTCGAAAACAGATATTGTAAATGACTCTCTAAAAAATGCCATATTCCCAGATTCATTAAAAGTAGTCAAAGTTATACCTTTGTATAAAAAGGGATGTCATAACAATGTTGAGAACTATCGTCCCGTCTCTATATTGCCGGTTTTCAGTAAGGTCTTTGAAATTTTTTTGGAAAAACGGTTAATTAAATTCTTTATTGATAATGAACTTTTAAATTGTAAACAATTTGGATTTCGGAAAGGACTGTCAACGGGTGATGCTATAGCTTCTATGGTAAAATCAATATTAACTTCCCTAGACGACTCTCAGCATACTTATGGCATCTTTTGTGACCTGTCCAAAGCCTTTGACTGTGTAAATCACGAAATATTATTAATGAGACTAGAGCACTATGGTATAAGAGACAATGAATGGCGTATATTCCAATCATATTTAGAAAATAGAGCTCAAATATGTGACGTCAATGGCTTAAAGTCTAATGTAGAATCAATTACAATGGGTGTGCCGCAGGGTTCTATCCTGGGACCATTATTGTTTCTAACATATGTTAACGACATCTCGAGCTGTATAACAGACGATATAGAGATGGTAATGTTTGCAGACGATATCTCAGTTGTACTGAAAAACAATGATATAAGTAAACTAAGAGAATCCTTTTTAAATGTACTAGAATCTCTAAAATCATGGTTCGAATGCAACAATCTATTACTAAATGTTAACAAAACTAACATTATGCACTTTGCTCTAGGTACTCATAGACGTAATAACACTGATGCCATATTAAAAACTGCAGAAAACTTGTCATTAAACCTTGCTAATGAACTAACTTTTCTTGGGGTAATATTTGATAAAAGTTTTACTTGGAAAGCCCACATAAACTCTTTAGCTGGTAAGTTGAGTTCCGCTTGTTATGCTATAAAAAAAATTAAAGAGCTATGCGGAACTCATGCTGCAAAGACGGTTTATCATGCCTATTTTGAGAGCATCATGTCATATGGCCTTATGTTTTGGGGAAATGCAGCAGACTCAAATAGAATATTTTTATTACAGAAGAGGGCCTTGCGGTACATCCTTAATATGAAAACTAGAGATACTTGTAGGACAGCGTTCGGGGAGATAGGAATCATGACTTTACCAAGTGCATATGTTTACCAGAACATATGCTATGCCAGAAAATACATTAATGATTCCTCTCTTAATTCCGACAATCATAACTATGATACACGGTGTAAGAATAATGTACAACTAATAAATAAGACATAGATTAGCTAAAACCTCAAAAAGCTTTATTTGTAATAGTGTTAGATTTTATAATAAACTGTCTTCTAACATAAAACAATTAGATAATAATAATTTCAAACGACGGATTAAATTAATGTTAATTGAAAAGAGTTATTACACTATTAAGGATGCATTAACTGACCGTAATTTTATCTAAGAGTTTGACTACTGGTTGGGCCGATGCGTTGCAAATCAGTCGTGGTGACATTTCACCTAGTCCCTTCCTTGTCTCTCCAATATGCCTACCTCACCGCCTGAAGAGATGAGCACCGCGCTGCCTGCTCCGCGCTATCACGCCGCGCTGCGGCCGAGCAGCTGAACGCAGTCAGTGAGCTCTCGATACGCTTGGAGTCTGCACACGCGCGAAATTGGTATCGGACCTCTAGTTTTTACCCGCAATTACTAAAATATATAATTATTATTCAATCGCCGCCGCTGGACCCTACGTTGTCCATACTAACCCGCTCGCACACAATTCATCGCCGCGAGTGTCATCCATCTCGCAAGACTGCTGCTGGAGACGATCCTCTTTGCGTGGTGGCCACCCGCTTCGCTGCGCCGAGGATATCCATCAGGGGGTGAGTCCTGCACAAGTTCCTTTCCTTCCCTGGTGTGGTGTTCACCGCGACCGTAATTTGCAACGCTAGCCTATATAGGTAAAATTTGTTTGATAATTAGAAAAATACGGAACCCTAAAAAGGGCAAAATTCCAGCGACCTACCGCCGCGTTACCAACTACTGTTTTTTCCACTAACAAACTTTGACAATTTGACATTTGGATACACTTTGTATCATAAAATTTTTTTTTTATATGACTTATTACATCTCTTTGTAATAAATGTAAACTAATTTTTATTTATTTTTTGACTTGATATAATATGAAGTATCAAAATTGACGATGGCACTATACACCAGATATTTTTTTTTTTTTTTTTTTTTTATACTAAGCGCGACATGTGGCGCCGAGTCACCCATAAGGTGTCTAGCGACGCCCATGGACATTCGGACGCAGGCGGGGGCTGCGAATGCCATGCCGGCCTGACAGGTGCCCATTCACGCCTCTCTTGAAGGACCCGAGACTATACTTGGGGGGAAATATGTGGGCAGGTAGAGCGTTCCAGAGTTTGCCGGTTCTGTGGAGAAAGGATCTGCAGAACCGATTTGTACGCATCCGCGGTAAATCCAGCGTATAGGGATGCAATCCCTGCCCAGTGCGCGTTGTACGGAGGTGGAAAGGGGACGCCGGAATCGCGTTAAACAGCTCCTCCGAGCACTCCCCGTGGAATAAGCGATAGAACACGCTTAGGGCGCCGACATCCCTACGAAGTTGCAGCGGTTCTAGATCGCGGGACACGTCGGGGTCATCCACAAGTCGCACGGCTCGACGCTGGATCGAGTCCAAAGGCGCAAGCTGGTATTTGGCTGAGCCATCCCACAGGTGCGAGCAGTACTCCAAGCAGGACCTAATCTGCGATTTATACAGAAGCAGCCTTTGGCCCGGCGTGAAGTACCGTCGAACCTTATTGAGTACGCCTAGCTTTTTTGAGGCCAGCTTGGCCTTGCCCTCGATATGGCGCCGGTAATTTAGGTCGTGCGACAGTTCGACTCCGAGGACCCCGAGGTGGTCGCTTAATTTAAGCGATGTGCCTTGGAAGGAAGGAGCTGGTGTGAACGCCGCCCTCTTCGCACTGAACGCGCAAACTTGTGTTTTTGAAGCGTTGAACTCGACCAAATTGCTACGGCCCCATTCGGAAATAGACCGAAGCGTTTGTTCGAGTTCAGACACAAGTCTTCGCCTCTTTTCATCCACAACTTCTCGTCTGGCTGAAGGGTGACTGGTATAGGATCCGTGTGCTGTACTGTCATCCGCATAACAATGTATGTTGCCGAGTGGCAGCATGTCATTGATATGCATAATGATATAGGTAATATAAATAGACAGTGTGGTCAGATTCTTCAGTATTCATGTTTATGCTGTAAATATTAATGCTCTTGTGAGCGGTAGTATGGGTTATTTATTTGTAAGTTCTTATAATATAATACTTATAAGGTACTAACAAAACATTGTGACTTGCGAAGTTTGTTTGTCAGTTCTTCTTCGCATTGAATTTAGAACTGGCGGAATTTTCGACATGTCCAAGCGTAGGTTACCTACCTATGGATGAAATTATACAATAAACAACAATAAACAATAAACAAAAGGTTTATAGTC